>JAPDNY010000001.1:8461235-9156235 GCA_029375565.1 Gekko gecko | reverse complement strand
TGGCCTTGACATTGTAGGACCTGACGTTGCGCCAGTAGCTGTGACTGGCATCCTCAGAGGGAGAACACAGAAAGATGGAGGACTCTCTGTGTCAAGGTCCATCTGTGTCAAGTACTCCATCTCTTCTGTGTTCTACCTCTGAGGATGTCAGTCACAGCTACTGGCGAAACGTCAGGTCCTACAAGGCCGAGACCACGGCCACAAAACTCGGAAAAATCTACAGCAACTAATGAACTCCAGCTGTGAAAGACTTCGGCAACATATAAATATAAAAGTTGAGGGATTCCAGCTACATTATTATTGTTTTCTATTGTTACCTCATACCTTATCCAATTATATAATCTATTTTTTCCCACCATATAGTCTTCGTATAAACCTTTTGCTTACAATTTAAAAAAAAGTTCATGTTTTCTTGTAATTAAGATGTATGCCCATGTTGTTGTTGTTCAGTCGCACAGTCAAGTCCGACTCTTCGCAACCCCATGGACCAGATCACGCCAGGCCCTCCTGTCTTCTGCTGTCCGCTGAAGTTTGCTCAATTTCATGTTCGTTGCATCGATGACACTGTCTAACCATCTCATCCTTTGCCGTCCCCTTCTTCTTTGACCTTCAGTCTTTCCCAGCATCAGGGTCTTCTCCAGTGAATGCTCCCTTCTCATTTGGTGGCCAAAGTATTTGAGCTTCAGCTTCAGGATCTGGCCTTCCAGGGAACAATCAGGGTTGATTTCTTTTAGGATTGACTGATTTGATCTCCTTGCAGTCCAAGGGACTCTCAAGAGTCTTCTCCAGCACCATAGTTCAAAAGAGTCTATTCTTCGGCGCTCGGCCTTCCTTATAGTCCAACTCTCGCAGCCATACATTACTACGGGGAATACCATTGCTTTGACCATGCGGACTTTTGTTGGCAAGGTGATGTCTCTGCTTTTTATCATGCTGTTTAGGTTTGCCATCGCTTTCCTCCCAAGGAACAGGCATCTTTTAATTTCATGGCTGCAGTCACCATCTGCAGTGATCTGGGATCCTAGGAACGTGAAGTCTGTCACTACTTCTGTGACTTCCCCTTCTATTTGCCAAGGAGTGATGGGGCCAGATGCCATGATCTTAGTTTTTTTGATGTTGAGCTTCAAGCCCACTTTTGCGCTCTCCTCTTTCACCCTGAGCAAGAGGCTCTTGAGGTCCTCTTCACTTTCTGCCATCAGAGTGGTATCATCTGCATATCTGAGGTTATTGATCTTTTCCCCAGCAATCTTAACTCCAGCTTGTGATTCATTGTATGCCCATATAATTGATCTATTATACTCTTCCGTCCATTTGTAAAGTCTTCACCGTCTGTCCTAAAAAATCCCTTCATTTTGCCCTCTCAAAAATGAAGTTAATTTGTCCATCTCTGCAGTTTCCAGTATTTTATTTATAAAGTCTTCTTTTGAAGGCACTTCATTTCTTCTCCAGTATTTAGCATATGGTATTCTCGCAGTAGCCACTACATCTATAATAAGATAAAGGTCCTATTTTTTTTTTTACAGTTTTCTGGTATTATATTCAGCAAAAACAATTCAGGTATATAGGGAATGGAAAATTTAACATTTTTTTTGGGTAACGTTTCATGTATCCAAGACCAATACTTTTTAACTCTATCACATGTAAGTAGTTGATTTATACAGCTTGGAGATCAATTTAATTCTGTGAGATCTCCAGACGGTCACTCTTTCTCAGCCTGACCTGCCTCAGAGGAGCATTTTGATGAGGAAATCTCTGCTTTTCTTGGAAATAAGGCCTGGATAAACATTCCACACCTCAGGAGAGCATCTCTTTGGCAAAGCTGCTGAATTTGGTCCCCTGCTATGAAGTGGAACCGCCACAAGAGGGCACTGGAGACTCACGGAATGGCATTTCGGTACTGAAGTCGGGGTGTTAACAAAATGCATTTGACTGTTTGACCTATTAGAATTTATTGTCTGCCAAACAATAGGGACCGGGACCCCACACGTAAGTGATGTACAGAGATGAAAAACACAAGGGTAGACCATCAAACCCCCCCACAAATTTACAAGTTATCATTAGATGTAAGTCTATTGCAACATAATTACAGTAAAATAATTAACAGAGTAGAATTGGTGGTCACAGTTCCACAAACACTAGTAACAATTCAAAGAACAGGAGACTACATTGACAAGACAATGTATAACAATTCTATAGTGAAAAAAGAATCCAACAAGAGACTCCTCTATATCCTTTCAATATAACAGTGTCCAAAAGACCTCAATGTCCACAGAGAAGGCAGAGGATGTCCCAAAGCAATATCTGAAGCCGAAAACGTCCTTCCCAGATATGCCAGATGTTTCAAAGCATTCTTCCTCAGTTGTACGGCTGAAAAATGGAACCCGGTTTCTGCTATAATCTAGGCACAGCTCATATCTCAAATGGAATTGTTTGGCACCCCCTATTCTAGGAGGGGCTGTGGTGGCTGAAGTGGTTAAGACGCTGAGCTGCAGACCGGAAGGTCGGTAGTTCAGCAGTTCGAGACCCGAGTGCCGCATGACGGAGTGAGCTCCCGTCTCTGGCCCCAGCTCCTGCCAACCGAGCAGTTCGAAAGCAAGAAATTGCAAGTAGATAAACAGGGACCGCTTCGGGGGGAAGGTTAACAGCCTATCGTGTGCCTCAGCATCTAGTCATGCCGGCCACATGACCGCAGAAACGTCTTCAGACAGTGCTGGCTCTTTGGCTCGGAAACGGAGATGAGCACTGTGCCCCTCGAGTCGGATTTGACTGGCTTTCGAGCAAAGGGAAACCTTCACCTTCACCTTTACCTTTACCTATTCTGGGATGTCAGTGCTGGTTACACTGTATTTTTGAATCCCTTTAAATATTTTTTTAAGAGCAAGAAATCAGTCCAGCAGCACCTTAAAGGTGAAGAGATTTCCAGGGTCTACAGTTCTGAGAATCAAAGCTATCTGTCAGAGGGACCTTTGACTCCTGAAAGCTTTTACCATGGAAAGTCTGCTGGTCTTTAAGGCCCTACTGGACTTCCGTCTTGCTTTTCTACTGCAGACCAAGATGGCTACCCATCTGAACTTAATTGTTTTTAAAATCTCCATATGTACAGGATGACCAATATACATAGTCCGAGTAACAGAGGCAGGAAAAATATCCCTGCCCCGAAGACACTACAATCTGTAATCTCTCTGTGGTAAGTTACCCCACCCCCGACCATGAGTCCTACAGACTTTGCAACCGTACTTGTGAGGTAGGTGGGGCTGAGAAAATTCGGAGAGAAGTGTGACTGGCCCAAGGTTACCCAACAGGCTTCATGGGGAGGAGAAGTTGGGAATCAAATCCGGTTCTCCGGCTCAGAGTCTGCTGCTCTTAACCGCTACACCAGGCTGACTCTAGAAGAAGAAGAGAGGAAGAGATTGGATTTATACCCCGCCCTTCACTACCCAAGGGAGTCTCAGAGCGGCTTACAAACTCCTTTCCCTTCCCCTCCCCACAACAGACACCCTGTGAGGTAGGCGGGGCTGAGAGAGCTCTCTCAAGATCTGCCCTTTCAAGGACAACTCTGACGGGACTGTGGCTTGCCCAAGGTCATCCAGCAGCTGCGAGTGGAGGAGTGGGGGAATCAAACCCGGTTCTCCCAGATTAGAGTCCGCACACTTAACCACCACACCAAACTGGCTAGACAGAAGATCATTATCATGGCTGTCCTCAGACTAGGGTTGCCGATTTGAGGTTGGGCAATACCTTGAGATTTTGGGGGTGGAGTCTGGGGGAAGATGGTGTTTGGAAACAGGCGGGAGCTCAGCACGGTTTAATTCCACAGACGCCGCCTTCCAAGCCAGCCATTTCCTCCAGGGAATCTGATCTGTGTTGCCTGGAGATCAATTGTAATTCTGAGAGGTCTCCAGGCCCCACTGGAAGGTTGGCAACCATACTGAAGATTTCTCTCCAGCCTCAACATTCCCAGCCTCAACATTCCAGCCTCAACATTCCCAGTTCCTCCACTCTTTCCCCACTGAATTTGTTTTCCAGGTCCCTGACCCAGTTCATCATTTTCCTTGTTTATTTATTTATTTATTTGTCATTATATCCCGCCCTCCCCGCGGATGGGCTCTGGGCGGCTCACATAAGCTGGCACAAGATGGCCGGTTGGCATAAAACATTTAAAAAACAATCAAAATGATTATACGATAACATCTAAAGTGCTCACAATGATGATCCATCAGCAAATTAAAATGGCGTACTAGAAGATGATCTACTAAGAACCCTACTTGGTGGTATTCCGGTCTCCCAGGGCATTATGGCCCGATCTCCCTACAGGACAGGCCCACTACTGCAGATGTTGATGACAGTGATAGTTGGTGGTAGTGGTGGGCGGCTCCTAGTTGAAGGCCTGGTGGAAGAGCTCTGTCTTGCAGGCCCTGCAGAACTGGTCTCTTCCGGGAGCTCATTCCACCAGTGAGGAGCAGCCATCGAAAAGGCCCTAGCCCTGGCAGCAGTGAGTCTGGCATCCTTGGGGCCTGGGATAATTAATCGGTGTTGTGCCCCTGACCGTATTGCTCTCCAGGGTATATATGGGGAAAGGCGGTCCCCTTGTTCCAGCCTCAACATTTTTCTTGTTCCTTCTCAAGATGCCTCAGCTCTGAAGGGTTCAAGAGTGCATTTAACGCCCTTCTGTCACAGGCGGGCCCAGAGCTGCACCTTCCTCAAACGCCCCTGGGTTTTCCACAGAAGGAGAAGAGATTGGCTTTGTGCCAGGCAGGCTGGTGGAACTGGTTTGCTACAATTGTACCCTGAACTCTGCTTGGCACAGCAGGCCAATGTCTTCGGCCTAGGTCTTGAAGAAGGGCTCCTGTCAGACGGGCCGCGCGACAGGCTAGTACAGGAGACGGCTAATAGGATACAAACAGGCTTTGGCAGCCGTGCAGACCTGGCTGTCCATTTGGTGTCGTGGTTCGGAGTGCGGACGTTAATCTGGGAGAACGGGGTTCGATTCCCCATGCCTCCACGTGCAGCTGCTGGTGTGACCTTGGGTCTGTCACAATGCTGTGGAGTCTTGTGAGCAAAAATTCTACGTTGTGAGCTGCTGGCATTCAAGTTGTGAGTGGGCGATTTGGCTACTGTATCAATTAGTTTGCTGCGGAGCCCGCCTTCCTGAGCTGAGACAAAAATGTGTGAGCTGGAGGCTAAAAAAGTATGAGCTAGCTCACACCAACTCAGCTTAAAGGGAAAACTGGTCACAAGTTCTCTCAGAGCTGTTCTCTCAAGGACAGTTCTCAGGCAGAGCTCTCTCAACCCCACCTACCTCACAGGGTGTCTGTTGTGGGGAGAGGAAGGGAAAGGAGATTGTAAGCCGCTCTGAGACGCCTTCGGGTAGTGAAGGGCGGATTATAACTCCATTCTTCTTCTTCTTCTTCTTCTTCTTCTTCTTCTTCTTCTTCTTCTTCTTCTTCTTCTTCTTCTTCTTCTTCTTCTTCTTCTTCTTCTTCTTCTTCTTCTTCTTCTTCTTCTTCTTCTTCTTCTTCTTCTTCTCCTCCTTCTCCTTCTCCTTCTCCTTCTCCTTCTCCTTCTCCTTCTCCTTCTCCTTCTCCTTCTCCCTGGCTTTGATTCCCCACTCCTCCCCATGAAGCCTGCTGGGTCACTTTGGGCTAGGGTTTCCAGGTCCCGACTGGCAACTGGTGGCAGATGGGAGAGGCTTACTGTGAGCAAGAGGGAGGCACTGTTGACATGCAGCAATGTGACCGTGTCACTGCCCATGTGACCCGGAAGCGACATCGCCACGGCAGGGTGGTGCTCTGGTATTTGAACCAAAACACTATGGTAAATTTGGCTTCTACCGCAGAGTTTTTGCCCAAATATCAGACCGTTGCCCCAAAATCCCTGAGGTGACAACGTCACTTCTGGGTCACATGGGCATCACTGCATGTTGGCAGAGCCTCCCTCTTTTCCAGGCTAAGTTCCCTGTGACCTGGCTCATTGGTGGCGGGGCAGCTGGGCCTGGTAGCGAGGAAACCCTGCCTCCATCGGGGGGGGGGGGTCTGGCAACCCTACCTTGGGCCAGGCACAGTTCTCTCAGAACTCTCTCAGCCAGTTTGGTGTAGCGGTTAAGTGCGTGGACTCTAATCTGGGAGAACCAGGTTTGATTCCCCCACTCCTCCACATGCAGCTGCTGGGGTCTCCTTGGGTCAGTCACAAGCTCTGGCACAGCTGTCCTGGAAAAAGAGCAGTTTCTGCCAGAGCTCTCTCAGCCCCACCTACCTCACAGGGTGTCTGTTGTGGGGAGGGGAAGGGAGAGGAGTTTGTAAGCCACTCTGAGACTTCCTTGGGTAGTGAAGGGTGGGGTGTAAATCCAATCTCTCTCTTCTCTCTCTTCTACCTCACAAGGTGACTGTTGTGAGGAGAGGAAGGGAAAGCAATCATAAGCTGTTTTTAGACATGATAGGGGAGAGAAAAGTGGGTTTTTCCCTTTTCTTCTTCTCTTCCTCCTCTCTGAAGCCAAGGTGAAGCAGCAAATGAGCCTTTGGTTCGAGGCATGCGATGTGCCAAATTATGTTCTCTCAGGAGCAAGGCCCAGTGTAGATTCATGGGGTTACTCTGAGGCAAGTGTGGGCAGGACTGCAGCCTTCAGGAAAAGCAGATCTGAGATTTTGGAACGTGCAGCTTTAGGGGAGCTGGTGGTAATATTTGCTAGGCTGTAGAAAACACCGACAGTGTGGTCTAATGGTTAAAGTGCTGGGCCAGGACTATGGAAACCTGGGTCCGCACCCCAGGCTCTGCCGTGAATCTTGCTGTGTGGTCTTTGTTAAGGCAGATTCTCTCATGGCTGAACTAGAGGTGACGTTTTGGGACCACCATGGGGCTCTTTCAATCAGATGCCCGCTGTGAGTTTCCTGTGAGAATCCAGTCTCCAGGTGCTGTGAGGCCCAGTTTGGATTGGAACTATGACCAGGTTTGCCCCCCCCATGGGCCCGGGGGTTGTCCTGTTTTTGGGCCCCCCAATCCACTGCTGGCCAGCTGGCTGATGGGGGGAGTCCAACCCCTGAAGATCTCCACTGTGCCCAATGTCCCCGGCATGCTGTGTGGGGAACACTCTAGCACTCAGCTAAAACTCTATGGTGACCATAGAGTTTTTGGCTGAAGAGAAGAGAAGAAGAGAAGAGATTGGATTTATACCCGACCCTTCACTATCCAAAGATGTCTCAGAGCAGCTTACAAACCCCTTTCCCTTCCCCTCCCCGCTACAGACACCCCCTGTGAGGTCGGTGGGGCTGAGAGAACTCTGACAGAAATTGCTCTTTTTCAAGAACAGCTGTGCCAGAGCTTGTGACTGACCGAAAGTCACATCAGCAGGGGCAAGTGGAGGAGTGGGAAATCAAACCCAGTTCTCCCAGATTAGAGTCTGTGCACACCAAACTGAACATTAGTATGCCCCCTACATGATGCGCCTGGTGCGATGACATCACTTCCGGGTGACATCATTTCACCAGAAGACCTTGGGCAGCAGGCAGGAGCCCCCAACTGGCAGACGGTAGGCACATGAGTGTTAATCAAGGCATTTTGCTTTCCTCTGCCATAACAGGGCACATCTATTCTCTTTCATTCTCTACCTTGCAAGGTTGTTGTGAGGATCAAATGGGAGGATGCATCCATGTACATCGTCCCGAGCTTCTTGGAGGAAAGGTGGGATGTAAAGGCACTAAAAAGACACAGTCTCGATGGTCTGATTAATCTCTGCCTATCCAAAGCGGAAGCTCATGCATCCGTGTGAACAAAAAGGACGCCAGGCTGTATTCCTTTGAATGCTCGTTTTATTGACTTTCGCATCGAAACAGAACGTGAGGATAAAAGCATCTATGTAAGCTAGTCTACGCGACAGAGACATTTCCACGTGCCGTCATTTACCCTCTGGCTACTACCTCTTGTTTGGTTGGGTGGCTTCAGGGGTCATTTCCTGCAGGAGCGCACAGGAGCAGAGCTCCAGCAGTAAGGAGCCCAGGGGGCGGGCACATGCAACAAGCCCCGCCCCCTGCTCCCAGCAGCCCTCAGTCGGGCCACGAGGAGCAAGAAGCAGCCAGGTCAGTTGCAGAGGTACAAGCTCTCCCTCTTCTGTGAGGGCAAATCTGCGCATCCCCCCCCCCATAGCTAGCAATCCAAAACAGCCCAGTGGAGCCTGTGTGATGGGTGTTGCCTTCTGTTTTTATTAGCATATGCTGGTGATGTCAGGGTGTGTGGCATATGCTAATAAGTTATGCTAATGAGGTCCTGCACCTCTTTTTCTACGAAATGACCCCTGGGTGGCTTCATTTCAGATTGGATGCCCCAGGGTTGGATCTTCCGGGGTACAAATGGAACATCAAACTAACTTAACTCCGGGTTGGCTCTTACAGACTTTCAATCACATGGGCGGCTCTACCAACCTAAGAGGAAGTGGAGACTTTGGATGTTGGTGGTGCCTCTAAAGGGGCGGCATTTCCAGGTTTCACCCTTTCTGCTTTGACAGACGCCACCCGTGACCCCCTTCTCGGGAGTTAGGGATGCGTGACTTCAGGTGGGACCTGGGGATTTCCCGGAATTATAGCTCATTTCCCAACTAAGGAATCAGTTCCCCCGGAGAAAACGGATGCTTTGAAGAGGCAAGAAGAAGAGACTGGATTTATAGCCTGCCCTTCACTACCGGAAGGAGTCTCAGAGCGGTTCACAATCTCCTTCCCCTTCCCCTCCCCACGACAGACACTTTCCCTCAAGTGGGGCTGAGAGAGCTCTTTCGAGAACTGCTCTTTCCAGGACAGCTCGGAGAGAACTTGTGACTGACCCAAGATCACACCAGCAGGTGTGAGTGGAGGAGTGGGGACTCAAACCCGGTTCTCCCAGATTAGAGTCTGTGATCCTAACCACGACACCAAAGTGGAGGGTGCACTCTGTAGCACTGCGCCCCACTGAGGTCCCTGTCCTCCCCAGACTCCATCTCCACATCTTCAGGAGTTTCCCAACCTGGACCTGCCAACCCTACCTCTCCATCCCTCGCTGGTGGCTGTGGGTGAATGTATCAGGGGTAGACTCTCAGAAGATTTGGCACCCCTTGTGGAAAGACTGCTGAGACCCGCTTAGGGCTGCACGGCCCATGCCCATGACCCCCAGGAGCTGTTTGGGGTTGAAGCCCGGGGGGAGGAAGTATTGCTGATGCTTTGATTTTTCTCCCAGGAGAAGACTCAAAAGTGATATCCCTCTCATGATGCTCTAGGAATTCCTCCAATCTCTATGGTAAACCCCCAGACTATGGTCTCTATCCCAAAGTGACATTGAAGCGTCAGTGATGTTGCCCCACCCCTTATTCTCCTGCCCCTCACCAGATAATGCATAGGCAATGAAGGGTGGGGGGCAGGAATTCTCCCACCCTGACCGATAGAGTGGAAATTACGAGGGAGTCGATACCGGCTAGATATCAGGAGAAACTTTCTAACTGTGAGGGTGGTTGAGCAGTGGAAGGAGGTGGTGGATGCTCCTTTCTTGGACGTTTCCAAGCGGAGGCTGGACGACCATCTTTCGGGTATGTTGTAGGTATGTAGGGCTCTCTTTCGGCTATGCTCCTGCAGGGAGCAGGGGGTTGGACTAGATGACCTGCAAGATCCATTCCAGCTCTAACATTCTATGATTCTATGGTTGCCAGCCTCCAGCTGCAGCCTGGGGATCTCCCACTTTTACAACTGATCCCCAGCTGACAGAGATCAGCTCCCCCGGAGAAAATGGCTGCTTCGAAGGGTGGACTCTGTGGCATTGTACCATTGCTGAGGCCCCTCCCCTCCCCAAACCCTGCCCTCTCCCGGATCCACCCCCAAAGCCTCCAGGTATTTTCCAACCCAGACCTGGCACCCCTACTCGCTGAGCACCTGTCGACCGTAGTACCGGCATGTGTGTGTGGGGAACTATGGACATTATTTCCCTATCCTGACATTTGCATTTTGAAATCAGTTTCGTGCTGCTGTGACGCCATCAAGCATAGAGAAAAAAGGTCGAATCTGCATTTGCATTTGTAAATCAGTTTCGTGCTGTTGTGATGCCGTCAAGCATAGAGAAAGGCCGTGTCACAGCAGCACAAAGCTGGTTTAAAAATGCTAATGCAGCACGAAACTGATTTTAAAATGCAAATGCAGATTTGATAAAAGACTAGGGAATTTCACATTACTGCGATTCTGCCGTTTTGAAGCTGTTTCTGATTCGTCTTGAAGTAAACCGGTACAGGGCTGCCATTTCACACATGGCTTTCCCCGACCGGAAAAGAGCTAAATCAGAAGTGGTTTGGCAATTCAGACTGCACCACTTTGTTTTCCCACCGTGCCTTTTTTTAAAAAATGTTCGCTTTAGAGCACTATAGCGCTATAACGCAATAGCGCTCTAAAGCAAATGTTAAAAAAAAAAAAAAAAAAAGCTGGAGATCGCCCGCATGAGCGAAAAAAGGCGGGAAAGAAACGCATCAGATCCGGGAGAAAAAACTGACGATTACTTGGAAGCAGTTGACAGATAAAATGCTTCAGCCCCATTTCCTGAACGGGACAGAAGTGTTTCTGTGTGAAATTGCAAATATATTCCGGTAGGGAACCGGTTCTAAAACGGTTCTGTCTGAAATGCCAGACCAGAAACTGTTTGGGAACAGTTCCTTTTCCGGATTATATCATCTGTCTGAAATTCCCCAGTGTCACGGCAGCACGAAACTGATTTCAAAATGCAAATGCAGATTCGACCTTCAGGAATTGTCTTCAAACTACAAACAACATATTGGGCACACAAACTCTATGACTAGCTTCTGGCTGCTAAAATAAGCCCCCGCACCCGGCCTGCTCATCTCAAGACCCCACCAAAATGCCCACAATGCTCTAGGCTGGTATTGTGGCTTGCTGGCCTACGTCAGGTATGCTTTACATTCCAGCTTCCTTGTAGACAATTTCGGGGAGTTTTACTGCTTGGGCGACCACGGAGAAGGGAACTGCAGTGGTTTCTGGTGAGAGGCCGGCCAGGTTGCTTTCAGGGGCTTTCTGGTGGAAGAATCTTTCGGATCCTGGGTGACTTCTGCTGGGTCACAACTCAGATTGCTCTCTCTTGCCTGAGACACCCACTGATCTTGAGGGGAAGGGCCTTGTTCTGAGCTTGGAGGCTCACATCCAGAATAGTAGGACTGGGTCTCCTCTGGTTTTTGAGGGCCACGCGGACGCTGCCGGCATTGTTCTTCTACCAAAGAGGCCCCTTCCTGATGGCCAGATGGGACCTGCTGTGGAACTTGATGCTCTTGTTCAGGATGGCATGTTGGGGCCTGGACTGGATTTTGAGGCCTACGGTCCTGTCGAGGGGACTGGCCTTCTGGGCGGCACGTTGGGCTCTGCTCTTGACTCTGAGGCCTACGCTCCTGTTGATGGGACTGGCCTTCTGGGTGGCATGTTGGGCTCTGCTCTTGACTCTGAGGCCTACGCTCCTGTTGATGGGACTGGCCTTCTGGGCGGCATGTTGGGCTCTGCTCTTGACTTTGAGGCCTACGCTCCTGTTGATGGGACTGGCCTTCTGGGCGGCACGTTGGGCTCTGCTCTTGACTTTGAGGCCTACACTCCTGTTGATGGGATTGGCCTTCTGGGCGGCATGTTGGGCTCTGCTCTTGACTTTGAGGCCTATGCTCCTGTTGATGGGACTGGCCTTCTGGGTGGCACGTTGGGCTCTGCTCTTGATTTTGAGGCCTATGCTCCTGTTGATGGGACTGGCCTTCTGGGCGGCATGTTGGGCTCTGCTCTTGACTTTGAGGCCTACGCTCCTGTTGATGGGATTGGCCTTCTGGGCGGCACGTTGGGCTCTGCTCTTGACTTTGAGGCCTACATTCCTGGTGATGGGATTGGCCTTCTGGGTGGCATGTTGGGCTGTGCCCTTGATTTTGAGGCCTACGCTCCTGCTGATGGAGCTGCTGTTCTGATGTCGAAGATCCACCACATTCCTGATGCCCGGATGTGGCCTGCTCTGGAACTTGACATTCTGGAAGGAATTTGGACAGGTTGGACCCTTGAGGGTGATATACTTGTTGTTGAGTCAGATGCTCCCTTTGAGTCAGAGTGTCCTGTTGCTGGCGACTCAAGGCCTGTTCTGGGACTCCTACCTGAGGCTTCTGTTCTGCCTCAGCTCGGCAAGCTTTTCTCTGCTCCGGGTTCTGAGGCTGCTGAACTTGCCCACGACTTGGACTCTGCTCTGTTACCCACGATCCTCCTGGATTCACACTGGCCACTTCCTGTTGTCCTCTTTGCGATCTTTGAGTCTCTCTCTGACTCAAACGTTGCTCTTCCTGGGGGCCAGTTGGCTGCTGCTGCTGCTGCCCTGGTCTTTGGGGTTCAACTTCCCCTTGGCAGATGTGTTCCTGCCCTTGTCCTTGATGTGGCTGGGCTGGCTGCTGACCTGTTCTCTGTTCTGGCACTTGCTGTTCCTGAGTTGGGCCTTGATCAGATATTTTGGGCTTCTGTGTGCCCTGGTGGCTGGAAACCCTTGTGGTTTGAGATTCCTGAGTGCAATCCTGGATCTTGCTCTGAGCTGGGCCTGTTACTGAAGGCTTCTGTGGATTTTGGTGGGTTGGATTCTGTTCTTGGTTGGGCGTTTGGGAAGTCTGTCTTGCTGATTCGGGGGGCTCCCACTTTTGTTCTTGGGATGGCTTCTGAGACTCTACAGTTGGACGGCAGCTGGAAACATCCCTTGGTGCCTGAGGTTCTTGGGTAGGTCGACAGGATGAGTCTCGACCTGGTGTCTGTTCATCTCGCGTCTCCTGCTGGGAACCTTCCCCTTTCTTAGACTGACGTTCTGATGGAGCTTGGCACTCCTGGGTTTTCTTATAACAGGCTCTTGCCACCCGGAACACAAGAACGGTGAACTCTTCAAAGTCGACTTTCCCGTCATCATCTGTATCCAGCAGCTGCAGCACTGACTCAATTGTCTGGGGATCATTTGGATTCTAAAAGAAATACACCAGGTCTATTACTACTCTCTGTAGGGTTTGACAGAGCTACGTCGGGTTCATTTGTCTTGCATGGCACTCTCAGGAAGACCTTGTTTTGAGAAGTGCTAACCTCACAAGCTTCAACTGAGTCCAGTAGAACCTTAGAGACCAACAAGATTTTTGAGATAGAGAGGAGGAGGAGGAGGAGGAGGAGGAGGAGGAGGAGGAGGAGAGATTGGATTTATACCCCCAGGGGTCATTATGTAGAACAAGAGGTGCAAGAGTTCATTAGCATAACTCATTAGCATAACTTATTTGCATATGCCACACCCCCTGACATCACCAGAAGTATGTTGGAAGGCAAGAAAGAAAAAGAGAGAAAAACAGAAAGAAGGAAAGGAAGAAATGAAGAAAGGAAGGATGGAAGGAAGAAAGAAAGGAAGAAAGAAAGAAAGAAAGAAAGGAAGAAAGAAAAAGAAAGGAAGGAAGAAAGGAAGAAATGAATGAAGGAAGGAAGGAAGGAAGGAAGGAAGAAGTAAAGGAAAAAGAAAGAAAGGAAGGAAGGAAGAAATAAAAAAGAAAGGAAGGAAGGAAGAAAGGAAGAAAAGAAAGAAAGGAGGGAAGAAATAAAAAGGAAGGAAGGAAGGGAGAAAGGAACGAAGGAAGAAAGAAAGAGGGAAAGAGGGCAAAGGGATTCGGAGGAAGGGAGGGAGGGAGGAAAGAAGGCAAAGAGATGGGGAGGAAGGAAGGAAGGAAGGAAGGAAGGAAAGAATGAAGGAAGGGAGGGAGGGAGGGAAAGAGGGCTGGAAGGATTCTCAGAGCGGCTTACAGTCTCCTTTCCCTCTTCCTCCTCTTAGCAGTGTTCCCTCTAAGCTGAGTTAGTGTGAGCTAGCTCACAGGTTTTTAGCCTACAGCTCACACATCTTTGCCTTAGCTCAGGAAGGATGGCTCCAGAGCAAACTAATTGATGCAGTAGCCAAATCACTCGCTCACAACTTTAATGCCAGTGGCTCACAAAGTAGAATTTTTGCTCACAAGACTCCATAGCTCAGAGGGAGCATTACCTGTGAGGTAGGTGGGGCTGAGAGAGCTCTTTTGAGAACTGCTCGTGAGAGAACAGCTCTGAGAGAGACACGACTGATTCAAAGTCACACCAGCAGCTGCATGAGGAGGAGTGGGGAATCAAACCCGGTTCTCCCAGATTCGAGTCCGCACTCCTAACCACGATACCAAACTGGCTCTCATTAAAAAACATAAAAAAACTGCAACTGTAGGCATATCCCACTCCGCTTTTACTGTGAAAAAACGGCCTTTCAAAATCACATTTAGGTAGCCCTTTTACAGAGCACTCTCCCATTACCTCAGTAATCCTCACAACCCTTTTAGGGAGGCCAGCATTATTACCTCAGAACTGTCCACGCGGGTTTGAGGCTGAGTGGCTTCGCCGAGGCCACAAAATGCTCATGATTGGGTCGAGGTTTGAATATAATCTTTTGACTCAGTCAAGGACGTCGGGGCCCCCAGTTTGCAAGACCCGAGCAAACTGGACATTTTGGAAGGACATAAATCCACATAGTCGCCATAAATCGGAAGCGACTTGACGGCACTTCACATACATCTAAGATTTTGAGAATCAAAGCTTCATGCATCATGAGAGCCAGTTTGGTGTAACGGTTAAGTGCACAGACTCTAATCTGGGAGAGCCGGGTTTGATTCCCCCACTTCTCCACTTGCACCTGCTGGTTTGACCGTGGGTCAGTCACAAGTTCTCTCAGAGCTGTTCTCTCAAAGGCTGTTCTCTCAGAGCTCTCTCAGCCCCACCTACCTCATATACTGTGTCGGTTGTGGGGAGGGGAAGGGAAAGGAGATTGTAAGCCACTCTGAGACTCCTTTGGGTAGTGAAGGGCGGAGTATAAATCCAATCTCTTCTTCATCAGATATCATAAGAATCATCTGATATCTGACAAAGGGAGCTTTGACTCTTGAAATCTCATACCCCAAAAATCTTGTTGGCCTCTAAATTGCGACTGGACTCATATTTAGCTCTTCTACTGTAGACCAACACAGCTACCCAACGGCCCATCTAGTCCAACACTCTGTCACACAGTGGCCAAAAATACCAGGTGCCATCAGGAGGTCCACCAGTGGGGCCAGGACACTAGAAACTCTCCAACTGTTGCCCCCCCAGCACCAGAAATACAGAGCATCACTTGCCCCAGACTGAGAGTCCCTATCTGTAAGGTAAAGGTAAAGGTTCCCTTGCTCGAAAGCCAGTCGAATCTGACTCTAGGGTTGCGGTGCTCATCTCCGTTTCAAAGCCGAAGAGCCAGCGCTGTCCGAAGACGTTTCCGTGGTCACGTGGCCGGCATGACAAAACACCAAGGCGCACAGAACGCTGTTACCTTCCCACCAAAGTGGTACCTATTTATCTACTTGCAATTTCTTGCTTTCGAACTGCTAGGTTGGCAGGAGCTGGAACCAGAGACGGGAGCTCACTCGGTCATGCGGCACTCTCGGGTCTCGAACTGCTGAACTACTGACCTTCCACAGCCTATCTGTACCTTGTGGCTAATAGCCACTGATGTACCTCTGCTCCTTATGTTGATCCAATTCCGTCTTGAAGCTGTCTGTGCTTGTAGCTGCCACCACCTCCTGTGGCAGTGAATTCCATGTGTTAATCCCCTTTCGATACAGAGTCTTTGTTTTACATTATCTAGTCATGGCCAATTCATACACATATCTAGTTTTTCTCCCTTTCTCACAATACAAGAACTCATGGGCACTCAATGAAATTAATGAGTAGTAGGTTTAGAAGAACAGATCAAAGGAAATCTTTCTTTTCCCAAAGAGTAATGAACTTGCGAAATTCAAGGCCACAGGAAGTGGCGGCGGCTACAAGCACAGACAGGTTCAAGAGAGGATTGGAGAACCATATGGAAAAGAGATCCATGAGTGGCTATTAGCCACAAGGTAGAGATGGAACACTCTGTCTGGGGCAGTGATGCTCTGTCTTCTTGGTGCTTGGGGGGGCCACAGTGGGAGGGCTTCTGGAGTTCTGGCCCCACTGGTGGACCTCCTGATGGCCCCTGGTTTTTGACCACTGTGTGACACAGAGTGCTGGACTGGATGGGCCACTGGCCTGATCCAACATGGCTTCTCTTACGTTCTTATGTCTAGGGCAAGGGATGCTCTGTTTTCTTGGTGCTTGGGTGGAAAGAGTGGGAGGGCTTTAGGAGTTCTGGCCCCGCTGGTGGACCTCCAGATGGTGCCTGGATTTTGGACTGGATGGGCCATTGGCCTGACCCAACATGGCTTCTCTTACGTTCTTGTGACGATTTACTTTTTTTGACTGGGTCTTGTTTTCCGGGGTTCTGTGCAAGGCGATGAGACCCAGTCAAAAAAGGAAACCATCGTAAGAACGTAAGAGAAGCCAACGTTGGATCAGGCCAGTGGTTCTTCCAGTCCAACACTCTGTGTCACACAGTGGCCAAAACCCAGAGGCCCTCAGGAGGTCCACCAGCATGGCCAGAACTCCAGAAGCCCCTCCCACTGTTGACCCTCACAAGCATCAAGAAGACAGAGCATCACTGCCCCAGACATAAGAACATAAGAGAAGCCATGTTGGATCAGGCCAATGGCCCATCCGGTCCCACACTCTGTGTCCCACAGTGGCCAAAACCCAGGGGCCATCGGGAGATCCACCAGCGGTTCCCCTCAGAACTAGGGTTGCCAACCTCCAGGTGGGGCCTGGAGAGATCTCGGTATTACAGCTGACCTCTAGATCAGTGAAAATAGCTGCTTTGGAGTGTTGACTCTGTGGCAACACTTCCCTGCTGATGACCTTTCCTTCCTTGAACTTTGATGACCCTCAAACGTCACTCTCCTCAGGCTCCACTCCCGACCTTCCAGGAATTTCCACCTGGAGATGGCAACCCTACGGAACGGAGGTTGGTACTCACCACGATGACGTCGGCAAACTCCCGCTGGATGAGCTGCTTCAGCTCGGCCTTGCTGAGGGAACTGCAGTCTCCGTCCTTCTGCGCATATTTTTCAAAGGCGCCGATGATGCTGCAGATGTTCCGGAGAAGCTGAGACATCTCTCTGGGGTTCCTGGAATTCAGAGACAGGAACCCAAAGTTTACGGCATTTTCTTCTGGCTTGTTAAAAATGTACACGTTGATCAACGAGACAGGTTGCGTTCTCTAACTGAGCTGCTCACTTCAGTCTCGGATCACAGGAAGCGCGTCTGCACCAGTTTGGATTAGTTAGGTTAGGATTAGTTAGGCTCAGTTTAGTTAGGTTAGGATTAGTTAGGTTAGGAGCGGCAGACTCTTAACCTGGGAGAACCAGGTTTGATTCCCCACTCCTTCACATGCAGCCGGCAGGGTGACCTAGGGTCAGTCAAAGTTCTCTCAGAGCTGTTCTCTCACGAACAGTTCTCTCAAGAGCTCTCTTGGCCCCACCTACCTCACAGGGTGTCTGTTGTGGGGAGGGGAAGGCGGTTGTAAGCCGCTCTGAGACCCTGAGTGAAGGGCGGGATATAAATCCAATCTCCTCCTCCTCCTTAGGATCCTTAGAATTGCTCTCTAGGGGCAGTTCTCTCAAAGAGCTCTCTCGGCCTCACCCTGCCTCCCAGGTGTCTCTTGTGGGAGGAAGGCGGTTGTAACGCTCTAGGGCTCTGCGGGATATAAATCCAATCTCCTCCTCCTCCTCCTTAGAATTGTTCTCTCAGGGGCAGTTCTCTCAAGAGCTCTCTCGGCCTCACCTGCCTCACAGGGTGTCTCTTGTGGGGAGGGGAAGGCGGTTGTAAGCCGCTCTGAGACTCTGAGTGAAGGAAGGGGTATAAATCCAATCAATAACAACAACAACAACAACAACCCTCATTCTTTTAAATCCAGCTATGTGACTAGTTCAGAGAAACCAACCTGAAGAGGTAAGCGATGGATTGCCCAAAAAGGAACCCAAAGGTGCAGTGTGGTATGTGGGAAATTATCAGTGACATGTCCCCAAGAATCTTATCCTTATCCCTCAAAGAACAACTTTTCTCATTCCCGAATTTGGGGTGCTCTACGAGAGAATCTTGCATATATTCCAAACATTTCTATCTTACGCCTTTTCATTATTGCAGTTTGATTATTGCGCTTATTGCAATCCCTACCAATTGTCGATGATAAAAAAAACACGCAAGTGCAGATTTAGATTACCATCAAAATAACAAGAAAAACAGCGACAACTTACGATAAGACCAGGCATAAATGGATCAAGCCTCAAAATCAGCATCAAAGTGGATCGAGCAAATTTTTGAGGGAGGTGGAATAGAAATAAAGAAAAAAACTGGAAAAGAGAACACAAGAAACCACAGACTGCCATAGAATTAAAACGACACATGAAGTGTAACAAAAGGCCCGGGATGATAAAAACATTTTTTTTGTCTGGCATCAAAAGCTCAGCGTATTTAGCACCAGGTGAATCACTGTGGAGAGAAAGTTCTGTGACCAAGGAGCCATCGCCAAGAAGGCCCTGAGTCGAATGCTCTCTCACCAAGCCTATGAAGCAGATGTCGAAAGCCAAGTGGGCTTATCTGGAAAGATGTGACCCTTCACTTAAGTTTTTAAGCCCTCTAAGAAGACCTAAGTTCTTTCTCGTCGCTGTTAAGCTGGAGTGCAAGTCGAGTTGTTGCTGCAGCTGTTCCAATGTTTGCATCCCGCCCTTCGTGGTACGGCAGCGTTTCAAATTGTGTTATGATTGCAGCCTGTCGTGCTAAAGCAAGCAAAGCCAAAACTCTTTCCAAAAATCTAGATTAGTGTCCAGTAGCCCTGACCCGGATAGCCGAGGCCAGCCTGATCCCATCAGATCTCGGAAGCTAAGCAGGGTCGGCCTTGGCTAGTATTTGAAAGGGCAGACTCCAAGGAATACCAGGCTTGAGATGCAGAGGCAGGCAATGGCAAACCACCTCTGAAAATCTCTTGCCTTAAGAAGAAGAAGAAGAAGAAGAGAAGAGAACCCTAACCCTTCTCTACCCAAAGGAGTCTCAGAGTGGCTTACAAACTCCTTTCCCCTCCCCTCCCCTGCCCCTCCCCACAACAGACACCCTGTGAAGTAGGTGGGGCTGAGAGAGCTCTCGACAGAAACGGCTCTTTTTTCAAGAACAGCTGTGCCAGAGCTTGTGACTGACCCAAGGTCACATCAGCAGGTGCAAGTGGAGGAGTGGGGAATCAAACCCGTTTCTCCCAGATTAGAGTCTGCGCACTTAACCACTACACCAAAAACAAATGTAGCTCGCCACCTAGTGGTGCATCACGCTAAAAGAGCCAGCTAGAGCTTTTGACTGCCAGACGATCTTAGGATCTCCTGGCTACTCTACACACAACGCCACATGACACTTGATTAAATCGATTTGTGTGCAGCCGTACATTAGAGGCCAACAAGATTTTGGCGGGTGTAAGCTTTTGTGAGTCAAAGTGCCTGCCATCAGATCTCTCTCGAAAGCTTACACCCTGAAAATTTTTGTGGGCCTCTGAGATACTTCGAGATTTGCATCTAGCTCTCCTAACTGTAGACCAACACGGCTAGTAGGCTACCCACCTGAAATCTTCCAGAAAGCCTGTTCTAGGTACAGTCTTGTTGTCCAATGGCAAGGCGGTTTGCCCTCTCTGGATTTCCCTGCGCAGTGCCAAGAGCGTCTAATACCAAAGAACCATGGAGCGGAGCAGCGGTTCCCGCACTTTATATAGGGGCCAGTTAATCACAGCTTCGTGGCGGGAGACTCCCTCTTCACGTCAGCCTCTGATTCAGTCCCAGCCAAACCCACATTCGCCTTCTTCGCTCAGCAAGTCTGGTTTGGTCTCGTCTTTGGTAAAACACAACTGCCCTAGATGTGTCGAGCCTGTCCTCCCCTCCACACCCACAAGGTTTGACAGAAGCTTTGCTACCTAAATGCTATTTCTGAAGTTTTATGATTCTTAGCGGCACCACGTTTGCAAAACCAGTTGCACAAGGGCAGGGTCACAGGGGACCGGATGGTCTGTCTTGTCGCCGGTTTCTTGATTGATCCCTGGCATTCGCTCCACACTTTCTCAACACCGAGGAAAAGGTGCAGCTCAAAACCACATTCAGATAGCCTGGGCCAATGCCAGGGTGACTGCAAAGCCACCCTTGAACAGACGCAAAACGGCCATAAATCTATGCTGGGGATTATCAGGAAGGGAACTGAAAACAGATCAGCCAGTACCATCATGCCCCTGTATAAATCAATGGTGTGACCTCATTTGGAGTACTGTGCACAGTTCTGATCACCACACCTCAAAAAGAATATTATAGCATTGGAAAAAGGGCAGAACAGGGCAACTGGAATGATAAAGGGTTGGAACACTTTCCCTATGAAGAAAGGTTAAGACGCTTGGGGCTCTTTAGCTTGGAGAAATGACGGCTGAGGGGTGACATGATCGAGGTTTACAAGATTATGCATGGGACAGAACAGGTTGAGAAAGAGGAACTTTTCTCCCTTCCTCACAGTACAAGAACTTGTGGGCACTAAATGAAATTGCTGAGCAGTTGGGTGAGGATGGATAAAAGGAAGTACTTCTTCACTCAAAGAGTGATTAACACAAGGAATTCACTGCCACAGTGGGGGTGGCTACAAGCATGGACAGCTTCAAGAGGGAATTGGAGCAGAGGTCCATCAGTGGCTTTTAGCCACAAGCTATAGATAGGGACTCTGGGGCAAGTGATGCTCTGTATTCTTGGTGCTGGGGGGGGGTCAACAGTGGGAGGGCTTCGGGTGTCCTGGTCCCACTGGTGGACCTCCTGGTGGCACCTGGTCTTTTTGGCCACTGTGTGACAGATTGTTGGACTGGATGGGCCATCGGCCTGATCCAGCATTGGCTTCTCTTATGTTCTTATGCACAAGCTACCATAAAACCTGACGATCAAAGAAAGTGAAGGCGGCATGCAATGCAGAGGGGCATTTGTGTTTCAATGCAGGTTTCCTAAAACAACAGAGGGAAAAGCCAATGGAGAATTGCCCTGGGACAGTGGTTTTGGTTTCGGCGACTCGCTAGATGGTCGCATTCCATGGAGCGCCAATGGACGTGTTCCGTACTGGAGCGGCAAGGAGGGAGACCGGCAGGATCCGGCCTCCCCTAGAGTCCCCGTAGAGGATTCTAGCCTGGGACATGACAAGAGCTGCTCCCAAACCTGCAGCTGAGGGATTGAGGCTCCCTTTTGTCCCCAAAGGTTCTACCACATCAGGGCCAGCAATGGCATCCAGAGACGTACACCGAGTCCAGAGCGAGCAAAGGATCTAAATGAAGCAGAAAAAGAAGCTGCCCTATCACGCAGCGGTTAATCGATATTAAATGTGAGTGCCGAAGTCCTTAAGAGAAGCGGTATGGGAGCGGAATCAACTTAAGCCTTAAATCTGAAGAAGAAGAAGGGGGGGAGGACCCTTCCAGAGGGGGAGGAGTAGCTCTTACCTAGTCTAAACAACTGAATAAAAGATTAAGGCGGGAATAGACTTTAAGCGTATATACTTATATACAAAGCTGTCTCATATCTATCCGCAAATCTCTCCACTGTGCTGGAAAAACTGTGGGCACAGAGCTACTTACTTTCATATCTGGTGGCAATGCATGTACATACAACATTTCTGGTCTACGATCCTAAGACACATCAAAGAAATAACAGGTTTCAACTTACCACTGGATCCAACGACACTTCTGCTGGGCCAATGGCTGGAAGACAAACCACCTGCAGTGGAAAGAGAACTAATTAGTATACTATTGACAGCAGCCAAAGTCAGAATTGCTCATTCCTGGAAAGAAATCAAACCAGAGAAATGTACGGTCTTCTTTAACGAGAGCTGTAATGAGAGGGAACTGTACAATCCATCGGAAAAATAGTCACTTTTTTTTTTAGAGAGAAAAGACCTTGATATAAAGTTAAAAAGCAGTAAACATTCCTTTCATAGTCAAAGATCGGTACTTCGTCAGCTCAGTCCTTTTCTTTAAATTGCCTCCCGAAACAAAATATCTATGCAATTAGCACTACTCAACTAAGTAGTATAAGGGCACATTAAAATGTATTATTAAATTGTTTTGGGGTTTTTTTTTAGAATGCTTTTCTTAATGTAGCTCACCAAGTTGACAATGTTTGTATTACTCTGTTAAACATTTGAAAATGTTAATAAAAATATATTTTTTAAAAAGCATATATACTTTTCCGAACCCACTAGAGCTCAGAATGGTTTTTAGCACTCTGGAGAAAGATTTCAGTGCTTAAAAAAAACTTTTACCTTTAACGTAAACAATGTCTCAGCGTTCGGGAAAAATGGCAACTAAAACAAAACTTACTATGGGAACTACCAGCTCATCATCACCGAGTCATAGACCAGAAATGACCGTAGACACTGCAAACATGATTTCCGAAGCACTACGCCCTCTACTGGACCAGATGATGAACCTCAACCGAAACTTTGAAACACTCCAAAAAGAGATTAAGGGAGTCAAGTCCACATCAGACAAGACTGCAAAAAAAACCCAAAAAAAACTTCAAAGAGTTGAACATAATACAAAAGCTTTGAACCAAAAAGTAGAATCAGCGGAAAGAGAAAGAATTTTGGCAAAACAACAACTGTTACAACTTCAAGTGGAAAGATCCTCTTACATCCTTAGATTTCAAGGGGTCCCAGAAAGACAAAAATCTCAGACAGATCTTAAGTGAAGCTCTGGCGCCTTTGATAAACTGTGAACAGGAAACACTACAATCAGATATAGACATGATTTGTAGGATTTATCCTGAATTTATTAAGAAAAATAACCTTCCAGGAGAAATGTTTGTGAAATTTTTAAGAAGATCAACGAGTGATATGATTTTGAAAGCAGCTAATGGGACAACCTTAAAAATCCAAGGAGAAGAAACAAAGACTTTGAAAGACATTCCATCTGAAATACGGAAAAAGAGAAAACAATACAAAATAGTTACAACACTATTGCAAGAAAATTCAACTCTATATCGATGGCTCATGCCAGAGGGACTGACCTTCAATTACAAGGGAAAAAAAGAAAAGATTGACTATTTGGCTAAAGCTAAAATATTTCTGGAACAGCAACAAACCCCAGTGAAACCAAAAGGAGAACCAAAGGATAAGAGTGCTATGGACACAAACGATCAAGAGGAAGCAGTGGCAGTTCCTCATCTACATCAGCATCTTCTGGTGATTTTTTTAGACTCTGAAACTGATTCTGAATGAGGGGCGGCAGCTCCTAAATCGTTTAAAGTCAAATTTCCCTTTGAGAAGAAGAGGAAACGTAAGCAGCAGAAGAAATCAAAGTGACGACTTGAAAACCTACTCTGTTTTTTCCCCCTTATCTGAGATAATGCACTAATATGTTATCTTAAGTTGTATTTTGAGCTAGAGCTATTTTATTATAATCATTTTATAATCATACTTATAGGGAATTCCTAAATTTAACTGTAGACCTTCTAAGATCCTTGCCTTCTGGTTTTTTTTAGATGTTAGTTTTGTAGTGTGTAATTGGTAGGGTTTAGTGAAAAATCGATAAAAAATTTGTAAAAAAAGAGAGAGAGAGAATTGCCCTAGGACTTAAACCACAGAAAACTTCCTCTCCTTCATTTCCCTGAGATTGTAGCAAAATGAAACCAGGAATAAGATGGCAGAATTCTGGTCGCAGTTGAACTTACTGTACCACTTCAGGTGATAGGTGCGGGAATCACATTTTACTCTCTCCCCAGTGTATAAATTCTCCTTGAGAGCAAAAATGGGGGATGAGGCGATAGACTTCTGGTCGCACGTCGACAAAAAAAATCCCAGCTTCGAGTATAGACTAACGGGGTCTGAACTTGCTGAAACTGAGAGGGAAACAGATCTCAAGGTCTGAGTGGATAGCTCAATTTAAGCGTCAACCCAGTGTGCAGCAGCAGTGAAAAAGGCAAATTCTATGTTTGGGATTATTAGGAAAGGGATGGAGAATAAAATGACTGATATTTTAATGACCCTGTATAGCTCTGTGATGCGGCCTCATTTGGAATACTACATACAGTACTGATCACAGTACCTCCAAAAGGACATTGCAGAGCCAGAAAAAGTACAGAGGGGGGCAACCAAGATGATGAGGAGGCTGGGGCACCTTCCCTAGAAGGAAAGGCTGAAAAGTTTTAGAAAAGAGGCGACTAAGGGGGGGACATGACAAGAGGTTTCTAAAATGATGCAGGGGGTGGAAAGAGTTGATTAAGATAAGTTTTTCCTCCCTCCCCACAAAATACTAGAACTCGAGGGGGTCCAATGAATCTAATGGGCAGTAGGTTCAGGACAGACCAAAGGAAACACCACTTTATACAGAGAGTGATTAAAATGTGGAATTCGCTGCCAGGGGATGGAGTGTTGGCTACAGGAATAAACAGCTTCCAAAGGGGATTAGAGAGATTCATGGAGGATAAGTCTATCAGTGGCTACTAGCCATAGTGGCTGAGGGGAATCTCTACATTCAGAGGTGCTAAACCTCTGAATCCCAGAGCCAGGAGGCAACCTCAGGGGAAGGCCTCGAACTCTCTGCCCTATTGTCGGCCATCCAGGGGAACTGGTTGGCTGGTGTGTGAGACAGGACGCTGGACTAGATGGACCCTCACTGGTCTGATCCAGCAGGGGTCTGCTGATGTTCCTCTCAGGGGAAGGCCTCGGACTCTCTGCCCTGTTGTTGGCCCTCCAGAGGAACTGGTTGGCCACTGTGTGAGGCGGGATGCTGGAGTAGATGGACCACAAGTCTAATCCAGCAGGGCTCTTCTTCTCAGGGGAAGGCCTCGGCCTCCCTGCTCTGTTGCTGGCCATCCAGGGGAACGGGTTGTGTGTGAGACAGGATACTGGACTAGATGGACAATTGGTCTGATCCAGCAGGGCTCTTCTGGTGTTCAAACAAACTGAATGTACTACTTCAAGTGATAGATGCAGGAATCAATTTTTTTCTCTCCTCCACATGCAAATGTTCCTTGCAAGTAGAAAGAAAGAATCCGGGTCACTAGCACCTTGAAAAGGGAAGGGCAGAGGTCTAGCTCCAAAAAAACTTACAAAAGCTGGCTGGTGATCCAGTCGGGGGTGCTAGGAGGCCTGCCAGTTTGGCTCACTTGCTGTTCGCCAGAGATCTGGCAGCCAATTAATCAGCAGGCTGTTTGGTTAGTCACTTTCCTTGTGTGTGTGTGTTTGCAGGAAAAGGCAACTTGCAGCCATCAGAAGATGACTTTCAGATGGCAGCAATACTGACTGTAAGAGTTGAGCTGCTGGCCCTTTAAACTTGGGCCCAACTCCTCGGGGCATCCTCCTTGGTCTTCCCTCAGTTCTTGCTCCCCTCCCCTGGCCTCCTCACCAGGGCTGTCCCCGATCAGCTGTGAGTTGGCTTCTGACCAACTGGCAGCTGTAAATTTAGTGTCTTACACCTGAACATAAGAGAAGCCATGTTGGATCAGGCCAGTGGCCCATCCAGTCCAACACTCTGTGTCATACAGTGGCCAAACCCAGGGGCCATCAGGAGGTCCACCAGCTGGGCCAGAACTCCAGAAGCCCTCCCACTGTTGCCCCCCAAGCATGAAGAAAACAGCGCATCACTGCCCCAGACAGAGTTCTCCATGTATCTCCATAATCCCATCCTGCAGAAGGGCAGTTTAGCACACAGAGAGAAAAAGAACACCCCTCATACAAATATCACCTCAAAAATCCTAAATATGAAACAGTGCCTGGCCCCCAAAATGACACAAAATGGATGCCAGTCAGAAGTCAAGCCTGGGAAAACATTTCTTTATTTTTAAAGGTGAGTCAAGAGCGGCTGACCAGCTAACGACCCTCTCCTAATTGGAAGAGGAGGAGGAGGAGGAGGAGGAAGAAGAGGAGATTGGATTTATAACCTGCCCTTCACTACCCAGAGGAGTCTCAGAGAGGTTTACAATCTCCTCTCCCTTCCCCTCCTCACAACAGACACCCTGTGAGGTAGGTGGGACTGAGAGAGCTCTCCTGAGGACTGCCCTTGAGAGAATAGCTCTGAAAAAATTTATGACTGACCTAAGGTCACACCAACAGCTGCATGTGGAAGAGTGGGGAATCAAACCTGGTCGTCCTGGTTTAGAGTCTACTCTCCTAACCACTACACCAAACTGGCTCTTTGGAGATGCATGGTTTAGGAACAAGGAGTCTCCTGAGAAACTCTGACCTCACCTTGGTCTAATCCCATCATCTCTAGCCTCATGTCCATTTTACCTATTACCTCAGATTAGCAGTTCAAAGAGCAGTTTCTGTCAGAGCTCTCTCAGCTCTTCTTCTTCTTCTTCTTCTTCTTCTTCTTCTTCTTCTTCTTCTTCTTCTTCTTCTTCTTCTTCTTCTTCTTCTTCTTCTTCTTCTTCTTCTTCTTCTTCTTCTTCAACAAGACCTAGCTGCCACCAGCCTTTTGAGTCTATCCCAACAGCTGGAAGCCAAAGGGCAAGCTTCTGACCTTTCCAGGACTTAACACAAAAGTCAGCCCTGTGAGGCTGGCCACTTGCAGAACAAGTTTCCACCAACCAGTTAACTCAGCAGGTGAGCGCCAGAGCCAAGGTACCTGGATTTTGATTGAAGCTGTCTGAATAGCAAAACACCACAAAATAAAATTAAGAAAATTGATTAAAAGGTGCAAGAATGTTTCAAAAGGAACTTGGCAGTGAGGAATCAAAATAACAAACTAAGTTCAAGAACTAGCCATATAGTAAAACATTGGTTCCAAAGTTACTGGATCTTACCATTCCAAAAAGCTGATGTTGCTTCAGCAAAGTCCAAAGTCAGTAAAGGACCAACAGAGTGTTTGACCCAAAGCAACCAGTAAGCAAGCATAGCTCCATCTCAAAAGTCATAAGCTTCCCTCCAGAAGACTAGTAGAAGTACGTCAAAAAGCTAACTACTTTATGCAAGCTCTTTTGTAGCAGGAACTCCTTTGCATATTAGATGACACACCCCTAATGTAGCCAATCCTCCAAGAGCTTACAGTAGCCCCTGTAAGAAGAGCCCTGTAAGCTCTTGGAGGATTGACTACATCAGGGGTGTGTGGCCTAATATGCAAAGGAGTTCCTGCTACAAAAGAGCCCTGACTTTATGGTTGCGATCCAACTACAGTTGCCAGATCTTACACATCTGCCAGCAGAGGTGTCCTGGCTTGCTCCTGGGGTCTTCACCCGGAAGTGATGTCATCGTGCTGGCATTCAGCTGATAGAGTCTTTAGCCGAATGCTAGAGTGTTCCCTGTGTGATGATGTCACCTCCAGGTGATGTCATCATGCCTGGCATGGTGGGGCTGTTTGGGGGCGGGGCTCCTCCACCAGCCAGCTGGCTGGTGACAGATTGCAGGCCCCAAAGTCAGGGGAAACCCTGCCCCCATCAGGGGGTTGGCGACCCTAGGTCGGATGTGGTCTAGAGCCCATAGACCAATCAGATCCCAGGTTGCCTATGTCATTTGATGGTATGATCTAAGCAGGTGACTTAAGTGAGGTCAGTCTAAAGTAAAAATGGAGAGAGGGCTGCAGCCTATCTTCCCATGTTCACCAGGTGTAAATCATGGACTCTAACTGAAAGGAATGGAACTAATTGGTTGCTAGGTGCCATGGTTCTGAGAACCCAAAGGGAGTGCCTCATTCCCTGCAGCTGGGCTGTTATCTAAGAGACACAAGGTCAAGGGTGCCCAAACTTCCTAAGTATAAGAACAGTGATTTTTCCCATTAAAGCTTCAACTCAGGTCTAACATTTACAAGTGAGGCCTGAACCAATTTCTGAAGGAAACAAGAAATTCAATTTCTTGAGAAGCAACACTTAACCTTATTCTTCAAGTTGGTAGCTTCCCCATCCCAGTAATCACCGGGTCATCAAGAAATATTAACACTTTTACTTGGCCCCAGAAAACTCATCAGAGTTCTCCTAAACCGTTGTGTAAAATGCATCAAGTCTCTTCCAAGTCTTTGTTTGTCTCTGGAAAACCAATCAAGTTATTGTTTTGGGGGACAAACATGTCAGCCTGCCCCCATGCAGCATTTTGCCCTGTATCTGGATTACGCTGCAGCCAGTCTGTGTGTGCTCTTGGATCTGGACCTCACACTCCCATTTGCATGTGCCCCACCCCTCTTTTTCTCTGTAAAATGCTGGTCTTTTCACTGCTGCTGCCTCTGTGGACCTTTCTCTTCAAGACTGTTAATTGTATAGCCTTCCCTGAAATCACTCTCTCCCCACTCCCCCTTTATTTCATCTTAGCAAGATTGTATTGTGTTAAGTGTATTTGTGTGTGTTTTGCCTTTTACTCTTTTTCAGTTAAAAACTCTCTCCAGGTAAATATCTGTCTGGTTTATTTCGAGAGTTCTCTAAGGGAAAAATCCCCATAAGCATTGGTGGAAATCCCAGTTACCCCCTCTTGCTTTGTCTACTTTTAAGCTAATTCCTCCAATTAAATAGGAGACTACCTCTTTGGGAAGCACTTATGGGCCTCTGCTCCATATGTTCATCCAATCCCCTCTTGAAGCTGTCCATACTTGTAGCTGCCACCACTTCCTGCAGCAGAGAATTTCATGTGTTAATGACTCTGGGTGAAGAATGATTTCCTTTGATCTGTTCCTAGCCTACTGCTCATTCATTTCATGGAGTGCCCACGAGTTCTTGTATTGTGAGAAAGGGAGAAAAGTCCTTCTTTCTCTGCCTTCTGTATCCCATGCATAATTTTGTAAACTTCGATCATGTCACCCCTCAGTTGTTGTTTCTCCAAGCTAAAGAGCCCTCACCTCTTTAACCTTTCTTCATAGGGAAGGTATTTCATCCCCTTAATCATTTTAGCTGTTGTTCAAATTACTTGGTGCAATCTGAACGTATCCCTGATAAGTTCACAGCTTGATTGTGAATGGTGGATGAGGAAGAGTCTGTCTGCCAAACAGGTTTGCTGAGAAATTTGTGGCGTGGCCAGTTTCAGGTCACTCCCTGTTTCCTGGAGCCCAAAAGAAATCACAGCCCCAAAGTTTATATTTTTTGGGGTGTCTTGTTAACTTTTTAATTGTCAGCTTCTAAAATTGTCGTGCGCTATGGATCATCTCTTTTCCCCAGGTGGTCTATGCAAAAATCCATATGTGGAGAGAGCTAGCATGGTATAGGGGTGAGAGTGAGAAACTAATAAGGGCCAATCTGCATTTAGCATTTGCTCCGTTGTTTTACTTAACCCATACTGGAACAGAAAAAGATGCAGTTCAAAACCACATTCAACTATCCTGGGCCAACACTGTAGTGACTGCAGAGTCATCCCCGAATGGCCATAAAACAGCCACAAATCTATGCAGACAGCCACTATAAAACCAGAGATCAAACGAAGGCCCAATCTGCATCTAGCATTTGCTCCACTGTCCTACCAAACCCACACTGGAACAGAAATTGCCGTCCACATTGCATGCCACTTTCACTTTGATTGAGTGTCGCATTTTATGGCAGTGTCCAGACTACATGTTGCTTTCACTTCGTCTGATCTCTGGTTTTATAGTGGCTGTTCGCATAGATTTATGGCTGTTTTTATAGTGGCCATTCAGGGGGTGACTCTGCAGTCAGTACAGTGTTGGCCCGCGATAGTTGAATGTGGTTTTGAACTGCATCTTTTTCTGTTCCAGTGTGGGTTTGGTAAAAATGCTAAATGCAGATTTGCCCGAAGTGAAAGCAGCATGCAGTCTGGACACTGCCATAAAACGTGACACTCAATCAAAGTGAAAGTAGCAGGCAATGTAGAGGGGAATTTCTGTTCCACTGTGGGTTTGGTAAGACAGCGGAGCAAATGCTAGATGCAGATCGGGCCTACGGCTGTGGTCATACGAGCAGTTTGCGCCAATATAGTCGTGTAATAGGCCAGATCCTGAAGCTGAAGCTCAAATACTTTGGCCACCAAATGAGAAGGGAGCATTCACTGGAGAAGACCCTGATGCTGGGAAAGATTGAAGGTCAAAGAAGAAGGGGACAACAAAGGATGAGATGGTTAGACAGTGTCATCGATGCAACGAACATGAAATTGAGCAAACTTCAGTGGACAGCGGAAGACAGGAGGGCCTGGCGTGATCTGGTCCATGGGGTCGTGAAGAGTCGGACTCGACTGTGCGACTGAACAACAACAAAAGTCACGTTACCTTTGTGGGTTTAAAGAGCATGGTCAGGCAATAGCAACAACCTCTGCCTTCTGTGGCCCAGTCACCAGCACCCAGGTCTGGCCCATCCTGGAAGCAGTCTACCATGGCTTCTAGCACTGTATCTTTTTTTTCCATTTTGGATTGTCTCATCATAGGCTTTTCTGGACTTGAATCTTGCTCTTCTACCGAGGACCAAGACAGCTACCTTCCGAAACTCTTTTCAAAAGGAAGTAGCTGGGCTGCCCAAGAGCTCTGGGAGAACATGAATCAGGGCTCTTTTGTTTGACCGTCCAAACTCCTCACACCCATGGCTATGAGTAATGGCCCAGGTTTGCAGCAGGTCAATAGCCAAAGCTCTCGGAATCTCCATCACAATACAAGCTTACTGCAGGTAATTCAATCGAAAGCATCCCCGGGTCATTGTCAACAGGTTTGTGCCACTCTTCACGCCCACTGGACCCTGAAACTTGACACACCTCTAGCTAATCCAGTTAAATCTAACTATGATTCTAATCACAGAATCAAAGAGTTGGAAGGGACGTTCAGGGCAATACTCCCTCTAAGTTGTGGAGTCTTGTGAGCAAAAATTGTACTTTGTGAGCTACTGGCATTAAAGTTGTGACTGAGCGATTTGGCTACTGCATAAATTAGTTTGTTCTGGAGCCAGCCTTCCTGAGCTAAGGCAAAGATGTGTGAGCCAGAGGCTAAAAAACTGAGACTCACACTAACTCAGCTTAGAGGGAACACTGCCTCAGGGTCATCTAGTCCAACCCGCTGCACAATGCAAGAAATTCTCAAATACTCCTCCCCACACCCCCAGTGACTTCTGGGCATGGAGCAGGGGTCACTGGGTGTGTTTGTGTGGGGAGGTATTTGAGAATTTCCTGCCTTGTGCAGGGGGTTGGACTAGATGACCTTGGAGATCCCTTCCAGTTCTATGATTCTAACTGCATCGGTCTGCAGTTAGAACAGCTAGATTTGAACCCAATATCTCCTTAGGGACCAATACATTTTTCAGGCTGTAAATTTTTGAGAGTCCAAGTTCCCAAGTTCGCTGATCTTTTTACATTGCAGCTGAACACTCTGTTTGGATTTTGAATATGGCAGATTGGGTCTGAACTGATCCACAGGCACATTAAACAAAACACACCTGGATGAGTGGCCCGTGTTGCATTTTAAGAATATTCGTTAAAGATTACCCCCCGTATATGTTATGAATCTTCATTAAAGATTACCCCCATATATGTTAAGAATATTTGTTAAAGATTACCCCCCGTATATGTTAAGAATATTCATTAAAGATTACCCCCCCATATGTTAAGAATATTCATTAAAGATTACCCCCCGTATATGTTAAGAATATTCATTAAAGATTACCCCCCATATATGTTAAGAATATTTGTTAAAGATTACCCCCCATATATGTTAAGAATATTCATTAAAGATTGTTGTTGTTGTTCAGTCGCACAGTCGAGTCCGACTCTTCGCGACCCCAAGGACCAGATTACGCCAGGCCCTCCTGTCTTCCACTGTCCGCTGAAGTTTGCTCAATTTCATGTTCGTTGCATCGATGACACTGTCTAACCATCTCATCCTTTGCCGTCCCCTTCTTCTTTGACCTTCAATCTTTCCCAGCATCAGGTTCTTCTCCAGGGAGTGCTCCCTTCTCATTTGGTGGCCAAAGTATTTGAGCTTCAGCTTCAGGATCTGGCCTTCCAGGGAACAGTCAGGGTTGATTTCTTTTAGGATTGACTGATTTGATCTCCTTGCAGTCCAAGGGACTCTCAAGAGTCTTCTCCAGCACCATAGTTCAAAAGAATCTATTCTTCGGCGCTCGGCCTTCCTTATAGTCCAACTCTCGCAGCCATACATTACTACGGGGAATACCATTGCTTTGACCATGCGGACTTTTGTTGGCAAGGTGATGTCTCTGCTTTTTATCATGCTGTTTAGGTTTGCCATCGCTTTCCTCCCAAGGAGCAGGCGTCTTTTAATTTCATGGCTGCAGTCACCATCTGCAGTGATCTGGGATCCTAGGAACGTGAAGTCTGTCACTACTTCTACGACTTCCCCTTCTATTTGCCAAGGAGTGATGGGGCCAGATGCCATGATCTTAGTTTTTTTGATGTTGAGCTTCAAGCCCACTTTTGCACTCTCCTCTTTCACCCTGAGCAAGAGGCTCTTTAGGTCCTCTTCACTTTCTGCCATCAGAGTGGTATCGTCTGCATATCTGAGGTTATTGATCTTTTCCCCAGCAATCTTAACTCCAGTTTGTGATTCATCCAGGCCAGCATTTCGCATGATGTACTCTGCATATAAATTAAATAAGCAAGGTGACAATATACATCCTTGTCGTACTCCTTTTCCTATGCTAAACCAATCAGTTGTTCCATATCCGGTTCTAACTGTTGCTTCTTGACCCTTATACAGGTTTCTCAGGAGACATATGAGGTGGTCTGGTACTCCCATCTCTTTAAGAACCTGCCATAATTTATTGTGATCCACACAATCAAAGGCTTTAGCAAAGTCAATGAAGCAGAAGTAGATGTTTTTCTGGTACTCTCTTGCTTTCTCCATAATCCAGCGAATGTTGGCAATTTGATCTCTAGTTCCTCTACCTCTTCGAAACCCAGCTTGTACTTCTGGCAGTTCTCTATCCACGTACTGTTGGAGCCTAGCTTGTAGGATTTTGAGCATGACCTTGCTAGCGTGTGAAATGAGTGCAATTGTGCGATAGTTTGAACATTCCTTGACGTTGCCCTTCTTTGGGATTGGAATGTAAACTGACCTTTTCCAATCCTGTGGCCACTGTTGTGTTTTCCAAATTTGTTGGCAAATTGAGTGCAGCACTTTAACAGCATCTTCTTTTAAGACTTTGAATAACTCAGCTGGGATACCATCACCTCCACTAGCTTTGTTGTTAGTAATGCTTTCTAAGGCCCATTTAACTTCGCTTTCCAGGATGTCTGGCTCAAGGTCAGTGATTATACCATCGTGGTTGTCAAGGACATCGAGGTCCTTCTTGTATAGTTCTTCTGTGTATTCTTGCCATCTTTTTCTAATCTCTTCTGCTTCTGTTAGGTCCCTACCGTTTTTGTCCTTTATCATGGCCAGCTTTGCATGGAACGTTCCCTTGATTTCTCCAATTTTCTTGAAGAGATCTCTAGTCCTTCCCAATCTATTGTTTTCCTCTATTACTCTGCATTGTTCATTCAGGAAAGCCTCCTTATCTCTCCTTGCTGTTCTCTGGAAATCTGCATTCAGTTGGGCAAATCTTTCCTTTTCCCCATTGCCTTTAGCTTTCCTTCTTTCCTCTGCTATGTGTAGAGCCTCATCAGAAAGCCACTTTGCTTTTTTGCATTTCTTTTTCTTTGGGATGGCGGTGAGTGCTGCCTCCTTTACAATGTCACGGACCTCTGTCCATAGTTCTTCAGGCACTCTGTCTATCAAATCTAGTCCCTTAAACCTATTCTTCACCTCTACTGTATATTCATCGGGGATACGATCTAGGTCAAATCTGAATGGCCTTGTGGTTTTCCCAACTTTCTTCAATTTAAGTCTGAATTTTGCAATGAGTAGCTCATGATCTGAGCCACAGTCAGCTCCAGGTCTTGTTTTTACTGACTGGATAGAGCTTCTCCATCTTTGACTGCAAATTATATAGTCAATCTGATTTCGGTGTTGCCCATCTGGTGATGTCCATTTGTAGAGACGCCTCTTAGGTTGTTGGAAAAGGGTGTTTGCTATGACCAGCGTGTTCTCTTGACAAAACTCTGTTAGTCTTTGCCCTGCTTCATTTTGTTCTCCAAGGCCAAACTTGTCTGTTATTCCAGTTACCTTTCGATTTCCTACTTTAGCATTCCAGTCCCCTATGATGATGAGGACATCATTTTTTGGTGTTAGTTCTACAAGCTGTTGTAGGTCTTCGTAGAACTGGTCCACTTCAGCCTCTTCTGCAGCAGTGGTTGGGGCATAGACTTGGATTATTGTGATATTGAATGGTTTGCCTTGGATTCGGACCGAGATCATTCTGTCATTTTTGAGATTGTATCCCAATACTACCTTTCTCACTCTCTTGTTGACTATAAAGGCCACACCATTTTTTCTACGGGATTCCTGGCCACAGTAGTAGATATAATGGTCTTCTGAGTTAAATTCGCCCATTCCTGTCCACTTTAGTTCACTGATTCCCAAGATGTCGATGTTCATTCTTGCCATCTCATTTTTGACCACGTCAAGCTTACCTTGATTCATAGATCTTACATTCCAGGTTCCTATGCAGTATTGTTCTTTGCAACATCGAACTTTCCTTTCACCGTCAGACACATCCACAACTGAGCGTCCTTTCGGCTTTGGCCCAGCCGCTTCACTCTTTCTGGGGTTACTCGTACTTGCCCTCTGCTCTTCCCCAGTAGCATATTGGACACCTTCCGACCTGAGGGGCTCATCTTCCGGCGTCATATCTTTTAGCCTTTTGTTACTGTCCATGGGGTTTTCTTGGCAAAGATACTGGAGTGGGTTGCCATTTCCTTCTCCAGGGGATCACGCTTGGTCTGAGTTCTCTGCTGTGGCCTGTCCGTCATGGGTGGCCCTCCACGGCATAGCCCACAGCCTCATCGAACCATGCAAGCCCCTCGCCACGACAAGGCAGTGATCCATGAGGGAGTCATTAAAGATTACCCCCTGTATATGTTAAGAATATTCATTAAAGATTACCCCCTGTATATGTTAAGAATATTCATTAAAGATTACCCCCCGTATATGTTAAGAATATTCATTAAAGATTACCCCCTGTATATGCTAAGAATATTCATTAAAGATTACCCCCCATATATGTTAAGAATATTCATTAAAGATTACCCCCTGTATATGTTAAGAATATTCATTAAAGATTACCCCCGTATATGTTAAGAATATTCGTTAAAGATTACCCCCTATATATGTTAAGAATATTCGTTAAAGATTATCCCCCATATATGTTTTATGTGATGTTGTGTCATGTGTGTGTTGTAGTGTAATGTATGGTCGTATTGTTGTATTGTTTGAAAAATAAATAAAAGTCTGTCTCTAGGGACAGTTTAAAAAAAAAAAAGAATATGTATTTCCACTTACGCTATGGGTGAACATCTCTGTGTGAGTAAGGTCTACACTGTGTTTGATAATTGTTGTTTTTTTAGGTCCGTTCTGTATATGATGAGTTTGAAATATGTTGATCATAGGATCTTGGAGTCAGAAGGGACCTCCAGGGTCATCTAGTCCAACCCCCTGCACAATGCAGGGAATTCACAAATACCTCCCCCCCACACCCGCAGTGACCCCTGCTCCATGCCCAGAAGATGACAAAAAACCTCCAGGATCTCCAACCAAACTGGCCTGGAGAAAGACTGCTTCCTGACCCCAAAGTTGAGGTCAGCATTTCCCTGGGTGCAGGGCTGGCCCCAGGTTCCCCCCACACACTAGGTGAGGGTACCTTCTGGTACCCCCCATGCACCCACCAATTTCTGGTGCCCCCCTTCTGGTGTCCCCCCAAGGCCAGGGGACGTTGCCAAAGTCGTCTAGAGCCAGGGCCAGGCCCAGACCGGCTGTTCCCTGCGTCCCTAGCATGGCTCTCTGGCCCAGGCGGCCTCCCAAGCTCACTCTACCTTCCTCTCCGGCTGCCTGCAGCCTCTTTCCCCCCTCCCTTGCCACCTGCCCCCCCAGCAGACACTTACTGGCTCGAGCTCCCCTGGTCTTTAAGGCGTCCATGGCGACTGTGTTAGTGCCCTGTGGAGTGCTTCACGCAGAAAGCACGATGCCACCCACCCATGGGGGCAGCCGGGAAAATGCATGGCTCGGCCCAGCTATGCCCCCCACCTCAGCTCCTTGCAGAAGGGGGTGAAAGAGCCTGCGCTCCTCAAGGGAAGGGGGCGGCGGCAGCAGCGGTTCCTCCAAGAGCCTCTCCCCCTAGCTGAGCAGGGCGTGAGGCGAGGGGAGGGAGGAGGGGAAGGCGGGGCGGCAGGCAGGCCAGAGCTGCGCCCTCGCCAAGCCAGCGTCATAGGCAACTGCCTAAATTTTGTCTATGATGGGCCGGCCCTGCCTGGGTGTGTAAGAAAAGACTGCAGAGGGCCAGGAGGAAGCAAGCCCAATGCAGGAAATTGACAAATACCTCCTCCCGCATCTCCAGTGAAACCTGCTCTGTGCCCAGAAGTAGGGGTACCCTCCAGGATCCTTGGTCAAACTGGCCTGGAGAAAAATTGCTCCATGACCCCAGTGTGGCCATCAGCATCTTCCTTGGGCGTGTAAGAAAGGGCCATGAGAACTAAGCACTGAGGCAACCCTTCCCTCCCTTCTTTTTTTTTAAAAAAAGAAAATTTATTAACAGGCTATAATAGCATGTTCCATATTCGACAACCAATTCTTAACATATCCTTTTCTAAAATTTTTTATCCCCCCCCCCTGGCTTCCAACGATGCTCCGCCCCCATTAACATTTCTATCAATATTCTCTTACATTCAATTCGTTTTCAATATTCAAATCATAAATTTCAATATTTTCCTTTTCTATTTATCCCTATTAGGTAACCTTTCTATTACAGTCCCTTTTCTTACAACACTTCTATTATTAATAACTATCAAAACAGAGCAGTCTATTTTCCACATCCCAGTTAGATTCTAAGTAGCCTTTAAAGCCTTTCCAATCTGCTAAGAATTCTTTGTCTTCTCTTCTATGAAGTTTTCTTGTCAGCTTGTCCATTTCAATCATAAAAATCTTTTCCATTTCAATCATAATTTTTTTTAATCCATTCCCATTTGTCAGGTACCCGTTCCTGCTTCCAAAACTGAACACAAGTCATTCTTTCAGTTGAAATAAAGTACCATAACAACGTTCTTTTTGCCATTTTAACTTCTTCTAATTTCAGTCCTATGAGTAACATTTCTGGCTCCTTTTTCAGAGTGCATTTCAAGATTTTCTGAATTTCATTATGAATCTCAGTCCAAAAAGCACTTGCTTTTTCACATGTCCACCACATATGGTAAAACGAGCCCTCTTTTTTCTTATGTTTCCAACCCTTCTCTCCCTTCTTAACTTGTGGAGTCGATGCCTAACTTACGGAGCGCTGGGCTTGTATTTTACCACCGAGGAAGGCTTTAGCTGCAATGCATTTGGTTCTTGTATCTGGATACATTTTCTACCTTCTAACCTGTATTTATAGGTTCTGACCTTTGTCCTGATCAACGTTCCCTCTAAGCTGCGGAGTCTTGTGAGCAAAAATTCTGCTTCGTGAGCTAATGGCATTAAAGTTGTGGGCCAGTGATTTGGCTTCTGCATAAAGTAGTTTGCTCTGGAGCCCTCCCTTCCTGAGCGGAGACAAAAATCTGTGAGCCAGAGGCTAAGAAACTGTGAGCTAGCTCACACTAACTCAGCTTAGAGGGAACACTGGTCCTGATATTAGGTATAGATACTTATGTACAGAACTGTAGATATGTGGTTTTTATTGTGATTTTAATATTTCCTATGCACAGGGTTCTTTTTGTAGCAGGAACTCCTTTGCATATTAGGTGACACACCCCTAATGTAGCCAATCCTCCCAGAGCTTACAGTAGTCCCTGTAAGAAGAGCTCTGTAAGCTCTTGGAGGATTGGCTACATTAGCGGTGTGTCGCCTAATATGCAAAGAAGTTCCTGCTACAAAAAGAGCGCTGCCTATGCATAATTAAAAGATATTGTATCAGGGGCTCAGAACTGCTCGGCCCTCCTGGGTCTTAAAGAGGCTAGGCCAGGGAGGTCAAACAAGCGACCCGGAGGCAGGATGAAGCCCCGGAGGGCTTCCATCAGGCCCGCAGTGGAACTGGCCACCTCCTGCTTCCAGTTCTGCTGCTGCTGCTGCTGCTGCATTCATCGCTTGCTTCGCCAGACTCTCTTAATCACTCCGCCATTTCATGTCTTAACCTGGATCCTAGACTCAGAACTCTGAGCCTGAGATTTCTGTGGTGAATGTCCATAAATCAAAAGGAGGTTTGCAGCTTACAGAGCTAATGTTTTAAGCATGTTTTTATTTTATTTTAAGTAAACCTTTGTGTTTGTGCCCTTTTTAATTTTATGTCTCCGCTACCTGGCATTACATTTTATGACACACATGTGGCCCGGCCCGACAAGGTCTCCTTTATGTCAGATCCTGTCCTCATAACAAATGAGTTCGACACCCCTGGGCTAGGTTGTCAACAACCAGGACCAGGGCTTCCTCGGTGGTGGCCCCGACCTGGTGGAATGAGCTCCCGGAGGAGATCAGGGCCCCGTGGGACCTCCTACAGTTCCGCAGGGCCTGTAAAACGGAGCTCTTCCACCAGGCTTTTGGGAGCTTCCGTCACCACCAATGAAGAATGACAGATGGTTGAATGGGAGAGGGCCCTGGATTCCGGAAACTGCCATCAACAGCCTAAAGAACAACAAGTACTGCAGGAACAACCAGAACGAATACTGTGAGCGGATGGCAAGCTGAGAATGGTGAATGATGGCGGCTACCGTTTACGGATAATAACAATCACTAGCACTTTATTATGCTTTTAGAATGGTTTTGTTTGCAACTTATGTTTTTAATGCAATTATCTGTTTTTCTGAGCTGGCTCTGGCTTGGGAGGGAGAGGTAAAAGTTCAAACAAACAAACAAATAAATAAATGTTGTATTAGTGCTGCATGTTTAGCCATATTTGATTATTGTTTTTGTCTCAACCTTTTTTGGTTGCTTGGCCTCTAAGCTGCTTCCTGGACCCAAATCTAGCTGTTAGAATCATAGAATGTTAAGAGTTGGAAGGGACCTTGCAGGTCATCTAGTCTAACCCCCTGCACTCTGCAGGAGCAGAGCCGAAAGAGAGCCCTACAACCTACCCAATAGATGGTCGTCCAGCCTCTGCTCGAAAACGTCCAGGGAAGGAGCATCCACCACCTCCCAAGGCAGACTGTTCCACTGCTCAACCACTCTTACAGTTAGGAAGTTTCTCCTGATATCTGGCCGGTAACGACACCCTTGTAATTTCTACCCATTAGATCTAGTCTTGCAATCTGGAGCAAGAAAGAATAGATCTGCTCCATCTTCTACATGACAGTCCTTCAAATACTTGAAGATTGCAATCCTGTCCCCTCCAAGCCTTCTCTTTCCCAGGCTAAACAGACCCAACTCTTTCAGCCTTTCCTCATAAGACTTGGATTCCAACCCTCTCACCTTCCCGGTTGCCCTCTTCTGGACATGCTCCAGCTTGTCAACATCCTCCCTAAAGCGTGGTGCCCAAAACTGGACACAGGACTCCAGGTGAGGCCCGACCATAGCAGAATACAGCGGAACAACCACCTCCCGTGATCTGGACATAATGCTTCTGTTAATGCATCCTAAGATTGCATTAGCTTTCTTCGCAATCATATCGCACTGCAGGCTCATGTTGAGCTTGTGATCAACCAGAACATCTAGATCCCTTTCACATGTGCTGCTGTCAAGCCAAGTCCCTCCCATCCTATATCTGTGCCTTTGACTTTTTGTGCCCATGGGTAGGACTTTGCACTTATCTCTATTGAAATTTGAACGCTTCCACTTCAGACCAACATGGCTTTCCTCTGAAAAGAATTCATATTTACAATTAAAGCTGCTGCAAAAGAATCCAGATGGAATCATACACATGTCAAAAAATATTTTTTTTGCAACTTTTTTTGCAAATGGGAAACTTTCTCAGTGGAGGGTGGTAAGCGGTGGGGTACCACAGGGATCGGTACTCGGTCCGATGCTTTTTGACTTGTTTATTAACGATTTGGAATTGGGAGTAAGCAGTGAAGTGGCTAAATTTGCAGATGACACTAAGTTGTTCAGGGTGGTGAAAACCAGGGAGGAGTGTGAGGCACTCCAAAGGGATCTGTCGAGGATGGGTGAGTGGGCGTCAACGTGGCAAATGGGGTTCAATGTGGCCAAGTGCAAAGTGGTGCACATTGGAGCCAAAAATCCTAAATATAAATACACGTTGATGGGGTCTGAACTGGCAGAGACTGAGCAAGAGAGAAATCTTGGAATCGTAGTAGATAACTCAATGAAAATGTCTAGACAGTGTGTAGCTGCAATAAAGAAGGTCAATGCTATGCTGGGGATTATTAGGAAGGGAAATGAAAACAAATCAGCCATTATCATAATGCCCCTGTATAAATCATTGGTGCGACCTCATTTGGAGTGCTGTGTACAGTTGTGGTCACCACACCTCAAAAACATAAGAACATAAGAACATAAGAGAAGCCAATGTTGAATCAGGCCAAAAAGGATATTGTAGTATTGGAAAAAGTGCAGAGAAGGGCAACTAGAATGATAAAGGGGTTGGAACACTTTCCCTATGAAGAAAGGTTAAAATGCTTGGGGCTCTTTAGCTTGGAGAAACGATGGCTGAAGTTTATAAGATTATGCGTGGGATAGAGCAGGTTGAGAAAGAAGTACTTTTCTCCCTTTCTCACCATACAAGAACTCGTGGGCACGCCATGAAATTGCTGAGCAGTAGGATTAGAACAGATAAAAGGAAGTCCTTCTTCACCCAAAGAGTGATTAACACATGGAATTCACTGCCGCAGGAGGCGGTGGCAGCTACAAGCATGGACAGTTTCAAGAGGGAATGAGATAAACATATGGAGCAGAAGTCCATCGGTGGCTATTAGCCACAGGGTATAGATGGGAACTCTCAGTCTGGGGCAGGTGATGCTCTGTGTTCTTGGTGCTGGGAGGGGTCAACAGTGGGAGGGCTTCTAGTGTCCTGGCCCCACTGCTGGACCTCCTGATGGCACCTGGTATTTTTGGCCACTGTGTGACAGAGTGTTGGACTAGATGGGCCATTGGCCTGATTCAGCATTGGCTTCTCTTATGTTCTTAAAAGGGAGTGGAATACAATACAAAGGAAATGTAGAATTGTCAAATCCATGAATCACAGAGCTGGAAGGGGGCCCTACAAGCCATCTAGCCCAACCCCCTGCCCAATGCAGGATCAGCGCCAGGGCTTTTTTTTGCAGAAAAAGCTCATTAGCATAACAGGCCACACCCAACAGCAGAAACTCATTAGCATATTAGGTCACACCCCTGACAGCACAGCTCATCAGCATATTAGGCCTCACCCCCGTGTTGCCAGAAGTGTGGTCATCCAGCCACACCCACCTTTTGCTTCTTATTCTGTTTACCTTGTTTGTTGTCAAAACCCAGGGCTTTGTTTTGTAGCAGGAACTCCTTTGCATATTAGGCCACACAGCCCTAGTGTAGCCAATCCTGATGAGTTTCTGCTGTTGGGTATGGCCTGTTATGCTAATGAGTTCCTGTTGGGCGTGGCCAACTCGGGAGCCAGCCGGAACGCTGTTCCTGTGCGTTCCTGCCCAGAAATAGCCCTGATCAGCGTAGAGCATCCCTGACCAGTGTTGGTCCCACTTGTAAGCGAAAATTGTCCTCCATGAGCTACTGGCATTTAAGTTGTGAGCAAGCAATTCAGCTGCTGCATAAGTCAGTTTGTTCTGGAGCCCTCCCTTCCTGAACGAAGACAAAAAAATGTGTGAGCCGGGGGCTAAAGAACTGTGAGCTAGCTCACACTAACTCGGCTGAGAGGGAACATTGCTCACCACCTCCCGAGGCAGCTGATTCCGCTGTGGCACAGCTCTGACTTCTGCAATATTTAGATCACGGGAGAGAGGAAATCTGCACGGCTCCGTTTCTACGTGGTGAGTTCGAGTGACCCCACGTGGCTGGTTGAAGCTACGGCACAGGAGGATTTCTGGATGGAGTCTTATTGCATAAAAGGGAAGGCCAAAGTCCTGTCAAAATCAACGGCTTGTTAAACATGTTTATTTTTTTATTTTTGGTTAAAGTACAGGTTGTCTTTCATCCCTCGAATGCAATGCCTGCCTATCACACTGTTATTAAAAGGACAAAACCTCTCCCGTGGAAAAAGAACACCCAAAGTTAAAACTTCTTCCCCCTTCCAAAAAAAAACTGGGTGTCGGCTAACCGCAACCTCCTCCCACGCCAGCTCTTGAAACTTTCCAAGTCACTTGATCTGTACACATACGTAATCTTTTTTAAAAAAAGACAGCAACCATACCTGACAAATCAAGACGGGTAGCTGCATTTGTCTGTAGTGAACAAGAATCCAGTAGCACCTTAAGGTAAAGGTAAAGGTTCCCTTGCTCGAAAGCCAGTCAAATCTGACTCTAGGGCTGCGGTGCTCATCTCCGTTTCAAAGCCGAAGAGCCTGCGCTGTCTGAAGACGTTTCCGGGGTCATGTGGCCGGCATGACTAAACACCAAGGCGTGCCTTAAAGACTAGCAAAAAAGCACCTTAAAGACTAGCAAAATTTGTCGTGGCTCTCTATGTGATCCGTATTGGAAGAGGTGAGCCGTGACTCATGAAAGCTCCTCTCCCGCCACATACTTGGGCCCTGGTCACACATGCCGGATGACGCGTGCGGCGGGGGGGAGGCATGGCTGTCTGCACCGTCGCAATTTGACTCGCCCCGATGCGATCGGATGCGATGGCGTTGTTTCCGTTGGCGGGTGTTTCCGGTGTGCTCCGACCCGGAAGCAGGGGCGCAAGAGGAGCACGCTGGAGCGATCACGTGGAGAGCGTCCATCTGCAGCCCGTTGCAACTGGTTGATAGTGGATTTCCCCAGGTACTTTTGAACTTTGCATCTTTGGCTGGATGCAGGGCTATTTTGGGGCAGGAACGCACAGGAACGAAGTTCTGGCTGGCTTCAGAGTTGAAGACTGCACAATAGGGAAAGGGGGGCGAGAGAACTAACTCAACCCAGGACAATGCTAGAAACAAAGAGGGTTGAGCTAATGTAATATTAAACAGTTCTAAATTTAATAAGGCGTACACAAGTTAAGAGGAGCTGCGGTGGCTCAAGTGGAAGGTCAGTAGTTCAGCAGTTCAAGACCCGAGAGTGCCGCAAGACGGAGTGAGCTCCCGTCTCTAGTTCCAGCTCCTGCCACCCTAGCAGTTCGAAAGCAAGAAATTGCAAGTAGATCTGCATTTCTCCATCTTGGAACCAGTCCAAGCTAGGAATCTCCAACTGGCCACAGCATCTGAAAGCCAGAGAAACCTCCTGGATTTATGCTTTGAATAGTATGACACCACACGGCTCAAACCAAGAAATCGACTGGCCATCTGTTTAAGTAGGTATCGCATAACATTGTCTAAGGAGCTGTGGTGGCTCAAGTGGTTAAGACGCTGAACTGCAGGCTGTGGAAGGTCAGTAGTTCAGCAGTTCGAGACCTGAGTGGCTGCATGACGGAGTGAGCTCCTGTCTCTAGTTCCAGCTCCTGCCAACCTAGCAGTTCGAAAGCAAGAAATTGTAAGTAGATAAATAGGTACCACTTTGGTGGGAAGGTAACAGCGTTCCGTGCACCTTGGTGTTTAGTCATGCCGGCCACATGACCACGGAAACGTCTTCGGACAGCGCTGGCTCTTCGGCTTTGAAACGGAGATGAGCACCGCAACCCTAGAGTTGGATTCGACTGGCTTTCGAGCAAGGGAACCTTTACCTTTACCTTACACAAGTTAAGATACGTTTAAAATCCACATGTAAACAGGACTTTCACACATTTATACACATGATGGGACAAGAATACTAAAGACCAGACGCGTTTCGGCCATAAAAGGCCTTCTTCAGTGGTCACAAATACAATCGTGTCTAGACACACATTCATACACTAATACACAAATTCTTAAAAACCCTTTGTATAAAAACCAGATGTGATGCCTGCAGATCAAAAAATCAAAAGAAGAAAAATCAATTATTATTACAATGTAAACCAAATTTTAATAAATTGAAAACTATTGCTTTTTTTTTTTTAAACTTATTACCTTTTATAGATGTAATTTAGTTACAGGTATGTAAAATGGGCCATACCAATGCCAATATGTATTCTAAATGAAAAATGAAAAAATGAAATAATTATGTTAATAATCCATATAATATATAATCCACATTAAAAAGGTAAAGGTTCCCTTGCTCGAAAGCCAGTCGAATCCGACTCTAGGGTTGCGGTGCTCATCTCCGTTTCAAAGCCGAAGAGCCAGCGCTGTCCGAAGACGTTTCCGTGGTCATGTGGCCGGCATGACTAAACACCAAGGTGCACAGAACACATTAGAGATATGTTAAATTATGTTAGTAATAACCAACCTGGTATTCAGAGTAACTAAGGTGGTTACAGAGGGAAGGCCTGGAGAGCGACCCCCTCCCAGCGACTCCAAGGCCGGCCGGCCGGGGGGGGGTCCTGGAAGGATTGGGGAGACATTTAAATGTCTCCCCGTGCCTTCCCCGGCCTGTCCAAGGGCCGGCTTGCCCAGGCTCCCTGCAGCTGTGGGGTGCCTGGGCAAGCCAAGAGAAGGTATGGGGTGTGGCCTAATATGCTAGTGAGTTGTGCTGTCAGGGTGTGGCCTAATGTGCTAATGAGCTTCTGCTGTTGGGTGTGGCCTATTATGCTAATGAGTTCCTGCTGGGCTCTTTCTACAAAAATAGCCCTCGCCGGACGATACCGGTTGGCGATGGGTGCGCAACGCTTACCAGATGTTTCAGTGTGATCGCGCCTCTATAATCCGCCCGGCAATCATGGCTCTCCCGTGGCAAATTCTGTGTCTGACCGGGACCTTGGTTAGCCTTTCAGGTGCTCCTGGACTCTGGCTCTTTTCTACAGCTACAGACAGACTAACATGGCCACCCGTCTTCAATCTCTCTGAAGAAGTGACCAGTGACTCACGAAAGCTCATCCCCTGCTACAAATTTGGTTAGCCTTTAAGGGGCTACTGGAACCTTGCTCTTTTTAGTTGCAGAGTCGGCCCTGGTTAGCGCTTGGATGGGAGACCACCAGGGAAGTCCAGGGTTGCTATGCAGAGGCAGGAGATGCCAAAGCACCTCCGTTCATCTCTTGCCTTATGGATCGGACTTGTCCAAGCTTGTCAGATCTCAGAAGCTAAGCAAGGTCAGCCTTGCTGAGCCCTTGGATGGGAGACCAGCAAGGAAGCCCAGGGTTGCTATGCAGAGGAAGGAAATACTTCTTCACCCGAAGAGTGATTAACATATGGAATTCACTGCCGCAGGAGGTGGTGGCAGCTGCAAGCATGGAGAGTTTCAAGAGGGAATTAGATAAACATATGGAGCAGAAGTCCATCAGTGGCTATTAGCCATAGGGTATAGATGGGAACTCTCAGTCTGGGGCAGGTGATGCACTCTATTCTTGGTGCTGGAGGGGGCAGCAGTGGGAGGGCTTCTAGTGTCCTGGCCCCACTGCTGGACCTCCTGGTGGCACCTGGTATATTTTGGCCACTGTGTGACAGAGTCTTGGACTAGATGGGCCATTGGCCTGATTCAACATTGGCTTCTCTTATGTTCTTATGTTCTTATGTAGGTAGGCAATGACAAACTACCTACTCTGACCTGGAGAGCCTGGGCTGACCCACCGTCATCAGATCTATTTTATGTATGGCTTTCCTCCCTGTTTTTTCTCTTCCTTTTATCTTATCCATAAAAAGTAGAAATTGAAACAGAAAGATCTGGGAAGCTAGGCATGGTCAGCCTGGATCACTACTTGGGTGGGAGACCACCAAGGAAATCCAGGGTTGCTACGCAGAGGAAGGCAATGGAAAACCACTTACCCCGACCTGGATATCCCAGGCCAGCCTGTTCTTGCCAGGTTTTGGAAGCTAAGCAGGGTCAGTCCTTGGAAAGGAGATTACCAATGAAGTTCAGGGTCGTGATGCAGAGGCAGGCACTTGGCAGACCACCTCTGTCCGTCTCTTGCCTTGAAAACTTGACAGGGTAGCCAGAAGTTGGCTGCAATTTGACATGTCCCCCCTCACCCTCCTCTTCTCCAGACTGAACATTCCCCAGTCCCTCGGCCTTTCCTCGTAGGGCTTCTTGGTCTCCAGGGCCCCCCGATCATCCCTGTTGCTCTCCTCTGCACCCACTCCCTCCTGTCCACATCCTTATTGAAGGGAGGCCTCCAGAACTGTACACAAGACTCCAGGTGCAGCCTGACCAATGCAGTGTACAGAGGGACTATGACATCTTGCGATTTGGATGTTATGCCTCTGTTCATACACTCCAAGATCGCATTAGCCTGTTTTGTCGCTGCATCACACTGGCTGCATCATATTTAACTCACGGTCTACCTATACCCCGTAATCTTGTCCATACACACTACCACCCAGAAGTGTATCCCCCAACCAGTATGCATGCTCCTAACTGGATACCAGGCTATGCTGTTCAGCATACATTTTGTCCATCTATGACCATGGTGCCAGAGATTTCCAGGGATCTCTCAACCAAGCCTGGTACTGCTGTTCTGGGATTTTCTCACCTCCTGAGAAAACAGGGCAAAGTTACAAGAGCAATCAGTCATCAGTTTTGTTGGGCTTCCAATTCTCCCTCTTCTGGGTGCTTCAGGGTTGACGGAGGAACCTGTCCTCAAAGAGCGCGAGCCCAACCAAAATGATGAATCTGCAGAACAGAGCTCAAATGCTGCATACGTTTTGAATATTTGTGATGTGACAATCCCCAAAGTCTCCGGGACTACTCATGGGTTGTTAAACACACAAGCCTGACATTGCTTACCACCCGCCCCAATTAGTTCTCCTCTCCTCCCTGCAAGAGTGTCAACGTTTGGCACACCCATGCCTGTCAACTCATGACTTTGCAAATAATGGTTGGATACACGATTGTCAGCGAGAAATTGCGCGTAGGTGGCTGTGACTTCTGACAGGAGGTATTTTGGAAGCCGGCATGAGATGGAGCTGAATAAGAGAGGAAGGTCTCCACTGGGGGTGAATCAAAGGCCTCTTTCTGAGATCATGTTTCTCACACTGGCACACTAGATGTTTCTGGAATGCTCCCTATCGGGGCATATAGGCGGCAGGCCTCTCTCTTTATGCACCCCTAGCAATGGACAGGGCCCTGGTGGCTCAGAGGTTAAGACACTGAGCTGCAGACTGGAAGGTCGGCAGTTCAAGACCTGAGTGCCATGTGACAGAGTGTGCTCCCGTCTCTGGCCCCAGCTCCTGCCAACCTAGCAGTTTAAAAGCAAGATATTTGCAAGTAGATAAATAGGTGCCACTTTGGTGGGAAGGGAACAGCGTTCCGTGCATCTCAGCATTTAGTCATACCAGCCATATGACCATGGAGAAGTCTTCAGACAGCGCTGGCTCTTCAGCTTGGAAACGGAGATGAGCACCGCCCCCTAGAGTCGGATCCGACTGGCTTTCGAGCAAGGGAAACCTTTACCTTTAGCGATGGACACTCAAGATATTTTCACCCCAGTCTCTGAGTCAAAGTTTGCATTGTGTCTATCCACAATGTATTCTTTGCATTGGTCATTCTGAATAATGATGCTGCTGATGATTTATTAAATGTTTATACTGTCTTACCCACAAAGCGGGCTAAGAGTGATGCGCAACAGAAGGATTAAAACAATTCATCCATGTGTACATACAAATAAATTGTCATTGTTATTGTTAGCCATTCAGTCGTGTCCGACTCTTTGGCGATTCTATGGGCCAGCTCTCTCCATATTTTCCAATCTTGGACTATTTCTTTGAACCGTTCCATGCTCAGGCTGGTGTTGACTTTTATGGTGTCTAGCCACTGTGGAGGTCCGGTTTCCTTTTGCTGCTAACCAATCCAAGCATAACTGCTTTTCCTAGTGAGTTCTTCTGCATGACATGGCCCAAATAAGACAGTTGCAGTTTTGCGATTTTCCCTTCCAATTGGCATGTCTGGTTTTGTGCGCTCCAGTACTTCCTTGTTTGTCACCTTTGCTGTCCAAGGAATGCGCAGGACCCTTCTCCAGCACCACAGCTCCAATGAGTCGATTTCCCTCCTGTCTTGCTTTAATCAAATAAATACAAATAAATACCAACAGATAAATGCAAAGGTTTTAAAAACAATTAATATAAAACTAAATCTGCATCTCCATCTACGTCCTTGCTCAGCTAGGCATGTGATGATGCACATTTATTTATTTATTTATGATTTATGATTAGAGGCCACAGCATGTAGACACGAGCCTCCTGAACAGTGTTCCCTCTAAGCTGAGTGAATGTGAGCTAGCTCACAGTTTTTTAGCCTCCGGCTCACACCTCTGTGTCTCCGCTCAGGCGGGATGGCTCCAAAGCAAACTGATTCCCGCAGTGGCCAAATCGCTCGCTCACAACTTTAATGCCAGTGCCTCACAAAGTGGAATTTTTGCTCCCAGGACTCCACAGCTGTCCATTAGTCCTTATCAATATTCATCGAACATCTGGTCAATGTTTTGCCAGAACTGAACCAGGGATATTTGCTCGTCTCACTGTCCGTCTGTTTGAGTCCGGTGGCGCCTTTAGGACCAACTAATTTTTATACTGGGTATAAGCTTTTGTGTAAAGTAAAGGTAAAGGTTCCCCTGCTCGAAAGCCAGTCGAATCCGACTCTAGGGTTGCGGTGCTCATCTCCGTTTCAAAGCCGAAGAGCCAGCGCTGTCCGTGGTCATGTGGCCGGCATGACTAAACACCAAGGCGCACGGAACGCTGTTACCTTCCCACCGAAGTGGTGCCTATTGATCTACTTGCAATTTCTTGCTTTCGAACTGCTAGGTTGGCAGGAGCTGGAGCTAGAGACGGGAGCTCACTCCGTCTTGCGGCACCCGGGTCTCAAACTGCTGAACTACTGACCTTCCACAGCCTGCAGTTCAGCGTCTTAACCACTTGAGCCACCGCAGCTCTTTTGTGTAGGAAACAGAAAACTGTGTGTGTGGGGGGGACCCAACAACCTGAGAAGCAAGTCAGCGGCGACAGGGGCGGATGAAGGCTCCCTGGTGCCCCTAAGCACCGACCAATCTTGGTGGCCCCCTCCTTTCCACACCGACCCCCAGTCCATTTTAGTGGTTGACCGGTCTGACCAGATATACAATTGCAGGTTGCAGCAATACCAAAATTTATTCATAGCATAACACAATATACTGTACAAACGAAACCAAGCCTTGGCTACATAAAGTTCTACGAAAGTGCGATGGTGGATACAGAAGTAAAAGAAGGTAACACTTATATCGGTAAGGGGAGGGAATCTAACTGGGTGATTTGCTTTGGGAAATTTACCCCCCGTGAATGTTGAACATTGTATTTTGTGGGTGTCGTGTCGTGTTAAGGTTTTGTATTGTGTATTGTATTGTATTGTTTGTGATTGTATTTTGTGTTTTGGTCTGTTTTGTCGTTATGTCATTGTCTTAAAAATAATAAAAATGCCTCTTTTAGGGGCGCTTTAAAAAAGAAAAGAAAAGAAAATGCAATACGACATCTGTTTTAATATTGCACCAGTTAAATGTATCAAAGTTCCAGTCCTCATGGCCTGAAAGGCATTTTTCTACATTTTCTCACCCTTTCCCCAACTTTGTGGTGCCCCCTTCGGCCCTGGTGCCCTAAACACATGCTTAGTCTGCTTAATGCTTAATCTGCCACTGAGCAATGAGGACGATCAGGGGCCTGGAGACCAGTGTTCCCTCTAAGCTGAGTTCGTGTGAGCTAGCTCGCAGTTTTTTAGCCTCTGGCTCACACATTTTGGTCTTCACTCAGGAAGGGATGGCTCCAGAGCAAACGAATTTATGCAGTCGCCAAATCACTCACTCGCAACTTTAATGCCAGTAGCTCGCAAAGTAGAATTTTTGCTCACAAGACTCCACAGCTTAGAGGCAACATTGCTGGAGACCAACAAGCCTTATGAGGAAAAGCCGAGGGACTTCTTGGGAATGTTCCGTCTGGAGAAGAGGAGGTTGCAGGGGGGACAGGATGGCTCTCTTGGAGTATTTGAAGGGCTGTCGCTTAGAGGAGGGCGGGGAGAAATGTCTAGACAGTGTGTAGCTGCAATAAAGAAGGCCAACGCTATGCTGGGGGTTATTAGGAAGGGAATTGAAAACAAATCAGCCAGTATCATCATGCCCCTGTATAAATCACTGGTGCAACCTCATTTGGAATACTGTGTACAGTTCTGGTCACCACGTCTCAAAAAGGATATTATAGCATTGGAAAAAGTGCAGAGAAGGGCAACTAGAATGATCAAAGGGTTGGAACACCTTCCCTATGAAGAAATGTTAAAGTGCTTGGGGCTCTTCAGCTTGGAGAAACGACGGCTGAGGGGTGACCTGATCGAGGTTTATAAGATTATGAATGGGATTGAGCAGGTTGAGAAAGAAGTCCTTTTCTCCCTTTCTCACCGTACAAGAACTCGTGGGCACTCACTCCATGAAATTGCTGAGCAGTCGGGTTAGAACAGATAAAAGGAAGTCCTTCTTCACCCAAAGAGTGATTAACATATGGAATTCACTGCCACAGGAGGTGGTGGCAGCTACAAGCATGGACAGTTTCAAGAGGGAATTAGATAAACATATGGAGCAGAGGTCCATCAGTGGCTATTAGCCACAGGGTATAGATGGGCACTCTCAGTCTGGGGCAGGTGATGCACTCTGTTCTTGGCGCTGAGGGGGGGCAGCAGTGGGAGGGCTTCTAGTGTCCTGGCCCCACTGCTGGACCTCCTGAGGGCACCTGGTATTTTTGGCCGCTGTGTGACAGAGTGTTGGACTAGATGGGCCATTGGCCTGATTCAACATTGGCTTCTCTTATGTTCTTAGGGAGCTGTTCCTGTCGGCAGCAGAGGAGGGGACTTGCACGAATGGGTTGAAATTAAGGGCGGGGAAGGTACCGGCTGGATCTTAGGAAGAACTTTTTTTAACAATAAGAGTTGTGCCACAAGTGGAATCAGCTGCCTGGGGAGGTGGCGAGCTCCCCTTCACTGGCAAGCAATCTTTAAGAGGAACTGGACTCCCTAGACTGGAGATGAGCTGTATTTCTGAGGCAGGCCTGTAGCTACAGAGGGGTCTTTGGGGGCTCCGCCCCCTTTCTTAAAGGCACAGCCCCACTAGAATTTCTCCTGTACATGCTTTTTTTCCAGTCATTTTAAAACTTTGTTTTTTTAAAGGTGAGCACTCCTTTAAGCAGAGTGGGGTGCTGTAGTTGACAAATTTTTGCCCTGAGCAAGGGGGTTGGAGCAGTGCTTCCTCTAAGCTGTGGAGTCTTGTGAGCAAAAATTATACTTTGGGAGCTGCTGGCATTCAAGTTGTGAGCAAGTGATTTGGCAACTGTATAAATTAGTTTGCTCTGGAGCCATCTCTTCCTGAGCTAAGACAAAAATGTGTGAGCCGGAGGCTAAAAATACTGCATTAGCTCACACTAACTCAGCTTAGAGGGAACACTGGGTTGGAGTAGGTGACCTCTGGGATCCCTTCTAACTGTGTGTCAAGAAACTGGTCTCCTTTGAGAGAATTTTTCTGCCTAAGTGTTAGCTTTCTTGACTATAGAAGTCATCAACCCCACCTGCTGGTTCTCAGAACTGTTGCTTCGGCTGGCAGAAGGGATTAACTTGCGGCAGCCGAGAACTGTCCTCTAATGTGGTTTGACAGCTTGCAGTTTAGAGATCTATCCTGGCAACAGCTTTCTTTGGGCTAAATGGTTAAGAAGCTAAGGGCGATTGCTGGCACAAGAACACCTATGGCCCCGGTCATACGGGCCAGAAAACGTGGGGGAGGCGTGGCAGTTCACCCCAGAGCTAAATAAGGCGTGGTAGCCCAATCACACGGGCCACCGGGCTGCCACTCTCCAGCTCTGCACCCCGACCACACTGCGCTGCTGCAGCGCAGCAAAAAGCAGCGAAGTGCGCATGCGCCATGGGGGGGCGGGCCACTGTCGGTGTCTTGTGTGTGCGCATGCGCTGTTCAGCGTTGGTGCACATCCCATGGACACTTACAACATCCGGAAACTTCGGGGACATGGGCGGGCGTCAGAAGCCACGGGATACTGGAGCTCCCGCAATCAGATGCCAGCCTTTGCCCCAGGGTTTCTGGAAACTAGTACTTCGGACCTACTAGTTTTTTACTCCGCGTTTTCCACGGGAAGCCGCGGGTTGGCCACGGGAGCACTACGCCTCCCAGATGTGCTCGTATGATCATGCATGGAAAGTCCGCAGGGCTCCCGTGCCTTCAGCGGGGCAAATGTTCAGTATGAACGGGGCCTATGTAGAACAGACAGCTTGAGAAGACTCAGAGAGAGAAGAGGGGCTGAGTGATAATCCTCAGAATTCTGGCTTTTCTTTCTGCACTTCAGCCCCACCAGAAAAGAATTTGCCCCACAAGCCACAAAATCCTGGCCACGGGCCTGTTCCAAGGTGGTATGTATTGGGACTGAAACATTGCAGGGCTGCGCTGCCAGAGACAGGGTGAGCTTGGCGCTGAAGAACATTATTGGATTCTGGCAGTAATGCGATGTGAATAGCCTATCGTTGGGAGTAGTGGCCATTGCATGCAGTATAACTGAGCTGAGGGTCTGGTCTGCAGCCTTGTTCTTGCTGAGATCACTGGATGAAGTAGAGGTGACCACTAGACTGGGAGTCTGTTCATCCATGGAACCCACTATTTAACACTGGCGACGAAGATGGGATCCTCGGCCGATACACAGGGCCCTCTGTGTCGCTCCAACTTGTCGATCCCCAAGTCCCGCCTGGAGGCTGGCATCCTTAGTTAGAGCGGTGGGGATCCAGGTTCATAATCCTAACTCTGCACGAAGACGATTGGGCAATTTGGGATCAGTCGCTCACTCAGTCTTCCTCGAAGGGTCGTTGTGAGGTCAAAAAAGAGGGAAAGGAGAACTGTGTATCCTGCCTGGAGCCAGAGAAAGGATGGGATAAAATGTACTCCATGTGACGAGTGTTTGTAAATATTCTGGACTTTCGTCTGTAATTCCTAGAGTTGGGCACGAGAGGTCTCTGCTGGTTTGCTTCAGAAAGAGTCCTATGGGCAAGCCAAGGGAGACGATTTCACGCAGAGTCTTTAGTTTTGACTTTCCTGGGTTTTCGTTGCTGTCGATGCGTCCTCTTTACATTGTTGTAAAGTGATTTTTGCACAACTTCTGCATTATTTTAAAGCCCTCCAAGCCCCCTGGGCCAATATAACACGTGCCAAAATAACAGTGCCAAAATAAAAACATGCGCTGGTTTTAACCCGATAGATTAAAGAATCAGGACTCCGGGGTTCCTTTCTCTCAAAGGGAGAAACAGAATCCCAATGGGGTTAGTTGAACAGAAGCCAACGCCTGAGAAACGAGGTCTCCTCCTGAGCTGTAGACTCTTGCAAAATTTCAGCAGTTCACAGATCCGTGTTACGTTGACATCTGCGTCTCACCAAGGGAAGGGAAGTCAGTCATATATCTGCACACTTGAAGGGAAAGCCAAGACTGCTAAACTGGAATTCATACTGTGGGGTTGATATCATCAGACTTGGACTCAGTCAGGACTGGAGGGGGGGGTTCAATCACAACAACAACAAATAATTGTTCTTCCTTACAAGTCTCTGCACACTATTCAGACCCAGCCGACAATGCCGATTCATCGTCAGTCGGGAGTGGGTCTACGTAAGAGAACGTAAGAATATAAGAGAAGCCAATGTTGGATCAGTTTGGTGTAGTGGTTAAGTGCGCGGACTCTTATCTGGGAGAACTGGGTTTGATTCCCTACTCCTCCTCTTGTACCTGCTGATGTGACCTTGGGTCAGTCACAAGCTCTGGCACAGCTGTTCTCTCAAGGACAGTTTCTGTCAGAAGTTCTCTCAGTCCCACCTGCCTCACAGGGTGTCTGTTGTGGGGAGGGGAAGGGAAAGGAGTTTGTGAGCCGCTCTGAGACGCCTTTGGGCAGTGAAGGGCGGGGTATAAATCCAATCTCTTCTTCTCTTCTTCATCAAGCCGATGGCCCATCTAGTCCAACACTCTGTCACACAGTGGCCAAAAAGACCCAGGTGCCATCAGGAGGTCCACCAGTGGGGCCAGAACACTAGAAGCCCCCCCGAAGCACCAAGAATATAGAGCCTCACTTGCCCCAGAGTCCCTATCTATACCTTGTGGCCAATAGCCACAGATAGATATTTGGCGTTCACTCAGGATACGCTTAATAGTAAGATGAAAGCAACCGGAAAGGGAAAAACTCCAATCAGAGGTTCCAATTGTTTCCTTCACGTGACGGCTAGCTGCAGTTTATCACATTCCGCCCAAGCTTCTTTGAAAGTAGAACCATATAGTCTGCAATTTACAGATACATTTTTAAAATACAAACATATGAAACACCCTGTAATTATTAGAATAATAAAAAAAATGATAACATGCTCCCCAATCGTTTCAGGGAAAAGACTCAGTTTATAGTCATCAATCGGCATACAGCTCACAATCTCAAATCAATTCAAAAATGTGTGACAGTTCATGAGGACAGTTGACATTTAAAGAAATATCACATCTAAATTATTAATCAAAAACAGGTGTGCACCAAGAGGAATGATCATGCAAAGTTTAAAGATACATACTCATAAGAAGAAGAAGAAGAAGAAGAGGAAGAGAAGAGATTGGATTTATACCCCACCCTTCACTACCCAAGGGAGTCTCAGAGCAGCTTACAAACTCCTTTCCCTTCCCCTCCCCATAACAGACATCCTGTGAGATAGGTGAGGCTGAGAGAACTCTAACACAAACTGCTCTTTTTCAAGAACAGCTGTGCCAGAGTTTGTGACTGACTCAAGGTCACATCAGCAGGTGCAAGTGGAGGAGTGGGGAATCAAACCTGGTTCTCCCAGATTAGAGTCCGCGCACTTAACCACCTCACCAAACAGCTATAATCAAGGTTTTGATTTAAAACCAAGGGTGATAATGTATTGAACCTGTATATAAGCTTAGCCTCTTGTTGGAGTACAATTTTTCCAGCATCAACTTATATAAAATGAAAAACTGAAGAGAATCAGGATCATGTTTGTAGTTCACAAAATGAACCATGAGGGACACTTCAAAATCATCAGGATTTTAAAAGGGACAGACGCAAGTTGTGTAAACATTTTGAAACTACCCCTCACACATCATCAATATTACCAGGGCTCTTTTGTAGCAGGAACTCCTTTGCATATTAGGCGACACACCCCTGATGTAGCCAATCCTCCAAGAGCTTACAGAGCTCTTCTTACAGGGGCTACTGTAAGCTCTTGGCGGATTAGCTACATTAGGGGTGTGTCTCCTAATATGCAAAGGAGTTCCTGCTACAAAAAGATCCCTGAATATTACCCTTCACACATCATCAGTAAGGCACGGGTGAGGGCATCTCAGGTAGATAGGAAGTTTTTTTAAAATAATAATTGAAGTCAAAAAGTACAGAGTTTTGAAAGGATTTCTTGTTCCCTTTAATATTCCTGCAAAGCATATGCTATTAAAAAGATCATAGAACGTTATTGGCATGTGATTCAGGATATTCCAGGTTGCCAAATTCCACCTAGAACAGGCTTAAAAGAACGAGAATTCTAAATGATGTTCTCATTAGATCTGACAGTTCAATTCCCTCTATAGATGAACAACTACCTAGAGGCCATCATAAATGCCACTCATGTGCTACCTGTCCGATGGCTTTAGAAATTAAACAATTTGTGTGTCCTACTATTGGCATGAAATACGATTTATCTATGTTTACAAATTGGAATTAAAAAAAATATGTGTATACTGTATCACCTGTGAGTGTAATCTTTTATACACAGGGAATACAATTAGACCTATTAAAGTCTAGAATTTTGGAACACTGCTCGAGAATTCATAATCATAATTTTGAAGCGCCTCTTGTGGAGCATAATTTTGAAGCACCCCTTGTGGCCACCAGTGGGGGATGGGGGCAGGGTTGCCAGATCCATGTTGGGAAACTCCTAGAGATTTGGGGATGGAGCCTGGGGAAGACAGGGACCTCAGTGCAGTACAATGCCATGGAGTCCTCCCTCCAAAACATCCATTTGCTCCAGGGGAACTGTTCTCTGTAGCCCGGAGATGAGCTGTAATTCTGGGGGATCCTCAAGTCCCACCTGGAGGTTGGCGCCCCTAGCAACAGGCACATAAATTCTTAATATAACGTCTCCTAAATGATGTTAGCAGCAGACATGACATTAACAGAGCTGATGCAGAGTTCAGGAATTCAGGGCACACAAAGATTTTAAGTTTTAAGGCACACAAAACGGGGTCGTCATTGGTTCATTTCTCCATCGAGCTGCACACGGAGTATTGGGCGCATGTGCAATTCTGAAATGGAATTCCTCCCGTATGTGTGGAAAGCAAGTGGAACCTGGACCTGGCTTGTCGCAACACGTAATATGTTGTTTGGTCCTGAGGTTGCTGTAGGGTTGCCAGGTCCCTACCTGCTGCTGGTGGGGGGCATGGACCCTCTTTGTTGGGATCTTCTGGTGTGCATGCCACAATGACCTCACCCAGAAGTGACATTATAATGGTAGGCACATCACCAGGGGGACACTCTAATATTCAGCTGAAAACTCTACCATAGAGTTTTTAGGCAGAGTGCTAGAGTGTCCTCCCTGTGGTGTGCCTGGTGCAATGATGTCCCCTCCAGGTGATGTCATTGCACTGGGCATGTCGCCGCGATCCTGCTACTTTGGGGGCGGGGTTCCCTCGCTGGCCAGATTTGGCCAATGGGTTGGGGGCAATTCTCCTCTAAGCTGTGGAGCCCTGGGAGCAAAGATGCTACTTGGTGAGCTACTGGCATTAAAGTTGTGACCGAGCGATTTGGCTGTTGCATAAATTAGTTTGCTCTGGAGCCCTCCTTCCTAAGCCAAGACTAAAATGTGTGAGCCAGAGGCTAAAAAACTGTGAGCTGGCTCACACTAACTCAGCTTAGAGGGAACACTGGTCGGGGGCCCCCTAAAGTGGGCAAACCCCTGCCCCCCCCAGGAAAAAGGCGGGCCTCACCTGCTATTGAGCTGGGCTTGCTCTGAGCTGTGAATGAGAAGGAACAGAACTTCACGAGCCAGTTTTGGAACCCTTGTTTACTCAGGCTGCCAGGGAAGAAAGGAGACAGAGGCAATAAATCAAAACCGTCCCTGGCAGGGAAATGACAGGGTGATCCCTCCTAACTGACAGGTAGGAATATAGATGGGTCTGCCGGAAAGACCGGCTCTGCTGGAAAACAGATTGTGTGAATTTCTTTAAAAAGACAGTCCCTTCCTTTGAAACGGCAGAACCTCTCTGTGCTTGTCTCCTTTCCTCTGTTAGTTCAGACAGTCAGGAAAGGAAATCCATGACAACTTTATTTTTGAATGGACTTCTGATTATCTGCTGATCATTTAGGCTCCAATTGTCTACCTGTATAGGCAATATATAGGGCATGGAGCAGGTATGTGGTTATCTCAGCATCTAATGTAACCAAGAAGAAGAAGAAGAGGAGGAGGAGGAGGAGGAGGAGATTGGATTTATACCCCGCCCATCAATATCAAAGGGAGTCTCAGAGTGGCTGACAAACTCCTTTCCCTTCCCCTCCCCACAAAAGACACCCTGTGAGGTAGGTGGGGCTGAGAGAGCTCTGACAGAAACTGCTCTTTTTCAAGGACAGCTCTGACAGAACTATGACTTGTCCAAGGTCATCCAGCAGGTGCGAGTGGAGGAGTGGAGAACCAAACCTGGTTCTCCCAGATTGGAGTCCGCGCACTTAACCACTGCACCAAACTGCTCCATCTTCTACACGACAGCCCTTCCAATATTTGAAGACTGCCATCATGCCTCCTCTAAGCCTTCTCTTTCCCAGGCTAAACAGACCCAACTCTTTCAGCCTTTCCTCGTAAGACTTGGAATTCCAGCCCTCTCACCATCCTGGTTGCCCTCTTCTGGACACATTCGAGCTTGTCAACATCCTTCCTAAAATGTGGGGAATCAAACCTGGTTTTGATTAAGCCTAGCTCAAGTGTAGGGTTTTCAGGCTTCCTGCCAATTGGCAGCTTCTGGCGACTCTCCCAGCTCTACCCACCTTGCAAGGGGACTGTTGTGGGGCGAGGAAGGGAATGAGACTGTAAGCTGCTCGGAGACTCCTAAAGGTAGAGACAAGCAGGGTATCAAAATCAATTCTTCTTTTTCCGCATTCTCCACCCCCCCCCCGGCTCCCTTAAAGAGGGATAAATAAACTATCATTTATTTAATTCATTTTATTTACTGAATTCAATTTTGATCCCACCACCCCGCGCAGGCGGGCTGGCTACAAACCACAAAGTAACACTATAATAATTCTATCGTTTACACTACATCTCTCCTTATAATAATTATCTTTTGGTTTCGTAAGATTCCATGCGCTCCCATTGGCTGTAAAATGCCCTCCCTCAGCCATTGGCCCATCAGCCGCCACTCAAGAGTACTCGCATGCCATTGGCCGGGTGCTGGGTCTGCTCCTCTTCCCCACCCACTCCCCCTGGCAGACAGCTCTCTCTCCTGAGGAAGATGGTTCTCTTGACTCCTGTGAGGGACTGTCCCCTCAGTGGCTGTTGGTAGGCAACCAAGCTTGGTTCTGTGAGTAAAAAAACAAAGGACTAACCCCCTCCCCCACCCATAACCCCCTCCCCAATGGCCACTTTCCTGTCAGAATAAATGGAAAAAGGCTCTTTCTCCTGCTTATCTTCAGCATGGCTGGCTGGCTAATGAGGTGGGCCAGCGACCATCAAACCATTTTCTTCAACTCCCCGCTGTGTGGCTGACTTTCCCCTAGGGTTTCCAATCTCCAGGTGGGACCTGGAGATTTCTCACTGTTACAGTTGACCTCCAGATGACAGAGATCAGTTACCCGGGAGAAAATGGTTGTTTGGAGGGTAGACTCTATGGCATTATACCCTGCTGAGTCCTTCCACCCCCCCCCCACAATGCTGCCCTCCACAGGATCCACTCCCCCAAATCTCCAGGTATTTCCCTAATCAGAGTTGGCACCTGTACTTTCTCCTCTGTCAGTAAAAGGCCCTTTCCATACCTATGTTGGCCTTTGGGAGAAAACTCATTGAGCCCAGTCCTGATCAGGTTGCCAACTCCAGGTGGGCAATTCCTGGAGATTTGAGGGATGGAGCCTGGAGAGGGTGAGGTTTGAAGAGGGATGGCACCTCAGACAGGTACGAGACCATAGACTCCACCCTCCAATCCAGCCATTCCCTGATGGGGAACCATTGTTGCCAATCTCCAGGTGGGGGCTGGAGATCACTCAAAATTACAATTGCTCTCTAGGAGGGAGGGGGAGGAGATGGAAAACTAAAGGTAGGTTGATGGTTGGCTGGGAGGGAGATAGGGTTATCAACTCCAGGTTGGGAAATTCCTGGAGATTTGAGGGGTCGAACCTGGAGAGGGTGAGTGTTGAGGAGGGGTGGGACCTCAGACAGGTACAATGCCATAGACTCCACCCTCCAAACCAGCCACTCCCTCCTGGGGAACCACTGTTACCAATCTTGGGGGTGGGCTGGAGATCACTCAAAATTACTACTGCTCTTCAGGTAGCAAAGATCCGTTCCTCTGGAGAAAAGTGTGAGATTGCCACAGCAAATTGTTACTGAGTGCCCAAAGCCGGGGCACTCTCCCAGAGCCTCTTTCTAGAGCCCATTGTATTTATTTCCACAATGGGCCTTATTCCTAGTTTCTGATAAAACGGCGATCAAACACAAGACAGGGTGGATCCACCTCGACAGCGATGCTCAGTTTGAGCTGGGTCCATTTGGACAGCGTTATCAGCAGGGGAGGCCGGGATAGGTCTGATCTGCATTGGTCTTTTCCGCCGCTGTGCCTTCCATTTCACATTGCCTCACAGATTCCTGCCTACGTTGCATGCCGCTGTCGCCTTCCGATTGCATCGTCCCCATGTCGGCTCTCCGCATCATTTTATTGCCCTGTAGCGGCCACTCCGGGGGCGCTACGGCATCCCACTGCGTTATCTAGACCTCGTTGAAAGCAGTTCCAATTGCTCCTCCCCACCCTCGAGACACCGTGAGCAAAAAAGCAGACAACTGGAACCGAATCCCCCCCCCCCGGTCATCTATGTGTTTAAAAGCAGCCAGGGGACATTTATTATTTATTTATTAGTTTGATTTCTATCCCGTCTTCCCCATCGAGGCAGGCTCAGGGCGGCTCACAGTGAGAACAATGGATAAAACAACAATATAAAAATCACATATCAAATGCACAGTAAAATGATTAAAACGATGATCGTAACGACGGCGTTCCGACTGTGGCAATGCACACATACAACGATACGTCCACCAGTGGTGGGCGCAGAGTAGAAATTGGCACATGGTGGAGCTCCTTACTTGGACGCCTGGTGGAAGAGCTCCATTTTCGCGGCCCTGCGGAACTGTGCAAGGAACTGTGCCCTGATCTCATCTGGAAGCTCATTCCAATAAGCTGGAGCTGCCACAGAAAAGGCCCTGGAGCTGGTCGATACCAGCCTGGCATCCTTAGGTCCAAGGTGGGGGCCAAACAATTGTTCTGCGATCATATATTTTTTTTGCTGGTAGGTTAGAAGCCCCCCCCCCTTTACTTTCTGCAGGGGAGTCGTGGGTGTTGTTTGGTGTAGTGGTTTAGTGGTTAAGTGTTAAGCGGTTAAGTTTGGTGTAGTGGTGTAGTGGTTAAGTGTGCGGACTCTAATCTGGGAGAACCGGGTTTGATTCCCCACTCTTCCACTTGCACCTGCTGATGTGACCTTGGGTCAGTCACAAGCTCTCTCAGAGCTGTTCTCTCAAGGACAGTTTCTGTCAGAAGTTCTCTCAGCCCCACCTACCTCACAGGGTGTCTGTTGTGGGGCGGGGAAGGGAAAGGAGTTTGTAAGCTGGTCTGAGACGCCTTTGGGCAGTGAAGGGCGAGGTATAAATCCAATCTCCTCCTCCTCCTCCTCCTCCTCCTCCTCCTCCTCCTCTTCCTCTTCTTCTTCTTCTTCTTCTTCATTTTGTCCCCACAGCGCAATGCCCTGCTGGTGCCCCAGGAGGCCTCTCCCCTCTCGCGCGTGCTCTCCCTCCTGTGCCCCCGTGGTTTCCATGATGAGGACTGATGGAGACAGCTAGCCTTTATTCCCAGCCGGAATGGGTGGGAAAGGGGGAACAGAGTACAACGGCACCGCAGCAGACTGAAACTGCTTTACACAGTAGATGCAGATTCAGCCATAGATCTGGATTTCCGCCGCCTCATCCGAAGGCCCGGCGGAACGGCTCCGCCTTGCAGGCCGTGCAGAACTGCAACAAATCCCGCTGCCCCGAAGTGCAGAGAAAATTATGTTTTGCCGCACATCTCCTTTGATATTCCTCCTTCAGTTTTCCTTTGGAATAATCAAGATGGGTCGCCGGGTTAGTCTGTCCGTAGCAGGAGAAAAGAGCCAGAGTCCAGGAGCCCCTTCAAGACTAACAGAAATATGTAGCAGGGGAGGAACTTCTGTGAGTTACTCTGGGGCAAGGGAAGCTCTGTCTTCTTGGTGCTGGGGAGGGGGCAGCAGTAGGAGGGGGCTTGTAGTGTCCTGGCCCCACTGCTGGACCTCCTGATGGCCCCTGGTATTTTTGGCCACTGTGTGACACAGAGTGTTGAACTAGATGGGCCACTGGCCTGATCCAGCACTGGCTTCTCTTATGTTCTTATAAGAAGTGAGCAGTGGCTCACGAAAGCGCCTACCTTGCCACATATTTTGCTAGCCTTTAAGGCATTCCTGGACTCTTTTTCTTCGAATTATGACAGCATTCAGGGGTGGGCAACTCCACAGCCTTTGGAAGTGGACCAAGAACGCTATGCTGGGGATTATTAGGAAGGGGACTGAAAACAAATCAGCCGGTATCATCATGCCCCTGTATAAACTGATGGTGCAGCCTCATTTGGAGTACTGTGTACAGTTCTCGTCACGGCACCCCCAAAAGGATATTATAGCATTGGGGAAAGTGCAGAAGAGGGCAACTGGAATGATCAAAGGGTTGGGACACTTTCCCTATGAAGAAAGGTTAAAACCAGGGCTATTTTTGGGTAGGAACGCACAGGAACGGAGTTCCGGCTGGTTCCCGAGTTGGCCACGCCTAGGACGAACTCATTAGCATAATAGGCCACACCCAACAGCAGAAACTCATTAGGATTGGCTACGTTTGGAGTGTGTGGCCTAATATGCAAAGGAGTTCCTGCTACCAAAAGAGCCCTGGGTTTTTGACAACAAACAAGGTAAACAGAATAAGAAGCAAAAGGTGGGTGTGCCGGGATGACCATACTTCTGGTAATATGGAGTGTGTGGCCTAATATGCTAATGATATGTGTTGTCGGGGGTGTGGCCTAATATGCTAATGCATTTCTGCTGATGGGTGTGGCCTATTATGCCAATGAGTTCCTGCTGGGCTTTTTCTACAAAAAAAAAAAAGCCCTGGTTAAAATGCTTGGGGCTCTTTTGCTTGCAGAAACAACGGCTGAGGGGTGACATGATCGAGGTTTACAAAATTATACATGAGACTGAGAAGGTCGAGAAAGAAGTACTTTTCTCCCTTTCTCACAATACAAGAACTCGTGGGCACTCCATGAAATTGCTGAGCAGTCAGGTTAGAACAGATCGAAGGAAGTATTTCTTCAGTCATTAACACATGGAATTCACTGCCGTAGGACGTGATGGTGGCTACAAGCATAGACAGCTTCAAGAGGGGATTGGATAAACACATGGAGCAGAGGTCCATCATTGGCTATTAGAAACAAGGTACAGAAGGAACACTGTTTGGGGCAGTGATGCTCTGTTTTCTTGGTGCTTGGGGGGGGGCAAGAGTGGGAGGGCTTCTGGAGCTCTGACCCCACTGGTGGACCTCCTGATGGGCCCTGGGTTTTGGCCACTGCGTGACACAGAGTGTTGGACTGGATGGGCCACTGGCCTGATCCAACATGGCTTCTCTTATGTTCTTATGTCTGGGGCAGTGATGCCCTGTATTCTTGGTGCTTGGGAGGGCCACAGTGGGAAGGCTTCTGGAGTCCTGGCCCTGCTGGTGCCCTCCTGATGACACCTGAATTTTAGTAACTATGTGACACAGAGTGTTGGACTGGATGGGCCACTGGCCTGATCCAAGATGGCTTCTTTTGTGTTCTTATGAATTATGGGAAACTTGTGAGCGGGGTGGGATGGTGGCTCTGCCCTGTCATTAGCTAACCTTAAAGCCAGGATTAGATGCAGGTCAATCGCTGTTGCATTTTTGTGGGGATGTTTTTAGTGAGGCTCCCGGAAGCTGATTCAACAGGGAAGTCGAAATGGGCTTTAATTTACATTGTTTGGAGAGTCGACAAGGGCCTCTAAGTGGAAGGGAGACATCCTGGCCTGCAGGCAGTGGGGTGACTCAAGCCTGCGAAGAGGTACATCCTTACAGATTAAAATATTTATTAAGCAGGATTCATCAGCATCACCATAGCGTGTGCGCTGCACATTTTCTGTGCATAAATCAGCCTACAGCAGAGGAAAAAGCCACGATAGATTAAACCGATCAGTTCCAGCTTCCTCTTTCCCCACAGTGACCAGTCTATGAAGCTCAGAGAGCAGGGCATGAAGGTCCGAGTCTGGGGGAAGGAATGTAGCTCAGTGGTAGAGCATCTGCTCAGGTTGCAGAAGGCCCCAGGTTCAATCCCCGGCATCTCCAGTTAAGAGAATCAGGGTGTAGGTGTTGTGAAAGACCTCTGCCTGAGACTCTGGAGAGCGGCTGCCGGTCTGAGTAGACAATAGCATCCTTTATGGATCAAAGATCTGATTCAGGAAGCAGGACATGAACAGAGGTGGCTTGCTGCTGAGTAGTAATCTTGGACTTCCTTGGTGGTCCCCCATCCAGATACTCACCAGGGCCGACCCTGCTTAGCTTCTGAGATCTGATGAGGACAGGATAGCCTGGGCCACCCAGGTCAAGGATATGTTGTAGGGCTCTCTTTCGACTGTCCTCCTGCAGAGTGCGGGGGGTTGGACTAGATGACCTGCAAGGTCCCTTCCAACTCTAACATTCTCTGATTCTCTGATTCTAAGTCCCTGTCCTCCCCAGAGTCTGTCCCCAGATCTCTATGAGTTTCCCAAACCGAATCTGGCAACTTGACCTTCTCGTTCCCTCAGTGGCCCAGGTGGACCTAGCCAACCTATTGTCAATCTCTCTCGATTTTTGGAACTCCACCAATGCTTGGACCTTCTCCTGTTGTGCTCCAGTTACCAGGAACAGTCTGAATGGAACACAATGGCTGATCCTGCATTGGCTCCCCCCCCCCTGGTTGTTTCCCCCCTCTGCATTGCATGCTGCAGGGCATTTTTTTTTGTAGAAAAAGCCTAACAGGAACTGATTAGAATATTAGGCCACACCCCCATGTTGCCAGAAGTGTGCTCATCCAGCTACACCCACCTTTTGCTTCCTATTCTGTTTACCTTGTTTGTTGTCAAAACCCAGGGGTTTTTTTGGAGCGGGAACTCCTTTGCATGTTAGGCCACACACCCCCAATGTAGCCAATCCTAATGAGTTTCTGCTGTTGGGTGTTGCCTATTATGCTAATGAGTTCCTGCTGGGCGTGGTCAACTCAGGAGCCAGCCGGAACTCCATTCCTGTGCATTCCTGCTGCAAAATAGCCCTGGCATGCTAGCTTCATTTGCTTTGATTATCGGGTTTTATGGTAGCCTCCACACTCCATGCCACTTTCAAGCTCATTGATGGTTGGATTTTATTGTGCCATCTGCATAGATTTAGGACTGTTTTATGGCCATTCAGGGGTGACTTTGCAGTCAGTACAGCGTTGGCCCTGCGGTACCTGAATGTGGTTTTGAGCTGCCCTTTTTCTTCCCAAAAATGTGGAGCAGATGCTAGATGTAGGATTGGCCAATGTCAGACCCAAATGCTACTATAAATCTGACTCTCACAAGAAACTTCTGTTGGATTTTGCCTCGGTAGGGCAGTCTGTTGTTTTGCTACTGGAGATCTCCTCCAGGCGAAGTGAGATTGCGATCGTCATGTTTAATTAGCTTTACGTAACTTGTTTTGGATGCAACTGCCAATCCTGACGACCGCCGCCATTGGCTGTCAGCTACAAGGGTGGAGCATACATGTCTGAAATAAATATATTCATGACACTTTTTTGTGTAGGAGACATATTCTATGAATCCTGTCATCTTCTGCGGAACTCATCCCCTACCTCTTTGTCTGTGCCGTGAGGCGGGTTGAGCTGAGGGAGAGAATGACTGACCCAAGATCACCCAATGCACTTGGTGGTAGGAGGGCAGGATTTGAACTCATGTCTCCAGATCAGGGGCCCCCATTGTGGTTCCCGCAGACACATTTTCTGGCACACGCCAAGTCTTTTTAGAAAGTGGATGGGGTCAGGAAGGCTTTTTTTTTTTAGGTTTTTTTGGTATTTCTGTCTCTGTGTGTACGCACCTGGAAGTCATGTTGACTTCTGGTGACTGACCCCTACTGGGGACCTGGAGGATATTCAGAAAGGCAGCTGAATAAAGCCTGCCTCTGTCCTCCCAGCATAGTATTCCAAGGAGGTCTCCCATCCAAATACTAACCACAGTCGACCCTGCTTAGCTTCCGAGATCTGACGAGATCCAGCTTGCCTGGGCTATCCAGGTCAGGGTGCCCAGGAAGTCTTCTGATGGGCTACTGGAGATCTGATTGTCTGTGCAGATTTTTTAAAAAAGTTGCTTTGGCAGCAGCCGCCATCACAGCATGGGGAGCTACACTGTGTTACTGAAGTTGTTGCTGTTGTTCAGTCGCACAGTCGAGTCCGACTCTTCGTGACCCTGTGGACCGCATCACGCCAGGCCCTCCTGTCTTCCACCATCCTCCGGAGTCTGCTCAATTTCACGTTTGTTGCATCGATAACACTGTCTGACCATCTCATCTTTTGCCGTCCCCTTCTTCTTTTGCCTTCAAACTTTCCCAGCATCAGGGTCTTCTCCAGTGAGTGGCTCCCTTCTCATTTTGGGGCCAAAGTATTTGTGGAAGGCGGGGGAGTGATGTGGCTGTGCAGCAATCCGGAACAAGGAGGTGAGTGTGATCACAATTCTCCGGGTTAAAAAAAACCCACATCGGGACCGGAGCAATTGAAACCGCTCCCAGCACGCCGTCTGACCGCAACCTGTGTGTATCTGTCCAAATAATACACTTCCTTTTGTTGACTACGAAAGGTGTATTTCCCATTCTAACCTTTCGTTTTTCCTTCCTCTCACTGGACGAGAATGAAAATACCTTCAGTTAGGTAACACAAGGCACACCCATTTTGCAGTACAGGCTGGGGACATTCATAATGCTCCTAATAGGAACATAGAGGCACGTATTCATTTAGACGATGCTATGCGGCGTTTCTCCCCAAAGGGGAAATTCCCAAAGCAAACCAGGTCGCATCGTAGAAAGATGCAAGACAAAACACACAAAGCAAAAACATCCTGGGTGGGGCCTCGTTCACTTGATGGGAGCCCGGGGCTGTGAATCATGAGTCAGATTTTGGCCGGCTACAGGTCAGCTACCCGACGTCCCAGCCAGGTCTGCATTCTGTCTCTTTCTCCCTATCTCCGGAACAGACCTCGGCCCGCAAGCACTGTAGCTCATGCTCTGGCCTGGATTGGCCCAGGCTAGCCTGAACTCGTAAGACCTGGGAAGCTAAGCAGGGCTGGTCCTGGTTAGCACTTGGATGGGAGACCACCAAGGAAGTCCGGGATTGCGATGCAGAGGCAGGCAATGGCGAACCGCCTCTGAATGTCTCTTGCCTTGGCGTGGATGGCCCAGTCTAGCGTTATCTCACCAGATCTGGGAAGCTAAGCAGGGCCGGTCCTGGTTAGCACTTGGATGGGAGACCACCAAGGAAGTCCGGGGTTGCGATGCAGAGGCAGGCAATGGCGAACCACCTCTGAATGTCTCTTGCCTTGGCATGGATGGCCCAGTCTAGCGTTATCTCATCAGATCTCAGAAGCTAAGCAGGGTCAGCCCTGATTAGTACTTAGATGGGAGACCACCAAGGAATTTGGCAGGGAGACCACAGGGATTTGGGAGGTATCAGCAGGGAAAAGAAATTCAAAGCCATCCTCAGTGACGATTTTCCGTGCCCGACTTCAGTGTCTGAAGTTGCTTCATCACCTGAATGTATCGTATCCTGTCCCTAAAACTCTCTGTCTCTCATCCATAGACTGCGCTTGGCAAATTTTCTGGACCGAGCTGAAATCGGCGCAGTTGTTCTGCATGCTGCATGGCATGATAGAGATGTCATATTTCATGTTGACAGTCTGAGTAGGAGGACAGGAACACATTCTGAATATCACCCTGGGAAATCAACATGGGTGTGTTCCCCACAGAGGCCTTGTCTTGTGACTTTCCTTTCTTCAAGATCTCTTTCCAGGACACCCTGGAAATCCTCTCTCCAAGATCCTCTATGAAATTTTACTAAAAAATATCCACAAAAGTATCCATAGGCTTGTGCATCCCTTGATGATCACCTCTCAGGGTATTGGGTGGTCAACCTCTTGGGGCTACATAGCTAGAGACACATCATGTACCTTTTCATCTGTCTCTACACAACTCTGTGATGCGTCTGAAAGATTAAAAAGAAGTGTTAGGGGAGGAAAGCATATGTATTGATTATAACCTATCAGGCCAAATGCAGACTTCTGGTTGTTTATGGTAGCCCACAACAGATTCAGTGGACCTCTTGGTTTTGATGAAGAAGGAGGAGGAGGAGGAGGAGGAGGAGGAGGAGAAATGGGAGTTATACCCCGCCCTTCACTTGGAGTCTAGAGTGGCTTAAAATCTCCTTCCCCTTCCCCTTCCCACAACAGACACCCTGTGAGGTAGGTGGGACTGAGGTTATGGTTATAAACACTAAATAATCCACTTTCAGTCCACTTTCAATGCACTTTCCAACTGGACTTTGCCAGTTCACACAGTAAAAATCGAGTTCAAAAGTGCATTGAAAGTGGATTATTTAGCATGTGTGACTACAGCCCGAGAGAACTTTTTCAAGGACGGCTCTTGAGAGAACAGCTCTGAGAAAACCTGTGACTGACCTAAGGTCACACCAGCAGCTGCATGTGGAAGCGTGGGGAATCAAACCTGGTTCTCCGAGATTAGAGTCCACGCTCTTAACCACTACACCAAACTGGCTCTCACCTGGTGCTGAGAACGGTTTTCAAGCATTGACAAGGCTAGTGGGCTATGTGAAATGGGTAGATCGTAGTCCAGGGGAACTGATCTCTGTAGCCCAGAGACTAGTTGTAATGCCAGGAGATCTCCAGATCCCACCTGGATGTTGGCAACCTTAATGCTTTGGCTGGCCTCGATTGCCTCGTAGAATCAGCCTTGGCTTTGATTGTTTTCTCCAACAGTGACTAGGCAACAATGGTGAATTTCAACATAGCCAGTCCTGAATAATAGAGCTCTGGAGTATACTGTGGACTAAGCAAAATCCAAATGATAACTCCTTCATGTAAATAGGTGCAGGGAGTAGCCCCGGAGCCAAGGATGGGCACACAAAAAAGGCCTGCTCTGTTTCTGGGAAATTGCAAAGGACCAGAGAGTGGTCTTCAGCTGAGGAGGAAGAAGGAAATGGGGTTTTCAACCTCCAAGTAGGGCCGGGGATGTCCTGGAATTACAAATTATCTTCAAACCATGGAGATCAGTACCCCTGCTTTGGAAGGTGGACTCCATGATATTGCACCCCACTGAGTTCTCTTGTCTCCTAGAGTTGCCAAGCAACTGGTTGGCTTGGCAACTGGTGGGAGCTGTGTACTTACTGCAAGGGGATGGGGAGCTTCACTGATGCACAATGGCATCATCACTAGGGATGGGCACAAACTGAACTGCAAAGCAAAATGCATGGCAAATTTTGCCCTGTTTGAGGTTAATGAACCAAAGTTTGTGATGGGTCTGCTGCCACAAACAGTTTGTGGTGGTTCAGGGGTGGTTTGCTTTCTGCTCCCCACTGCTCAGCTGTTTGGGGCTTTTTCATGCAGTCATTTTAGGTTTAAAAGGACAAGCACAAGAAGCCTGAAAACAGGGAGCGGTCTGCTCCCCGCTGCTCAGATGTTTTGCAACTCTTTGCAAGTTCTATTTAAAGGGACTGCGGTCCCTTTCAATGGGGTTTGCTGGGGTCCATCTATCAGGTTATCCTATAAACTGTTATAAAACCAGGGTTATCCTATAACTGTTATAAATTCAGCTTGGAAACGTTCTAGGAAAAGAGACAGAAGGGAACTTTTATATATAGAAAAAACAACACAGATAAATTCTAGAATTTCATGTGCATTCCAGTTTAATACTTTCTACACAGATTAGAAACATTTTGCACAAATATTGGCATGTAGTATTCCATATACCAGGATTCCAATAATCCCCTTTAGTAGGATACAGACAGGCTAGAACCATTAGAGATTTTCTAGTAAAATCAGATAAAAACAACCAAGCCCAATACATACAAAAGTGAAATATTATACAAACATACAGTCATTTCAAATGCCAAAACTGCTATATGTAATAATTGTTTTGAAGTAAAAGAATTTTCCTTAGAACCTTACTTGAAAAATTATTGCTAGCCACATTTTTCCACCTATGCCAGTAAAAATATTGTATATGTAGCCTTCTGTGGATGTCCAAAATATTATGTGGGTAGTTCCACACGGTCATTAAAAATACATATCATGGAACATAAATCGAGATTGTAAAACAAAATTTTGGACGCACCTATGGTGGAGCATTGTATGTCAGTCCAGCATCATTTTGAGGACTTAAAATTCTTTGTGATCTACAAATATGAGAACCAATGCCTCAACTGACAAGATATTAAGAAGATTCTTCTCTGCAAAGAAAATATCTGGATTCACAAGCTCCATACATTGACCCCAGAGGGAATGAACCAAACTATGGACTTCTCATGCCACCTGTGAACTGGATTGCCATCTTACTTGGACGCAGGGGCTTTTTTGTAGAAAAAGCCTAGCAGGAATTCATTAGCATAATAGGCCACACCCAACAGCAGAAATTCATTAGCATATTAGGCCACACCCCCATGTTGCCAGAAGTGTGGTCATCCAGCCACACCTACCTTTTGCTTCTTATTCTGTTTACCTTGTTTGTTGTCAAAGGCCCCCAGGGCCTTTCCTTTGTAGCAGGAACTCCTTTGCATGTTAGGCCACACACCCCAAATGTAGCCAATCCTCATGAGTTTCTGCTGTTGGGTGTGGCCTATTATGATAATGAGATCCTGCTGGGTGTGGCCAACTCGGGAGCCAGCCGGAACTCTGTTTCTGTGCATTCCTGCCCAGAAATAGCCCTGCTTGGACTTAAACAAGGGAAGAATATCCCCTTTAAACATCGAAGTAAAGTTTAGACTGTTATAGAACTGAAATGCATTATGAAGAGGAATGTGGATTTTTACTACTTTCACTTTAATTAGAGAATACACATACAAACTGTTAACAGGTGCTGTAAGATTTAATGACCAGAGAACAAGGTCAATACTATGCAGCCTTACAAAAGACAGAAGTCTATGAACTTCAGCTGCTTAATGTGGTAAGAAAATTTTGTGAAGCCAAGCTATATTAGAAATATACTAGAGTACTCACCTGGAGTACTGCGTCCAGTTTTGGGCACCATGTTTTAGGAAGGATGTTGATAAGCTTGAGCATGTCCAGAAGAGGGCAACTAGGATGGTGAGAGAGTTGGAATCCAAGTCTTATGAGGAAAGGCTGAAAGAGTTGGGTATGTTTATCCCGGGAAAGAGAAGGCTTAGAGGGGACATGATTGCAGTCTTCAAATATCTGAAGGGCTGTCATGTAGAAGATGGAGCAGATCTATTCTCTCTTGCTCCAGATTGCAAGACTAGATCTAATGGCTGGAAATTACAAGGGAATCATTACCGGCTAAATATCAGGAGAAACTTCCTAACTGTAAGAGTGGTTGAGCAGTGGAACAGTCTGCCTCGGGAGGTGGTGGATGCTCTTCGCTGGACATTTTCAAGCAGAAACTGGATGACCATCTTTCGGGTATGTTGTGGATATGTAGGTATGTCGGGCTATCTTTCGGCTGTGCTCCTGCAGAGTGCAGGGGGTTGGACTAGATGACCTGCAAGGTCCCTTCCAACTCTAACTTTCTATGATTCTATGATTCTAACAGCTAGATTTGGGTCCAGTAAGAAGCTTAGAGGCCAAGCGACCAAAAAGGTTGAGACGAAAACAACAATCAAATATGGCTAAACATGCAGCGCTAATTTTTAGGTTCATGAATTATGTCTTTTAACAGCCTTTTGTAGGACCAGCAACAAACATCAACGTAACTACAAAAGAAAGCTTTCCCCTTTTTGAAGACTTCAAGCAAGGAGAAGTGGGCATAGAATCCTAGAAACTCCCATTGGGGTTTGACTTCGAAAATAATGATGTCAATTGAGTGGTAGTTATTATACTGAATGAACTGATTGTCATTGCTTATTGCATGTAATGAATATATCTACCAGTTTTAGGATATTATAACAGCACACAATGCACTTTATAAGATGTTAGTTAACAAATAGAACACATTCATTTATAAAAACGATTTTTGCAGTGTATATATTTATATACACTGGCGCAACCCCAATTATTTCCACAACTCCCCTCCAAAGGGCAGCAATATAGGAGGCCTGTCAGCCCATGTAGGAAGCTCTACTGAGCATCAAAGGTAGCGCCCGTCTTACTGGTATTCCTGAGAACTGTTGTCCTTCCCACCTAGTCTAGCTCACAGTGTCGCTGTGAGGATACAGTGGAGGAAAGAATAGGGTTGCCAGCTCTGGGTTGGGAAGTTCCTGGAGATTTGGGGGACGGAGCCTAAGGAGGGTGCATTTTGGATGGGGTCCACCTTCCAAGCAGCCATTTTCTTGAGGTGAACTGATCTTTGTTTCCTGGAGGGGAGAGCAACGAGGACAATTGGGATGCCTGGAGACCAAGGAGCCCTACGAGGAAAGGCCGAGGGACTTGGGGATGTTCAGTCTGGAGAAGGGGAGGTTGAGGGGGTACAGGATGGCTCTCTCTTGAAGCATCTTCAGGGCTGTACCTTAGAGGAGAGCAGGGAGCTGTTCCTGTTGGCAGCAGAGGAGAGGACTCCCAAACATGGGTTTCAATTAAAGGTAGGAAGGTACCGGCTGCCATTCTGAGTAGAAGACGATGCTGACCTTCATAGACCAATGGTCTGGTTCAGTAGAAGGCAGCTTCACATGTCCCCATAAGACTGGGGAGGGATCATGGCTCAGCAACAGAGCATCTGCTTGGCATGCAGAAGGTCCCAGGTTCAATCCCCAGCATCTCCAGTTCAAAGGATCAGGTAGGAGGAGATGCAAAATAAAATTCGGCCTGAGACCCTGATGGAATACATTTTTTTTTTGTTTGTTTTTTTTTTTAATTCTTTTTATTGAAATTTGTGAGAAAAATACATTCAAAGGTAACATTGTAGCAACAAATATGTGATAATGTAATAAAAAAGGAATTGCAACAAAATTTAATCTAGCTTATTACACGATAAAATAATACCCCTAATTGTTAAAGGTCAACAAAATTGAAACATAAAGTTCTAGACAAATTGTATATTTTAAAAATATTATTCTTTGGCAACTAACGAGTCAAGTATAATAAAGGAATATTAACCGTATAATAACAATTCATATTTAAAGTTTTTGATGGATTCCCAATCAAATTTATTTAGATTCATTTTTTCTATTATAGGATACCATTTATCGATTGGGTTAAGAAGGTGTCCTTCTATGTCTTCATTAGCTGTCCACAGAGTTATTTTTTCTTGCAAAAATAAGTCCCATACTTTATGGAGCCATTGTTGAGATGATGGGATAGAGTCTGATTTCCACTTGCTTGCCAACGAAATTTTTGCAGCAATCACTAAAGTATTAATTAAGCTTTTCATATTTTCAGGAGCGCAATCATCTGGCCATAAATGAAGGAGAATCAACTTTGGATCTAAAGGTAAGTCAAAATTGGTTAAAGTTTTAATATTTTGTATAATTTGTATCCAATATTGTTTGATATAAGGACATTGCCACCATGTATGAAAGTAAGAGGCTTTCTGGCCACATTTTTTCCAACAAAGAGGTGTTACTTGATTAAATATTCTTGAAAGTTTCAAAGGTGTGAGATACCATCTGTACATGACTTTATAAGCTGCTTCTTGTATTAGTTTAGAATGTGAGATTCTTGTATGGGTTTTCCATATTTTACTCCATTGATCTTCCGTTAGTTTCTGATTGATATCCTGATGCCAAGCTGTTTGGTAAGTTGAAGGTTTGTTAGTTTTGTATTCTATTAGTTGTTTATAGATTATAGAAATGAGACCTTTTTTATTTCCTAGCTTCCAAAGTAGTTTTTCAGTATTGGTAAGCGGTAACTTCAGAGAAAGTTTAAATTGATGATCATTTATTAAATGTTGAACTTGGAGATATTCAAACCAATTCACTTTTAGTTTGAATTTTTCTTCAATTTGAAATTTTGTCATTAGTTTGCCCCGATCTAATAAATCAATTACCCTTGTAATTTGTGATTGTCTCCATGATAAAAAGGAGTTAGGATTTTTTGCAGGTGGGAACCAATCCTGGCCAGTAAAAGTACTTAATTTAGATGAGTTGTTAATTAACAGAGCTTTGTTACTGAACCATATACGAAGAGTTGCTTTCAAATAAGGATTTTGAATGACTTTTAAAAATTTTTGTGGTCGGTTTGCCCATATGATTTCTTTTATTGTAAGTTGATTAAGAGAGGTTTCTTCGATGTAATGCCAGTCAAGATCATCTTGAAGATGATACTGTCTAATGAGGTTTGCGATTTGTACAGCATTATAATAAAGTTGTATATCAGGAACTGCTAATCCTCCTTTATTATGTGGTTTCTTCATTGTTATGTATCTAATTCTGGGAGCTTTGTAGTTCCAGATAAATTTTAATAAATTTGATTTCCACTTTGTGAGTAGATTATTTGGAATAAAAATTGGAAGAGCTCTGAAACAATATAGGTATTTTGGGAAAATAAATGATTTAATTGTCGATATTCGTTCGAATAGTGATAATGGTTTGTCATTCCAATTTTTCATAAGTTCGGTGACTTCCTTATCTATTGCAAAATGGTTCACTTTTAATAGATCTGACATATTCAAAGGAAGTTTAATTCCGAGATAGGTTATATACGATTTGGCCCACTGAAAATGATAAAGTTTCTGAAGATTTGTTGATTCTCTTTTTGGCAGTTGAATAGGATAAATTATAGATTTGTTTGAGTTGATTTTTAAACCAGCAGCTTCTCCGAAAGATTCTAAAACTTTTTGTATTTCTGGAATAGATGATGAAGGATCTGAAATATATAGAGTCAAATCGTCTGCGAATAGACTGGTTTTAAATTCTTGATCTTTTACTCTTATTCCTTTAATTTTACTATTATTTCTAATTGCTATGGCAAGAGGCTCCATGGCCAATGCAAAGAGAAGTGGCGAAATTGGGCAACCTTGCCTGGTGCCTCTGCTTGTCCTTATATTCTTTGATGTCTTGCCATTAATTAATAGTCTTGCTTTAGGATTTTTGTAGATAGCTTGAATTGCTTTACGGAAAATACTACCAAAATTCATTCGCAGCATGATTTGGTCCAAAAAGGGAATTTCCAGAGTATCGAAAGCTTTTTCGATATCAAGCATCATTATTAGAGAGCTGGTGTTAATATTGTTTTTTCCTTGATGAATAATATTTAATGTCTTCTTAATGTTATCAGTAATGTCTCTTGTTGGAATAAAGCCAGTCTGGTCTTTATGAATGTAGTCTCCAATTATATTTTTTAATCTATTCGCTAGAATTGAGGTAAATAATTTATAGTCTATGTTTAGTAAAGAAATTGGGCGAAAAGCTTTGGGATTTGTAATGTCCCTATCTTTTTTTGGAAGCAAGATGACATTCGCATTAGACCATGTTTCTGGTAAAGATCCGGTTTCCAAAACCTTATTAAATACTTCCGTAAGAGGTTTGAGTAGGGATGAAGAAAAGGCTTTGTAAAATTCAGGTTGAAACCCGTCAGGGCCTGGTGCTTTATTACATCTGAGGGATTTTATTGCCAATTTTACTTCGCTTTCAGTTATGGGTGAGTCTAATTGTAATCGATGCTCTTCTGTAAGGATACCTGGGAGCGTAGAAGGAGAAAGGAAGCTATTAATTTGTTCAGTAGATGGATTGGTTGTTTTGTAGAGATTAGAATAATAAACTTCCAAAGAGTTTATAATATCTTTTGTTACAGAATGAAGATTGCCATTGTGGTCACGAATGCTATGGATCCATCTGTCTTCACGTTGTTTTTTTAACTTCCATGCAAGAAGTTTAAGATTCTTGGGGCCTTTAAAGTTGGAGTCACGTTTAAGTTGTATAGATTTTAGATTTATGTCAGAAAATTCTAATAAGTCTAATTGCTTTCTCACATCTAATAATCTCTTATAGATTTTGCCGTTGCAGGATTTCTTATGTAGTACTTCTAAATGATTTAATGATGATAAGAGTTCTGATTGTTTCTCTTTTCTTTTCTTGTTGCATATGGCTGTTAGTGCAATTGATTTGCCTCGAATAACGGCTTTAAATGCTTCCCATACGAGAGTGCTAGAGACTCCGCAGTTTTGATTGAAATTAAAGAATTCAGTTAATTCAGTTTGTAATTCTTGTTTGGTTTTATGATCAATTAATAAATTTTTGTTAAAAGTCCAGTTATATTGTGAATGGTGGTTATTGTCTAGTTTCAATATACACTGAATTGGGGCATGATCCGACCATCTAATATTTCCAATTTCTGAAGAAATGATAAAAGGAAGAGTAGTATCAGATGCCAAAATATAATCAATTCTAGAATAAGTCTTGTTTTTTGCGGAATAATAGGAGTAGTCTTTTTCGTTGCCATGATGGGTTCGCCAAATATCTTTTAAACATAAATTGTCTAGTAATGCTTGGAGAGGAGAAGAATGATGAAGTGTAGAAATGTTTTTGCTGGAAGATTTGTCTAACTTAGGATTTAACAAATAATTGAAATCACCACCCACGATTAGATGGCCTTTGCTAAATTGAGATAGTTTTGTTAATGTGGTTTTTAAAAATTCGATTTGGCCTATATTAGGTGCATATAATGTAGCCAGAGTAATATTATGATTATGGATTGATCCTCGTAAGAAAAGGTATCTTCCTTCTGGATCTTGTTCTGAATCTTCAAGTTTAAATTGTATATTTTTGGCGAAAATGATGGCAACACCTCTAGCTTTGTTCGTACCATACGCCAAATATTGAAGAGGGAACCAGTTGGATTGGATGGCAGTAGAACCTTTTTTTATATATGTCTCTTGGAGAAATATTATGTTTGACTTTTGTTTTTTTAGTTCTGATGCAATGCGTTTTGCCTTGACTTTGTTATTAAGTCCTCTGCAATTAAGAGAGGTAATTTTGTAGTCTCCTAAAGCCATTTTAAAATCATACATTCAGATTTATCATCTATTACTGTCATATAGCAATAAAATACAGAAGAAATAGACTCCATCATAAATTTGTGCTTGTCATGAAGCATAATGAAAAATATAATATCACAGATATATTCAAGGAACCTAACACTAAGATTCAAAGAAATATTATCAATTTTGTTGTAATTACAAAAAGTTATTTCGGGTATTTGTTGACCAAAAATACAAATAAATGTTAACCCCTTTTGAATATATCTTAAAGATTTTCTTAATTTGTTCAGTAAAAGAGGAACAGCAAACAACATTATAGAACTAACTTTAACAATTAAGTAACCGCATTTAACATCCCAATCCCTCCCTCCCACCCTTCTTACCCCCCACCCCCTGAAATGGACCTCTGTGTGCGACAAACCGTCACACGGAGCAACCTGAGCTCCGACTGTAGATCAAAGCTATGCAAAAGAAAAAAGAAAAGCCAGGCCATTTGGCCATGAACCATCATCTGAGGCTTGACTGAGTGATTCATCCCCTCCCTCCCCGCCGAAGCTTTTCAAAGTGTTTAAACCTGAAGAAACGAAATTAAAATATGTTAAATTCACCAATTAAAGATTTTTCATTATTAATTAGCATTGCAACAAAATGAGATATTACGGAGATTTCCTGGGTCTTGTAGGGATTCTACTCCATTTTTTAGGTGTTTCTGTTATGTCGCGTTTTCTTTTCCTCGTTTGAGCAGATTCCATTTCTATATTAGTATCTAGACCGATCGCTTTTAGTAAAACAATTCCAGAATCAGTATCATCAGCTGTATGAGTTTCTCCTTTATATCGTACCTGTAAGTATCCTGTTGCAAGCCATCTATATTTAATGTTTGCTTCTGTAAGGCATTTAGTAACAGGCTTGAGTTGTCTACGAATTTGCAATGCTTCGGGAGCTACGTCAGGGAAGATATAAATCTCGTTTAGGTTGTAATGAAATTTTCCCGCTTTTTTAGTCTCATAGAGAATTAAATTCTTGACTCTAATGTCCAGGAACTCAGCTAGTATGTCACGTGGACCCCTTCTAGAGTCTGAAGATGGCGGGCCCATTCTAAAGGCTCTGATTATCATTGGGGCAACAGCATCGTCGAATTTGATTATAGTGGCTAACCATGAAGAGATAAAGGATGATAAGTCTGTATTACCTTCACTTTTTTCATCAAAGCCCCGAAATTTAAGGTATCGTTCTCTTGATCGGTGTTCTAGTGCCAAAATCCGGTCGCGCGTCCATGTCTCGTTTTTTGAATATCCTGTATGTGTTCCTGATTAGTAATAGCCGTTTCCAGAGCAGAATCAGCAGTCTGTGAAATTTCTTGAAGCGATTCATTCATTGTATCCAATCTGTTCATTATCTCATTCATGTTTGCCAGTAACTCCGTTTTAAAGGTTTTAAGCATCTCTGTGAAGTCTTGTTTCGTCAGGGCAGAGTTTTGTGCGTCGTTAGAAATCGTTCCGGCAGCCATTTTATTTTCGGAGGCCTGGATTGATTTCGGAGCAGGTAGAGGTGCGTCAGAGGCAAAATAGGTATTCAAATTCTTCGGAATTGGGCCCCCGCTTTTGTTCCGAACTCCTCCGGATTTGCCCATGCCAGATTGAGTATTATCGATTCTTTAAGTATTGTTTTTTCGGCGGGAGAGGGGAGACGAAATCGGAGCTCAGTCAAACAGCGTCTTTCACCATTCCGGTCGACGCCCCGCCCCCTGATGGAATACATAAGAACATAAGAGAAGCCGTGTTGGATCAGGCCAGTGGCCCATCATGAGGTCCACCAGTGAAGCCGGAACTCCAGAAGCCCTCCCACTCTTGCCCCCTGAACACCGAGAAGACAGAACATCACTGCCCCAGACATAAGAACGTAAGAGAAGCCATGTCGAGTCAGGCCAATGGCCCATCTAGTCTGACACACTGTGTCACACAATGGCCAAAATCCAGGGGCCATCAGGAGGTCCACCAGTAAAGCCAGAACTCCAGAAACCCTCCCACTGTTGCCCCCCAAGCACCAAGAAGACAGAGCATCACTGCCCCAGACAGAGTGTTCCCTCTATGCCTTGTGACTAAGCCACTGATGGACCTCTGTTCTTAAGAACGTAAGAGAAGCCATGTTGGATCAGGCCAATGGCCCATCCAGTCTGACACTCTGTGTCATGCAGTGGCCAAAATCCAGGTGTCATCATGAGGTCCACCAGCCAAGCCAGAACTCCAAAAGACAGAACATCACTGCCCCAGACTTCACTGGCCCTCACTGGCTGTCTCTAAGCAGCAGCGGGACAAACACTTGTCAGGGATGCTCTAGGTTGATCCTGCATTGAGCAGGGGGTTGGACTGGATGGCCTCTATGGCCCCTTCTAACTCTGTGTGATTCTATGATTCTGTGAGATCACTTGTAATCTCGGCAGCCCTAAGAAGGAACAACCAGGGACGGTGATCTGAGTTTCCTGGAGGAAAGGCGAAATAAAAATGTGATAGGTGTGCCCAGGGCTTTTTTTTGTAGAAAAAGCCCAGCAGGAACTCCTTAGCATAATAGGCCACACCCAACAGCAGAAAATCATTAGCATATTAGGCCATGCCCCTGACAGCACAGCATATTAGGCCACACCCCCACGTTACCAGAAGTGTGGTCATCCAACCACACCAACCTTTTGCTTCTTATTCTGTTTACCTTGTTTGTTGTCAAAATGGTCCAGGGCTTTCTTTGTAGCAGGAACTCCTTTGCATGTTAGGCCACACACCCCTAATCTAGCCAATCCTAATGAGTTTCTGCTGTTGGGTGTGGCCTGTTATGCTAAGGAGTTCCTGCTGGGCATTGCCAGCTCAGGAGCCAGCCGGAACGCTGTTCCTGTGCGTTCCTGCCCAGAAATAGCCCTGGATGTGCTTCCTTGAGCATCGGTTTATCACAAACACAACAAAGAAGGAATGAAAGAGAGGACGTGTGTCCTCCAGAAAGGAGAATTTTCAGATATCATCATTGCACATTGGTTTAGGGATCAGATTTCCCTGCTATATTCATTTATTTGTCAAGAATGCCCCTCTGCCTCGCCTTCCACTTCTCCTGATTTTTGGTTTAATTGGAATTTCTAAAATTAATGACCTGACTGAGCCACGCAGAGCTGGGCCCAGTGCTGTGTCTCCCTGCACGTGGGGTTAGATGTCACACAAGACAAATCTTGTGGGAAACGCATCAACATGGCTTTCTTTTTTGCATCGTTTCACCATCGCTGACAGAGGAGGAAGAACAAAAAAGAACCAGAAGAAGAAGAAGAAGAGGAGGAGGAGGAGGAGGAAGGAGGAGATTGGATTTCAACCCCACCCTTCACTACCCAAAGGTGTCTCAGAGCAGCTTACAAACTCCCTTCCCTTCCCCTCCCCACAACAGATAACCTGTGAGGTAGGTGGGGCTGAGAGAGCTCTGACAGAAACTGCTCTTTTTCAAGGACAGCTCTTATTAGAACTATGGCTTGCCCAAGGTCATCCAGCCTGGTATAAGTGGAGGAGTGGGGAATCAGACCCGGTTCTCCCAGATCAGAGTCCATGCACTTAACCACTACACCAAACTGGCTCTACAAACAAACAGAATAATGGATTTACTTCACTTTGGGAACCGAACTAAAGAGCTGCACGGAAAGGCAGAGGAGGCGGAATTTCAGAAGCGCCAGCAGAGGGCAGTAAAACCCAAAGCTGGAGAGAACAGCCCATCAGATAAATAGCAGACCCAGAAGTCACAGGGAATTATGGACACACTCAGGGATCTTTTTGCTGGCCTTATTGAAACTGTTCTGATTTCCTCAGAGCACCAGAAACGTTTAAGCAGAGCAAACTGCCCCAAATTTGCTCTGAATTTCTCTCTAGGTGAAACTCTGATGGCAGTACTGTGTGGATATATGTGACGTGCCCCCAAGTTGCAGCCATTATCGTGACCCCTATGAGGGGCTTTCATGGCAAGTGAGAAGAAGCACAGGGGGCTTTTCCGTTGCCTTCCTCTGCAGAGTCTTCATGGTGGTTTCCTAACCAAGTACCAACCCTGCTTAGCTTAGACTTATGGTGATCCCAGCCAGGGGCTTTCAAGTCAAATGAGAATCAGAGGAGGTTTGCCATGGCCTTCCTCTGCAGAGCCTTCCTTGGTGGTCTCCCACCCAAGTACCAACCCTGCTTGGCTTAGACTTATGGTGATCCCAGTGAGGGGCTTTCAAGTCAGATGAGAATCAGAGGAGGTTTGCCATGGCCTTCCTTTGCAGAGCCTCCCTTGGTGGTCTCCCATCCAAGTACCCTGCTTAGCTTAGACTTATGGAGCCTGCTGATGTGACCTTGGGTCAGTCACAAGCTCTGGCACAGCTGTTCCTGAAAGAGCAGTTTCTGTCAGAAGTTCTCTCAGCCCCACCTACCTCCCAGGGTGTCTGTTGTGGGGAGGGGAAGGGAGAGGAGTTTGTAAGCCACTCTGAGACTCCAAGTGAAGGGCGGGGTATAAATCTTATCTCTTCTTCTTCTTCTATATAAGCCAATAGGTTCCTCACTGTGTTTGACCTCTGAAGAAGGCCTGTGCAAGCCAAAACACGTCAGGTCAAGCCCATTAGCCCTTGTGTGTTATAGAGTTCAGAAGGGCAGCTAATCCCGCCATTAGCCTGTCTCTAATTTGATCCTAATCTTTTAAATCCATCGTCGTATGACCAGACAGCCCCCCCCCAGGGAATCGTTTTACCGCACGCTGCCTCTGCAGTGGATTGTCCAGACGGCATCCACTGAAGGAGGCTCGTGGGGTGGGTTTTCTTAAAAAAGGAAAAAGTTTGCGCAAGCACATAGGCGTGACATCACGTCCTTGTTTGTCTGCACATGCACAGAATCAAGATTTTTTTTTAAAAAAATGGCGCCCGTTCGGGATGGTCTGACGTCAGACCATCCTAAACAGGCTCTATTTTTTTTTTTAGTAAAAAAACTTTTATTAATAGGATATCATAACATGTTCCATATTTAATAACCAGTTCTTAACATATCCTTTTCTAGAAGTTTTTTATCCCCCCTCCCTTGGCTTCCAGCGATACTCCACCCCCATTAACATTTCTATCAATATTATCTTACATTCAATTCATATTCAGTTTTCAAATCTTAACATTCCGTATTTTACTTTTCTATTTTTCACTATTAGGTAACTTTTCTATTACAATCCCTTTTCTTACATCACTTCTATTCTTAGTAATTGTCAAAACAAAGCAATCTATTTTTCACATCCCAATTAAATTCTAAATAGTCTTTAAAATCTTTCCACTCTGCTAAAAATTCTTCGTCCTCTTTTCCATGAAGTTTTCTTGTCAGCTTGTCCATTTCAATCATAAAAATCATTTTCTTTATCCAATCCCATTTGTCAGGTACTTGCTCCTGCTTCCAGAACTGAGCATAAGTCATTCTCGTGGTTGCAGTTACGTACCATAGCAAAACGGGCTCTATTTTTTAATTGCGTGTTGGAGCGATCAGACGGGGGAAAGTCCGCAATTGGCCCATTGGGAACTGAAATCTCTAGATTTTAACTAGTATCTATTAAGTACAGCTCTGAAGTGCGGCAAAATGGGATTCTCTCTGACGAGGTACGTTTCCCAGACGTTGCTGTCTGGAAATTACATTTAAATCCACCAGGCACTTGTGCACGGCACGGATCTAAAGAGCCGTCTGAACGGAGCTATATTCTGGTATTTTTACATGAGGTGTGATTGGGCACTTATATATTTTTAAATTGTTTCTTGTAATACACAACAGTCCTATAAGGTAGGCCCCAATTAAAGCGAAAGGGGACTGAGGCCAATAGAGACTGCCACACCAAACGTTACCTGGGGAAATCAGAGACAAAACGCAATATGGACAGACACTTTCTCTGACCTTTTCCACAGTAGTGAAAATTCTCCGCATTGACGTTTTTTAGAACTGCACATTATGTGACATTTTCCGCAGTCTATTTTTCCTCACCAGGCGCAAACCAGGACCGTAGCCAGGATTTTTTTAAATTTGGGGGCCTTTAAATAAGTCAGGGGGCACCCCCCCACACACACACCCAATGAGGCCACAAATACAGAATTGGAAGTCGGGAGGCCTGGGCTGGATGGGAAGTCAGGGGGCCTTGGCAGTAAGTCGGGGGGCCAGGCCCCAAGATGACCAAAGTTTTCTCCTTCTTAGTCTGGGGATTTTCTGAATCCCCAGTTTTAGCACGTTCCAAAGGTGTGGGGTAAGAAGGGGGAAACTTCAAGTTCACAACTGGCGAGGAAAAACGTACTGCGGAAAATTTCACATAACAAACAGCTTTAAAAATGTCACTGCAGGGGATTTCACTATTGCGGAAATGGTTCTCACTCATTCAGTGTGATCCTACCTAAGGTAAAAGGTAAAGGTAAAGATTCCCTTGCTCGAAAGCCAGTCGAATCCAATTCTAGGGTTGCGGTGCTCATCTCCGTTTCAAAGCCAAAGAGCCAGCGCTGTCTGAAGATGTTTCCGTGGTCATGTGGCCGGCATGACTGAACACCAAGGTGCACGGAACGCTGTTACCTTCCCACCGAAGTGGTGCCTATTTATCTACTTGCAATTTCTTGCTTTCGAACTGCTAGGTTGGCAGGAGCTGGAACTAGAGACGGGAGCTCACTCCGTCATGCGGCACCCGGGTCTCAAACTGCTGAACTACTGACCTTCCACAGCCTGCAGTTCAGCGTCTTAACCACTTGAGCCACCGCAGCTCCTTGTGATCCTACCTACCCTACGTTTATTCCAAAGTCCCACTCAATTCAGCGTGTCGAATCCGGCGGAGCGTTTCCGCAGTGGAGTATTTCCTCCTGTGTAGCTGGCTTGAGTAGGTCTCTGGACAGGCAGCCTGTACATTTTCTCATTAAATTAATTAATCCTCATGTGAAATCAGACTCATCCTGAGTACATGCCTCTGCTGAGTCCTCGGGGTTGGGCGGGGGGGAAAGGAACTTGTGGAAGGTAGGGATGTGGCTTTGGTCTTCTTTATTTACGGACTTCATTTGTACCTTACCTTTCTGTGCAATGGGAACCCGGATGCTGCTTACATTGTTCTCCTCTGCTCCATCCTCACAACAGCCCTGTTAGGTTAGCAGGAGACAGTGTGAACACGTGGAATTCACTGCTGCAAGAAGTGGTGGTGGATACAGGGACAGACAGCTCCAAGAGAGGACTGGAGAAACAGATGGAGCAGAGATCCATCAGTGGCTATTAGCCACAAGGTGTAGATGGACCTCCTGATGGCATCTGGGTTACTGGCCACTGTGTGACCTAGAGTGTTGGACTGGGTGGGCCATTGGCCTGATCCAACATTGGCTTCTCTTATGTTCGTATATGGAGCAGGGGTCCATGCATGGCTGTTAGCCCCAAGGTACTGAGGGAACACTCTTGTCTGGGGCAGTGATGCTCTGTCTTCTTGGTGCTTGAGGGGCTACAGTGGGAGGGCTTCTGGAGTTCTGGCCCCATTGGTGGACCTCCTGATGGCCCCTGGGTTTTGGCCACTGTGCGACACAGAGGGCCCCTGGCCCGATCCAACATGGCTTCTCTTACGTTCTTATGTTCTTAACTTCAAAACAGAGAAAGTTCATGTTGAAGAAGAAGAAGAAGAAGAAGAAGAAGAAGAGGAGGAGGAGGAGGAAGAGGAGGAGATTGGATTTATACCCCACCCTTCACTACCCAAGGGAGTCTCAGAGCGGCTTACAAACTCCTTTCCCTTCCCCTGCCCACAACAGGGGAGGTTGGGCTGAGAGAGTTCTGAGAGAAACTGCTCTTTTTCAAGAACAGCTGTGTTGGAACTATGGCTTGCCCAAGGTCATCCAGCAGGTGCAAGTGGAGGAGTGGGGAATCAGACCTGGTTCTCCCAGATTAGAGTCCGCACCCTTAACTACTACACCAAACTGAGTTCTCACACCAAACTGGTTCTCTGGAGCTGGTGAGCAGGCGATCCATCTGATATCCCAGACCCCGGTCTGAGCTCCACTTCCCACCACTGATCAGCTGACTGGCAGGGGGACTCACCGGCAGTGAGGGAGGTCTAGCGCTGCAATTCAGCCGGGCTGCTGGCAAACTCGGCGATGTCACTTCTGGTAATGGCAAAAGCGGCTTCTACCATAGAGTTTTCGCCCAAAATACCAGAGCATCACCACATCCCCAATAGTGTTGCCAGGTACCTACCTTTTGCTGGTGGGGGCCTCCTGGCTGCTCTTCCCGATCGCCATAGAGTTTTTAGCCTCCGGGTGATGTCATCATACTGGGCACATCAGGCACGGCGGGGCTTTTCGTTGTGTGGGGCTCCCCCACCGCGCCGGCCAATTGGCTCAGGGCAGATTTGAGGGCCCGAAATCAGGGAAACCCCACCCCCATCTGGGGGATGGCACCCTTAATCACCAGCGATTAGGGTGGCCAGCTCCGTGTTGGGAAATTCCTGGAGCTTTTGATGGCAGAGCCTGAGGAGGGCAGGGTTTGGGGAGGGACTTTGATGGGGGGATAATGCCATACAGTCCACTTCCCACAGCAGCCATTTTCTCCAGGGGAACTAATCTCAGTCGACTGGAGACAGGTTGTAATTAGCAGGAGATCTCCAGCCAATACCTGGAGGCTGGCAAACCTACCAGAGATATGACATCACTTCGGAGCCAGTTTGGTTAAGTGGTTAGGAGCGCGGACTGTAATCTGGGAGAACCGGGTTTGATTCCCCACTCCTCCACATGCAACCGTTGGTATGACCTTGGGTCAGTCACAAGTTCTCTCAGAGCTGTTCTCTCAAGAGCAGTCCTTGAAAGAGCTCTCTCAGCCCCACCTACTTCACAGGGTGTCTGTTGTGGGGAGGTGGAAGGGGAAGGAGATTGTAAGCCGTTCTGAGACTCCTTTGGATAGTGAAAGGCGGGGTCTAAATCCAATCTCCTCCTCCTCCTCTTCTTCTTCTTCTTCTTCTTCTTCTTCTTCTTCTTCTTCTTCTTCTTCTTCTTCTTCTTCTTCTTCTTCTTCTTCTTCTTCTTCTTCTTCTTCTTCTTCTTCTCCTCCTCCTCCTCCTCCTCCTCCTCCTCCTCCTCTTCTTCCTCTTCCTCCTCCTCCTCCTCCTCTTCCTCCTCCTCATGCTGGAAGTGGATGAAAATGACATGAATAAAGTGCCAGAATAGGCCATTTGCCAAAGAGTATCTGGTGACCCTGCATCCCAACTGTCGGCCATTTAGGGCTTTACAGGCCAAATCTGTACATTTTGCCAGGAGCACAGACTGGCATGATCTGTGGGATGCCAGCTGCAGGTCTCCAGCTGGTAGTCCCTTTAACCCAGTGCCGCCAGTGTTTGTTTGTTTTTTAAATAGCAGTGTCACCAGACATCACCATGCCACTTCCAGGGAAAAACCTGAAACGACGTAGGCTAGCTCTAGGTCAGAGGTCTCAAACAGGCAGCCCGGGGGCCGGATCAGGCCCCCGGAGGGCTTCTATCAGGCCTGCAGTGGAACTGGCTGTCTGCTGCTTCTTCTTCCAGTTCTGCTGCTGCTGCGTCATCGTAGGTTTGCCGCTTACAGATACACACGTGAACAGCAGACTCAGGACTGCAACAGCACAGACGTTTTGACGCGATAATTCAGAGCAAGAGGTGTCCGTTATCAGACACTAATAAACAATATATGGCAAGAGTGCTAATGTTTTAAGCATGTTTCTCTTTTTTTTTTAAAAGAAAATTTATTAACTGGATATACTAACATGTTTCATATTTGACTTACAATTCTTGTCATATCCTTTTCTACAAAATTCCCCCCCCGGCTTCCCACGATGCTCCACCCCCATTAACATTTCAATCAATATTCTCATATATTCAATTCATTCTTAATATTCAAATCTTAAATTTCAATATTTCCCTTTTTCAATTTTGACCATTAGGTAACTTTTCTATTACAATCTCTTTTGTTGCAACATTTCTATTATTGATAGCTATTAAAACAAAGTAATCTATTGTTCACGTCCCAGTTAAGCTCTAAATAGTCTTTAAAATCTTTCCAGTCTGCTAAAAATTCCTCGTCTTCTACTCCATGAAGTTTTTTTTGTCAACTTGTCCATTTCAGCCATGAAAATCATTTTCTTAATCCACTCCCATTTGTCAGGTACCTGCTCTTGTTTCCAGAACTGAGCGTATGTCATTCCTGCAGTTGAAATTAAATACCATAACAAAGTTCTTTTTGCTATTTTAACTTCTTCTAATTTTAGTCCTAAAAGTAACATTTCTGGTTCTTTTTTCAAAGTACATTTCAAGATCTTCTGAATTTCATTACGAATGTCTTAAGCATGTTTTTATTTTAAGGGGGGAAGAACCCCTTTGTGTTTGCGTCCTTTATAAAGTTTATATCTCCGCTATTTGGCATTACGTTTTATGACACACCCGTGGCCCGGACCAACAAGGTCTCATTTGTGTCAGATCCGGCCCTCACAACAAACGAGTTCGACACCCCCTGCTCTAGGTTATGAGAAGAGAAGACTTACTGGAAAGGACAATAATGCTAGGAAAAGTTGAAGGCAGCAGGAAAAGAGGACGATCCAAGATGAGACGGATTGGTTCCATGAAAGAAGCCGCGGTCCTCCATTTGCAAGGCCTGAGAACAGCTGCTGACGATGGGACATTTTGGAGAATTGCAGTCACAGTTGCAATTACAGGTAATGGAGCTTAGCAGTGTTCCGCTTTGATGTGGATCCCAGCTAATACTTAAAACGGCATGGCTGTAAAATATAATTCTGATGATTTACCGGCATTATGTTTTTATGATGCAATGATACTGAGCATTCCATGAAGATAGATTCAGGCGGGGTTGCTGTGTTGGTCCGAAGGGACAGAATGAACCCCGAGTCCGGTGGCACCTTTAAGACCCACAAAGTTGAATTCTGGGGATCAGCTTTCGTGTCCGCGCACGCTTCATCAGATACTAGTTATGCGTGCGCACAAAACCTTATACCCAGAATTAAACTCTGTTACATAAGAACATAAGAATGTAAGAACATAAGAGAAGCCAATGGCCCATCTAGTCCAACACTCTGTCACACAGAGGCCAAAATATACCAGGTGCCACCAGGAGGTCCAGCAGTGGGGCCAGGACACTAGAAGCCCTCCCACTGCTGCCCCCTCCAGCACCAAGAATAGAGTGCATCACCTGTCCCAGACTGAGAGTTCCTATCTATACCCTGTGGCTAATAGCCACTGATGGACCTCTGCTCCAGATGTTTATCTAATTCCCTCTTGAAACTGTCCGTGCTTGTAGCTGCCACCACCTCTTGTGGCAATGAATTCCATATGTTAATCACTCTTTGGGTGAAGAAGGACTTCCTTTTATCTGTTGTAACCCGACTGCTCAGCAATTTCATGGGGTGCCCACAAGTTCTTGTATTGAGAGAAAGGGAGAAAAGTACTTCTTTCTCAACCTGCTCAATCCCATTCATAATCTTATAAACCTCAATCCCAGTTATTCTGAGGGACTAATGGGTTATTGGAGGGTGATACTCCTAAATGCATTTTGTGGGGTTCTGTTTTTCTGTCAGGGTTGTTATTTGAGTAGTAGAACACATTTAGAGCCCAGGGGCACCTTTAAGACCAACGTTGGTCTTAAAAATGCCACCGGACTCAGACTGAGCACTCCAGACATGCTTTCGGTTGTTCCATAAGGTCTGTGTACATCGTATCTTACCTTTTGACCCCTGGAAAGGCAACGCCAGAGAGTGTGGGGTCCCGATCAGATGGTTCTTTAAATCCGATCCAGGCACGAGTGCCTGGCGGATTTAAAGGGAACGACCAGGCAGCAACATCTGGGAAAGGTGCCGCTTCCGTGATCAGCCTGTTTTGCCGTGCCAGGGAGCCGTACTTAAAAGACACCGGTGAAAATCCAGTACTTTTGATTGCTGATGGGCCAATGGTGGACTTTCCTTCGTCTGATCATTCCAGTGTGCAGTCAGCCCACCGGGACGGTCTGCTACAGACCATCTCGAATGGCCTCCATTTTAAAAGAAATCATAGCGATATGCGCATAAACATGTAAACACGCGACAGCTGCAGAGCTCTGCTCAAACATTCCTGACAATTTCATGTTTCTGGATGGCCCATGAAATTAATAAACTGCATATGGAGCAGAGGTCCATCAGTGGCTATTAGCCACAAGGTATAGATAGGAACTCTCAGGCTAGGGCAAGGGATGCTCTGTATTCTTGTCACTTGGGGGGGGGCAACAGTGGGAGGGCTTCTAGTGTCCTGGCCCCACTGCTGGACCTCCTGATGGCACCTGGTATTTTTGGCCACTGTGTGACACAGAGTATTGGACTGGAGGGGCCATTGGCCTGATCCAGCATTGGCTTCTCTTATGTTCTTATGCTCATTAATTGAAATGGTACCTAGAGGGAGGTACTACTGGTGGTGCTTTAACCATTCAATTCTGTGCATGCACAGAGAAACAAGTACACGTTGAGGCGCAGATGCACATGCGCAAACAGATTTTTTTTTAAAAAAAACCCCCAACCACATGGATCCTTCAGGTGGACGCCGTCTAGACAATCCACCATGGAGTACACGCTTGGTAAGGGGAGCTGTCTGGTCGTGCAAGGCTGGATAAAAAAAAATCTAGATCAAATTAGAGCCAGGCCAATGGTGGGATTGCCTCCCCTTCTGAACGCATCCTGGGAATCATATAGACAAAAGCCACATGCCATGGTAGCCACACTGACAAGGGGCATTAGAAGAGATTGAACCAAACAGAAGAGACGCTCTGGTATTTGGGCCAAAACTCTATGGTAGAAGCCAATTGACTCTAAGTCACACAGTGAAGATCCGTGTATCGTGGGTGGCAGATGCCACCAAGGCAGCAGCTTAAAAAGATTGAGCAGTCAATCAACTCTCCAGTGGCCAATCAGAAGCTCTGCTAGGCAAAAGCCTACCTGGCCTTGCCCACTTTCTAGAAACACTTGGCAGAAACCACATTGGGGATCCCTGCCTTAGCATATCCAGGGCTCTTTTTGTAGCAGGGACTCCTTTGCATATTAGGCGACATGCCCCTAATGTAGCCAATCCTCCAAGAGCTTACAGTAGCCCCTGTAAGAAGAGTTCTGTAAACTCTTGGAGGATTGGCTACATGGGGGTTGTGACGTCTAATATGCAAAGGAGTTCCTGCTACAAAAAGAGCCCTGAATTTATGACACAATGGTATCTGTTTTCTGTTGCCCCAGAAGGTCGGACCAGAACCAGTGGGTTTGAAATTAAATCAGAAGAGTTTTTGGCTAAAGATGAGGAAGAACTTCCTGACTGCTAGAAAGGTTCCTCGGGGGAACAGGCTTCTTTGGGAGGTGGTGGGCTCTCCTTCTCTGGAGGTTTTCAAACAGAGGCTAGATGGACATCTGTCAGCCATGCTGATTCCATGAACTTAGGCAGATCATGAGAGGGAGGGCAGGAAGGGTTGCATCAGTGTTTAGTCCTTGTGGCTCTTTTTTACATGCCCAGGGAAATGCCAATCACCACTTTGGGGTCAGGAAGCTGGAGATCGTGGTGGTTTTTTGTCATCTTCCGGGCATGAAACAGCAGTCACTGGGTGTGCGTATGGGGGAGGTATATGTGAATTTCTAGCATTGTGCACAGGGTTGGACTAGATGACCTTAGACTCATAGAATCATAGAACTGGAAGGGACCTCCAGGGTCATCTAGTCCAACCCCCCTAGAGGTCTCTTCCAGTTCTATGATTGTATGATTCTGTGATCCTAGCTTTCAACAGTGCTGTAAGCCACCATTGGAAATTTGTGGTTGGAAGATCAAAGTATTTGAGATCCGTAAAGAAACTACGATCAAAGCCTCATCAAGCACTGCATGTGACCCACGTGCTTCACGAAACCTCATGGGAACCTTCTGAGCCACGAGTCTGACCAAGAATCCTGGGAGGGTCAGAGAACAGATTGGACCAATTAGGTAATTAAGGGCTAAATCTGATCCAAATCATGCCACACTGCCAGGAAGTGGCCGCTCAGAATTCATATAAAAAGGACTCAGGGAGATCAACCGGGCTTCAATCTCTATTCAAGATTGGTTCCGTTCGAGTTCTTCTTGCCTCGCCGCCGTCTTGCAATTTTGGGTAAGTCTCCTGTTTATGCTGCCTCTTCTGCAGCTAGATGTCACCCCTCATTAGTTTCTCCTTTCCTCTCTGCTGTTCTCCAAAGAGATGGCTGGACGACCATCTTTCGGGTATGTTGTAGGGCTCTCTTTTGGCTATGCTCCTGAATTGTGCAGGGGGTTGGACTAGATGACCTGCAAGGTCCCTTCCAAGTCTGACATTCTATGATTCTATGAGATCAGATATGATCTCCTGCCATGCCGTGGAAACTCTTCTGTAACTTGTGGGGCTCTGGAGAGCAGTCCCAGGCATATTGGTGGAAATAAGAACATCAGAAGAGTCCTGCTGGATCAGACCAGTGAGGGTCCATCTAGTCCAGCATCCTGTCTCACACGGCAGCCAACCAGTTCCTCTGCAGGGCCAACAACAGGGCATAGAGGCTAAGATCTTCATAAGAACCTAAGAATAGTCCTGCTGGATCAGACCAGTGGTCAATCGAGTCCGGCATCCTGTCTCACACAGCGGCCAACCAGTTCCTCTAGAGGGCCAACAACAGGGCAGAGAGTCTGAGGCTGCCTTCATAAGAACCTAAGAAGAACCCTGCTGGATCAGACCCAGGGGTCCATCTAGCCCAGCATCCTGTATCACACAGTGGCCAACCAGTCCCTCTGGCAGAGAGGCCATGACCCTCCCCTGATGTTGCCTCCTGTCTGTGGGATTCAGAGGCTTAGTGCCTCTAAATGTAGAGGTCCCCCTCAGGCACCATGGCTGGTAGCACGATGTCCTCAGAACCTCAGCCAAGTATCATCTTGGTCTATATTTCTTGGGCTGCCAGGAGATGACACTGGAATAACCTACCAGCAGAATTCCTTCATGTTTGCTAGGCTTGCCAGCTCTGGGTTGGGAAATACCTGGAGATTTGGGGAGGGTGGAGCCCAAAGAGGGTGGGGTTTGGAGAAGGTCTCCAGACACTATGCTACCGCGTGTCTCCTTCAGAGGTCCCACAATGTCTCTAGCATGTCTCCATGTGTCTCATGTGCAACGTCATTTGGACACGTGAAGCTGCCTTATACTGAATGAGACCATCGGTTCATCGAGGTCAGTCTACTCAGATTGGCAGTGGCTCTCCAGGGTTTCAGGCTAGGGGTCTTTCACATCACCGACTGCTTGGTCCTTCAACCGGAGATCCCGGGGATTGAACCTTCTGCATGCCAAGCAGATGCTCTGTCATTGAGCCACAGCCCTCCAACCCAGAATCCCTCCCAGAAGGAGGCCCACCGGTCCCCATCACTGTATGCCTTTCAGTGGCTAGTGGGTAAAAATATAAGAACATAACAACATAAGAGAAGCCAATGTTGAATCAGGTCAATGGCCCATCTAGTCCAACACTCTGTCACACAGCGGCCAAAATATACCAGGGGCCACCAGGAGGTCCAGCAGTGGGGCCAGGGCACCAGAAGCCCTCCCACTGCTGCCCCCTCCAGCACCAAGAATAGAGTGCATCACCTGCCCCAGACTGAGAGTTCCCATCTATACCCTGTGGCTAATAGCCACTGATGGACTTCTGCTCCACATGTTTATCTAATTCCCTCTTGAAACTGTCCATGCTTGTAGCTGCCACCACCTCCTGTGGCAGTGAATTCCATGTGTTAATCACTCTTTGGGTTAAGAAGTATTTCCTTTTATCTGTTGTAACCCGACTGCTCAGCAATTTCATGGAGTGCGCACAAGTTCTTGTACTGAGAGAAAGGGAGAAAAGTACTTCTTTCTCAACCTGCTCAATCCCATTCATAATCTTATAAACCTCAATCCCAGTTATTCTGAGGGACTAATGGGTTATTGGAGGGTGATACTCCTAAACGTATTTATTGTTGGGTTCTGTTTTTCTGTCAGGGTTGTTATTTGAGTAGTAGAACACATTTAGAGCCCAGGGGCACCTTTAAGACCAATGAAGGTTTATTGAAGGTATGAAGTTTCGTGGGCAGACACACTTTTCCCCAAATACGTTGGAATGGAAGGGAAAAGTTCAGACACAAAGACAGAGGCTGAACATCGATTCTAATGTTTTTAAGTAATGCACCTGTAATTTTATAAGATGTATATTGTTTTTATTAGTTTTATGGGAGCTGCCCTGAGCCCACCTCAGTGGGGTGAGCGGGGTAAAAATCCAATCGACCAATCAATCAATCAATCAATCAATCAATCAATCAATCAAACAATAACATGTAACATGGTAATGTTTTAAGATATGCAAAGACAAAACTAAATAACAAGCTAAGGTTAAAACTTGTTTGAGTAGATGATTACTTTTAAATGTAAAAGTTAGAAGAACAGTAGTAGTAGTAGTAGTAGTAGGATTGGATTTATACCCCACCGTTCACTCAGAGTCTCAGAGCGGCTTACAAATGCCTTTCCCTTCCACTCCCCACAACAGACACCCTGTGAGGCAGGTGGGGCTGAGAGAGCTCTTTCCAGAACTGTCCTTGAGAGAACAGCTCTGACAGAATTATGGCTTGCCCAAGGTCATCCTGCAGCTGCAAGTGGAGGAGTGGGAAATCAAACCTGTTTCTCCCAGATCGGGGTCCATTCACTTAACCACTACAGCAGACTGGCTCTCTGATTGAGCTGATTGCACTCATAGTCCAGAAATCCTGTTGGCCATGAAGAAAGGGAAGAGGAAGAGGAGGAGGAGGAGGAGGAGGAGGAGGAGGAGATTGCACAGAAATGGCATACATTTTTTTAAAAAAAATAATGAAAAAAGCATTTGCAATGATAAAGATATTATCTTCTTGATCCCAACAGGTTTTTCTACCCCACTTCCGGGAACATGTCCCAGCGTAAGCAAACACCCAAAGTGCCCCCCACCTACGAGCCCATCTGCCCGGTCAAGGATCCCCCCAGACTCAAATCAAGACCCCACCCCAACCCGTTCAATACCAACCTCCGGAGATTGTGGTGAAAAGCCCACCCCAGCCCAAGCAATCGTCAAAGGATTTCTGGTAACTCTCCCACCGATGACCGGAAATGAAAAACCAGTTCTGCAGACGTCGCATGGAAGATCTGGCTGATATCCCAAACCGGCCCGCCCTGCTGTGCCCTTCTCTTTGAGAAACCATTATTATTATTTTCTTTCCTGGATTGGTCCTGGGGCCATCTGCTGCTGATGCCAACAACATTAGCTTTCCCTGGAGCCATCTGGTGGAACAGCATCTCATTGACTGGTTGAGTTCCAGGTTGGAGCATCCTTCTTGGAAAGTTATGACTCCACCACAGGGCAGCAATAAAATTATTTATTACCCAGCTCCAACAGGTCTTGTTTGTGTCGTCGTCTCCGTCATCATCATCATCATCTTCTTCTTCTTCCTCCTCCTCCTCCTCCTCCTCCTCTTCTTCTTCTTCTTCTTCTTCTTCTTCCTCCTCCTCCTCCTCCTCCTCCTCCTCCTCCTCCTCCTCCTCCTCTTCTTCTTCTTCTTCTTCTTCTTCTTCTTCTTCTTCTTCTTCTTCTTCTTCTTCTTCTTCTTCTTCTTCTTCTTCTTCTTCTTCTTCTTCTTCTGTGTCTGTTTGGGTTAGGTTAGCTACATAGCCTAACCCAAACAGGACACAGTATTTTCTTCGAAGACACTGAAAGGCTGGACAATGCATCCAATTACCATGTCAGATTACACAGGGAAGCCATTGAAATTCATAAACATAAACAGAATTTCAACAGGAAAGAGGAAAGTTTAAAAATAAATAGGGCATGGTTTCCTGTCCTGAAAAACACAAAAGTCTCTACATCTGACAATAGCACTACAGATAAGATTAGAGTTTCAACAGCCATTCCACATGCAAAAGAACCTCCTCAGGAAAGCTCCTCCATTAGCATGTCTCACAACCTGGGGAACTCCTACCAGATAATGACAGCCCTGCCCCACCTTCCTGAGTAGATATAAATTACCTGCCTACCATTTTTTTTCTCACCTTGGCACAGAGAGTACTCCATCTTTCTGTGTTCTACCTCTGAGGATGCCAGTCACAGCTACTGGCGAAACGTCAGGTCCTACAATGCCAAGACCACGGCCACCCAGCCCGGAAAATCTACAACAGCTGGATCATGCCCCTGTATAAATAATTGGTGCGACCTCATTTGGAATACTGTGTACAGTTTTGGTCACCACATCTCAAAAAGGATATTATAGCATTGGAAAAAGTGCAGAGAAGGGCAACTAGAATGATAAAAGGGTTGGAACACCTTCCCTATGAAGAAAGGTTAAAACACTTGGGGCTCTTCAGCTTGGAGAAACGACGGCTGAGGGGTGACATGATTGAGGTTTATAAGGTTATGAATGGGATTGATCAGGTTGAGAAAGAAGTACTTTTCTCCCTTTCTCACAATATAAGAACTCGTGGGCACTCCATGAAATTGCTGAGCAGTCGGGTTAGAACAGATAAAAGGAAGTCCTTCTTCACCCAAAGAGTGATGAACACATGGAATTCACTGCCACAGGAGGTGGTGGCAGCTACAAGCATGGACGGTTTCAAGAGGGAATTAGATAAACATCTGGAGCAGAAGTCCATCAGTGGCTATTAGCCACAGGGTATAGATGGGAACTCTCAGTCTGGGGCAGGTGATGCACTCTGTTCTTGGTGCTGGGGGAGGGGGCAGCCGTGGGAGGGCTTCTGGTGTCCTGGCCCCGCTGCTGGACCTCCTGATGGCACCTGGTATATTTTGGCCACTGTGTGACAGAGTGTTGGACTAGATGGGCCATTGGCCTGATTCAACATTGGCTTCTCTTATGTTCTTATGTTCTTAGCTAATGAACTCTAGCCGTGAAAGCCTTCGGCAACATTAATTATTCATTTTCCTAAAGTGTCGGATCTTCTTCTTCTTCTTCTTCTTCTTCTTCTTCTTCTTCTTCTTCTTCTTCTTCTTCTTCTTCTTCTTCTTCTTCTTCTTCTTCTTCTTCTTCTTCTTCTTCTTCTTCTTCTTCTTCCTCTACCTCCTCCTCCTCCACCTAGCATTACATTTAATGACACACGTGGCCCAGCCCAACAAAGTAACATTTATGTCCGATCCAACCCTCATAACAAATGAATTTGACCCCTCAGTCTATGGCATTATAACCCGCTGAGGTCCTTCCCTTCCTCAAACACTGCTCTCCCCAGGCTCCATTCCAGATCTCCAGGAATGTCCCAACCTGGACTTGTTCACCCTACGCCCAGCCCGCAGCTGGCTGTACTGATGTCAGAGCTGCTGCTGCCATAATACCAAACGTTTCGTGGTTCATGATTTGTTATTACTGGAAGAGAGAGCATGTGGCTTCTGGAGTGATCGGAGATAATTGGCCTCCGGCGGGAGCTGCCGCATCGATGCATCTATAATTAAAATTGATTTAATTGGCGACTTTGCAATTTGCACTTCACTAAGTGGTGGTTCGCCACCTGGCCTTTCATTGCTTTCAGCCGTGCTGCGCGGGGATTGCCGATTTAATTTTTTTTAATCTGTCATAATAGTCCCTAATCAAGAAATCCATCACTCGTTAACGTTTATTGTTACTGCTGGATTATCATTACTGCTAAATTATTATCACTGCTAAATTATTATTATTACTGGCACCCCCCCCCCAAGCTATTGTTTTGTCAACGGATTTCTGGATGGATGGATTGACAGACGCACCACAGAAGATCCTCTAAGAGATTTCTGTATGGCAGCACAATGGAACCTCCGTGTTTAAAGGCAGTCTACTCTTTTTTACCAGGCGAGAGGGAATGGCTTTCAACTTTTTTTTTATCTGCTTGAGGGCTTCCAAGGGGTGTTTTGAGAACCCAGTTTGGATCCAAATGGCTATGGTTGCAAACTCTAAGTTGGGAAATTCCTTTGGTGTAGAGCCAGTTTGGTGTAGTGGTTAAGTGCGCGGACTCTAATCTGGGAGAACCGGGTTTGATTCCCCACTCCTCCACTTGCACCTGCTGATGTGACCTTGGGTCAGTCACAAGCTCTGGCACAGCTGTTCTCTCAAGGACAGTTTCTGTCAGAAGTTCTCTCAGCCCCACCTACCTCACAGGGTGTCTGTTGTGGGGAGGGGAAGGGAAAGGAGTTTGTAAGCCGCTCTGAGATGCCTTGGGCAGTGAAGGGCGGGGTATAAATCCAAACTCTTCTTCTTCTTCTTCTGGTGTAGTGGTTAAGTGGACTCTAATCTGGGAGAACTGGGTTTGATTCCCCACTCCTCCACTTGCATGAGCTGGATAACCTTGGGAAAGCCATAGTTCTGACAAGAGCTGTTCTTGAAAAAGAGCATCTCAGAGCTCTCTCAGCCCCACCTACCTCACGGGGTGTCTGTTATGGGGAGGGGAAGGCCTCTTCTGGTGTTCTTATCAGGGAAGGCCTCGGCCTCTCTGCCTTGTTGTTGGTCCTCCAGGTGAACTGGTTGGCCACTGTGTGAGACAGGATGCTGGACTAGCTGGACCACTGGTCTAAACCAGGAGGGCTCTTCCAGTGAGCTTATGAAGGCCTTGGTCTCCATGCCCTGTTGTTGGCCCTCCAGAGGAACTGGTTGGCCCGTATGAGAGACAGGATGCTGGACTCGATGGACCACTGGTCTGATGCAGGGCTCTTTTGATGTTCTTATCAGGGGAAGGCCTCAGCCGCCATGCCCTGTTGTTGGCCAGAGGAACTGGTTGGCCACTGTGTGAGACAGGATGCTGGACCACTGGTCTAATCCAGCAAGGCTCTTCTGAGGTTCTTCTCAGGGGAAGGCCTCAGCCTCTCTGCCCTGTTGTTGGCCCTCCAGAGGAACTGGTTGGCCACTGTGTGAGAAAGGAGGCTGGACTGGATGGACCCTCCCTGGTCTGACCCAGCAGGTCTCTTCTGGTGTTCTTCTCAGGGGAAGGCCTCGGCCTCTCTGCCCTGTTGTTGGCCCTCCAGAGGAACTGGTTGGCCACTGTGTGAGACAGGATGCTGGACTCAGGGGAAGGCCTCAGCCTCTCTGCCCTGTTGCTGGCCCTCCAGAGGAACTGGTTGCCCCCTGTGTGAGACAGGAGGCTGGACTAGATGGACCCTCCCTGGTATGACCCAGCAGGGCTCTTCTGGTGTTCTTCTCAGGGGAAGGTCTCGGCTTCTCTGCCCTGTTGTTGGCCCTCCAGAGGAACTGGTTGGCCACTGTGTGAGACAGGATGCTGGACTGGATGGAGCACTGGTCTGATCCAGCAGGGCTCTTCCGATGTTCTTATGTAGAAGCCTCAATTTCTGTTTTAGAAAGGAATGCCTCAGGTTGGAAACCTCCAGTTTGGGCCAGGAGATCTCCCAGAATGCCATCTGATCTCCAGTCAACACTGATCACTTCCCTTAAAAAAAATGGCCTCCCCATGTTCCACCCCCCAAATCTACAGGAATTACCCAATCTGGAGTTGGCAAGTGTACTGTTACGATTCTGCTGAGCTGCATCCTTACCTTACACTGCGTGATGTTATGTGTCTCCCAAGACCTAGGGTAAGCGTCTGACAAATGTTACACCCAATTAGGCAAGCGTTAGGGCACCGAGTTCGGGTGTCTGCCCCACCAGCCGCTTGCTTGAGGTTGGCCTGGCTTTCTGATTGCCCGGAAAAAACTGCACCGAGAGCACCTTCGTATGATGAAAGACAAATTTCTTAACAGGCTTTGCACGCCCGCCTTCTTATTAACAGGTTATTCAGCACAATTCCTCACAGTGGCAAGGGTGTGTGCCGAAGCTGACGAATTAGAAACCGCTTTGCAACATAAAAGACGGATTCCCCCTGAATTGAATTGCAAGCTCTTTCATATTTCTACACACAGGTGGATTGTGAGAGGGAGGGCAGGAAGGGTTGCATCAGGGCTTAGTTCTCGTGGCCCTTTCTTAACCAACCCTGGAAAATGCACCTGAAATCCTGGATGAGCTGTCATTTTAGATCCGATTAGTAAATTGTTGTTATTTGCTAACCTGGATTATTGCTGTTTTGGATGCTTTAACTCTATGGATTCTATGTATTTCATTGACATGTGAGTCCAACGCTCCCTCTAAGATGTGGATTCTTGTGAGCAGGAATTCTACTTTGCGAGCTACTGGCATTAAAGTTGTGAGCGAGCGGTTTGGTTACTGCATAAATTAGTTTGCTCAGCAGCCATCCTTCTTGAGCGAAGACAAAAATGTGTGAGCTAGAGGCTAAAAACCTGTGAGCTAGCTCACACTCACTCAGCTTAGAAGGAACACGGGTTGTGACCCACCCTGAGCCTGCTTGATGGGGAGGGCAGGCTATTAACGAAATAAACAAACTGTTCATTTATTCCTGCTCTTTGCTTCCTGACATTTAACCATTTTTTTTCAATCCATAAGAGAACCCGTTCTCTTATCCCATGGCTACTAAGTTTACTCAGGAGTCTTTGGTGAGGAACTCTCAGTCTGGGGCAAGTGATGCTCTGTCTTCTTGATGCTTGGGGGGGGGCAACAGTGGGAGGGCTTCTAGTGTCCTGGCCCCACTGCTGGACCTCTTGATGGCACCTGGTATTTTCGGCCACTGTGTGACACAGAGTGTTAGCCTGGATGGGCCATTGACCTGTCCCAGTATTGGCTTCTCTTATGTTCTTATGTACCTTGTCAAAAGTCCAAGTATATAATGTCTACTGGGTCACCATTGTCTATATGTTGTTCACTTTCTCAAGGAACTCCAAAAATTGGTGAAGATCACCCCCATGTTGAAACCAGATCTGTCGAAACAGGAAGCCTCTAAGATGTCTGAACATCCCCCCCCCAGGCTTTTCGATTGTTTAAGGACATCAGAAGAGCCCTGCTGGATCAGACCGATGGTCTGTCTATTCCAACATTGTGTTTCACACAGTGGCTAAGCAATTCCTCTGGACAGCCAACAGCAGGGCACAGAGGTCAAGGCCTCCTTCTAAGAAGAACATCAAAAGATCCTTGCTGGATCAGACCAGTGAGGGTCCATCCAGTCCGGCATCTTGCCTCACACAGTGGCCAACCGGTCCTTCTGGAGGGCCAATGACAGGGCAGAGTGGCTTAGGCTTTCCCCTGAGAAGAACATCAGACCAATGGTCCATCTAGTCCAGCATCCTGCCTCACACAGTGGCCAACCAGTTCCTCTGAACGGCCAACAACAGGGCACAGAGGCTGAGGCCTTCCCCTGATGTTGCCTCCTGGCTCTGGGATTCAGAGGCCTAGTGCCTCTGAATGCGAAACTTCCTTTCAGTCATCATGGCTGGTGGCCGCTGAGAGACTTACTGTTTCCTAAACTATGATTAAATTTAGTGCTGACATATATAGTGCTGACATTTATGATTGATTTGTATGATTTTTGTTGGATTAAACTGTCTATGGCTCCATCGGAGGCAGCAAGCCGCCATTTCCCCATGCTCTGATACAGGAGGGCTTCTTTTAAAAGCTGATAGTGGTTGTTGTGAAAGCGTGCACTAATGGTCTAACCAGGGCTTCTTTTGTAGAAAAAGCCCAGCAGGAACTCATTAGCATAACAGGCCACACCCAACAGCAGAAACTGATTAGCCTATTAGGCCCCACCCCTGACAGCACAGCTCATTAGCATATTAGGCCACATACCCCGTGTTATCAGAAGTGTGGTCATCCAGCCACACTCACCTTTTGCTTCTTATTCTGTTTACTTTGTTTGTTGTCAAAACCCAGGGCTTTTTTTGTAGCAGGAACTCCTTTGCATGTTAGGCCACACACCCCAAATGTAGCCAATCCTAATGAGTTTCTGCTGTTGGGTGTGGCTTATCATGCTAATGAGTTCCTGCTGGGCGTGGCCAACTTGGGAGCCAGCCGGAACTCTGTTCCTGTGCGTTCCCGCCCCAAAATAGCCCTGGGTCTAACCATCTATTGCCATGGTCTCTGAACTCACAGCTTTCATTTGTTAAAATAAGTCACTAGCCTTTCTCTTTGCAGAGGTATAACTGTAAATGTGCTTCACGTCAGGTAGCTGATTTGAACCTATCCATGGCACTGATAGGCTTGTCTCTTTTGAGCTGGTAGCATTGTCATTCTTTAGGAGTTGTTGCCTTCCTCAGGCCTTTAGGTGCATCCCATTTCTTCCTGCGCCCATCGGTGTTCCCTCTAAACTGAGTTAGTGTGAGCTGACTCACAGTTTTCTTAGCCTCCAGCTCACACATTAGCCAAATCGCCTGCTCACAACTTTCATGCCAGTAGCTCCCAAAGTAGAATTTTTTGCTCACAAGACTCCAAAGCTTAGCGGGATCATTGGTGAAATGCACGTGCACAAACCCTGAAGATACCACACAGGGTTGACCCTGGATTGGTCACATGCTGCTTGCATCTACATAGAATCTGTGTCATTCTGTGTCCAACGGTAAGAACATAAGAACATAAGAGAAGCCAGTGTTGAATCAGGCCAATGGCCCATCTAGTCCAACACTCTGTCACACAGCGGCCAAAATATACCAGGTGCCATCAGGAGGTCCAGCAGTGGGGCCAGGACACTAGAAGCCCTCCCACTGCTGCCCCCTCCAGCACCAAGAATAGAGTGCATCGCCTGCCCCAGACTGAGAGTTCCCATCTATACCCTGTGGCCAATAGCCACTGATGGACTTCTGCTCCATATGCTTATCTAATTCCCTCTTGAAACTGTCCATGCTTGTAGCTGCCACCACCTCCTGCGGCAGTGAATTCCATGTTTTAATCACTCTTTGGGTGAAGAAGTACTTCCTTTTATCTGTTCTAACTCGACTGCTCAGCAATTTCATGGAGTGCCCACGAGTTCTTGTATTGTGAGAAAGGGAGAAAAGTACTTGTTTCTCGACCTGCTCAATCCCATTCATAATCTTATAAACCTCGATCATGTCACCCCTCGGCCGTCGTTTCTCCAAGCTAAAGAGCCCCAAGTGTTTTAACCTTTCTTCATAGGGAAGGTGTTCCAACCCTGTTATCATTCTAGTTGTCCTTCTCTGCACTTTTTCCAATGCTATAATATCCTTTTGAGATGCAGTAATCTTCCCAATGGGCTCTCCAACCAAACAAGTTGAAAAAAATCACCAAAGAGCTTCAAAAACAAGTACAAGACATGCTCCCCAAAGTGTGGGATAGAGTATGGCTTTATTCTCTCTCCACAGGCATGGGCGAGAGGGATGATGAGGATTTGCACAAGAAATTTTGTTTCCATGTTGACACACCTTTCCGTTTCTGCTGCAACACGCAACAGAAGCTGAGACGCAGATCTCCGGATGCTGATAAGAAAGATTAACAGTGGCCTCCAAGCAGTAAAGCTTGTAATCGTCACCACAAAAACCTCATAATTATGTCAAGAACAGGCGGTAGACAGAGTCAGGAGGAGGAGAGGCAGACGGCAGAAAAATAACGTGGGGTTATTTTTGTGTGTTTGGTCCTTTCCGCGCTTGGATCTCTTCCCTGGTTTTATCAGAGATCTGCTTGCGACACAAGACCTTGCATTGATCCCTGGTTACAACAACAGCAGGAGCTGTGGTGGCTCAAGTGGTTAAGACGCTGAACTGCAGGCCGGAAGGTCGGTAGTTCGGCAGTTCGAGACCCGAGTGCCGCAAGACGGAGTGAGCTCCTGTCTCTGGCCCCAGCTCCTGCCAACCCAGCAGTTGAAAAGTGAGAAATTGCAAGTAGCTTCAGTGGGAAGGTAACAGCATTCTGTGCACCTCGGCGTCTAGTAATGCCGGCCACATGACCACAGAAAGGCCTTTGGACAGCGCTGGTTCTTCGGTTTTGAAACGGAGATGAGCATCGTGACCCTAGAGTCGGATTTGACCGGCTTTTGAGCAAGAAAAACCTTTGTCTTTACCTTTTATAACAACAGCATCCATTTATCCTGGGACAAGTGTGAGGCGGAACTGGGGTGACCTCAATGTAATGTGGAAACAAAAAAATACCCCGAGATAATTACAGACCTGAGCCCTGGCGTAGGGTGACCACCGGAAAGGTCAGGGGTGGGGTCAAGGGGGGAGCATAATGTTGTCTGAGTTTCTATGCCGCTTCCAGGGAAAACCTGGAAGTGATGTAGGGCAATTCTAGGAATCACCGAGGATTCTTTGATGAACTCATAGACTCTCTGGTGAGTCTTGGAGCTATCCTACACCATGTCCAGGGTTCCCAGGAAGTGATGTAGTGACACTGTCAACTTTGCATTAAAAAAAAAAAAATAGTGGGATGCCTGGCAGCCCAACCCTGGTGTAATCTTTCACACATACAGGCCCCATTAAACTGAACCCTGGAAGTTGGGAAACAAACAGTTGTTTGTAAACCAAATCCAAAGGTCTTCCATGAGAAATGGTTCATTCCAGAGAAGTACAGCTAGATTCAGACATGCTGAGGCCCTAAACTATGTCAGGTGGAAGAAGAAGAGAGAAGAAGAAGAAGAAGAAGAAGAAGAAGAAGAAGAAGAAGAAGAAGAAGAAGAGAGAAGAAGAAGAAGAAGAAGAAGAAGAAGAAGAAGAAGAAGAAGAAGAAGAAGAGGTGGAGATTGGATTTATACCCTGCCTTTCAATACCCAAGGGAGTCTCAGAGCAGTTTACAATCTCCTTTCCCTTCCCCTCCCCACAACAGACACCCTGTGAGGCAGTTGAGGCTGAGAGAGCTCTCTTGAGAACTGCCCTTGAGAGAACAACTCTGAGAGAACTTGTGACTGACCCAGGGTCACACCAGCAGCTGCATGTGGAAGAGTGAGGAATCGAATCCAGTTCTGCCCAATTAGAGTCCGTGCTCCTAACCAGTACAGCAGACTGGCTCTTTGATAGTATTATCAAAAAGCGATGTTTAGCTTTTTAAATGGCATTTAGAGACCTTTCGTCGTCTGAACCCCTAGACCACAGCTTGTGCATAGACTCAGTGCTGCAAAGAGGTTAGCTAAAGTAAAGCAAAAAAAACAAAGGTGGAATCTTGGGGCATCATGAAGAATAACATGATTGCGGCCACGGTTTTCGTAGACCAGAATTGACTCAGCACAAAACTTTATGCTCAGCTGGGATATATAAATGTCACTCCACGCACTCACATGCTGATACAGAACTGTAATGGTAAGCAATGGGTCTCAAAGACTAAGGATAGAATCGAAAGAAGAATTAGGAGTTCTTGACCATTTCTATGCAAATGCTCAGAAAATATACCATGATGCGCTGGACATGAACTATAGAGATCTGGTTTGGGGCTATGAAGTTCATCACTAGAAGGCTTCGGGACAACCTCTTAGTTTTAAACTATGCCATGGGCGTACTGTGAGGACGAAATGGGGATAACAACCCCATCCATGTAAACCACTATCAGACCCTTGGGGAAAAGGTGTGTAAAGGATGAGTGATTGATGAACTTATTCATTGGAGCATCATACAGGTCCATGAAAGCTCAGGACACAATCCTTCCTTCCTTCCTTCCTTCCTTCCTTCCTTCCTTCCTTCCTTCCTTCCTTCCTTCCTTCCTTCCTTCCTTCCTCCCCTTTCCCCTTTTCCCCATCTATTTGCTTTCTTTCCACCTCTCCTCTGTCTTTCTTCCTTTCTTCCTTCCTTCCTTCCTTCCTTCCTCCCTCTCTCTCCCCATCTATTTGCTTTCTTTCCACCTCTCCTCTGTCTTTCTTTCTTTCTTCCTTTCTTCCTTCCTTCCTCCCTCTCTCTCCCCATCTATTTGCTTTCTTTCCACCTCTCCTCTGCCTTCCTTTCTTTCTTTCTTTCTTTCTTTCTTTCTTTCTTTCTTTCTTTCTTTCTTTCTTTCTTTCTTTCTTTCTTCCTTCCTTCCTTCCTTCCTTCCTTCCTTCCTTCCTTCCTTCCTTCCTTCCTTCCTTCCTTCCTTCCTTCCTCCCTCTCTCTCCCCATCTATTTACTTTCTTTCCACCTCTCCTCTTCCTTCCTTCCTTCCTTCCTTCCTTCCTTCCTTCCTTCCTCCCTCCCTCCCTCCCTCCCTCCCTCCCTCCCTCCCTCCCTCCCTCCCTCCCTTCCTTCCTTCCTTCCTTCCTTCCTTCTTTCTTTCTTTCTTTCTTTCTTTCTTTCTTTCTTTCTTTCTTTCTTTCTTTCTTTCTTTCTTTCTTTCTTTCTTTCTTTCTTTCTTTCTTTCTTTCTTTCTTTCTTTCTTTCTTCTCCTCCCTCCCTCCCTCCCTCCCTCCTTCTCTGAGCTACATGTTGGGAGAGGGCTGTGGCTCAGTGGTAGAAGAAGAAGAAGAGATTGGATTTATACCCCGCCCTTCACTCAGAGTCTCAGAGCAGCTTACAATCTCCTTCCCCTTCCCCTCCCCACAACAGACACCCTGCTAGGTAGGTAGGGCAGAGAGATCTCTTTCAAGGACTGCTCGTGAGAGAACAGCTCTGAGAGAACTTATGACTGACCCAAGGTCATCCAGCGGCTGCAAGCGGAGGAGTGGAGAATCCAACCTGGCTCTCTCAGATTAGAGTCCGTGCACTTAACCCCAACACCAAACTGGCATCTGCTTGGCATGTACAAGGTCCCAGGTTCAATCCCCGGTATCTCTGGTTAAAAGATCCAGCAGTAGGTGATGGGAAAGTCCTCTGCCTGAAACCCTGGGGAGCAGCTGCCCGTCAGAGTGGACAATACTGACTTTAATGGACTGATGGTCTGGTTCAGTGGAAGGCAGCTCCATGCATTTGCGTGTTCATGTCTTGAGTGGTATCAATCAGTCCCTACTAGGAATAAGAGCAAGAAAAGAAGAATTCAAGCTGGAGGGGGCAGGCTGCACCATATTAGAGAAGACCTATGACCGATCCACTCATCTTTCTGCAGGCCTGTGGTTGGTTTTTATGAGACGTGAGGCATGGATGCGCCCACAGAAACACTGGCCTCTCCCACAGGCCCTGGTCTCACAGTGATTCTCCCGGATGGATGCAAGCTGACAGTTGAACCTGGGGTCACGTAGGCTGGCATTGCCTCTGGGCATGGAGCTGGACTGGCCTCTGTGTTGGCACGGCTGTACATGGCCATGTTTGGACCTACATTTCCAGCTGTGGACGGCGGCGTCATCTCCACGAGAGGAAGGCATGGCTGCTCGGCGCGAGGGCTACCTGATGAAGAAGACACCTCCATGCTTGCAGCGGGTCCGGGATTGGTGATGACGGCATGACACATGGGGACGAATGCCGGCCCGGGTGCATTGGCCCTTCCCGTGGGACGAGGCTGCACGAAGATGGGCGGGGGGAGGCAGGACTGCGTCATCTGGTAGGATATGCCGGCAGGCGACCCACAGGTGGTCCTGGTGGTGCTGCACAAGGGCATGCACGTGGGCGACTCCTGGGCATTACTCGAGCCCTGCTGTGCATGGATGGGCGGGGGGAGGCTGGGCTGCGTGCGCTGGTAAGCCATGCCGGTGGTGATGCTAGTAAGGGGAAGATAAGGGAATAGTTAGCAGCGGCAGTTATCATCATTAGCCTTGAGCTTGCCGGCTCTTTGCGAGATTACATCACGACTTTGATGTAGATGGGAGTAGCAGCAGAACTCCGGGGCAAAGGGCTCCTGTCAAAGGGCACCGCATACATGCAGCTTCCGGGTGTTGGAAGGAAAGGCTTGTTCAGACTACCTTTTTGTGAGTATTTTGTGTGTGTGTGCCTGGAAGTCATGGTTGACTTCTGGTGTAGAGCCAGTTTGGTGCAGGGGTTAAGTGCGCGGAGTCTAATCTGGGAGAACCGGGTGTGATTCCCCCACTCCTCCACTTGCACCTGCTGATGTGACCTTGGGTCAGTCACAAGCTCTGGCACAGCCGTTCCTGAAAAAGAGCAGTTTCTCTCAAAGCTCTCTCAGCCCTGCCTACCTCCCAGGGTGTCTGTTGTGGGGAGGGGAAGGGAAAGGAGTTCGTAAGCCGCTCTGAGACTCCCTTGGGTAGTGAAGGGCGGGGTATAAATCCAACCTCTTCATCTTCTTCTTCTTCTTCTCAGCAGGGCGTGGATATTTCGGAGAGGGGGCTTGCAATTGCCTGCCTCTGTGTCCCAGTCCTGGTATTCCTTGGGAGGTCTCCCTTCCAAGGACTTGCCAGGATCGGCCCTGCTGAGCTTCCGAGATCTGACGAGATCAGGCTTGCCTGGGCTGTCCAGGTTGGGACTCTTGCTAGGGCTGCTTGAGATGTGACCAGGGCCCTTTTTGTAGCAGGAACCTCCTTTGCATATGAGGCGACACGCCCCTCATGTAGCCAATCCCCCAAGAGCTTGCAGTAGCCCCTGTAAGAAGAGCTCTGTAAGCTCTGGGAGGATTGGCTACATTAGGCCTAATATGTCACCTAATATACAAAGGAGTTCCTGCTACACAAAGAGCCCCTAGATGTGACAGATGTCATCTCCCCTCCACCTTATGTAGGTGGCGGGGGATCTCCTGGGATTGCAACCAGGGTTGCCAGACCCCTCTGGTGGAGGCGGGGGTCCCCCACTGCTAGGCCCTGCCCCCCAGCCTCCAAACAGCTGGCCGGTGGGGGAACTTGTCTGGAGAAAGAGAAAGGCTCAGGCCTGGTTGCTGGTGTCGCACAGGAAGTGATGTCATCACGACAGCGACACCCAAGTGACCCGATGGTGGAAGCTGGTTTTGCCGTAGGGTTTTTTCCCCAGATACCAGAGCCGTTGCCTGGACATTGTTGGTGTGATAACATCACTTCCTGTGAAACACGGCAACCGGGTCTGGGCCTTCCTCTTTCTTTGAGAAAGTCTCCCCCCCATCCCCCGCTGGTTGCCAGGAGGGACCTGGCAACCCTAATTGGAAATGATCTCCAGGCAACAGAGATCTGTTCACCTGGAGAAAATGGCCACTTTGGAATCATAGAATCATAGAGTTGGAAGGGACCTCCAGGGTGTGTAAGAAAGGGCCACTAGAACTAAGCATTGAGGCAGCCCTTCCTGCCCTCCCTTCTCGTGATCTGCCTAAGTTCACCGAATCCACATTGCTGTCAGATGGCCATCCAGCCTCTGTTTGAAAACCTCCAGAGAAGAAGAGCCCACCACCTCCTGAGGAAGCCCATTCCACTGAGGAACTGCTCTAGCCGTCAGGAAGTTCTTCCTAACGTTTAGCCGAAAACTCTTCTGATTTAATTTCAGTCCGTCGGTTCTGGTCCGACCTTCTGGTCTGACCTTCTGAGTTGCTGGGCTGACTAGGGCCCTCTATCCTGAAAGAGGAAACAGAGTGAAAAGGGGAAAGACAGATGCAAGAGAAAGTCGAGCAGGGGTGATAAGAGAGAGAGAAGAATGAAACCTGATGTTAAGGATCTTGTCTCATCTTGTCTCTTTGCCTGCGTTGAGCTACAAAAGCACCTTCCTTGTCTTCTTTTAGGTACTAGGCTAAAACACCCAAGAAGATAGAGTTAAAATTCAACAAGACTTGAATACTCCGGAGAAGTGGGCAGTTGCAAACAGGATGCAATTCAATAAATGCACAGTATTACATCTGGGCCACAAAAATGTCAAACACAAATACTGGATGGGGGATATCGTTTCTGGGGAGTGGTGTATACGAAAGAGATCTTGGGGTAAGAGTGGACTGTAAACCGAATATGAGCAGTCAGTGTGATACGGCGGCAAAAAAGGCAAACTCAGTCTTGGGTTGCATTAAAAGGGCCGTAGCATTGAAATCTCAGGAGGTGCTAGCCCCCTCTGTATACTGCCTTAGTCAGGCCGCACCTTGAGTCCTGTGTGCAGTTCTGGAGGCCTTGCTTCAAAAAGGATGTGGGCAAAATTGAGAGGGTGCAGAAGAGAGTGACGAGGATGATCAGGGGTCTGGAGACTGAGCCCTACGAGGAAAGGCTAAGGGCCTTGGGAATGTTTAGTTTGGTGAAGAGAAGACTGAGGAGGGACATGATTGCTCTCTTTAAACATTTGAAAGGCTGTCATTTGGAGGAGGGCCAGGAGCTGTTCCACTTGGCAGCAGAGGAGAGGACCCAAAACAGGTTTAAATTACATGCAGAAAGGTATCGGATGGATGTTAGGAAAAACTTTTTCATGGTCAGAGTGGTTCAAAGGTGGAATCAGCCGCCTAGGGAGGGGGTGAGCTCCCCTTCACTGATAGCTTTCAAGAAGAGGCTGAATGAATATTTGTCAGAGATGCTTTAGGCTGGTCCTGCATTGGGCAGGAGGATGGACTAGATAGTATCTATGGCCCCTTCCAACTCTATGATTCTACGATTCAATGAAAACATTCATTGGCTTTTAATTAAGGGATTTTAATATCTTCCAACTGTTCGATGGTCAGCTTCTGCCGTAAGGATGTGACTTTATCTATATAGGCTGCCACCTCGGCCTGTTTTAATGGTTGTGTTTCGACCTTTTAATTGGAAGCCGGCTTGAGCCGGTCGCTGGAGAGGGAACATATTCACGTTCTAATTAAATTAATTAAGCTGCATGTGAAATCAGTTTCATCCGGAGTGTGTCCCTCTGCAGAGTCCTCAGGGTTGGGCAGGGGGAAGAAACTTGGTCCCTTGCCCGGAGTAAAGGGCGGAAGGGCAAAATGGTACTTCCCAGGGCATTAAAAAAAAAATTGCCAGAGCTCTCAAGAAGGAAACGAAGCTTTCAATCTGTATACTGAAAACTCACGCGCTGTTTAACATTTTTAAAAGGATTTTGTCGAAGAGGTGCCAGAACTCCGTTCCGGCACTTCCCCCCAGAAAAAAAAGGCCCTGGCTCTTCCCACTCAAGGGCTCTGGGAGTCCACCCTTACATTGTAGTAATAAGAAGTCCACCTTATCCTCTTTGATGGTATAGAAAATTATAGAGTAGAAGGACGCTCTCCCAGTTCTACACCAGTAACTAGTTCTCCCCCCACCCCCAGTGAGAAACGGAGAGCTGGAAGGGACCTCGAGGGTCATCTAGTCCACCCCCCTGCAGAAGGCAGGAGATTCAGCACTTACCTCCCACCACTTCCTCAGTGACCCCTAACCCCTGCTCAGTGCCCGGAGGAAGGCAAAACACTTTGAGGATCCAAGGGTAATCTGGTCTGGAGGAAAATCCCTTCCTGACCCCAAAGTGGCAATCAGCATTACCCTGGGCATCCAAGAAAGGGCCACGAGAAATAAGCACTGAGGCAATCCTTCCTGCCCTCCCTCTCGTGATCTGCCTAAGTTCACAGAATCAGCGTTGCTGACGGATGGCCATCTAGCCTCTGTTGGAAAACCTCCAAAGAAGGAGAGCCCACCACCTCCTCCCGAGGAAGCCTGTTCCAGTGAAGAACTGCTCTAACTGTCAGGAAGTTCTTCCAGATGTTTAGCTGAAAACTCTTCTGATTTAATTTCAACCTGTCGGTCCTGGTCTGACCTTCTGGGGCAACAGAAAACACTGCTGCACCACCCTGTCTATGACAGCACTTCGAGTACTTGAAGATGGAGGTCATATCACCTCTCAGTCATCTCCTCTCCAAGCTAAACATGCCCCTCTCCTTCAACCTTCCCTCATAGGACTCGGTCTCCAGACCCCCTCACCATCTCTGTCACCTTCCTCTGGCCACATTCCAGCTTTCCCACATCCTTCTTGAACCATGGTGCCCAAACTGAACAGAATGAGAAGGAACCAGAGCAGAGTAGAGTGACACCATCACTTGGCGTGATCTGGACACTATGCTTTGGTTGACGCAGCCCAAAATCTCATTTGCCTTTTTAGCTGCCGCATCACACTGCTGACTCATGTTCGGTGTACGGTCTGCTAAGACCCCTAGATCCTTTTCACATGTACTACTGGTTACTAGTTTTGTAACTTGTTATCACTTCTGTAATTAATTTCTTTGTTGTTGTTTTTGCGGTCACCTCCTTACATCTCTTTATGGCCTGCTGCTCTTTCCACTGGGGTGCGAAGATCTACCATTGGGCTAAACAAATTTATTTATTTGTTTGTTTGCATTATTTGTAGCCTATTTTTCTCATTTGGACTCAAGATTGATTAGACAGAAGAAGAAGAAGAGATTGGATTTATACTACCCAAGGACACTACCCAAGGGAGTCTCAGAGTGGCTTACAAACTCCTTTCCCTTCCCCTCCCCACAACCGACACCCTGTGAGGTAGGCGGGGCCGAGAGAGCTCTGACAGAAACTGCTCTTTTTCAAGAACAGCTGTGCCAGCACTATGGCTTGCCCAAGGTCATCCAGCAGATGCAAGTAGAGGAGTGGGGAATCAAATCCGGTTCTCCCAGATTAGAGTCCACACACTTAACCACTACACCAAACTGGAGTGAGTTCATACAATCAAGGGATGGGGCATTCAGTAGAACCAACTGGAAAACTAAAAACAGAGCTGAAGCAAAGTATTTACATGACACATTAAGTCATGCAAAATCCCATAGCGGGATCCTAGTTTTCACATGGTATACACAGCAGTACAAAACACAGTCCTCAATAATGTTTCCAAAGAACATTGTGAATTGTTTTGTGGTATGACACTCTGTTGCCTGCACAGAAAAACCCTTTTGGATCATTCATTTTTGCCTAGTTTGCAGAAAGCCAGCAAAGTGATACTAATCTTGCCCTCCTTTCATCCCCAAGTTTTCTGATGACTAAATCAGAAGACGCTTGTTTTTTTGTGGTTTTGTTATTCTTTGCTTCTCTAATGAAGTCAGATCATTGAGTTACAGTAGTGTCTACTTGGATGGAAAACGGAGTTCTGCCCAAATCTTGAAGAATGGAAAAATAAGATGGAGGAATATGCTGTTATGGCGAAATTGACGAACCATATAAATGACAGACGAAGTAGTGATTTTGAGAATAAATAGAGAGCTTGTTATACCTACAGTATTATGTTTTGACTAGGAGTAAGGCCCGATGTAGGAAGAAATACAGCGAGCTCTAGAAGGAAGCTCCAGGTGAGTGTCCCGGCTGTGGCTGGTGGGGCGGCAGAGGGAAGGGGAAAATAGAGGGAGGCAAGCCATGTTTATTTCCTTCTGTTTAGCTATAAGGCAGGGCTGCCTCCAGTCATTTTGCTGCCCCAAGTGGGTAGTATGGGAGGAAAGCCTCATGGTAACAGGTATGGTTCCCTCCACCCCTGACTTAAGCTGATTTGGGGCTATGCAATGGCAGCTAAGGCAGAAAATCACCTCCTCCTATGCCATGTCTTCTGGGTTCCAAGGGTCTGGAAAGCAGTTCCATAGTCAGCTACAGGGTTGCCAACTCTGGTTTGGGAAATACCTGTAGATTTGAGGGATGGAGCCTAGGGAGGGCAGGGTTTGGGGTGCGGAGGAACCTCAGCAGGGTGTAATTCCATAGAGTCCATTGCCCAAAGCAGCCATTGTCTCCAGGAGAACTGATATTGGAGATTTCCAGGTGCTGCCTGAAGGCTGGCAATACTAAGGGGAGGGCCAGACCTGTAGATTTGAGGGGTAGAGCCTGGGGAGGGCAGGGTTTGGGGTGTGGAGGAACCTCAGCAGGGTATAATGCCATAGAGTCCACTGCCCAAAGCAGTCATTGCCTCCAGAATAACTGATCTTGATCATCTGGAGATCAGTTGTAATGGCTGGGAAATTTTCTGTAGGGGAAGTGATGTGCTGTGGCTGGGGAATATGGTTATTTCTGGGAGATTTCCAGGCCACACAGAATGATTGGCAACTCCAGTGACCGACTAAGGGAAGACTGGGATATGTATTTTACCTCAGGACACATTCAATGACTCCCAACAACAACAGCAAACTGTTTAGAATGCTAGAGGCAAAGGCCAATCAGGCCACATATGCAAATGACCTCTGTGTTCCGACTGGCTATTGGGGAGAAAGGAACAGCAAACTGTTTAGAATGTTGGAGGCAAGACTCAGGCAACACAGCCAGTGGATAGGGACAGCTTCTGAGTGACACATCATGGAGCCAACTGACTTAGGAGCGTGTGGAATGTTCAGAAAGTACCACCCCAAAACACAATTATATATAAGCAGAGATTATTCAGTTAATCAATGGTTACCAATTCCTCATAGTCATATGATTTGGAATTTTAAAAATATATTTGTTACTTCCTTGTTGTTATAGATCATTTGAAATGATTTTCTGGCAATTTTAAATTGACATAAAATGTTTGTTTACACAATTTTTTTCATAGTTTTTTTTCAGATTGAGAATAGTGGATAATGTATTTTAGGGGAACAGCATTAATGGTAATGTTATAATGATTTACCTAGATGTATTGATTCATTTACATTTATATTTCTTGAATATTTGTAAAGAAGTGCTTTACGTTTATTTTTCTTACATGCCCAGGTGATGTGACAGACCTCTGCCTAAGACCCTGGAGAACTATGGCCAGTCTGAGTAGACAATATTGACTTCGATGGACCAAGGGTCTAATTCACTATAAGGCAGTTTCATCTGAAAGTTTATGCCCTGAAATTGTTGTTGATCCCAAAGGTACTACTGGACACAAACTTAGCTTCAGAGGGTAGCCATATTGGTCTGCAGTAATTCCAACACTCTGTCACACAGTGGCCAAAAATACCAGGCACTATCAGAATGTCCAGCAGTGGGGCCAGGACACTAGAAGCCCTCCCTCTGTTGCCCCCCCAAGCACCAAGAATACAGAGCATAACTTGCCCCAGACCAAGCATTCCTATCTATACCTTGTAGCTAGTAGCCACTGATGGGCCTCTGCTTCATAAGTTTATCCTGTTCCCCCTTGAAGCCATCCATGCTTGTAGCTGCCACCCCCGCCTGTGGCAGTGAAGAACAGCGAAAACAGCTACATTCGAGTCCGCAAACACATTTGAGACCAACAAGATTTCCAAGGTGTAAGCTTTTAAGAACATAAGAGAAGCCAGTGTTGGATCAGACCAAAGGCCCATCCAGTCCAACACTCTGTCACACAGTGGCCAATAATACCAGGTGCCATCAGGAGGTCCAGCAATGGGGCCAGGACACTAGAAGCCCTCCCACTGTTGCCCCCCCCCAAGTACCAAGAATACAGAGCATCATTTTCTCCAGAGTCCCTATCTATACCATGTGGCTAATAGCCACTGATGGACCTCTGCTCCATATGTTTAATTCCCTTTTGAAGCTGTCCGTGCTTTTGATAGTCAAAGGAAGCTTGGACTCTGGAAAACTCATATCCTCAAAATCTAGTTGGGGAAGAAGAAGAAGAAGAAGAAGAAGAAGAAGAAGAAGAAGAAGAAGAAGAAGAAGAAGAAGAAGAAGAAGAAGAAGAAGAAGAAGAAGGAGTTAGATTTATACCTCACCCTTCACTTGGAGTCTCAGAGCACCTTATAATCTCCTTCCCTTCCTCTCCCCACAACAGACACCCTGTGAAGCACATGGGGCTAAGAGAACTCTGAGAGAACTGCTCTTGAGAGAACAGTTCTGAGAGAACAATGATTGACCCGAGATCATCCAGCTGTCTATGTGTAGAGGAGTGGGGAATCAAACCCGGTCCTCCCAGATTAGAGTCCGCCGCTCTTAACCACTACACCAAACTGCTCCAAAGTGCTACTGGACTCAAAGTTAGCTCATCACCTGCCAACCTACTGAGCTGCTAATAATAAACTATCTTCAGGCATCTTTTAATGTCTGGGCACAAAGTCTGAAGCATTGCTTTTCCTAAAAAAAAAAAAATCTTCCCTTTTGATAAGTTTCCAGGATTCATAAAAAGGTGAACTTACCCAAGTGTACCGGTGCCAGCAAGAAGTGTTGAAGCCAAGACTGGCTGTTGGCAGGTGCGGTAGTGTGAGTTCTTTTTTTTATACGGAGGGCGTCGGAAATGAGGCACGCCGCTTGCGAGATGCTCGGAAACCTGCCCTGCCCACGCCTTGGCTAATGGATTATTGCAGCTAATTAAGAATGCATGACAGAAGTGGATTGCCTGCCTGGCTTCCCGGGTTAAGGGCAAGCTGCAAGTCCCTTGGTCCCCGATGGCGGCAATCCCGCAACAGGTCATTTACAAGGCATGCGATTGCAAACCCTCCGATGTCTCACCCAGGAATAGCTTGCTGATTGATAATGAGAGTCAGGGAAGGGCCATGGCTCAGTGACAGAGCATCTCCTTGGCATGCAGAAGGTCCTGGGTTCAATCCCCAGCATCTCCACTTCAAAGGATAGGGTGGTAAGTGATGTGAAAGACCTCCTGGAGATGCGGAAGAGTGGCTACCAGTCTGAGCGGACAATACTGATCTTGATGGACCAACCGTCTGATTCACGATTAAGTAATTCATGATTAAGTAGCTTCATGTATCTAGGTGCCCGACGGCAGGTGAGTCGGCTTTCAAAAGGTCTTAGAGGCTTCACCTGGTTCAAAATGGTGGCCCCTGACCTATGGTAATTTGGGTGCTGTGTCTAGACTAAGAACGTAAGAACATAAGAGAAGCCGTGTTAGATCAGGCCAATGGCCCATCCAGTCCAACACTCTGTGTCACACACTGGCCAAAACCCAGGGGCCATCAGGAGGTCCACCAGCAGGGCCAGAACTCCAGAAGCCCCTCCCATTCTTGCCCTCCAAGCACCAAGAAGACAGAGCATCACTGCCCCAGACATCTCTCCTTATTATAAAGCACTGTTTGTGTCCACGCGCCCCCACAGCCTTTCACCTTCCCAACTGCCAGTCAAAATGGGGGCCACCGGCTCTGTGGGCCACCCAACGCCTCTTGCCTCCATCTCTCCCACTATCAGTTCCACCGGGAAGCCTGTGCACACTGTGCCCATACAAACAGGACAATGGAAAGGGTCTCTGCCCCATCAGACTCCCTGTGGCCAAGCCGAACAAGCCACTGGAAGGAGGACCGGCTTAAGCCGCCTCCCCTTCCCTCTCAGAGCTGGCTTGCTCACCCTCCCAGCGGCCACAGGGAAGCCGAGCAAGCCAGTGGAAAGAGGCATGGTTTACACTGCCTCTCCTTCCCTCTTAGAGCCGGCTTGCTCACCCTCCCTGTGCAACAAGCAGGGGGGAACGACCCCGGCCATCTTGGCCCACCAGGGACTCATGCAGCCATGGGGGGGAGGACATGGGGGCCTGTGGCCACCCAGCCAAACTAGCACCCATTGCATTCATTGCTGCAATGGGCCTCCTTCCTAGTAAAAACATAAGCAAAGACATGTTGGATCAGGCCAATGGCCCATCCAGTCCAACACTCTGTGTCACACACTGGCCAAAACCCAGGGGCAATCAGGTGGTCCACCAGCAGGGCCAGAACTCCAGAAGCCCTCCCACTGTGGCCCCCCAAGCACCAAGAAGACAGAGCATCACTGCCTCAGTCATAAGATAAGCCATGTTGGTCAGGCCAATGGTCCGTTCAATCCAACACTCTGTGTCACACAGTGACCAAAACCCAGGGGCCATCAGGAGGTCCACCAGTGGGGCCAGAACCCCAGAAGCCCTCCCAAGCTATGAAGCTTTGTTAGTTCAAGGTGGCTAACAAAGCTCTCCGCCTTCCCTTTGTTCACCACAAGAACCCTGCGATGTAGGCTAGGCTGAGAGGTACTGGTTGGCCAAGGCCCACTCCTAGGATGACATTCTAACCATTGCATCACACTGCCTCAAACTGAAGCAATGGTAGGTGGGTGTTAGCCTTATTCTTTTAATATCCTCATATATTACATGAGGCAGTGTGGGGTATTGGTTAGACTAGGGCTGGGGAGACCCAGGTGCGATTCCAACCTGCCATAAAAACCACTGGGTGTCCTTGTGCCACTCACTCTGTCAGCCTCACAGAATTTTATGCGCTGGCTGTTTTATATATTATATATGTTGTATGTATTATACTGGTCTTTGCTGCATTATTTTATTCTTAATCCCTCATGAGCCTCAATGAGAAACACAGGCTATAAATTAAACACGCCATGAAAGGAATTGTTGCGATGATGAAGTATAATGTCGAAGTGGAGAGACGCTGAGCTTTCATGGAGGAAAGGTGGGTTAAAATGTGACTGAAAGTTCAAGTAGGTCCTCCAGTCTCTCGATGTGGTCTGGACATCTCCTGGATTCACAACTGTGTCCAGTTTTGGGCACCACATTTTCAGAAGGATGTTGACAAACTCGAGCGGGTCCAGAGGAGGGCGACCAGGATGGTGAGAGGGTTGGAGTTCAAGTCTTATGAAGAAAGGCTGAGGGAGTTGGGTATGTTTAGCCTGGGAAAGAGAAGGTTTAGAGGGGACATGATTGCAGTCTTCAAGTATTTGAAGGGCTGTCATGTAGAAGATGGAGTGGATCTATTCTCTCTTGCTCCGGATTGCAAGACTAGATCTAATGGGTGGAAATTACAAGGGAGCCGTTACCAGCTTAATAGGAGAAACTTCCTGACTGTAAGAGTGGTTGAGCAGTGGAACAGACTGCCTCGGGAGGTGGTGGATGCTCCTTCGCTGGATGTTTTCAAGAGGAGACTGGACAACCATCTTTTGGGTATGTTGTAGGTATATAGGGGTTTTGGCTGTGTTCCTGCAGAGTGCAGGGGGTTGGACTAGATGGCCTGCAAGGTCCCTTCCAACTCTAACATTCTATGATTCTATGATTCTATAACTGGTCTCCAAACGATAGGGATCAGTTCTCCGGGAGAAAATGGTGGCATTGGAAGATGGACTCCATGGCATGACACCATGCTGAGGTCCCTGTCTTCTTCAAACAATGCCTTTCCCAGGGGCCACCCCTGAATCTAGAGGAATTTCCCAACCTGGAATTGTCAACCCTAAGACAACCTCCAATTAAAAGTGCTGTCTTTGACTTCTAGGGTCCTAGATGGTTTGGAACTCGGATACTTGGAGGACCCTTACCCCCGATCTTAACCCTAACCATAAGCCTAACCCTGGTTCCACCTGAGTCAGTCCACACACATAGCACCTTGGAGAGTCTGTCCTCTTTACAGCAACACAGTTGGAGGTTCAGCAGGTGGCTACACAGACCTACTACCCAGAAGGGCCTTCTTGGTAGCAGCATCAAAACCATGGAACTCCCTCTCCTGTGAAGCTCAGCTGGTACCATCCCTTCTTTCAGGAAGGGTTTTTTTTTTTGTCGTTGGGGTTTTGACTTAATTGATGTGGCTTAAGGTTTTTTGGTGGATTCTCTGTTTTCATTTCATGTCCTCTACCTGCTGGTTTGCTTCACTTAAAAGAATATTTCTGGGCTCCTTATTTTTTATCATATTCTGTAAATTAGCCTTGATTTCATTGCGAGCCATTTTGAGGGTATTTTTTTACTGAGAAGCAGGGTACATGAGTGCCATCAAGTCACAACCGACTTATGACGACCCCAGGAAGGAGCTTTCAAAACAAGTGAGAAGCAGAGGTGGTTTGCCATTGTCTCCCTCTACAAAGAATTTCCTGGAGGTCTCCCATCCAAGCCCAGAACTTGCTTAACTTCTGATATCTGATGAGGTTGGGCTGTCCCATGCCACCTGCCCTCCATAAAAGCAGGGAATTAATTAGTTTATAAGACCATAATTAAATGGTGATTTTTTGTCCATGTTCATACATTTCTGCAAATATGCACCAGGGTACAATCAAAATCCAAGCATCTCCCACTATGAACTTCATAGAACAGTTTCATAGAATATCCGTTCTGTGGCAAATATGTGCATGCTGCCAAATTTCCACAGCAGAAGCAGAAAATTAGGGATGCTTGTTAGGGATGGGCTGGCTCACAAACTAAAGTTCATGACGAATTTTGGCCGGTTCGCGGTTCGCAAAGTGAAGTTTGTGGCAGGTCAACTGGCATGAACTTTTCACCAGCTTTCAAGCTGTTCGTGGTGGTTCATGCTGGTTTGTGAACAGATACATTTCCAGACAGACTGTCACTGCTCAATCTAAAGGTTTACCAAACATCAAAGCAACAGGGGAGTGGACCTTGGAGAAGCATCCAGTGTTGTAGAGGAGCATTCAGGGGAGGTCAACCATGACCTTGATGTCTCTAGCTTGCACAGGATGCATTCTATACACTCCTGAACCTCCTAAACCTGTGCCTGTCAGAATGAACACCCGTTAGCTGTCATTTCCCTAGAGAGCACTTTCCTGGGGGCCGTAACTCAGATCCTATAAATCCAATCCTCACCAAACTTGGAGGGCAGGTAGATGAGAGTCAGCTGGAGATCCTCTGCAAGATTGGTGTCTCTAGATTTCACAGGATCTGTTCTATCCACTTCTGATCCTCCTGAACCTGCAGCTGTCAAAATGACCACATCAGCTGTCATTTCCCCAGAAAGTACTTTCCTGGAGAGCAGTAATTTGGACCCTGTAAATCCAATACTCACCAAACTTGGAGGACAGGTAGAGGAGAGTCATTGGAAGATCCCCTTCAAGTTTGGTGTTTCTAGCATGCCAGGGGAGGAGGTTCTACTTTCTCATAAACCACAAACTGAATCAGTTTGTTTGGCAGTTAAAAGTTTGTGAAGATTTGTGGATTACAGATCGGGCATGCCACAAACCATGAACTGTGCTGAACCACATTTTCCTGCTTCATGCCCATCCCTAACCCTTGTGTCTCTCCTTGTTCATTTCTCCTTAGATGTTATGACTTCGTTTATTTCCCTTTTTTTGTTTGACAGTGGTCCCTGTCTGTCTGTTCCTTTTATGCTGTTTTTACCCAGTTTTTGCCATTTGCTTGTGACTGATGCAAAAATGACCTTTGCAAAATGCATAAATCAACCCGCGTGAAAATACAGATTCTCAAGTTCACTCCTCCCTGATTTGAATCAAACCCATAACAGGGATTTTAAGTCAAAATGGCTGGGATGAGAAATGTGTAGTTATACTTCAGGAAAATAGGGATTATCATAGGTGACTAGGAATCGTTGGAACACTGGAGTCCCTGAAACACAATAGTGGTAATCCTGTGGTCATCAAAAGAGTAGGTAATCTGGATCCTGGTGTATCTTACCACTTCTTTATGTTTAAAGGGTGAGGGATACACTTCTGAGTAGCAGTGTATGTAAACAAGATCCTGGGGTTAAGGGTGGATTGAAAGTTAAATATGAGCAGCCAGTGTGATGCGGCAACAAAAAGGGCTAATGCAATCTTGGGATGTATCAACAGAGGCATAATGTCCAGATCACAAGATGCAATAGTCCCACTGTACACAGCATTAGTCAGGCCGCACCTTGAGTCTTGTGCGCAGTTCTGGAGGCCTCCCTTCAAAAAGGATGTGAATGGAAGGGAGCGGGTGCAGAGGAGAGCGACGAGGTTGTTTGGGGGCCTTGTGAGGAAAGGCTGAGGGACTTGGGAATGTTCAGTCTGGAGAAGAGGAGGTTGAGGTGGGAAATGATCGGTCTTTTGAGGTATTTGAAGGACTGTCACCTAGAGGAGGGCAGGAAGCTGTTCCTGTTGGCAGCAGAGGAGAGGACTTGCAATAATGGGTTTCAGTTAAGGGCGGGATGGTACTGGCCGGATATCAGGAAAAACTCCTTTACAGTCAGAGTTGTGCAACAGTGGAATCAGCTGCCTAGGGAGGTGGTGAGCTCTCCTTCACTGGCACTCTTTAGCAGCAGCGGCTGGACAAACACTTGTCAGGGATGCTCTAGGTTGATCCTGCATTGAGCAGGGGTTTGGACTAGATGGCCTGTAGGACCCCTTCCAGTTTGGTGTAGTGGTTAACTGCATGGACTCTAATCTGGGAGTACTGGGTTTGATTCCCCACTCATCCATTTGCAGTTGCTGGTGCGACCTTGGGTCAGTCACAAGTTCTCTCAGAGCTGTTCTCTCAGGAGCAGTTCTCGAAAGAGCTCTCTCAGCCCCACGTACCTCACACAGTGTCTGTTGTGGGGAGGGGAAGGGAAAGGAGTTTGTAAGCTGCTCTGAGACTCCTTCGGGTAGTGAAGGGCGGGGTATAAATCCAATCTCTTCTTCGTCATCGCCGTCGCCGTCGCCGTCGTATTCTTCTTCTTCTTCTTCTTCTTCTTCTTCTTCTTCTTCTTCTTCTTCTTCTTCTTCTTCTTCTCCTCCTCCTCCTCCTCCTCCTCCTTCTCCTTCTCCTTCTCCTTCTCCTTCTCCTTCTCCTTCTCCTTCTCCTTCTCCTTCTCCTTCTCCTTCTCCTTCTCCTTCTCCTCCCAACTCTGTGATTCTATGATTTATCTCTTGGATTTGCTTTAGATGCTGTGTCCCTGGGGGCAGTTCCATCAGTAACCCAATGCCAACAACCCTAGGGCTTGAGTGAACCTCATAGTCTAGGGATCTAGTCTAGCGAGTTATTCAGAACTTTCTTTGGTTGAACCTCAGGGCTCATTACATGGAAAATGGGTCATTGTTCACCCAACGATGGTAGTGTCCCAGTCCTGCTGGCCCGGGCCGTGGCACCCACTCCCCACCCCTGCACTCTCTGGGTGGGCTTACCTGCGGGCCAACAGGAGGCTGGGGAGGGGCCACAGGGCCCCCGGTGGTGGAGGAGCCGGCTCGGTGAGGCCCCCGCAACAAGCCCCCCCGATGGGCTGAGGGTGCGAGATGCCGGTGGGGCGAGCAAGGCCTCAGCGCCGCGCCCCATGGAAGCCAGTGGACCTCAGGGTCAAGGCCAGCCCCCAGTCCCTAGGCATCCTCCGTAGCGGCACCGGCAGCATGGCCATCCGACCGTGAAGGACACCACCGGCTCAACAACAGCCCCCCCCAGGTGGTACCTCACACCGAATCGCCTCTTTAAAAGTAAATTCAAATCAAATCCTTTTGGCTGGAAAGGGTGTGGTGAAATAGGAAATCTAGTGCATGGCTGGTGGGCCTGTCCTAGGATTAATTTATTTTGGAACAAAGTACATAATGAGATCAAAATAATAATTACACATACGATTCCTAATACTCCAGCTTTGCTTCTGTTACATCACTGGCCTGATTTGCATTTGTCAAAACAATCAGAGGAAGTCATTTCAATCTTACTAATGGCTGCTAAAAATTTGCTAACTACGAATTGGGAAATAAACAGAATCCCTACAATATCTCAATGGAGAACAAACGTGTGTGACTTGGTTGTGTCAGACAAAATAGCAATGCAAATTGTGTCGCAAGATACCCCTACCCTCATTAATAGTTTTTTGGGAAAATGGTGCATTTTCTTTGATTTTATCTCAACACACCAACCTAAGACTTTTGTATTACTGCAGAAGTACAGAGATTTTGCTTTCTTCTAGTAAATGATTTGCGATTAAGATTGAATATTGTATCTTGACAAGTCTACGATTTTGATGGTTGAAGTTGTATATTGTTGAGTTTAGTTTTCCTTATGTTGAAATGTGTTTGTATTTTTCGAATGCTTAAAAATAAAAATTGTTATTTGCAAAACAGCCCCTCCCACACACACAGGATGGCATCCCTGGTTATGAAGGGGCGGGGCTGGGCGGGGGAGGAGAGCGGCAGGGAGGAAAGGCGGTCGTGGGGATATAAGGAAGGAGCGAGACGAGGGGGACGAGGAGGAAGCACGAGCCACGGACCAAGGCGCGCTGGCACAGAGAGAGAATGGCAGCAGCCAACCTCTGAGCTTGGGGCAGGTGGGCCCTACAGGTGACGCTAACCTGGGCCACTGCCATTTCCGTGGCCTTCTCATCCCACCCGACCTTGTATCGGCTGCCGCCCCCAGGGCCGTCCCCTTTTGGGTCATCCGCGCCATAGCCATGGGAGAAGCACCGGCAGGGGTGCAGCCCAAGTGCGACAGGTAGATCTTTTGACCCTATTTTCCCGCTGAAGTTTGCCAGAGCCTAATAAATTGATTCTCAAGTCCAAGTGCACATTGAATCAACGGGTTAAAATTAAATCGAAAGGGTTTCTGGTTTAACATGACACGCCCAGGGAAATGCTGATGTCCAGTCTGGGGTCAGGAAGCCATTTTTCTCCAGGCCAGGTTGGCCAGGGATTCTGGAGGGTTTTTTGGCCATAAGAACATAAGAACATAAGAGAAGCCAATGTTGAATCAGGCCAATGGCCCATCTAGTCCAACACTCTGTCACACAGCGGCCAAAAATACCAGGTGCCATCAGGAGGTCCAGCAGTGGGGCCAGGACACTAGAAGCCCTCCCACTGCTGCCCCCTCCAGCACCAAGAATAGAGTGCATCACCTCCCCCAGACTGAGAGTTCCCATCTATACCCTATGGCTAATAGCCACTGATGGACTTCTGCTCCATATGTTTATCTAATTCCCTCTTGAAACTGTCCATGCTTGTAGCTGCCACCACCTCCTGTGGCAGTAAATTCCATATGTTAATCACTCTTTGGGTGAAGAAGGACTTCCTTTTATCTGTTCTAACCTGACCTGCTCAGCAATTTCATGGAGTGCCCACGAGTTCTTGTATTGTGAGAAAGGGAGAAAAGTACTTCTTTCTCAACCTGCTCAATCCCATTCATAATCTTATAAACCTCGATCATGTCACCCCTCAGCCGTCGTTTCTCCAAGCTGAAGAGCCCCAAGCGTTTTAACCTTTCTTCAAAGGGAAGGTGTTCCAACCCTTTTATCATTCTAGTTGCCCTTCTCTGCACTTTTTCCAATGCTATAATATCCTTTCTGAGATGTGGTGACCAGAACTGTACACAGTATTCCAAATCAGGTCGCACCAATGATTTATACAGGGGCATGATGATACTGGCTGATTTGTTTTCAATTCCCTTCCTAATAATCCCCAGCATAGTGTTGGCCTTCTTTATTGCAGCTGCACACTGTCTAGACATTTTCATTGAGTTATCCACTATGACTCCATGATCTCTCTCTTGGTCCGTCTCTGCCAGTTCAGACCCCATCAACGTGTATTTATATTTAGGATTTTTGGCTCCAATGTGCATCACTTTTCACTTGGCCACATTGAACCCCATTTGCCACGTTGACGCCCACTCACCCATCCTCAACAGATCCCCTTGGAGTGCCTCACACTCCTCCCTGGTTTTCACCACCCGGAACAACTTCGTGTCATCTGCAAATTTAGCCACTTCACTGCTTACTCCCAATTCCAAATCGTTAATAAAGAAGTTAAAAAGCATCGGACCGAGTACTGATCCCTGTGGTACCCCACTGCTTACCACCCTCCACTGGGAAAGTTTCCCATTTATACTCACTCTCTGTTTCCTATTTATAAGCCAGTTTTTGATCCACAAGAGGACTTGTCCTTTTATCCCATGACCATTGAGCTTACTTAGGAGCCTTTGATGAGCAACTGTATCAAAAGCTTTCTGGAAGTCAAGGTGAATAATATCTATTGGGTCCCCCTTGCCCACATGTTTGTTCACTCCCTCAAAAAACACTAACAGGTTAGTGAGACAAGATCTTCTGGGCACGGAACAGGGGTCACTTGAGGTGTGGGGGGAGGTATTTGTGAATCCCCTGCATTTTGCAGGGGGTTGGCCTAGATGATCCCAAAGGTCCTTTCCAACTCTATGATTCTATAGGCCATTTGAAGTCTCGGGACCAGAAAGACCTGGTATAAATATTGGGAGTTATATCTTTTGCCACTTTCTGATCGACAGAGCTAGATCTTTTCTTGGAAAAGGCTCAAGGTCTAGATACAGCAACGTATTTTTCTATGTGCTTATACACCTGGCCTGCCAGTTAAGATTCTCTTCGCAAGCCCAGTTTAGAAGAAAAAGAAGAAGAGTCGGATTTATACTCCACCCTTCACTCGGAGTCTCAGAGAGGCTTATAATCTCCTTCCCTTCCTCTCCCCACAACAGACACCCTGTAAAGTGGGGCTGAGAGAGCTCTTTCGAGAACTGCTCGCGAGAGAACAGCTCAGAATGAATTTGTAACTGACCATAAAGTTTCCCGTGACTCCTAGAGCTCACCGTTGTGACTTCCGGGTTGTACCAGGAAGTGACATAGTGACCTCAGCAACATTGCTGCTTTAAAAAAAAAAGAATTCAGAGCAACAGTGGGCAAACAGAACTTGGCAGTGGAACATTTGTCAAGCCAACCTGGCCCTACGTACGAAGAGACTGGTTCTGAGCTGAATGCAACGGGGGGGGGGAAGAATCCAAGGTGCAGCAACGCGTTGCAATTTCACTTGGTTTTATTTCTGTACATCTAAAGCTGAACCTTCTGGAAGGGGAGAGATTCCACCACCAAGCAATATACAGAGTCTTTCATTCTCCGACTCAATACCCTGGGAACACGGCGACTCATATTCTAAAGGAAGACTTAAAAAAAAAATTATCCAGGCAGGAACAGGAGAGAAGACAGAGGAAGGCGGCCCAGGGAAGACGCTTGATTGTTTTCACACAGGAGGGATTCAATCATCAATGAGAGGTGCACAATACATTACAGGAGGATCCACAAGTCTTCGTTTCTCGCGTTCCATATCTGTGCACGACGATGTGGGCCATCATCATTTCTTTATGACGCATTGATTCAGGGTGATAGTCGGGCGGGTTTTCTTCCACACTTTCTCGGGGCCGGGTGAGGCACATGGCTTTGCGCATTTGGTGGTGCCAGACTTCACCTCCTCACAGGAGTCGGTGCAGACGCGTGGCTTTGCGCATTTGGTGGTGCCAGACTTCACTTCCTCACAGGAGTCGGTGCAGACGCGTGGCTTTGCGCATTTGGTGGTGCCAGACTTCACCTCCTCACAGGAGTCGATGCAGACACATGGCTTTGCGCATTTGGTGGTGCCAGACTTCACCTCCTCACTGGAGTCGGTGCAAACACCGCCCCCTTTGGTACCGCCTGGGGCAGCGCATGTAGGAGAACATGGGGTGGCACAGGCGTTGTCACAGGGATCCTGGCAGGGGGTCGCACACTGTTTTTTCACAACGCCATTGGAAGTGGTGCAAGGGTCAGCGCATGAAGCACTGCTCTGGGACTTGACTGGCTCTGCACAGACAGAGCCACAAGAGGCTGGGCATTTATTGGCACACACACTGCAGCGTTGGGGCTGGATCGATGTTACGCAGATCGGACCACAAGCATAGTTGCAAGCGGAGTCACCTGGGGATTGTGGGGAGACACAAGCAGAGCCACCTGAGCCCTGGAAAATGGGAGAGTACTGACCCTGCTTGGGGCTTGCGCATGCATTAGTGCATGGGCCTCCATTTTGGGTCTGAAGTGGTGTCACACAGATAGAACCATGCGGGCAAGCAGGAGCGCACTGGGCCTGGCCATTTGCCATGCAGGCAGGTTTGGCAAGGCCTGGGCATGCATTAGCGCATGGACCCATGCTTGAGGCACAGATCGGACTCAGGCAGATGGGAACATGTTGGCAAACAGGAGAGCATTGGCATGAACTTTTCACCAGCTTTCAAGCTGTTCGTGGTGGTTCATGCTGGTTTGTGAACAGATACATTTCCAGACAGACTGTCACTGCTCAATCTAAAGGTTTACCAAACATCAAAGCAACAGGGGAGTGGACCTTGGAGAAGCATCCAGTGTTGTAGAGGAGCATTCAGGGAGGTCAACCATGACCTTGATGTCTCTAGCTTGCACAGGATGCATTCTATACACTCCTGAACCTCCTAAACCTGTGCCTGTCAGAATGAACACCCGTTAGCTGTCATTTCCCTAGAGAGCACTTTCCTGGGGGCCGTAACTCAGATCCTATAAATCCAATCCTCACCAAACTTGGAGGGCAGGTAGATGAGAGTCAGCTGGAGATCCTCTGCAAGATTGGTGTCTCTAGATTTCACAGGATCTGTTCTATCCACTTCTGATCCTCCTGAACCTGCAGCTGTCAAAATGACCACATCAGCTGTCATTTCCCCAGAAAGTACTTTCCTGGAGAGCAGTAATTTGGACCCTGTAAATCCAATACTCACCAAACTTGGAGGACAGGTAGAGGAGAGTCATTGGAAGATCCCCTTCAAGTTTGGTGTTTCTAGCATGCCAGGGGAGGAGGTTCTACTTTCTCATAAACCACAAACTGAATCAGTTTGTTTGGCAGTTAAAAGTTTGTGAAGATTTGTGGATTACAGATCGGGCATGCCACAAACCATGAACTGTGCTGAACCACATTTTCCTGCTTCATGCCCATCCCTAACCCTTGTGTCTCTCCTTGTTCATTTCTCCTTAGATGTTATGACTTCGTTTATTTCCCTTTTTTTGTTTGACAGTGGTCCCTGTCTGTCTGTTCCTTTTATGCTGTTTTTACCCAGTTTTTGCCATTTGCTTGTGACTGATGCAAAAATGACCTTTGCAAAATGCATAAATCAACCCGCGTGAAAATACAGATTCTCAAGTTCACTCCTCCCTGATTTGAATCAAACCCATAACAGGGATTTTAAGTCAAAATGGCTGGGATGAGAAATGTGTAGTTATACTTCAGGAAAATAGGGATTATCATAGGTGACTAGGAATCGTTGGAACACTGGAGTCCCTGAAACACAATAGTGGTAATCCTGTGGTCATCAAAAGAGTAGGTAATCTGGATCCTGGTGTATCTTACCACTTCTTTATGTTTAAAGGGTGAGGGATACACTTCTGAGTAGCAGTGTATGTAAACAAGATCCTGGGGTTAAGGGTGGATTGAAAGTTAAATATGAGCAGCCAGTGTGATGCGGCAACAAAAAGGGCTAATGCAATCTTGGGATGTATCAACAGAGGCATAATGTCCAGATCACAAGATGCAATAGTCCCACTGTACACAGCATTAGTCAGGCCGCACCTTGAGTCTTGTGCGCAGTTCTGGAGGCCTCCCTTCAAAAAGGATGTGAATGGAAGGGAGCGGGTGCAGAGGAGAGCGACGAGGTTGTTTGGGGGCCTTGTGAGGAAAGGCTGAGGGACTTGGGAATGTTCAGTCTGGAGAAGAGGAGGTTGAGGTGGGAAATGATCGGTCTTTTGAGGTATTTGAAGGACTGTCACCTAGAGGAGGGCAGGAAGCTGTTCCTGTTGGCAGCAGAGGAGAGGACTTGCAATAATGGGTTTCAGTTAAGGGCGGGATGGTACTGGCCGGATATCAGGAAAAACTCCTTTACAGTCAGAGTTGTGCAACAGTGGAATCAGCTGCCTAGGGAGGTGGTGAGCTCTCCTTCACTGGCACTCTTTAGCAGCAGCGGCTGGACAAACACTTGTCAGGGATGCTCTAGGTTGATCCTGCATTGAGCAGGGGTTTGGACTAGATGGCCTGTAGGACCCCTTCCAGTTTGGTGTAGTGGTTAACTGCATGGACTCTAATCTGGGAGTACTGGGTTTGATTCCCCACTCATCCATTTGCAGTTGCTGGTGCGACCTTGGGTCAGTCACAAGTTCTCTCAGAGCTGTTCTCTCAGGAGCAGTTCTCGAAAGAGCTCTCTCAGCCCCACGTACCTCACACAGTGTCTGTTGTGGGGAGGGGAAGGGAAAGGAGTTTGTAAGCTGCTCTGAGACTCCTTCGGGTAGTGAAGGGCGGGGTATAAATCCAATCTCTTCTTCGTCATCGCCGTCGCCGTCGCCGTCGTATTCTTCTTCTTCTTCTTCTTCTTCTTCTTCTTCTTCTTCTTCTTCTTCTTCTTCTTCTTCTTCTCTCTCTCTTCCTCCTCCTCCTCCTCTCTCCTCCTCCTTCTCCTTCTCCTTCTCCTTCTCCTTCTCCTTCTCCTTCTCCTTCTCCTTCTCCTTCTCCTTCTCCTTCTCCTTCTCCTCCCAACTCTGTGATTCTATGATTTATCTCTTGGATTTGCTTTAGATGCTGTGTCCCTGGGGGCAGTTCCATCAGTAACCCAATGCCAACAACCCTAGGGCTTGAGTGAACCTCATAGTCTAGGGATCTAGTCTAGCGAGTTATTCAGAACTTTCTTTGGTTGAACCTCAGGGCTCATTACATGGAAAATGGGTCATTGTTCACCCAACGATGGTAGTGTCCCAGTCCTGCTGGCCCGGGCCGTGGCACCCACTCCCCACCCCTGCACTCTCTGGGTGGGCTTACCTGCGGGCCAACAGGAGGCTGGGGAGGGGCCACAGGGCCCCCGGTGGTGGAGGAGCCGGCTCGGTGAGGCCCCCGCAACAAGCCCCCCCGATGGGCTGAGGGTGCGAGATGCCGGTGGGGCGAGCAAGGCCTCAGCGCCGCGCCCCATGGAAGCCAGTGGACCTCAGGGTCAAGGCCAGCCCCCAGTCCCTAGGCATCCTCCGTAGCGGCACCGGCAGCATGGCCATCCGACCGTGAAGGACACCACCGGCTCAACAACAGCCCCCCCCAGGTGGTACCTCACACCGAATCGCCTCTTTAAAAGTAAATTCAAATCAAATCCTTTTGGCTGGAAAGGGTGTGGTGAAATAGGAAATCTAGTGCATGGCTGGTGGGCCTGTCCTAGGATTAATTTATTTTGGAACAAAGTACATAATGAGATCAAAATAATAATTACACATACGATTCCTAATACTCCAGCTTTGCTTCTGTTACATCACTGGCCTGATTTGCATTTGTCAAAACAATCAGAGGAAGTCATTTCAATCTTACTAATGGCTGCTAAAAATTTGCTAACTACGAATTGGGAAATAAACAGAATCCCTACAATATCTCAATGGAGAACAAACGTGTGTGACTTGGTTGTGTCAGACAAAATAGCAATGCAAATTGTGTCGCAAGATACCCCTACCCTCATTAATAGTTTTTTGGGAAAATGGTGCATTTTCTTTGATTTTATCTCAACACACCAACCTAAGACTTTTGTATTACTGCAGAAGTACAGAGATTTTGCTTTCTTCTAGTAAATGATTTGCGATTAAGATTGAATATTGTATCTTGACAAGTCTACGATTTTGATGGTTGAAGTTGTATATTGTTGAGTTTAGTTTTCCTTATGTTGAAATGTGTTTGTATTTTTCGAATGCTTAAAAATAAAAATTGTTATTTGCAAAACAGCCCCTCCCACACACACAGGATGGCATCCCTGGTTATGAAGGGGGGCGGGGCTGGGCGGGGGAGGAGAGCGGCAGGGAGGAAAGGCGGTCGTGGGGATATAAGGAAGGAGCGAGACGAGGGGGACGAGGAGGAAGCACGAGCCACGGACCAAGGCGCGCTGGCACAGAGAGAGAATGGCAGCAGCCAACCTCTGAGCTTGGGGCAGGTGGGCCCTACAGGTGACGCTAACCTGGGCCACTGCCATTTCCGTGGCCTTCTCATCCCACCCGACCTTGTATCGGCTGCCGCCCCAGGGCCGTCCCCTTTTGGGTCATCCGCGCCATAGCCATGGGAGAAGCACCGGCAGGGGTGCAGCCCAAGTGCGACAGGTAGATCTTTTGACCCTATTTTCCCGCTGAAGTTTGCCAGAGCCTAATAAATTGATTCTCAAGTCCAAGTGCACATTGAATCAACGGGTTAAAATTAAATCGAAAGGGTTTCTGGTTTAACATGACACGCCCAGGGAAATGCTGATGTCCAGTCTGGGGTCAGGAAGCCATTTTTCTCCAGGCCAGGTTGGCCAGGGATTCTGGAGGGTTTTTTGGCCATAAGAACATAAGAACATAAGAGAAGCCAATGTTGAATCAGGCCAATGGCCCATCTAGTCCAACACTCTGTCACACAGCGGCCAAAAATACCAGGTGCCATCAGGAGGTCCAGCAGTGGGGCCAGGACACTAGAAGCCCTCCCACTGCTGCCCCCTCCAGCACCAAGAATAGAGTGCATCACCTCCCCCAGACTGAGAGTTCCCATCTATACCCTATGGCTAATAGCCACTGATGGACTTCTGCTCCATATGTTTATCTAATTCCCTCTTGAAACTGTCCATGCTTGTAGCTGCCACCACCTCCTGTGGCAGTAAATTCCATATGTTAATCACTCTTTGGGTGAAGAAGGACTTCCTTTTATCTGTTCTAACCTGACCTGCTCAGCAATTTCATGGAGTGCCCACGAGTTCTTGTATTGTGAGAAAGGGAGAAAAGTACTTCTTTCTCAACCTGCTCAATCCCATTCATAATCTTATAAACCTCGATCATGTCACCCCTCAGCCGTCGTTTCTCCAAGCTGAAGAGCCCCAAGCGTTTTAACCTTTCTTCAAAGGGAAGGTGTTCCAACCCTTTTATCATTCTAGTTGCCCTTCTCTGCACTTTTTCCAATGCTATAATATCCTTTCTGAGATGTGGTGACCAGAACTGTACACAGTATTCCAAATCAGGTCGCACCAATGATTTATACAGGGGCATGATGATACTGGCTGATTTGTTTTCAATTCCCTTCCTAATAATCCCCAGCATAGTGTTGGCCTTCTTTATTGCAGCTGCACACTGTCTAGACATTTTCATTGAGTTATCCACTATGACTCCATGATCTCTCTCTTGGTCCGTCTCTGCCAGTTCAGACCCCATCAACGTGTATTTATATTTAGGATTTTTGGCTCCAATGTGCATCACTTTTCACTTGGCCACATTGAACCCCATTTGCCACGTTGACGCCCACTCACCCATCCTCAACAGATCCCCTTGGAGTGCCTCACACTCCTCCCTGGTTTTCACCACCCGGAACAACTTCGTGTCATCTGCAAATTTAGCCACTTCACTGCTTACTCCCAATTCCAAATCGTTAATAAAGAAGTTAAAAAGCATCGGACCGAGTACTGATCCCTGTGGTACCCCACTGCTTACCACCCTCCACTGGGAAAGTTTCCCATTTATACTCACTCTCTGTTTCCTATTTATAAGCCAGTTTTTGATCCACAAGAGGACTTGTCCTTTTATCCCATGACCATTGAGCTTACTTAGGAGCCTTTGATGAGCAACTGTATCAAAAGCTTTCTGGAAGTCAAGGTGAATAATATCTATTGGGTCCCCCTTGCCCACATGTTTGTTCACTCCTCAAAAAACACTAACAGGTTAGTGAGACAAGATCTTCTGGGCACGGAACAGGGGTCACTTGAGGTGTGGGGGAGGTATTTGTGAATCCCCTGCATTTTGCAGGGGTTGGCCTAGATGATCCCAAAGGTCCTTTCCAACTCTATGATTCTATAGGCCATTTGAAGTCTCGGGACCAGAAAGACCTGGTATAAATATTGGGAGTTATATCTTTTGCCACTTTCTGATCGACAGAGCTAGATCTTTTCTTGGAAAAGGCTCAAGGTCTAGATACAGCAACGTATTTTTCTATGTGCTTATACACCTGGCCTGCCAGTTAAGATTCTCTTCGCAAGCCCAGTTTAGAAGAAAAAGAAGAAGAGTCGGATTTATACTCCACCCTTCACTCGGAGTCTCAGAGAGGCTTATAATCTCCTTCCCTTCCTCTCCCCACAACAGACACCCTGTAAAGTGGGGCTGAGAGAGCTCTTTCGAGAACTGCTCGCGAGAGAACAGCTCAGAATGAATTTGTAACTGACCATAAAGTTTCCCGTGACTCCTAGAGCTCACCGTTGTGACTTCCGGGTTGTACCAGGAAGTGACATAGTGACCTCAGCAACATTGCTGCTTTAAAAAAAAAAGAATTCAGAGCAACAGTGGGCAAACAGAACTTGGCAGTGGAACATTTGTCAAGCCAACCTGGCCCTACGTACGAAGAGACTGGTTCTGAGCTGAATGCAACGGGGGGGGGGGGAAGAATCCAAGGTGCAGCAACGCGTTGCAATTTCACTTGGTTTTATTTCTGTACATCTAAAGCTGAACCTTCTGGAAGGGGAGAGATTCCACCACCAAGCAATATACAGAGTCTTTCATTCTCCGACTCAATACCCTGGGAACACGGCGACTCATATTCTAAAGGAAGACTTAAAAAAAAAATTATCCAGGCAGGAACAGGAGAGAAGACAGAGGAAGGCGGCCCAGGGAAGACGCTTGATTGTTTTCACACAGGAGGGATTCAATCATCAATGAGAGGTGCACAATACATTACAGGAGGATCCACAAGTCTTCGTTTCTCGCGTTCCATATCTGTGCACGACGATGTGGGCCATCATCATTTCTTTATGACGCATTGATTCAGGGTGATAGTCGGGCGGGTTTTCTTCCACACTTTCTCGGGGCCGGGTGAGGCACATGGCTTTGCGCATTTGGTGGTGCCAGACTTCACCTCCTCACAGGAGTCGGTGCAGACGCGTGGCTTTGCGCATTTGGTGGTGCCAGACTTCACTTCCTCACAGGAGTCGGTGCAGACGCGTGGCTTTGCGCATTTGGTGGTGCCAGACTTCACCTCCTCACAGGAGTCGATGCAGACACATGGCTTTGCGCATTTGGTGGTGCCAGACTTCACCTCCTCACTGGAGTCGGTGCAAACACCGCCCCCTTTGGTACCGCCTGGGGCAGCGCATGTAGGAGAACATGGGGTGGCACAGGCGTTGTCACAGGGATCCTGGCAGGGGGTCGCACACTGTTTTTTCACAACGCCATTGGAAGTGGTGCAAGGGTCAGCGCATGAAGCACTGCTCTGGGACTTGACTGGCTCTGCACAGACAGAGCCACAAGAGGCTGGGCATTTATTGGCACACACACTGCAGCGTTGGGGCTGGATCGATGTTACGCAGATCGGACCACAAGCATAGTTGCAAGCGGAGTCACCTGGGGATTGTGGGGAGACACAAGCAGAGCCACCTGAGCCCTGGAAAATGGGAGAGTACTGACCCTGCTTGGGGCTTGCGCATGCATTAGTGCATGGGCCTCCATTTTGGGTCTGAAGTGGTGTCACACAGATAGAACCATGCGGGCAAGCAGGAGCGCACTGGGCCTGGCCATTTGCCATGCAGGCAGGTTTGGCAAGGCCTGGGCATGCATTAGCGCATGGACCCATGCTTGAGGCACAGATCGGACTCAGGCAGATGGGAACATGTTGGCAAACAGGAGAGCATTGGCTCTGGCCGTTTGTCATGCAGATTGGACTGATGGGGCTTGTGCATACATTCGCGCATGTGGGGGAACATGCGCTTGCAGTCTTCATCAGAGGAGGAGTCACAGGGGAATTGGCAGCTCGTCCTGGACAGTAGAGACTCCCACATTTTGTGCAACCCTTCACACCGATGGGGGGAGGCATACAGGGTTGCTTCCACTGGTAAGACATCTTGTCCGGAGCGCTTGAAGTTCTGCACGAGAAACAAAAGAAGTTATGCCCGAGAGCTGTAAAATCCAGACACTGCATCCCACAAACATTTTTTTTCTAAAAAAGAACCCCAGGAATGAGTTCTCCAAGGAGCGAAATATTACTATTGCTGAATTTGAGTTCATATGGAAATCTAGGACAATGACCCCACGGGGCTGAATAGGGAGTTAGGGTTCTTATCTCTACCGATGCTAGTTTTCTGCCCCTAAATATTTCTCGCCTCCTTTAATTGAGCTGATTACAAGAGGGAGGGCCCGTGGCTCAGGGATAAAGCATCTGCTCGACATGCAGAGGGTCCCAGGTTCGATCCGTGTCAACTCCAGTTAAAGGATCAAGAAGTAGGCGATCACAGAATCATAGAGTCAGAAGAGCCCTCCAGGGTCATCTAGTCCAACCCCCTGCACATTGCAGGAAATTCACAAATACCTCCCCCCCCCACACCCACCCACTGACCCTTGCTCCATGCCCAGAAAATGACAAAAAACCTCCAGGTTTCCTGGCCAAACTGGCCTGGAGAAAAAAAATATTGCTGCTGGACCCCCAAAGTAGCATTTCCCTGGGCCTGTAAGAAAAGGCCACGAGGACTAAGCACCGAGGCAGCCCTCCCTGCCCTCCCTTCTCATGATCATGATGCGAAAGACCTCTGCCTGAGACCCTGGAGAGCAGCTGTCGGTCTGAGTAGAGAGCACCGTCTACGATGGACCGAAGGTCTGATTCGGTATAAGGCAGCTTCACATGTGCTCATCTTGAGCCAGTTTGGTGTAGTGGTTAAGTGCGCGGACTCTTATCTGGGAGAACTGGGTTTGATTCCCCACTCCTCCACTTGTACCTGCTGATGTGACCTTGGGTCAGTCACAAGCTCTGGCACAACTGTTCTCTCAAGGACAGTTTCTGTCAGAAGTTCTCTCAGCCCCACCTACCTCACAGGGTGTCTGCTGTGGGGAGGGGAAGGGAAAGGAGTTTGTAAGCCGCTCTGAGACGCCTTAGGGCAGTGAACGGCGGGGTATAAATCCAATCTCTTCCTCTTCTTCTTCTCTTCTTTAGGGGAGGGGCCATAGCTCAATGGCAGAGCCTCTGCTTGGCATACAGAAGGTCCCAGGTTCAATCCCTGGCAGCATCTCCAGGGCAAGGAAGGAGGTGATGTGATAGACCTCCACCTGAGACACTGGAGGGCTGCTGCCGGCCTGAGTAGACAATCCTGACTTCGATGGACCAAGGATCTGATTCAGTAGAAGGCAGCCTTATCTGTTCACATGCATTGTACGTCTGCATCCTGAAGCCCTTCTTTGTGACGTCCTTCCCACCTTCCGACTGGGATATAAGGATTCCAAGATCTCCATTCTGGCTCATATCTGATGAAGGGAGCTTTGACTCTTGAAAGCTCATAACCTGAAAATCTGTTTGGTCTCTAAGGAGGAGGAGGAGGAGATTGGATGAACCCTAACCCTAACCCTAACCCTAACCCTTCACTCAGAGTTTCAGAGTGTCCTTTCCCTCCCCCTCTCCACAACAGACACCCTGAGAGGTAGGCGGGGCTGAGAGAGCTCTGACAGAAACTGCTCTTGGGAGAACAGCTCTGACAGAACTATGGCTTGCCCAAGGTCATCCAGCAGCTGCCTGAGGAGTGGGGAATCGAACCCGGTTCTCCCAGATTAGAGTCCGCACACTTAACCACTACACCAAACTGGCTCTCTGAAGGTGCTCTTTGGCTCCAGTCTGGCTGTTCTGTTGCACACCAGCATGGCTGAGCTCTGAAACTAATATGTGGGTTAATAGATCGGCTGTCTCACATTTGAGTTCTCTGAGAACTCTTGGGCCTAAGCCTTGACGACCTGGAGACATATCGGTTTTTAGGGCTACCATATGCCTGGCGGGAGTGGGGGTTTGCCCTGATCTGCTGGCCTTCATCTGGCTGGTGGGGAAACCCCGCCCGCAAAGTTTGTGCAAGCATGCCCAGTGTGATAACATCACCCGGAGGTGACGTCATCGCACAGGGCACGTTGCAGTGGGGGATGTTCTATCGTTCAAGGAAAACTCTATGGTTACCATAGATCTTTCCCCCTTGAGCGACAGAGTCAAAGAAATCTCGGATGATGAGAGGGACCCCGCCCCCTGCCACTGGCAGGCAGGCAGGCAAGTTATTAATCTCCCCTCATAGGTTTATCGTTTATCACCTCAATTTGACTCAGCTCTTCCGACTCCCTTCCTGAATACAGTGCCCCACACTCTGCGCAGTGGATATCCACCACACTGGATATCCCCATATGATCCACAGTGAACCAAAGCCAAAAACGAAAAAGAAAGAAAGTTGAGCTTCTCTTCCATCTCCCCATCTTCAAAGCCCTGTGAGGCCAGGGACCGGCGTATCTGAACGACCGCCTTTCCCCATATGTGCCCCAGAGAGCCTTGCACTCAGCAGAACTGCATCTGCTGGATGTCCCTGGCCCAAATGACGTCCGATTAGCCTGGATCAGGGCCAGGGCCTGGTGGAACATGGCTCCCTTTGGAGACCAGGGCCCTGTGGGACTCATTACAGTTTCACAGGGCCTGTAAAACAGAGCTGTTCTGCCAGGCCTTTGGGTGAGGCAGCGGGCCTCCAATTATTCCACCTATTGGCCTCCGCTGCTGAACTTTCCATCCTCAAATGGTCCATCAGGCGACGACACTGTCAGGTGATCCTGCCATGAGATGGATGGAAGGGAAGGAGGGAGGGATGGTCTGCAACTTTTCATGCTTGGAATGTAGGGAGGTGTGCAGGTTGCCTAGGAGATTCAGGATTCCATGGCCTGGGCACTCTGTTATCTCACCAAATGTCCTTGGTCTCACAGATCTTGTTTCCTCTGTCTGAGACAGCTTTGGGGCAGTTTGGTTATTTACTGCTTTAGTACTTTCGCACCTCTTCCCGCGCGCGGGCTTAGTGACTATTTGTAGATGGAGAGGGGGGGCACTTCGAGTGGGTATAATTGTGGGTGCCTCTTTAGATTTAGTCATCCCTGACAATGAGATGTTAACGTGCCTTTAGAACCGCTTTCAATAAACGCTATTTTCTCTATGAAGCCTGGTGTTTGACTGACTTTCTGAAGAGCCTGAGAGACGCATAGTTTGGTCTACGGACTAATGGCTCCGGTTTCTGTGGTGACCATATTAAACCACTGTGCCATCTGTCTTGCTTATGGCTCAGCTGAAATCTGTTTGCATTATTTCTTACGGGTGATTTTTATGAAGTGCTTTCACGCTTACTGTGAGATGTTTTAACTTTTGTTGTCGTCCGCTCCTAGCCCGTTGGCAGGGCGGGCCGAACGTAAGCTGGAATCAACCAATGAATTAATTAAATTTAGCAATGGCTCGTTCCCTGCTCTGTTTCAAGACATGCGTATTATTTATCGTCAGGGCTCTTGTTGTAGCAGGAACTCCTTGGCATATTAGGCGACACACCCCTAAGGTAACCAATCCTCCAAGAGCTTACAGAGCTCTTCTTACAGGGGCTACTGTAAGCTCTTGTGGGATTGGCTACATTAGGGGTGTGTCGCCTAATATGCCAAGGAGTTCCTGCTACAAAAAGAGCCCTGTTTATCATGACACAAGGAGGAGGCAGAGGAGGCGGAGGCGGAGGAGAAGAAGAAGAAGAAGAAGATTGGATTTATACCCCACCCTTCACTCAGAGTCTCAGAGTGACTTACAACCTCCTTTCCCTTCCCCTCCCCACAACAGACATCCTGTGATGTAGGTGGGGATGAGAGAGCTCTGAGAGAAACTGCTCCTGAGAGAACAGCTCTGAGAGAATTGAGGCTGGCCCAAGGTCACCCAGCAGCTGCATGTGGAGGAGTGGGGAATCGAACCTGGTTCTCCCAGGTTAGAGCCCGTGCTCCTAACTACGACATCAAGTCTGCCCCTCCAATTTTCTTTTTCCATGCCAGATCTTTTAACTGATTCTTCTTTTACCAGACCCTGTGCTCCATTCTGCTCACTCCTCTTTGCCTTAGGGAAGAGTGAGTTTGAAGGAGAGAAGAAGACAGGGATGGAGGAAAGGCCATTTAGAGAAGGCCTGTGGCTCAGTGGTAGAGCCTCTGCTTTGCCTCACAAAGTTCCCAGGTTCCACCCCCAGCATCTCCAGGACCAGGCCGAAGGGGACATGAAAGACCCCAGAGAGCTGCTGCCAGTCCGAGTACTGGCCTTGATGGACCAAGGATGGGAAGTGTGGTAGAGCCTCTGCTTGGCATGCAGACAGCCCTAAATTCAATCCCCGACACCTCTAGTTCAAAGGGCCAGGCAGTAGGTGATGTGAAAGAACTCTGCCTGAGAGCCTGGAGAGCTGCTGCCAGTCTGAGTAGACAATACTGATCTCAACGGACCGAAGGTCTGATTCAGTACATGGCAGCTTCATGTGTATTCTTTGAAGGTTAAAGAAGAAAAAGAAGAAGGAGAAGGAGAAGAAATAGAAGAAGGAGAAAAAGAAATAGAAGAAGGAGAAGGAGAAAGAGAAGAAGGAGAAGAAGAAGGAGAAGGAGAAGAAATAGAAGAAGAAGGAGAAGAAATAGAAGAAGAAGAAATAGAGGAGGAGGAGGAGATTGGATTTATACCCCGCCCTTCACTTCCCAAAGGAGTCTCAGAGTGGCTAACAAACTCCTTTCCCTTCCCCTCCCCACAACAGACACCTGGTGAGGTAGGTGGGGCCGAGAGAGCTCTGACAGGAACTGCTCTTTTTCAAGGACAGCTCCCCAGAACTATGGCTTCTCCAAGGTCATCCAGCAGGTGCAAGTGGAAGAGTGGGGAATCCCAGATTAGAGTCCATGCACTTGGCTTCCGGTCTGGGATTCATGGCGTCCTAATGTGTTCTGGCTTGCTCTTAGAGCTCCCAGAGCATACGGAGGGTCTTGACGACAGGGTGGGCTTCACATAGCCCACCGCAGATCCCCCCAGGCAGGGGGGTGACTGGCAGCGAGCCTGGCCCAAGAGAAGAGTTGAGGTCGGCTGATAGCGGGGCTTTAAAGAGCGTTGCGACCAGCCTTGATCCCCTCCCCCAGAGAAGGCACTTCGGAAAATCTCTACAAGACCCCACCGAGTTGGATTCTCAACATAAGAACGCATGACCCAGACCTCCAAGACATTCTACAGAAACTGATATCAAGGAAACACTGCTATAACAAGACACGGACTTTGAAGGTAACTTTTTAAAATTGCTCACCGGAGATGCGTTTCGGCCGAAAATAAACAACATCCGATGAAGCGCATGATCTGTCGTACTAACATTGGAGCGGAAAAAGTGCAGTTAAACAGCTAAAAAAGGCCAAAAAGCCGAATTGTTGATCATTCCTGCGGTTAGATTATTGACTTTAAAATAGAAACTAACAGTAACTTCGCGAGAACTACAGTGGAAAAGTACTGTAGCTGCTGCAGCAGAAATTGGCAAAACAGGAAGTGACTTCAGAACAGACAAGTAATCATCCTAGAGAAGACCAAGGAGGCCGGAAGAAGGGAAGAAATCAGGAACAAGGGGGACCATCAAGACTGCCGGACAGGAAGTGAGTACCCGGAAGAACCATTTACCATAGAGAAATTGCGTCCGCCATTTTGGGAAGGTCAGAAAAATTTTCTTTGATTTTAAACGAAAGACTCAATATAAAAAAGTGAAACTAGTGCGATTTAGGTGGGCACAAGAAGGACTTTGATTTAGAGTGGGTTGGAGGGAAAACTTTGAACAACGGCTTACGACCTGCGGCAACGACAGAGGGCAAATACCTGGTCCTCCCCGAAAATGGCTGGGAAAGAGGAAAAAAGCTACAGGGCATGATGGAAGCTATGGAGAAACGAGTGATGGATGCGATTCTGAAGTTGGAAAAGACTGTAATAACAGAAGTAACAGAGTTGAAAAAAGAAATGTCTGGAATTACAAAAGAGATACAGACGCTGACCAAAAGAGCAGATGAGATGGATGTAAGGGTGAAGGGAGTAGCATCTAATATAGCTGAGGTCACTATAGAAACAGATAAAGTGAATGTGATGGTCCAATATAATGCAATGATTAACCACATGAGATTCAGGGGGATCCCTGAAGACAAGAATGAGGACATCCATTCAGTTATGGTAGATGCTGTTGCAGACTTTTTGAAAATGGAAGAGGAGAGAGTGGCGGCACAGATTGATGTAGTATACAGAGTCAATTCTGCGATTGCGCAAAGGAAAAAATTACCTAGAGATGTAATTGTCCAGTTTATATCTAAGAAGCTGAAGGAGGATTTGTTTAAGCAACAATTTCAGGATGACTTCACAATTGACAACAAGAAAATTATGGTCCTAAAGGAACTACCCAGAGCGATGCTTCAGGACAGACGACTTTTTAAAGATCTGATTGACAAGCTGAAAACAGAGGGCATAAGATATAGATGGGAAATTCCTAAAGGCATCAGTTTTTCGTTCAAGCAGAAGAGAGTCACCATCAAGTCAGTTGACCAAATGACCAGATTCATCAATGATAATTTTAAAGACTCTGATAAATAATCATAGAACCAACATGGAGAGTCAAATAATTTCATGGAATGTTAATGGACTGAATTCACCCCAAAAAAGGAAAAATGTCAGACTCTGGTTGGAAAAACAGAAATGTGATATTGTTTGCTTGCAAGAAACACATATTAAAAAATCAGATGCCAAATTTTTGATTCAAAAAAGATTAGGAGAGGAATTTTATTCACTCTCCTCCCAAAAGAAAAAAAGGAGTTGTTACATATATTAAAAAGGAGTTGGAACCAAAAGAAATTTTTAAAGACAATGAAGGGAAATTTTTGGCAGTAGAAGTTGTGTTGCAGAATAAAAAGACATTAATTGTTAATCTCTATGCTCCCAATGGGGCAAAGGAAAACTTTTTTCAGGATTTGTGGGAACAACTACGACAGTTGACCTATGAGCAAACGATTTTAATGGGCGATTTTAATGGTACTGTTGACAATGTTGTTGATAGAAAATCAAAAAAAGGAATTGAGGCCATGGGCAAACTTCCTAAAGTCTTTTTTCAATTGACTAAACATGAACACTTGGCAGATGTTTGGAGAGTTAAAAATCCCAGAGATAGAGAGTACTCTTTTTATTCATCAAGACACGAATCTTTTTCAAGGATTGATATGATGTGGATGACAGAGAATTTAATCTTGCAAACACGCAAAATTGAGATATTGCCTAGGACTCTTTCTGACCACAGTCCGATAAAATGGTCAACGTATGTTAAGAGAAAAAAATTTCGATGGCGACTTAATGAAGATTTGCTGGACAAGCAAAGTATTGTGGATAAAATAAGGACAGAAACCCAAACATACTTTCAATTGAACTTAAATAAAAGTGTACAGACGCAAACGGTATGGGAAGCCTACAAGGCTGTGATGAGAGGACATCTGATTGCAATCAATAATAATGAAAGGAAACAACAAATGAAGATAGACAAAGAAATTATGGAAAATATTGGAAAAAAGAAACAGAACTCAAGAAAAGGCCTGGCAAAAAGAAGATTTTGAGAGAACTGAGGATTTTAAAGGAGCAATATGAGGCAAGGTTGAACAAAGAAGTATTTTGGAACTTGAAAAAATTGCAACAGAAATCCTTTGAAGGTGCAAACAAACCTGGCAAATATTTAGCATGGCAATTGAAGAAAAGAAGAGAGAATAAAACAATCACTTGTTTGAAAGATGCAAATAAAGATATTTTAGACCCCGGAGGAATCATGAGGGAATTTTTTAAATACTACGCGACTCTCTTTCAAGCGAGGCAAGCGGATCCTCAAAAAATGTTGGATTACTTATCCAAAGCTAACTTGATACAACCAAACCCTGAAATGAAAACATTTTTAAATGCTGCAATAACTAAAGATGAAATTAGTAAAGCAATAGCTGAGGCAAAAATCTCTAAAGTTCCAGGCCCGGATGGCTTTTCAGCTAAATTTTATAAAAAATTTCATGAAGATTTGGTTCCGGTGTTGGAGATTCTTTTAATCGAAATTAGAAAGACAGGAAAGATTCCAGACTCCTGGAATGAAGCTGCAATCACCTTAATTCCTAAAGAAATGCAAGATTTAACAAATGTTAAAAACTACCGACCCATTTCATTATTGAACAACGATTATAAAATATTTGCAAAAATATTGGCAGAGCGCCTTAAAAAGTTTTTGAAAGACACTATTGTTGAGGATCAAGCTGGTTTTTTAACAAATAGACAAATTAAAGACAATATGAGGGTTGTTTTGGACGCAATTGAGTATTATGATAAACACCCTGAAAAAGAAGTTGCTTTTTTATTTTTGGATGCAGAGAAGGCTTTTGATAACTTGAATTGGGAATTTATGTTTAAAGTGCTTGAGAAATCTTTGATGGGCGTAGAATTTATGAGAATGATTCAATCGATATATAAAGAACAAAAAGCTTCGGTGATTGTCAATGCAGAACCAACAGATATGTTCCGGGTAAGAAAAGGTACTAGACAGGGTTGTCCCCTGTCACCATTGTTATTTATCTGGATTTTGGAGATTTTGCTACAAGCGGTTAGAGATGATGATAATATAAAAGGTTTGAATATTGGTGGTTTTTCACTTAAATTAAGAGCATTTGCGGATGATATCATGTTTATTGTTGAAGATCCTGTTAATAATATGCCTAAGGTATTTGAAAAAGTAAGAGAGTTTGGTGATCTTGCAGGGTTCTATGTCAACAAAAATAAATCTAAGATACTGTGTAAAAATATGACTGGTACAAAGCAACAAACGTTACAAAATGTGACAGAATGTGAAGTGGTTAAAAGGGTTAAGTATTTGGGAGTTGAAATTACAATGAAAAACATAGATTTGTTTAAGAATAATTATGAAAAACTGTGGGGTTCGATAAAGAGTGATTTAGAAAAATGGGAAAAACTAAGATTATCTCTTCTTGGAAAAATTGCCGTTATTAAAATGAATGTACTGCCCAGGTTAATGTTTTTGTTTCAGACAATACCAATTGTGAAAGATGGGAAAGTGTTGGTAAAATGGCAAAGAGAAATTTTTAAGTTTATCTGGGCAGGAAAGAAGCCAAGAATTAAAATGAAGATAATGTATGATACTAAAGACAGAGGTGGCTTCCAAGTCCCGAATTTGCGTTTGTATCATGAAGCAGTATGTATGTCTTGGTTATCTGAATGGGTAAATTTGGAAAATAGAAAACTTTTAGCTCTTGAGGGGCACGATTGCAGATTTGGCTGGCATGCCTATCTTTGGTATGGGAAAAACAAAGTCGATTCTATGTTTAAGCATCATTATGTAAGGAGGACATTGTTCGAAGCATGAACCAGGTATAAGAATACAATTTCGGATGAGAGGCCTCTGTGGATTGTTCCAGCTGCAGTTATACATCTGTTTTCAGAGCATAAAGGTAATGACTGGTTGAAATATCAGGAATTGTTGCAAAAAGAAGGGAAAAAATATGTTTTAAAACCAAATAATGAATTAGAATTTGAGTATGGTTGGCTACAATATTGTCAAATAAGGGACATCTATAAAAAAGATTGTAAAGAGTTTGGTTTTAGAGCTATGAATGATGATTTTGAGAATATATGGTTGAAAAAAGAGCGGAAAATGATATCAAAGATGTATAAAACTTTGTTGACTGTATATACTTTGGATGAAACTGTTAAAGAACAAATGATTAAGTGGGCCATAAATATGAACAAAGAAATTTCTATGGAATCATGGGAATTTTTGTGGAAAAGATCTTTTAAAATGTCTACCTGTATCAATGTAAAAGAAAACTGTTATAAGATGATGTATAGATGGTACATGACACCAAAAAAGATTGCCAATATTAGTATGGATAAGAACTTGAGTAATAAATGTTGGAAATGTAAAAAAGTAGAGGGTTCTTTTTTCCATATGTGGTGGTCATGTGATAAAGTGAAAGCATACTGGTCTAATATACATTGTGTGATGCAGAAAATATTGAAAATCCCAATTGAGAGAAAGCCAGAACTTCTCCTCCTCGGTTTGACAATGGAAAAAATTCCACAAGAAAAAAGGACACTGTTATGGTACATGATTACGTCGGCGAGAATGGCCTTTGCTCAGCATTGGAAAATGGAGAAGGTGCCAGATATACATGACTGGTTGAGAAAACTGTTATTTTTAGTGGAAATGGACAAAATGACAAAGAAATTAAATGGACAAATGGCAGAACAGTACTTAAAAGACTGGGAAGGATTGAAATTGTATCTAGAAACTGAATATAGAATGAAGGGGAAAATATATAACTTGGATACGTATGGATATTGAACGAGAAGTGAAATGAATTCTGAACTGTATGTACTGTTATATATATAATATGCTGAAATTGTAGAGGTTATATATAATTGAAATGTGTTACCTGTTTTGTCGATGTACTTAAGTCTAAGCTTGATTACCTTATAATTTTTCTGTTTGTTATTAGCAGTGTTGGAAGCCTATTAGGGGGGTGGGGGGATTGGGACGGGGATCTTCTTTTTTGAAACTGTATTGGTAACATGATTGGAAATGTTGAATGTATCCCAATAAAATTTTGTTTCAAAAAAAAAAAAAGAGTCCATGCACTTAACCACTACCCCAAACTGGCTCCTGGCAAGAGACTGCAAGGGGGCATTTCACGGGGAGACAAAATTGCTGCTTGTCGGAGCAACAGGCTCCGAGCGAAGTTCATAATGCCGTAAATAATTACAGCAGCTCGAATTTCAACGACTACTTTGAATAAGTTTTTTTTACCGGCGCTGGGTAGATTGGAGTTGCTACACAGCTATTAAAGGCTTACAGGAGATTGCTTCAGACCACAGGCAGGTGCCCTCCGGCCTTGACTTACGCAAACATATTGTGGCAGGAAGCGAGAAGCTTTGCAGAATCCGGGACAAGGGGGTTGGGGAAAGACTATGGGAAGATTATCATAGATTCCCCCCCCCCCGGTGATTGCTAGAGCTACCTTTGTCACTTCCGGGCAGTTCTCGGAATCGTCAGGAACTCTGTGATTAGAACTTCCGGTAAGTGGCCAAGACTTTGTTTGCGCTGACCCTTTTGACCCAGTTTCTACTCTCTGATCAGCTGAGCATCAATGGGAAACTGTGGCTATTCTGTTTCCTGGAGGTCTCCTCCCATAAGTGGACAAATGGGAACCTTGGGGCGGATGGGTGCACAACCCAGTTTGCATGGGAGTCACTGGCTGTCAACTAAGCTTTTTCGAGTCCAAATTCCTGTGCAGGATTGATTGACGGGTCCTGATGTCGCCTGATTGCCCCAAGGGTATCTGCTGGATGGGATCCCAGCAACTGTGGGTGAAAGGAAAATAGCTGTTAGCTTGTGTCCACCAGCGCTTTCAGAAGCACTGGGGGAAGAGCTGGTGATGGGCTACAATAAGGTTACCATGTCTGGGTGAAAGTGTTGGCCCTACCTCTCTCACAGATGGGATAACAACAGGCCCGTAGCTACGGTGGGGCTTTAGGGGGCTCTACCCCCTTTCAAGAAGAAGAGAAGGAGGAGGAGGAGACTGGATTCATACCCGGCCCGTCACTACCCAAAGGAGTCCCAGAGCAGCATACAAACTCCTTTCCCTTCCCCTCTCCACAACAGACACCCTGTGAGGTAGGTGGGGTGAGTGACAAAAACTGCTCTTTTTCAAGAACAGCTGTGCCAGAACTATGCCTTGCCCAAGGTCATCCAGCAGGTGCAAGTGGAGGAGTGGGGGAATCAAACCTGGTTCTCCCAGATTAGAGTCCGTGCACTTAACCACTACACCAAACGGGCTCAGCTCCTCAAGATTTTCTCCTGTAAATTCTTTTTTCAATCATTTTAAACATTTTTAGAAGGTGTACACTGCTTTAAGCAGAGTGGGGTGCTGTAGTTGACTAATTCCCACACTGAGCAAAGGGGTTGGAGTAGGTGACCTCTAGGATCCCTTCTAACTCTGTGTCAAGAAACTGGCCTCCTTTAAGAGAGGTTTTCTGCCTAAGGGTTAGCTTTCTTGACTATAGAAGTCATTTCCTCCACCTGCCTCCTTGTTATCAGAATGGTTGCTTCGGCTGGTGGAGGTCTCCTCCCATAAGTGCAGCAGCTGAGAAGTGTCATCTAAAGTAGTTGACACAGCTTGCAATTTAGAGCTCGATCCTGGTAACAGCTTTCTATTGGCTAAATGGCTTTCCTTTCTAGACTGAGAACTTCAGCCCACCAGATAAAAATTTGCCCCACAAGCCACAAAATCCTGGCTACGAGCCTGGATAACAAAGGAGTGGATCCCACAGATACATTTAACTAATCACAAGCACCTTCCTTTATCTCCAGGAACTTGTGTGTGTTATATGCTGCTAAGTTCCTTTTGACTTATGGTGACTCTGTGGTTTAAAGACCTCCATATGGTCAACAGCCTTGCTCAGGTCATGCAAACTGAAGGCCCTGGCTTCCTTTATCGAGTCAATCCATCTCACATTGGAGCGTCCTCTTTTCCTGCAGTCTTCAACTTTTCCTAGCATTATTGCCTTTCCCATTTTGCTTGAATCCGTCACGGCATGTTTTTCTAAACTGCTTACCATCACGTGATTCAATAGCTTGTTTTCCATGATGAAAGCAGCCAATATTGCACAACAGTGGGCACACCATCCGTTCTTTAAGCTGCCTTGATGGCCCGGAAGCCATCAGTCACGGCCATTAATGGTCATGGATGGTTGTCTGTCACAAGGAAGAAAGATAGCGTAGGCAGCTGTTGGCCAATTCCCCACAAGCAGCAGTGCCACCATCACTCTTCCATTTCACCTGGTCATATTGGTCAATTCCATACTATTCTCTGTGCGGCCACATTTTGACTCGCATCTCCCCCTGATTTCCTCCATGTCTTCTCGATCCTGTTTTTTTGAGGATTGAGAAGACCTGGAGAAATTGACCAACACGACTGGGGAAATGGAAGAGCGACGGCGGCACAGCTGCCTGTGGGGAATCAGTCACAGTCATCAAATTCAGTTTCAGTGGGAACAAAATAAAGTACTTGAAGGGCTGTCATATAGAGGACGGTTGCCCCAGAAGGTCGGACCAGAACTAGTGGGTTGAAATTAAATCAGAAGAATTTTTGGCAAAACATGAGGGAGAACTTCCTGACAGAGCGGTTCCTCAGTCAAACAGGCTTCCTCGGGAGGAGGTGGTGGGCTCTCCTTCTTTGGAGGTGTTTAAGCAGAGGCTAGGTGGCCATCGGACAGCAGTGCTGGTTCTGTGAATTTAGGCAGATCATGAGAGGGAGGGCAGGAAGGGTTGCATCAGTGCTTAGTTCTCGTGGCTCTTTCTGACATGCCCAGGGAAATGCTGATGGCCACTTTGAAGTCAGGAAGCCATTTTTCTCTAGGCCAGTTTGGATGGAGATCCTGGAGGTTTTTTGTCATCTTCTGGGCATGGAACAGGGGTCACTGTGGGTGTGTGGGGGGAGGTATTTGTAAATTTCCTGCCTTGTGCAGGAGGTAGGACTAGATTACCTTGGAGGTCCCTTCCAGCTCTATGATTCCATGATTCTAAATAGTACCAGAAGGATACATAACTCTTTTTTCACATCACATGAATCTGAAGAAGTGAGCAGTGACTCATGAAAGCTCATCCCCCGCCACAAATTTAGGGTGCTTTAAGGTGCCACTGGACTCTCTTTTCTACTATCTTATACTGAATCGGGACCCTCGGTCCATCAAAGTCAGTATTGTCTACTCAGACTGGCAGCAGCTCTCCAGGGTCTCAGGCTGGGAGGTCTTTCCCATCACCTACTTTCTGGTCCTTCAACTGGAGATGCCGGGGATTGAACCTGGGACCTTCTGCATGCCAAGCAGATGCTCTGCCACTGAGCCACAGCCCCTCTTTACAGCTCTCCAGAGCCTCAGGCGGAGGTCTCTCCCATCACCTCCTGCCTGGTCCTTTATAACTGGAGATGCCAGGGATTGAACCTGGGACCTTCTGCATGCCAAGCAGAGGCTCTGCCACTTAGCCACAGCCCCTCTTTACAGCTCTCCAGAGTCTCAGGTGGAGGTCTTTCCCATCACCTCCTGCCTGGTCCTTTTTAACTGGAGATGCCGGGGATTGAACCTGGGACCTTCTGCATGCCAAGCAGAGGCTCTTCCACTGAGCCACAGCCCCTCTTTACAGCTCTCCAGAGGCTCAGGCGGAGGTCTTTCCCATCACCTCCTGCCTGGTCCTTTTTAACTGGAGATGCCGGGGATTGAACCTGGGACCTTCTGCATGCCAAGCAGAGGCTCTTCCACTGAGCCACAGCCCCTCTTTACAGCTCTCCAGAGTCTCAGGTGGAGGTCTTTCCCATCACCTCCTGCCTGGTCCTTTTTAACTGGAGATGCCGGGGATTGAACTGGGACCTTCTGCATGCCAAGCAGAGGCTCTGCCACTGAGCCACAGCCCCTCTTTACAGCTCTCCAGAGTCTCAGGCGGAGGTCTCTCTCATCACCTCCTGCCTGGTCCTTTATAACTGGAGATGCCGGGGATTGAACCTGGGACCTTCTGCATGCCAAGCAGAGGCTCTTCCACTGAGCCACAGCCCCTCTTTACAGCTCTCCAGAGTCTCAGGTGGAGGTCATTCCCATCACCTCCTGCCTGGTCCTTTTTAACTGGAGATGCCGGGGATTGAACCTGGGACCTTCTGCATGCCAAGCAGAGGCTCTGCCACTGAGCCACAGCCCCTCTTTACAGCTCTCCAGAGGCTCAGGCAGAGGTCTTTCCCATCACCTCCTGCCTGGTCCTTTTTAACTGGAGATGCCGGGGATTGAACCTGGGACCTTCTGAATGCCAAGCACAGGCTTTTCCACTGAGCCACAGCCCCTCTTTACAGCTCTCCAGAGTTTCAGGTGGAGGTCTTTCCCATCACCTCCTGCCTGGTCCTTCAACTGGAGATGCTGGGAATTGAACCTGGGACCTTCTGCATGCCAAGCAGATGCTCTGCCATGGAGCCACAGCCCCTCCCCACCCTTGGTCCATCAAAGTCAGTATTGTCTACTCAGACTGGCAGCAGCTCTCCAGAACTTCAAGTAGAGGTCTTTCACATCCCCTAGTTTGGTGTAGTGGTTAAGAGCAGCGGACTGTAATCTGTAGAACTGGGACTGATTCCCCACTCCTCCACATGGAGCCAGCTGGGTGACCTTGGGTCGGTCACAAGTTCTCTCTCAGAGCTCTCTCAGCCTCACCTACCTCACAGGGTGTCTGTTGCGGGGAGAGGAAGGGAAGGTGATTGCAAGCTGCTCTGAGTGTGTGTCCTAATATGCAAAGGAGTTCCTGCTACCAAAAAAGCCCTGCATTAGTCCATATCATATTAGGGACTGTGATATGTTCTACAGGGAGGGGAGGGTTTGGGAAGGAGAGGAACTTCAGTGGGATATAATGCCACAGAGTCCACCCTCCAAAGCTACCATTTTCTCCAGGGGAACTGATATCTGTAGTCTGCAGATCCCTTGGACAGCTCCAAGTTCCCCCTGGAGGTTGGAAAGTATAAGTGCCATGGAAGACAACAGTGGGTTAGATCCTGTGATCCACTTACCGGGACCAGAGACGGGAGCTCACTCCGTCATGCGGCACTCGGGTCTCGAACTCCTGAACTACTGACCCTCCGGCCTGCAGTTTGGCATCTTAACCACTGGAGCCACCGCATCCCTGTGATCCATTTACTGACCTGTATATTATCCCTCCAGGAAGCAAAGGCTGAGGCCTTCCCTCAGCCCGAGGAGAGTTCCTCCACTTTAAGTGGCACTCCTGTTGGAAGAAACACCACTGAAGCCGGAGGACATCTCCTTAGGCTGGAGGAACTTCATAAAGCCTATGGTAGGATACCTCCCACTCCCTGTGGTGACTACTACAAGGAGCCTTTCTTATGATGCAAGAGGCCTCCCCTCGTACCAGGAGAGTTCCTCCACTTTAAGTGGCACTTCTGTTGGAAGAAACACCACTTAAGCTGGAGGACGTCTCCTTAGGCTGGAGGAACTTCATAAAGTCTATGGTAGGATACCTCCTACTCCCTGTGGTGATTACTACAAGGAGCTTTTCTTATGAGGCCTCCCATCATACCAGGAGAGTTCCTTCACTTTAAGTGGCACTTCTGTCGGAGGAATCACCACTTAAGCCGGAGGACATCTCCTTAGGCTGGAGGGACTTCATCCTGCCCGTTGTAGGATACCTGACAAATGACAACCCTGGTCTAGAAACAAATACTGAGAAGACAGCTGTGAGAGTCTGACCCACAAATCAAGATAGTCAACAAAACTTAAGAACGTAAGAACATAAGGGAAGCCAATGTTGAATCAGGCCAATGGCCCATCCAGTCCAACACTCCGTGTCACACAGTGGCCAAAAATACCAGGTGCCATCAGGAGGTCTACCAGTGGGGCCAGGACACTAGAAGCCCTCCCACTGCTGCCCTCCCCCCAAGCACCAAGAAGACAGAGCATCACTTGCCCCAGACTGAGATTTCCCCTCTATACCTTGTGGCTAATAGCCACTGATGGACCTCTGCTTCTTAAGTTTATCTAATTCCCTCTTGAAGCTGTCCATGCTTGTAGCCGCCACCACCTCCTGTGGCAGTGAATTCCATGGGTTAATCACTCTTTGGGTGAAGGAGGACTTCTTTTTATCCATTCTAACCCAACTGCTCAGTAATTTCATGGAGTGCCCACGAGTTCTTGTATTGTGAGAAAGGGAGAAAAGTACTTCTTTCTCGACCTGCTGTATCCCATGCATAAGCTTATAAACCTCGATCACGTCACCCCTCAGCTGTCGTTTCTCCAAGCTAAAGAGCCCCGAGCACTTTAACCTTTCTTCATAGGAAAAGTGTTCCAACCCTTTGATCATTCTGGTTGCCCTTCTCTGCACTTTTTCCAATGCTATAATATCCTTTTTGAGGTGTGGTGACCAGAACTGTACACAGTACTCCAAATGAGGTCACACCAACTTACAAAGAAAATATTTTCTCGATATTGTTGCCAATAAACACCACGCAACAATGAACAAATTCCATCAAATCATAAGAAAATCTATACACAGAATTTAGTCCCACCACCAAATGCATTATTTTTTCCTGATTCTGTGTGTAGCACTTTATGAGCGTGAAAGCTCTTGTCCTACTTGACAGAATATTTCCTGAGGAAGATTCACTTTTTGAAACATTGTTATAAAATCCGGACACAACGTTGATTCTTCTGGAGTTCTGGGCATGCTGGTGAACCTCCAGATGGCACCTGGTTGGACTGGTGTTTGGCCATTGGCCTGCTCTAACATGGCTTCACTTATGTTCTTACTGAAGAATCCCAAGGACACCTCAGAACACAGTTTGGAAACCACTTATCTTTTGCTCACAAATGGAGAATAATAATATACCTTAGAATATTACCAGAGCTTCAGCACGAGAAGAGGAAGACTCAACATGAGATGGATTGACTCCATCAAGGAAGCCACAGCTCTCAGTTTGCAAGACCCAAGGAAGGCTGTTAACAATAGGACATTTTGGAGGTCATTAAATTCATTGGGTTGCCATAAGCTGGAAGCGACTATGGCACTTAAGCCACACACAACGTCAGACTTCCTGTTCGGCCCAGAATTTTGCTTCCATTAATTAGTAATGCGGAAATTGCAGTCACAACCATCAGAAGAAAGTCTTGAAATCAAAAAGGGAACGATAGCAGATGGCTAATGCATTAGTGTCTCTGTTCAAAAGAGACTTCAGAAGGCCCACCTCCAGGGACACATTTGGAGGAGAATTTGGAAAGTTATCTCTGAACCTACTTTCTGCTATTGCACCTGCTAATGCTCTTTTGGGTTACTGATTAATTTAGGTCTTTTATTCTGCCAACCTAGCAGTTCAAAAGCAAGAAATTGCAAGTAGATAAATAGGTACCACTTTGGTGGGAAGGTAACAGCGTTCTGTGCGCCTTGGTGTTTAGTCACACCAGCCACATGACCACAGAAATGTCTTCGGACAATGCTGGCTCTTCGGCTTTGAAACAGAGATGAGCACTGCAACTCTGGAGTCGGATTCGACTGGCTTTCATGCAAGGGAACCTTTACCTTTACTTTATCCCACACTTCTCCCCAAGGGGAATCCAGGACACTTTCAAAATCACCAAAAATACAGTTAAAATAAACAAACTAAATGTACAACTAAAATAGATATACAAATCACAACTAAAATAAACAGGGAAAAAAACTGTTAAGAAATTTAGCACATATAGTCATCGATCCAGAGAAGTTAGACATGTTACTCTGTTCCTGCAAAATAGTTAAAAAGCCCAGTAGCACCTTTAAGACTGACACACTTCATTGTAGCATAAGCTTCCGAGAAACACAGCTTTCTTTGTCGGATGCATCTGATGAAGAGAGCTGTGTTTCTCGAAAGCTTATGCTACAATAAAGTTCATTAGTCTTAAAGGTGCTACTGGGCTTTTTACTATTTTGCACAGATGGTGAAAGTTACACTGTCAAGCAAGACTGAGATTCTAATCATGGCCTTTAAATTGTGAGCCCTATGTTGGCTGTGATACGTTTTAAAGTTGTTATGTTCCTCCCTAACCAGCCCCCCATTGTAAACCTGTTCTTTGACTTGCTGATCTCTAAGCAGCCTTATCTCAGTCAAGGGCCTGTGTCATAATGTGCAGAAGGTTCATTTTCCATGTGTCCCTCTTAGGAATGTAGGATGTACTCTGAACAGAGGGTGGGGTGAGTTATGTTTGAGAATGGAATTGATGAATTCTTTTTGAAATTCCAGACCCTGACCTCTTTGTTTTGATTTATACTATATAAGAAGAATTTTTTTCTTTATGTCAGCTTGTTAGGGAGTCTTCAGCACTCTGACAAGCTCACATCGGATCGATCATTCTTAATAAAACTACCTGCTCTGTTAGCAGAAAGCCTCGAGTGTCTCTTTTTCTCTCCCAGATTGAACTCGGGAAAGGGGGGGGATGTTATATGAGACTTTTGAAAACTCCCCTAACAGGAGAATCTCATGCAGATAATGAGCGAAGCTCTGGGGCAAATGGCAGACATGAAAGTGGAGACTCTGCAAAGCAACACTGATATGGTCTTTAGATTGTACACAGAATTTATAAGGAAAAGTGATCTGCCAGGAGAAGTGACGGTGAGGTTCTCCAGAAGAAGAGCGAGAAATCAAATTCTTAAAGTGGCTAATGGAGTTACCCTGAAAATCAAGGGCAAAGGGGTCAAGGTTTTAAAAAGACATTCCATTCGAAGTAAGGAGGAAAAGACGCAAATATAGAGACTTGATCTTATTTCTACAAAAGAAGCAAATTGCCTACAGATGGATATTGCCCAAAGGAGTCATCTTTAAGTTCATCAATGGAGAAAATTAACTCTGTTGAAAAGGCAAGAGAATTCTTGCACCTTCATAGCTGTCCAGCAGGCAGGGAAGAAGGAGAAGAAGGGGACAGTTCCAAGGAGGGGTGGGTGGGGATGGAGCGGAGCCATCGTCTAGTGAAGAATCAGACTCTAAGTTGGGGGCTGCGGCCCCCAAAGTGGGCTACAAATTGAGGAAGAAGAGGGATAAGAAGTGATTTGTTATCATAACTCTGAAGTTCTTAAAAAATGTATAAATTATACTGTCTTCAGTTTTTTATGAAGTCACAGTAGATGTGGACGATGGATTCGAAATTTATAGAAGAAGAAAACCATGCTCATTGGTTTAACGTGAAGCTTAAGCAATTTAATTATGTAATCCTGTTAAAGCAGTTTGTATGACACCCACTCTTGGGTTTTTAGAGGTACCTTTTCTTTTTTCCCTTAGTGTGTAGAACCTTCCCTTATCTCTTATGTAGTATTTTAGTTTTAGAAATTGCAATAAAAAATTCCCTTTCGGGGGGGCCAAAAAAGAAAAGAAAACTCCCCTAACAAAACCCAAAAACAAATCCCGGGCAAGCTCATGCAGGGCTGCAGGCTGACAGAACCAGGCTAAAAAGCAAGGACCAAGAATCCTTTGACTCGTGCACTTTGGTTCACAACAAAAGGCTTTTTGCCTCTAGCTTTTAATCCCTGCAAACAGGAAGGTAGACAAAAACACAGCCGGGATGTTCTGCAGCCGGGATAGGATGCATTTGGCAGTCACATTCCCTTGATTAAAGGGGTAAGGGAAGAATTCCCCTCCCTTACCCCTTTGGTACCATAACATGTGATCACTGCGAATCTGCGACCGGCAAAAGCCATTGAAGTCAGGAGCAGCTCTTGAAGACCCCGAGGGAGGGAGTTACAAAGAAAGCCGCAAAGTAGCAAACTGGGAGACCGGTACACACCAAATCCGTACTTTACAGAACAGAGATAAATGCCATTTTAATCCATGCGATAAGATCCTAATGAACTGCTTTGAAAACTGGGGTGCCAAAAGGCAACGGGGGCGGGGGAGTGTTCAGTACTCCTCTTTACCCTCAGGGTCATCCCTGTCTGAAGTGAACAGTGAACCTCTCTCTTCCATCAGATAATTTTTCCTTCGTCGTTATCTTCTGTTCTCCATCTGCTTTCTATCAATGGCATCCCCCAGGCAACTCTCACTCTAATAAACCAGCTCAGCTGTTCCTGCTGCCTCCTCTCTGTTTCTCTTTTCCAGCCCTCTTATCTCCTTTATCCTCTCTAATTCTCCCCCCCCCATCATCATTCATCCATGAAGCTGCCTCTTCTGAAATGAAACTCCAGGAAGTTCCAGCGGTAGCGCCTTGGAACGAGTGGATGATAAGTTCTCGGCTTTGGTGTGTCCATCAAAAACCATCTCTGCAGCCCCCGGTGGGGATTAATACCATGCCTGCTCTCAATTTCTACTCAAATAGAATTCATCCCAACCAGTGGGTAATGACCTTGGCCACCCAGAAAGCCCAACGGTTGCCTACGAGCAATTCCTCAAGAGTGTAGAGACCTCTCTGAACCAGATCGATCCCGTAATTCAGTGACTTACCAGAGCAGATGTCAAGTGCTAGTAGACACAACAGACCGAGATAGGTTTGAAGGACGCAATGATAAGTAAATGCTTTTATATGACTTCCAAATGGTAAGCTACCGGAAAGCAGCTGCCCTAGGGGAAAGGGAAGCACGGGTTACGAGCGTCCAAGACAGCTCCACCTAGTCTTCTCCAAGGAGTCAGCCTGCCTCATTACTTTGAATGGAATCGTCCTAATTTGAGTGGAAGGCGTTGACGATGACCTGTCATCATGCTCAGTCGGCTAGGCCCACGTTGTGGCTCCCCTCATTCTAACTGATGGGCCCATAAATAGTAACAACCAGGTTGATCTGCATGTAAACAACAAACTTGGCCATGCAAGTTTGTTCTCCCACACCTGTCCATGTTTGCATTCCTCTGATATCAGCAATTAGAGGTTTCCTTGGTCTTCTTTTAAATCAGAAGAAGAAGAAGAGAAGAAGAAATTGTATTTATACTCATCGACACTCAATGAAATTAATGAGCAGTAGTCTTAGAACTGATCAAAGGAAGTACTTCTTCACCCAAAGAGTGATTAACACATGGGATTCACCACCGCAGGAAGTGGTGGCAGCTACAAGCATAGACAACTTCAAGAGGGGTTTGGATAAACATATGGAGCTGAGGTCCATCAGTGGCTATTAGCCACAGGGTATAGATGGAACAAGGGGCCGTGGTGGCTCAGAGGTTAAGATGCTGAGTTGCAGACTGGAAGGCCAGTAGCTCAGCAGTTCGAGACCTGAGTGCCATGTGGCGGACTGAGCTCCCATCTCTGGCCCCAGCTCCTGCCAACCTAGAAGTCTGAATGCAAGAAAATGCAAGTAGATAAATAGGTACTGCTTCGGTGGAAAGGTAACAGAATTCTGTGTGCTTCGGTGTTTAGTCATGTTGGCCACATGACCAGGGAGAAGTGTTCAGACAGCACTGGCTCTTCGGCTTAGAAACAGATGAGCACCGCCCCCTAGAGTCAGATTCAACTGGCTTTTGAGTACGAGAAACCTTTACTTTTAATAAATAAATGCAGTCAGATGAGCAGATCAACAGACCATGGGGTTGCCGACCTTAGGGTGGTTTTCAATCTCCTTCCCTTCCTCTCCCTACAACAGCCATCCTTTGAGATAGTTATGGTATAGTGGTTAAGCCAGTTTGGTGTACTGGTTAAGTGCGCGGACTCTGATCTGAGAGAACCGGGTTTGATTCCCCACTCCTCCACATGCACCTGCTGGATGACCTTGGGAAAACTGTAGTTCTGTCAGAGGTGTTCTTGAAAGAGCAGTTTCTTTCAGAGCTCTCTCAGATCTCAGAAGCTAAGCAGGGTCGGCCATGCTTCATACTTGGATGGGCGACCACAAAGGAAGTCCAGGGTTGCCATGCAGCGGCAGGCTATGGCAAACCACCCCTGATTGTCTCTTGCCTCAAAAACGCTACTAGGTCATCAGAAATCATCTGCAACTTGATGGCACTTCATGCACATACACACGGATGTGCATCATTTTGTTCCATGGAAGTATAAACATATGAGAATTTGAAACAGGTATTTTAAAATGATCCATTAATGGATCACTGCCTTGATGCGGCAAGGGGGCTTGCATGGTTTGATGAGGCTGTGGGCTATGCCATGGAAGGCCCCCCAGGATGGACAGGCCACAGCAGAGAACTCAGACAAAACATGATCCACTGGAGAAGGAAGTGGCAACCCACTCCAGTATCTTTGCCAAGAATACCCCATGGACAGTAACAAAAGGCTGCAAGATATGATGCTGGAAGATGAGCCCCTCAGGTCAGAAGGTGTCCCATATGCTACTGGGGAAGAGCAGAGGGCAAGTCCAAGTGACCCCAGAAAGAGTGAAGCGGCTGGGCCAAAGCCGAAAGGACGCTCAGTTGTGGATGTTTCTGACGGTGAAAGAAAAGTCCGATGCTGCAAAGAAAAGAAGGAGGGGACGGCAAAGGATGAGATGGTCAGACAGTGTCATTGATGCAACGAACATGAAATTAAGCAAACTCCGAAGTGCAATGGGAGACAGGAGGGCCTGGCGTGATGTGGTTCACAGGGTCGCGAAGAGTCAGACAGGTGCAACTGAAAAACAAATTTTCTTTTTTAAAATGATGCATATAATAAAATGGGATCAAACAGTAAAATGCAAAATCTCCCCCATCAGAGAGAGAGAGAGAGAGAGAGAGAGAGAGAGAGAGAGAGAGAGAGAGAGAGAGAGAGAGAGAGAGAGAGAGAGAGATGAAGTGTGAACTACCGCTGACCAATTAAAGGGCAGAGAAATCAAATTCTTTTCCATAGTCCTCCACGGCTGTAGTATCCCAGTCCTGTGCCTAGTGTATAATTTCCTGGGAGTCCCACATGATCCCTAACAGCCTTGCATCCGGTATTTTTCAGAACAGAAGTTCAGGAACTAATAACGATTTCAAAGGACAGTGAAGAAGTAAAGGAGATCATTTGTGTCTCACAAACACTGGGAACATCCGATAATACTTGGTAGGGTATAACATTCTTTAATGTTCTTCTTTTGCCTTGCGGCTAACACCGCAATCCTTAACAGAGTTATATGTAGTCAAAGTAATTTTTTATGGTATTACAGCAGCATGAAACACAGAATAAAATATACCATTAGTCATCACCAGGGCTATTTCTGGGCAGGAACGCATAGGAACGGCGTTCCGGCTGGCTCCCGAGTTGGCCACGCCCAGCAGGAACTCATTAGCATAATAAGTCAAACCCAATAGCAGAAACTCATTAGGATTGGCCACATTAGGGGTGTGTGGCCTAATATGCAAAGGAGTTCCTGCTCCAAAAAAAGCCCTGGGTTTTGACAACAAAATAGGTAAACAGAAAAGAAGCAAAAGGTGGGTGTGGCTGGATGACCACACTACTGGTAGCATGGGGGTGTGACCTAATATGCTACTGAGCTGTGCTGTCAGAGGGTGTGGCGTAATATGCTAATGAGTTCCTGCTGGGCTTTTTCTACAAAAAAAGCCCTGGTCATCACCCAAAAGCATTAAAAGTTTCAGATAAAACTGTAACAAACTTTGTATAAGAAATTGTAAATAACATCCCAATAATACACAGGGACATATTATGAGAGAAGGATTTTAACCCTGAAGACTTAAAATTTATAAGATTATATTTATATATAATTTTATAAATTTTAAGTCTTCAGGGTTATATATATATGTATTTGTTGTTGTTCAATCGCACAGTTGAGTCCAACTCTTCGTGACCCCATGGACCAGATCACGCCAGGCCCTCCTGTTTTCCGCTGTCTGCTCAATTTCATGTCCATTGCATTGATGACAATATATATAATATTAATCATTAATTAATTAATTATTAATATAATATGAAATCAGAGCTGATTATCCAACAATTACAATATATATAATTACAACAATATATATCCTCCGCCGCAGGAGACCCCTAGAAAACTAAAGTTCCAGAGAGTTCACAGTGGGGCAGGAGGGAGGGATGTGTGCCTGCACAGAAGACCACTCGATGAACAACAGTTACAGGTAAGTGCAACTTTGTTTTCATCATCGTGGCTTCTGTGCAGTCCCACATGGGAAGATTAGCAAGATCACTGAGTGAAGGAAGTGGGTATGAAGCTGTCAGAAGGAGACCACCAAGGACTGCTTTATCAACAGTTATTTAGCGGCATGAATTGACCTTCACCCAGAACTCTCCTATACTAGAGGAGTAAGCTCTGTGCAAGTGTCCCCACCAAAATACATGTGGGAATGTGATAAAGGAAAAAAGAGCACTCTTTTGAAAAGAGCCATCATACACAGAGTGTAATGAAAGGCTGTGTACTCAAACACAGTGTGATAGTGTCAACCGACCCACAAAGATGGATTGTGTGAGGATGCTAACCATGCATTACATGAGGAGTGAGAGACCACGTTTGGTAGGGGATTCCAGCAGGACATCACCTTTTGAAATTTCATGCATAGAATTTCGCACAAAGTGCAGTCACCTCTGGTTTTTCTCCCAGGAGCAACATTTTAACTTATCTACTGAGTTATATGGATGTGGATGGATGGAGAGGCAGGCAGTGGTGAACCACCTCTGCTCACATCTTGTCTTGAAAATCCTGCGGGGTTGTTGTAAATGGAGAGCACTTTCCGCTAGCGAGAGGCAGAGTGCTGACCCTGCTCAGCTCCTGAGATCCATCAAAATGGGGCTATATCATGCACCCCTCCCATAGGGAGGCATTAAAGGTAAAGGTTTCCCTTGCTCAAAAGCCAGTCAAATCTGACTCTAGGGATGCGGTGCTCATCTCCGTTTCCAAGCCGAAGAGCCAGCACTGTCCAAAGACTCTTCCATAGTCACATGGCTGGCATGATTAAACACTGAAGTGCACAGAATGCTGTTACCTTCCCACCAGAACGGTGCCTATTTTTCTACTTGCAATTTCTTGCTTTCGAACTGCTAGGTTGGCAGGAACCGGAGCTAGAGATGGGAGCTCACTCCGTCATGCGGCACTCGGGTCTTGAACTGCTGAAGTACCGACTTTCCGGTCCGCAGTTCAGTGTCTTAACCTTTGAACCACCATGGCCCTTAGTAAGGCATTAGAAGTTATTAAAAAGATAGCTTTTTGGTTCTAATCTCAATATTATTATTATTATTTTTAAAAAACTAAGAAATCAGAGCTGATTATCCAACAAGCTTAAACACTTTAATTAACATGGAAAGGTTGATAGATCAAGATGGGTAGCTGTATTAGTCTGTCTATAGCAGGAGAAAATACCATAAGAACATAAGAGAGGCCAATGTTGAATCAGGCCAATGGCCCATCTAGTCCAACACTCTGTCACACAGTGGCCAAAGATACCAGGTGCCATTAGGAGGTCCAGCAGTGGGGCCAGGACACCAGAAGCCCTCCCACTGCTGCCCCCCCAAGCACCAAGAATAGAGTGCATCACCTGCCCCAGACTGAGAGTTCCCATCTATACCCTGTGGCTAATAGCCACTGATGGACTTCTGCTCCAAATGTTTATCTCCTGGACCAAGAGTCCAGAAGTACCTTTGTTGTTGTTGTTCAGTCGCACAATTGAACCTGACTCTTCATGACCCCATGGACCACATCACTGGGATGAACCCCATGGACAGTAGCTCCTTAAAGGGTGCGTTCAGACAGTGTGCTGAAAGTGGTATAAACTGCTCTGGTTCTGATGCGATTATTTTTGACCTGGATAATCGCGATCACACTTACCTCCCTCACTGCGCAGTCACATAGCTCCCTGCCGTCTACACTACTGACATGTGGGAGCGTGTGTCAGTGGGTTTTTATTCCCCCCCCCTCAGTTTGCGCATGTGCATAGGCAGTCATCCATAGAATTGAAATCTTCACGCATGCCCTGAGGTTTCCCGCCAAAAGCATGCCCCGAGGTGTCTCCAACTGCTGTAACAGAGCACTTCCCTTTAAACCTTTGACCCGAAACTGGCCTCCGTGAGATCCTGAACTCATCTAAATGCTAAAACGAGTCACCATTTAAACTTTGGTTTTATTCGCTCGGGAGTGCACACCGCCAACACATAAGAAGAAGAAGAGAAGAAGAGATTGGATTTATACCCCGCCCTTCACTTGGAGTCTCAGAGTGGCTGACAAACTCCTTTCCCTTCCCCTCCCCACGACAGACACCCTGTGAGGTAGGCGGGGCTGAGAGAACTCTAACACAAACTGCTCTTTCAGGAACAGCTGTGCCAGAGCTTGTGACTGACCCAAGGTCACATCAGTAGGTGCAAGTGGAGAAGTGGGGAATCAAACCCGGTTCTCCCAGATTAGAGCCCGCACACTTAACCACTACATCAAACCACCCCAAAAATAAAGGCAGACGAAAAGCGGAAGCTTCGCGCTTCCACAGCAGCTTTCGAGCGGGGAGGGGGTTGAAGCACCTGGAAGTGGCTCAACACCACAGGACTGATCAGACATCAGAAACTGCGGCTTGAAACCGGAGAATCAGAAAAACACCAGAGGCAGAACTGGTAACAAAATACTCTGGTTTAAAGGGGGTTTTGTGCCGGAAAGCGACAGCTGGGGACGGTGCGCAGATGTTGATGTGTGAATGTGCATATGAAATCCATTACCGAAGCGTGACAGAAGCTGATCAAACAGCCCGTCTGAACACACCCAAAGACTAACAAAATTTGTGGGGGGGATGAGCTTTCCCGGGTCACTGAAAGTGAGCAGTGACTCACAAAAGCCCCTCCTCTGCCACAATTTTTTGTTAGTCTTTAAGGGGCTACTGGACTGATTGGTTTAGCATAGGAAAAGGAGTACAACAAGGATGTATATTGTCACCTTGCTTATTTAATTTATATGCAGAGTACATCATGTGAAATGCTGGCCTGGATGAATCATAAGCTGGAGTTAAGATTGCTGGGGAAAAGATCAATAACCTCAGATATGCAGACGATACCACTCTGATGGCAGAAAGTGAAGAGGACCTAAAGAGCCTCTTGCTCAGGGTGAAAGAGGAGAGCGCAAAAGTGGGCTTGAAGCTCAACATCAAAAAAACTAAGATCATGGCATCTGGCCCCATCACTCCTTGGCAAATAGAAGGGGAAGTCGTAGAAGTAGTGACAGACTTCACGTTCCTGGGATCCCAGATCACTGCAGATGGTGACTGCAGCCATGAAATTAAAGACGCCTGCTCCTTGGGAGGAAAGCGATGGCAAACCTAAACAGCATGATAAAAAGCAGAGACATCACCTTGCCAACAAAAGTCCGCATGGTCAAAGCAATGGTATTCCCCGTAGTAATGTATGGCTGCGAGAGTTGGACTATAAGGAAGGCCGAGCGCCGAAGAATAGATTCTTTTGAACTATGGTGCTGAAGAAGACTCTTGAGAGTCCCTTGAACTGCAAGGAGATCAAATCAGTCAATCTTAAAAGAAATCAACCCTGACTGTTCCCTGAAAGGCCATGTCCTGAAGCTGAAGCTCAAATACTTTGGCCACCAAATGAGAAGGGAGCATTCACTGGAGAAGACCCTGATGCTGGGAAAGATTGAAGGTCAAAGAAGAAGGGGACGGCAAAGGATGAGATGGATAAAGTGTCATCGATGCAACGAACATGAAATTGAGCAAACTTCAGCGGACAGCGGAAGACAGGAGGGCCTGGCGTAATCTGGTCCATGGGGTTGCAATGAGTCGGACTCGACTGTGCGACTGAACAACAACAACAAAGGACTCTTGCTCCTTCCTACTGGAAAGGTTGAACAGCTTCTGAGTGCAGCCTTGGCCCCGAATGTTTGAGAGTTTTCGAGACCGAGTACTGCAGAGAGGTTATGAATCTGGAAGATCCAGTTCCCAATCTTTTCCCTGCCATCAACGCACGAGGTGGCTTTAAGCCGTGAGCCAAATCTCTGGGGCCAAAGTCAGCATGGCTGTATTTTTTGGCAGCATGCAAAGAGGAGTAGCCCAGCGACTTACTTCCTTCTAGGAATTTGTCACCCATACATTTGTAAACCGTGTCCTCAGAGTAGAGCCACTTATAGGTCTCGTGTGTGTGCTAAAGTGCCGTCACGTCTCTTCTGATTTATGGTGTCCTTATGAATCAAAGGAGGCTGCGGTCGCTCAAGTGGTTAAGATGCTGAACTGCAGGCTGGAAGGTCGGTAGATCGGCAGTTTGAGACTCGAGTGCCGCGAGACGGAGTGAGCTCCCGTCTCTGGCCCCGGCTCCTGCCAACCTAGCAGTTCAAAAGTGAGAAATTTCAAGTAGATAGATAGGTACCACCTCAATGGGAAGGGAATAGCATTCCGTGCACCTCAGCGTCTAGTCATGCTGGCCACATGACCATGGAAATGTCTTCAGACAACGTTGGCTCTTCGGCTTGGAAACGGAAATGAGCACTGCATCCCTAGAGTTGGATTTGACTGGCTTTTGAGCAAAGGAAACCTTTACCTTTACTATGAATAAAAGACCTCCAAAGTGTCCTGACATTATCAGCCTTGCTCAGGTCTTGCCAATTGAAGGCTGCGGCTTCCTTTATAGGGTCAATCCATCTCATGTTGGGTCTCCTTCTTGCCTTGCTGCCTTCAACTTTTCCTAGCATTCTTGTCTTTTCCAGCAGAAAAGTGTAAGAGTCCAGTGGCACCTTATAGACTAACAAATTTTGTGGCAGGGGAGGAGCTTTCGTGAGAATCTGCTCACTTCTTCAGATACAGTGAGAATATGATTCCATCTCCCCTATATATTGGAAAGTGGAGTGGTTTGAGATGCCGAATGACATTAGCAGGCAAATAACAATAGATGGCGTGATTGGATTAGGTATGATATGCAGAGAGGTAGTAGGTGTGGAGAAATCAGCATTGGTAACGAGAAAGGAAACCTAGGTCTCAATTCATTCCAGGTGGATGCATCGTCTTTTTTTTTTTTTTAAATATATTATAAGGAATACAGAAAAAAAGAAGGAATAGGGAAAAATAGATAGAAAATATAAAAACTTGGTGTGAGGGTAATTTTACGGAAATTAAGGACCTTCCATTTTCAAAATTAAGCATATGTAAAAGTATGTGATATAATAGCTTAAGAGCCAGTTTGGTGTAGCGGTTAAGTGCGCGGACTCTAATCTGGGAGAACCGGGTTTGATTCCCCCACTCCTCCATGTGCAGCTGCTGGCGTGACCTTGGGCAAGCCATAGTTCTGTCAGAACTGTTCTCTCAATGGCAGTTCTCGAAAGAGCTCTCTCAGCCCCCCACCTACCTCATAGGGTGTCTGTTGTGGGGAGGGGAAGGGAAAGGAGTTTGTAAGCCGCTCTGAGACTCCGAGTGAAGGGCGGGGTATAAATCCAATCTCTTCTTCTTCTTCTAACAAATGTTTAAGTGGATGCATTGTCTTGAGCTTTGTTATCAATTGCAATTCAGCACTCTCTCTTTCTAATCTCCCTTTTAAATTCCTTCGTAAGATAACTTCTTAATTGCAATTGATAACAAGCTCAAGACAATGCATTGACTTGTTTCTGGAGGTTCGTTGTGATTCGTGAATAGAGAACAGACTGGAGACGGTCTGTTCCAGACAGACCGTCTCCACTCAATCTAAACGTTTACTAAACTTCAAAGCAAGGGGGTTGGAATTCTCCAGCTTTGGAAACAGGGATAGGGGCCCTCCAAAGTTTAACAGGGCTTCCCCTCCGCCTCTTGTCAGTTTCAACCTAGTCTTGTCAGTTTCAAGAGGGTTTCCCCCACCCACGTGCTTGTGCTTAAGTGGGAGGGCTCTAATCTGAGAAAACCTGGTTTGATTCCCCATTCCTCCACTTGCACCTACTGGATGACCTTGGGCAAGCCATAGTTCTGGCACAGCTGTTCTTGAAAAATAGCAGTTTCTGTCAGAGCTCTCTCAGCCCCGCCTCCCTCACAGGGTGTCTGTTGTGGGGAGGGGAAAGGAAAGGGGATTGTAAGCTGCTCTGAGACTCCTTCTGGTAGTGAAGGGTGGGGTATAAATCCAACCTCCTCCTCCTCCTCTTTATCCTAGGAAAAAATCCGTGGTATTTTAAAGGAAAAGAAACATGGAGCCGAATGGAATGTTCTCATTATTTTATATGATTCATAAATTCTTAGCTTAATTATTTTATTTAAAAAAAATTGTTAGAACTGGTTCCTTTTTGAGCAAGCGAGTATTGTCTCTTTAACTGGGTGCACCAGCCTCCAAAATTCCACTGAAAAAATATTTATAGTAGTAGTACCAGTCCTCTTTTCTTCTGGCTAGAAGCCTTCAGTTTCGAATGTGGCTGGCAAAATGCTCTCTGCAACAAGCTGGACCCCAGGCTCTCTAAGGAAAACTAGTTGATTCCATGCAGCTACATGTCGGACCTCTCTTTCTTAAAGCTATAACACCGGGGTGTCAAACTCATTTGTTATGAGAGCTGGATCTGACATAGATGAGACCTTATTGGGCCGGGTAGCAGAGACAGAAACTTTATAAAAGACACAAACACAAAGGTTTTTTTGTTGTTGTTGTTCAGTCGCACAGCTGAGTCCGACTCTTCGCAACCCCATGGAACCAGATTACGCCAGGCCCTCCTGTCTTCCACTGTCCACTGGTTTTTTTTTTTTAACTTAAAATAAAACCATGCTTAAAACTTTAGCACTCTGGCAATGTTTTGTTTATTTCAGGTATGTTGTAGGTATGTAGGGCCAGGGCTCTTTTTGTAGCAGGAACTCCTTTGCATATTAGGTGACACCAGGGGTCTTTTCGTAGAAGAACAGCTGCAGGAGCTCATTAGCATATGGTATGCTAATGAGCGATTAGGCTATTAGCATATGCCACAATCCCCTGACATCACCGGAAGTGATGTCAGAAGGGGAAGCAAAAGGGGGGAAGCATCTTCAAAAGCCTCCCCTTCCCTTCCCCAGCTGGTCTGGGTGGGGGAGCTAAGAGAGAAGGGGTTTAAAGTTTAAACTCCTTCTCACGAGAGTTCGGCCACAGAAGGAGGAAATAGGGGAGGAAAGAGAGAGAGTAGAGAGAAGGAAAGAAGGAAGGAAAGAGAGAAAGAAAGAGAGGGAAGAGGGAGGGAAACAGGGAAAGGAGGAAAAAGAGAAGAGAAGAAGGTGGGAAAGAAAGAAAGAAAGAAAGAAAGAAAGAAAGAAAGAAAGAAAGAAAGAAAGAAAGAAAGAAAGAGAGAGAGAGAGAGAGAGAGAGAGAGAGAGAGAGAAGAGAAGAGAAGAGAAGAGAAGAGAGAGAGAAGAGAAGAGAAGAGAAGAGAAGAGAAGAGAAGAGAAGAGAAGAGAGAGAAGAATGAGGGAAAGAGGAAAAAGAAAGAAGGAAAGGAGGGAATGAAAGAAATTCAGTGGCAATTCAGCCCTATTATACCCTATAGGCCATTGCAGGAGCACAGCCGAAAGATAGACCTGCACAGGGCTCTTTTTGTAGCAGGAACTCCTTTGCATATTAGGCAACAAACCCCTAATGTAGCCAATCCTCCAAGAGTTTACAGAGCTCTTCTTACAGAGGGTACTGCAAGCTCTTGGAGGATTGGCTACATTAGGGGTGTGTCACCCAGGGGTCTTTTTTGGGGGGGGAGCCCACGGAGCGCAGCTCCGGGAGCTCAAAGCAAGCCCCGCCCCCAGCCGGCGTCCCGGAGAGTCTTTCAGGCAGCCAGAATGTCAATTTCAGCTCCATTATATCCTATGAGCCATTGAAGTCAATGGTGAAAACATAGGGTATATTCTAGGGGCTGGAGGGGAGGGGTTTGAGGGAGAGGCTCCAAGATCACAGGATAGCTGATGGAGCCTCTCCCCAAGATACCCACCAAATTTCAAGAACATTGGACCAGGGGGTCCAATTCTATGGGCCCCCAAACAGGTTGCCCCATTTCCTCCATTGTTCTCTATGGTGGGAAAATAAGTTATTATTTTCCCACTACTAGAGAACAATGGAGGGAATAGGGGCAACCTGTTTAGGGGGCCATAGAGTTGGACCCCCTGGTCCAATGTTCTTGAAACTTGGTGGGTATCTTGGGAGAGGCTCCATCAGCTATCCTGTGAGTTTCGAGCCTCTCCCTCAAACCCTCTCCTCCAGCCCCTAGAATATACCCTATGTTTTCACCATTGACTTCAATGGCTCATAGGATATAATGGAGCTGAAATTGACATTCGGCTGCCTGAAAGACTCTCCGGGACGCCGGCTGGGGCAGGGCTTGCTTGAGCTCCCAGAGCTGCGCTCCAGTGGGCTCCCTCCCAAAAAGACCCTGGGTGACACACCCTAATGTAGCCAATCCTCCAAGAGCTTGCAGTACCCTCTGTAAGAAGAGCTCTGTAAACTCTTGGAGGATTGGCTACATTAGGGGTTTGTTGCCTAATATGCAAAGGAGTTCCTGCTACAAAAAGAGCCCTGTGCAGGTCTATCTTTCGGCTGTGCTTCCTGCAGAGTGCAGGGGCTGGACTAGACAACCTGCAAGGTCCCTTCCAACTCTAACATTCTATGCATTTCTAAAACGTCTGTGCTGTTGCAGTCTCGAGTCTGCTGTTCAGGTGTGTATCTGTAAGCTGCAAACCTACGATGACGCAGCAGCAGCAGCAGCAGAACTGGAAGAATAAGCTGAAGAAAGCCCAGTTCCACTGCGGGGCCTGATAGAAGCCATCCAGGCTGCATGTTTGACACCCCTGATATAACATATTAATAAGGTTATTGAAGGGCTGAACTTCTGGGGATCTGGGATCGTGGCCGGCTGTTTTATCTCTTTATTTAGGTATCCCTATGCCACCTTTTCTCCCAAAGGGGCCCAAAGCAACTCCAGGATATTTCCAAAACAATCCGAATTGAACAATATGATTTAAGCGAGCAAGCAAGACAAACAAACAAAATAATAACATCCTGGACAAACATCCCAAAATAATAACATTCGCTAATCCCACAGTTATAGGACAAGAATCCTTTAGTTTGTGCCTCTGGCCTCGACCACCTGCAGGCAGAGGAGAAAACAAAGTGTGCCCAGACGGTGCCCAGCTGCTGCTAACAGGCTAGAAGGCTCTTCTAAGCGCCTGCCCCGCTACTTATGTGCAGTAGTTCGCATCATAGAGTGGGAAGGGACCTGTAGGGTCATCTAGTCCAACCCCCAGCACAAGGCAGTAAATTCACAAGTACCTCCCCCTCCACATACACCCAGTGACCGCTGTTCCATGCTTAGAAGATGGCAAAAACCTCCAGGATCTCCAGCCAAACTGGCCTGGAGAAAAATTGCTTCCTGACCCCAAAGTGGAGATCAGCATTTCCCTGGGCATGTAAGAAAGGGCCATGAGAACTAAGCATTGATGCAGCTCTCCCTCCCTTCTCGTGACCTGCCTAAGTTCACAGATTCAGCCTTGCTGTCAGATGGCCACCTAGCCTCTGTTTGAAAACCTCCGGAGAAGGAGAGCCCATCCCCTCCTGAGGAAGCCTGTTCCACTGAGGAACCGCTCTGTCAGGAAGTTCTTCCTCATGTTTAGCCGAAAACTCTTCGGATTTAATTTCAACCCGTTGGTTCTGGTCTGACAATTCCACACCATCCTCTATACGACAGCCCTTCAAGGACTTGAAGATGGTGATCATATCATGTCTCAGTCGTCTCCTCTCCAGGCCAAAGATACCCAGCTCTTTCAACCTTTCCTCATAGGGCTTTGTCTCCAGACCCCTCATCGTCTTCATTGCCCTCCTCTGGACATGTTCCAGCTTGTCTATAGCCTTCTTAAATTGTGGTGCCCAAAACTGAACACAGTATTCTAGGTGAGGTCTAACTAGAGCTGACTAAAGGGATACCATCACTTTGCGTGATCTGGACACTATATTTCTATTGATATAGCCAAAAATTGCATTTGCCTTATTAGCTACCGCATCACACTGCTGACTCATGTTCAGTGTAAGACCCCTAGATCCTTTTCACACTGCCAAGACAATTCTCCCCCATCTTATAATTTATTCATTTAATTTTTCCTCCCTAAATGCAGAACTTTACATTTATCCCCAATGAAATCCATTAAATTTCCTTTAGCCCAGTTTTCCAGCCTGTCAAGATCATCCTGTATCCTGACTCTGTCTTCTACAGTATTTGCTACCCCTCCCAATTTAGTATCTTCTGCAGATTTAATAAGCATTCCCTCTATCCCTTCATCCAAATCATTGATAAAGATGTTGAACAAAACAGGTCCCAGGACAGATCTTTGAGGCACTCCACACAGACAACTGGGTAATAAGGTCCTTTTGTGAAGAGAAAAGAGGTTCAAAACCACAAGTAAACCATGATTAAAGGACTAAATCTCTGAAAGTCAGAAAAGAGGCACCACTCTTGAACTTTGAGCCAGGAGAAGTAAGGAGGAGCCTTCTCACTTAGGGGGGGGGTCGGCATCTCTTTCCCTCTCTTGTAAGATTTCACATGAATCTCATCTCCTGGGTGAAGGGAACAGACAGCAGCATCTGTCCTGCCCTGTTATCTGGAAAGAGATTTTCACTGCGATTGCTATGAGAGCACATAAGAGGTTAACTTATCATCTCCCTGCAAAAGGGAGTTGTGTGTCATTTCCCTCCGGTCGATAGATAGTGGGGGAAACCCAAAGGTCAATTCATGGAGAGAGAGTCTGAGCTTTCCTCTAGGTTTGGGTTTTGAACAAAGCGGGGGGGGGGGCACCTGAGCCCAATGTCCCTACAGATTTTCTTTTGCCTTTTACCACCCAGCTAGACCCGTCCACAAAAAGGACACATATTCTTGATTTTCCAGTGGAATGTCTTTAAGGTCTAAGAGGCAGGTTGAAACCTCTTGAACGACGAGTGTATCATCACGAGAACTTTCACAGACTGAGTAATTTGATCGAAGGGTTGCTGGATTCCGGGTGGACCACCTCTCCAATTCCCCATTTTCAGAAGTCAGCAAAATAGTCTCCCGTTTGGTCAACCCACGGCATGACTCCAAGATTGCACGTCACGATTCCTCAGGCTCAGATTTATTTATACCTTCGATTTACATACCGCTCTAGCCCCGAGGGGTCTTTGAGTGTTTTACACAGAATTCAATTCCTAACTAGGGCCACAAGTATAGAGGGGGTGACTGCCTACCAACACCCAAGCAGCAGGGCTTGTAGTGTTTTTGCTATCTGGCTCCTTTCCGGTGGGCCTCGGATGTCGATGCTCCACCTTCTGTGCCCTGGGGCAGGTCTTTCTAGTCCAGCAGCTTCCTCCCAGTAGGCCCATCCTGGTGCATGGTCCCATGTCAGCTGCAGCTCTGGCCAATGTCCTTTTTCCCGCTCCACCATGCCGTGCCGGCATGCCATCGCATCTCTGTGATTCCGCCTCCACCGGGCTCAGCTTCTCAACATCACACTCCCAGGGACACCCACCAGCCATTCCCTCGCTGTACTGCTTCTCCACCGCCGCCGCTCCACCGCCATCGCTGCTGATGCCTCTGCCACCACCACTGATGCCTCCGCTGCACACCCCACAGGGAGGAGGGTGTCCCCCGCCACCCAAGGGAAGGTACCCATTCATCTACTTGCTATTTTTTAGTGCTTTCGAACCACTGGGTGGGCGGGAGCTGGGACTAGGGCCGGGAGCTCAACCTGGCCACGGTGGGTCTTGAACAGCCATTATGGCTGTTCATTGATGTTACAGCAGGTGTTCTTACTGCCTGCGCCACCGCTCAATGTCTCATTGTGACATTGTCTCTGTGTCATCCCTCTTTTCTCTGGCAATTGTTCCAAAATCCCATGCCTACTGCAACAAGATGTGTTCCCCGTAGAATTTTGGAGCACTGATCTCTGAGTTGAACACACATGAAGCTGCCTTCTACTGAATCTGACCCTGGGTCCATCAATTGGCTGAATCTGCATTTGTCTTTCCCACCAGTGTCCCTGCCTTTTGACTCCATCTTCAAAAAGCTGTCCATGTTTGGTGTCGTTTTCAGTGAACACCAAACGTGAACAGTGCTAGCATACTTTCACACATCCACATATGTTTATCGTCCTTTCAGGGTGGCTCTGCTGTCATTGCACCTCCGCACTGCTTTAGAAGAATCTTCTCCAAACAACATTCAAACAAACGTAGCACAGCAGCACGCAACTGATTTAAAAATGCAAATGCAGATTGGGCCAATGTCAGGATTGTCCACTCAGACTGGCAGTTTCTCTCCAGGGTCTCAGGCGGAGGTCTTTCCCATCACCTCCTGCCTGTTAACTGGAGGTGATGGGAATTGAACCTGGGACCTTCTGCATGTGACAAGAGGATGCTCGGCCACTGAGCCACAGACCCTCTGATCAGCTGCCTCTGAAAACTTGTAAAATCTTGCATCCTTGATACTTGAAAGAACTTTGCACTGGAAACTGGCCATCAAAAAGGCATAAAACTGAGCTAAAGTACCTTTTCAGTGATTCTCCTTGCGGCTGTGCTTCATGTGTCAAGTTTAACTCTAGAGCAGGGATGCCAAACTCATTTGTTATGAGGGCCAGATCTGACATAAACAAGACCTTGATGGGCCGGGCCACGTGCGTCGTAGAATGTAATGCCCGGTAGCAGAGATATAAACTTTATAAAGGATACAAAGATTCTTTTTTTTTTTTTTAACTCAAAATAAAAACATGCTCAAAACATTAGAACAGATAAAAGGAGCGGTTTCGGTTTCGGCGTCGCGAATGGCGGCCGCTTCTCGGGACGCTCCCGGAGGCGGTTAGCCCACGCGCAGTTAGGGGGGTCTTCGCATGTGCGAAAGACCCTAGTGAGCCTTAGGCAAAGGCTCCGAACCGGGGGCGCTTGGGGAGTAGCCTCTTTGCCGGCAGACAGCCGGGAAATTGAGGCTTTCTCCCCGCCCCAATCGGCCCCGCTGCGGCGTGCCCGTAATGGGACTTAGCGGCGCCACCGATTTCCAGGAGTGAAGACAGCGCTATTGTTTAACATAAAAAGAAGAAGTAGCATCGAATCGTGAGTTGAAGATCTATTTTGAAGCGTGAATCGGAGCCCCCTGCATGCGTATAAGCATTGGGAGGAGGGAGGAGTTCCCACCCCCTTTGAGAAGCAAGATCTACAAAGGGAGCGCGATGGGGGGCAGAGAGGAAAAAAAGTGTTGGTGAAAGTACCGTTGGGGTTGCATGGAAGATTGCGAACATCTTAGCTTCCTGGGGGATGCGGCACGAACTTTTTAAAAGTAAACAAAAAAACAAAATGTCGATAATGGAAAAAGTCCTGCAGACACCGGAAGAGAAGAAAGGAGGGACTTCCGGTCCAGTTAGCCCCCCCCAAGTGCTTGCTGTCAATCAACAGGAAAAGGAGATGCTGTGCCCCCTGCTGGAACAATTGCAGAAAATCAACGAAACTCTGTTTAAAATGGAAAGTGTTCTCATCAGTCGACAGAAACAGATATCGGAAACAACTAGAAAGATGTTGGAGATCGAACAGAAATCGAATCTGATTCTAGGTTTCCAGGGCGTTAAAGAAGAAGAGAAAGAAGATCTCGGATTTACCTTGACAAATGTCTTGGCACCCCTAACTGGCAGTGAAGCGATAAAGTTAAAAGAAGAGGTGGATAAGGCTCCCAAAGCCTATTCCGCTTTTATAAAAGAAAATACTCTGCCAGTAGAAGGGGATGTTGAGCATAGCAGGCGACAAACTGGAGATCTAATTTCATCTGAAGAGTTTATGGAGCCCTGGAAGCTTGAAGGCCGGAAGTTTAAGGAAAAAGAGAAAAGAAAGAAGACGGATTTCATCTTCAAAATACAGAAACTTCTGAAGAGACACGCCAGCAGGGAGGAAGATGCAGCTTTTAAAACTGGGACAAGTGAAGAAGACAGCAGCCCAGGGGAAAGTGGTGATGGAACGGAAGACTTCAAAGTTAAAATGGACTCAATCCGTAACTGGAAGAGATTTAAAAAGAAGATACTTTGAGGACTGTTCGTGTAACATCTGGAAGGAGCTGTTTAATTACTAACCCCAATGGACTTTACTAACTGCATTAACAGAGTGACTTTGGACTTTGCAATAGTTAAAAAGAAGATCTTCTAACCATAATAGATGCCAAAATTGGTATTGGTTATTAACCTAAACTAACCCTCACTAACAGAAAAAAATTTCACTCCATCTTTCTCTTTCTCCATCTGTCTACCCTTCCCTTTTCTTATAAAAAGAATAAAATTCTCTCTTTTTTAAGAGAGTTTTACAAAAAAAAAAAAAAGAAGAACAGATAAAAGGAAGTCCTTCTTCACCCAAAGAGTGTTTAACACATGGAATTCACTGCCACAGGAGGTGGTGGCGGCTACAAGCATGGTCAGTTTCAAGAGGGAATTCGGTAAACATCTGGAGCAGAGGTCCATCAGTGGCTATTAGCCACAAGGTATAGGTAGGAACTCTCAGTCTGGGGCAGGTGATGCACTCTATTCTTGGTGCTTGGGGGGCAGCGGTGGGAGGGCTTCTAGTGTCCTGGCCCCACTGCTGGACCTCCTGATGGCACCTGGCATTTTTGGCCACTGTGTGACAGAGTGTTGGACTAGATGGGCCATTGGCCTGATCCAACATTGGCTTCTCTTATGTTCTTATGTAGCATTAGCACTCTTGTGAAATTTTGTTTATTTTACAGTCTCTGATAACAGACACCTCTCACTCTGAATGGTTGCGTCAAAATGTCTGCGTGCTGTTGCAAACTTGAGCATGCTGTTCAGGTGTGTTTCTGTAAGCTGCAAAACCCTACTTGTCGACACACACCATGGAAACCTCATGCTCAGAGTTCTGCATCCTGGACTCAGGGGGAAACATGACATGGCTGAGCGATCGAGAGAGCCGGGTGAAGCAAGCAGCAGCGACAGAATTGGAAGCAGGAGATGGCCGGTTCCAGTCCGGGCCTGATAGAAGCCCTATGGGGGCCTGACTCAGCCCCTGGGCCGCAGGTTTGACACTCCTCCTCTAGAGGATGTTCCGTGCATCACGAATCCCTGCAAGAAGCTTTTGAGTCATCATGAGTTTATAATTTCAAGCGCTCCAAGATTATGTGGGTCACCAATCAGATTATTATCCCCTTGGAATGCTAAACCTCTCGAAGCAAGGGAAAAGGGAGCACACGGCAATCTCTACCATCTTTCCTCTTGCCTTGCAGCTTCTGCTACTGCTTGTTCTTTTAAATCTCACCGTCGGCTCTTTGTCCGCCTGATAGCGACTGTGATAATTGCTTCTGCTGTCTCTAGCAAATAATATGTTCTGTGTTTGCTTCATGTCCAGGAAGTTTGTGCATGGATTAAGTGCAATCAAGCAGCTTCCGTCTTCTGGTGGCCCTAGAAATTAACGTCCTCCCAAAAAACCATCCGATTGTGAACTGCCTCGCTCAGGTCTTGCAAACGGAGGGCCTTTGTGGTTTCGTTGTTTGAGCCGATCCGTTTTAGCGTGGGTCCAGTGTCCCCTCTAAGCTGGGTTAATGTGAGCTGGCTCACATAAGAACATGAGAGAAGCCAATGCTGGATCAGGCCAATGGCCCATCCAGTCCAACACTCTGTCACACAGCGGCCAAAATATACCAGGGGCCATCAGGAGGTCCAGCAGTGGGGCCAGGACACTAGAAGCCCTCCCACTGTTGACCCTCCCAAAGCACAAAGAATACAGAGCATCACTTGCCTCAGACATAGTGTTCTATCTATACATTAAACATAGGAACATAAGAGAAACCAATGTTGGATCAGGCCAATGGACCATCCAGTCCAACACTCTGTGTCACACAGTGGCCAAAAATACCAGGTGCCATCAGGAGGTCCATCAGTGGGGCCAGGGCACTAGAAGCCCTCCCACTGTTGACCCCCCCAAAGCACAAAGAATACAGAGCATCACTTGCCCCAGACATAGTGTTCTATCTATACATTAAACATAGGAACATAAGAGAAACCAATGTTGGATCAGGCCAATGGCCCCTCCAGTCCAACACTCTGTCACGCAGTGGCCAAAAATACCAGGTGCCATCAGGAGGTCCACTAGAAGCCCTCCCACTGTTGACCCCCAAGCACCAAGAATACAGAGCATCCCTTGCCCATGATTCCCTATCTATACCTTGTGGCTAATAGCCACTGATGGACCTCTGCTCCATATATTTATCTAATTCCCTCTTGAAGCTGTCCTTGCTTGTAGCTGCCACCACCTCCTGTGGCAGTGAACACCAAGTGTTAATCACTCTTTGGGTAAAATAGTACTTCCTTTTATCCATTCTAACCTGACTGTTCAACAATTTCATGGAGTGCCCACAAGTTCTTGCATTGTAAGAAAGGGAGAAAAGGACTTCTTTCTCGACCTGCTCTATCCCATGCATAATCTTATAAACCCCGATCATGTCACCCCTCAGCTGTTGTTTCTCCAGGCTAAAGAGCCCCAAGCGTTTTAACCTTCCTTCATAGGGAAAGTGTTCCAACCCTTTGATTCATTCTAGTTGCCCTCTTCTGCACTTTTTCCAAAGCTATAATATCCTTTTTGAGGTGTGGTGACCAGAACTGTACACAGTATTCCAAATGAGGCTGCATCATTGATTTATATAGGGGCGTTATGATATTGGCTGATCTGTTTTCAATACAGTTTTGTAAGCCTCCATCTCAGAGATTGTCTCAGCTCAGGAAGGAGGGCTCCAGAGCAAACTAATCGATGCAGCAGCCAAATCACCTGCTCACAACTTTAGTGCTGGTAGCTCAGAAAGTAGAATGTTTGTTCACGGGACTCCACAGTTTAGAGGCAGCATTGGTGGGGTCTTTCACTTTTCCCGCTGCCTTCCACTTTTCCTTGGAGGATCGTCTCTTCCAGTGAGCCTTGCCTTCCCATAATGTGACCAAAGTATGATATCCACAATTTAGGCTGAGTTCAGACTGGCAGTTTGGCCCGACATAGGCACGTTTCACAAATGGATTAAATGGGCCGGTTCACACAGCCACGGCTGTCAGGCATTCCCCAGCCGTACTCAACCCGTCCTATGATGATTCCCTACTGCCTTAAAAAATACCAGGTGAAAGCCGTAGCAAACCCCCGGAGAGTGTGTTGATCCCACTTCCCAGAAGTGTGCACGCTAAAAGCTGGGAACAAGCCGCATTGATAATTGCTGATGCGCCTATGTGCCTATGCGCATGTCGCCGGAGTGAAAAAAGCCACTTACAGCCATGCCTTGGGCCAATAGTGTGAACACTCCCTTGCGCCTCCTCCCCGGTATGCTCCCGCATCGGTAGGTGCCGTGCGACTGGCACAACTTGGTCCGGGTCTTTTGCCCCACCTCCCTCATTCTCCATACTGCCAGTCTGTCCTCAGCCTTAGTCATTTCAGTTTCTAGGGAGAGTTCAGGCTTGAACTTGAATTGCACTGTATGTGTAAGGTGTGTTTTAACTGTTGCTAACTGGGCTGTTATAATATGTGTCCTTGTGAACTGCTTACCTTTCTGTTAACTGACTTGAATCCAAAGAGGAGGAGGAGGAGGAGAAGAAGAAGAAGATGAAGAAGAAGAGATTGGATTTATACCCTGCCCTTCACTACCCAAAGGTGTCTCGGAGCGGCTTACAAACCCCTTTCCCTTCCCCTCCCCACAACAGACACCTTGGGAGGGAGGTGGGGCTGAGAGAGAACAGCTCCTGAGAGAACAGTTCTGAAAGAACTTGTGACTGATCCAACCAGCAGCTGCATGCGGAGAAGTGGGGAATCAAACCCGGTTCTCCAAGATGAAAAAAGTCCGTGCTTTTTTCCCCCTTCGTGTTTTTTTTTTAATTTTCAAGATATAGAACAAACGTAAAAGGGGGAAATTCAATTTCCATTTCTCCAGTATCATATTGATCCCTGATCGATCATAAATTTGTATATATTTCCCATTGTAGCAATAACCTTGTTGCTTGCAAATATATCTTATTTATAGAATAAATGTCCTTAAATACAGCTTAAATGACGCTTGTTGATTACTCGGGATAATCTTCAAACCATTGGTAAAATCCTGGCCATGTATTTTCAAATACAGTCCCTGGTTGTCCTTTCAAAATCAGAGTTCGTTTGTCCATGCAGGACCTGGAAGTGCCATCAAGTTAGAGCTGATTTATGGTGACCCCAGAGGGTTTTCAAGGCAGGACACACTCAGAGGCGGTTTGCCATTGCCTGCCTCACAACTCTGATATTCTTTGAAGATCTCCCATCCAAATAGTAGCCAGGACCAACCTTGCTTAGCTTCTTCTTCTTCTTCTTCTTCTTTTTTTTTTTTTTTAAAAAACTCTCCTAAAAAGGAGAGGATTTTATTGCTTTTTATAAAGAAAGGGGAAAGGGTATACAGAGGTACAAAAAAAAGAGGTGTGAATTCTCTGTTAATATGTTAATCTTTTTGTTAGTAAAAATAAAATTCTTGGCTTCTACTGTGTTTGAACGATCTTCTTTTCATCTTACTGAAAGTCCAAAACAGATCTGTTAAAAGGATTAGTAAAGTCCTTTGGGGTTAGTTATTAATATACTCCATTGTCGCGCATCACGAACAAGTCATATCTTGGGGTATCTTCCTTTCAAGTCTCTCAAATTGTATGATGGGCCCTTCTTTGCTCTTCCCTCTTCCGATTCTTCTTCCTCCTCCTCTGGGCCACTGTCTTCTTTGCTGCTTAACATTATCCATTTAGTGAGTTCTGCGTCTTCCTCTGAACTGGCGTGTCTCTTCAAAAATTCTTGAGCTTTGAAGACGGAGTCGATCTTCTCTCTCTTATCATTAAATTTAAAGACCAGTCCTTCAGGAATCCACCATTTGTAGCTGATTTGATACTTTTGTAAAAACAAGGTCAATCCTTTGTATGCTTTCCTTTTCAGATGAATTTCATATGGAACATCTTTTAAGATCCTGATATTCTGCTCACCAATCTTCAAGGGCGTTGTTGACGTTGCTCGTAGAATTTGATCTCTGGTACGTTGCTTAGTGAACTTGACAACCACTTCTGCTGGCAAATTATTTTTCTTTGTAAAGTTAGAGTAGGATCTGTAGACCAGATCCATCTCTTCGCTTAATTTGTGCGCTTCTTTGCCAGTTATTGGTGCCAAGGCATTCGCCAAAATAGCTCTGAGATCTTCTTTCTCCTCTTCCTTTATGCCCTGAAAATGGAGAGTCAGGTTTGATTTTTCCATCTGAAGCATTAATATTCTTTTTTTGTGCATCTCTTGGTGTTTCTCTATTTTGTTGACCTTTTTCTTAATTTTCTTGGTGTCTTCTGTCAAGATCAGGCATTTCTTTGCGATCTCCTCCATCTTCTTAGCTGTATCTGTTAGTTGCTTCTGCTTACTGTTGAGGACACTTTCCACGTTACAGAGAGTTTCGCTGATTTTTTGCATTTGATCCAGCAGAGGGTGCAGCATCTCACTTTTCTGCTGATTGACAGCTGGCTCCAGGGGAGGGTGCCAGAACCGGAAGTCCCTCCCAGCTTCTTTGCCGGCTTGTCCGGGATCTTCTTCTGCCCCGACATTTTTATTGTTTACTTTTACACAGTCCACACCACGCAGCTCAGGAGACCAACTATTTTCTTCTACTTCAATAAAACCCCAAAAGGTACCTTCGCTAATCCGCTTTTTCACTCCGCCCCCTTCCATTCTCGTTTATAAGTTCCATTTTCTGAGGGGGGGGAGTCCTCCCTCCTCCCCTGTGCTTGTGCAATTGGGGGGGAGCGCATTTAAAGTGCTTGCAAGCAGATCTTCAACTCATGGTTTTCTGCCGATTCTTCCTTTTTTAATTCATCTTTTGCTGCTTCACTCCAGGAAGTCGGTGGCGTTGCTACGTCCCATATGGGCACAACACAGCGGGGCCACTGGAGCAGGGGAAAGCCTCGATTTCCCAGCTGTCAGGCCAGCAAAGAGGCTACTCCCCAAGCACCCCCTGGTCTGGAGCCTTTAACTAAGGCTCACTAAGGTCCTTCGCTTGTGCGAAGACCCCCCGACCGTGCGTGGGCTGGCCGTCTCCGGGAACATCCCAAGAGGTGACCGCCATTTGCTCCGCCGAAACCAAAAGTCCAATCTTGCTTAGCTTCTGAGATCTGGCAAGATCAGGCAATTCAGGTCAGGGTAAGGCAGAATAGAAATGTTATCAAATAAATAAATAAACAAATAAATAATCGTCAAGGCAGGCAGAGTATGAGCGCCATTTCTCCCATTATACCTCTCCTCTCGAAACCAACCCTCAGTGTCCTCCTTTCTTTCCCCACTCATTCTCACCCAGAAGGTTGGACTGGAACCAATGGGTTGAAATGAAATGTGAAGAGTTTTTGGCTAAGCATTAGGAAGACCTTTCCGATAGTTAGAGTGGTTCCTCAGGGGAACGGGCTTTCTTGGAGGTGGTGAGTTCTCCTTCTCTGGAGGTTTTCCAGCAGAGGCTAGATTGGCCATCTGGCAGCAAGGTGGATTCTGTGAACTTGGGCAGATCACGAGAAGGGAGGGCAGGAAGGGCTGCCTCAGTGCTTAGTTCTCCTGGTCCTTTCTTACACACCCAGGGAAATGCTGATCGCCATGTTGGGATCAGGAAGCAATTTTTCTCCAGGCCAGTTTGGCCAGGGGTTCTGGAGGGTTTTGGGTTTTTTGGCCATCTTCTGGGCCAGGGGTCACTGGGTATGTGGGAGGGGGAGGTATTTGTGAATTTCCTGCCTTGTGCAGGGGTTGGACTACATGACCCTGGAGGTCTCTTCCAGCTCTATGATTCTATGATCATCTCCATCATTCCTAATTTCCAGCCAGACAACCTTCCAGCCTGTTGGCTTGTACATAGCGGACAGGGTTATCTTACCTTCTGAGCCTAAAATCCCATCCCCATTAATCCCTTGGCATTTTCTGGTCCCATTTTGGGTCTCCTACTACGCCCGTCTCTGCTATCTACTTGGGTTGGTTTTTCTCTCCAGGCTAGCTGTGGGGAGGAACACAGTGTTTTTTTTTTCATTTAATCTTCCTGAAGCAACATAGCAACATTGTTTGTTTCCCCCAATAGCCTTCGGCACAACTGTTGTCATCCAGCAATATCTGATTCAATATCTTTTAGGCTCCATTTCTAGACTTCGACAAGATGTAGGCTTCCATTGTGCCCAGAAACCTTTTTTTCCCCCTTTGTACGTTGGGACTTTCCTATGTTATTACTGTTTGAATCCTTCTTATATCAGAATTGTACCGTTTTACTGGCTCTTGCTGTAATAAATGAGATCGATCGTATGTTGGGGCTATGGGTTGCCAGCTCTGAGTTTGGGAATATACCTGGAAATTGGGGGGGGGCAGAGCCTAAGGAGGTCAGGGTTTGAGGAGGGGAGGGGCTTCGACGGGCCATTATTAATTAATTAATTAATTAATTAGACTTATACCCCGCCCTCCCTGCATAGTAGGCTCAGGGCAGCTTCCAACAATCATAAAATACAATTAAAAACATACCATTATATAAAACACAGCATATAAAAATACAAAACGCAAAGTGCAGAAACTGAGAGTACTGGCGGCAATCAGGCCCGTAGCTAACAACTTTTTGCTCAGGGGGCCCATGTTTTTCTCAGGGGGCCCACCACCAATGTTCCCTCTAAGCTGTGGAGTTTTGTGAGCAAAACTTCTACTTTGTGAGCTACTGCCATTAAAGTTGTGAGAGAGCAATTTGGCTGCCGCATAAATTAGTTTGCTCTGGAGCCATCCTTCCTGAGCTAAGACAAAAATCTGCGAGCTGGAAGTTAAAAAAGTGTAAGCTAGCTCACACTAACTCAGCTTAGAGGGAACACTGCCCCCCCTTCCATTGGGGAGCCATGATTGCAAGGGGAAAAATATAGACCAAATTCAATCTCGTCAGACAAATGCAGTACAATTGAAAGAGAGATTTGATTTTGTGTTTTTAAAACCAGATAGCACAATCACAGCAGTATTAATCTTTGTGTAACAGAACTAAGTTTTCAAAAAGTTTTCATTGAGACCTGATACTGAAAGGCATGCAAAGCAGCAACAGAAAAAAGGAAAAATATTTTATTAGAGAGCAGAGAAGACTATTAAGCCAAAACCAGAAATAGCTTCCCCCCTAGAATTCAGTTTCATTTTACAATAAAAAAATACTGAACTTCTTCCTGCAAGGGGCTGCTACTTTGATTTGAACTTGTGGGCATTTTTTGGAATTTTAAGAAAGGGCAGTGGTCACAATCACAAAATTGATACCTTGGGAAGCAGGACCAATCACAAAATGGCTGCTAAAATATTGGGAGGTTTCAAGCAGAGCATCCACCTGTGATCAGGACAACTGTCTCCAAATGTGCACGCTCTGTAAGATCAAAAGTGATTTCCCTTGGGGTCTTCAAAAACACCTCCTGCTTTACTGAGGTGAAAGATAGTCAGAACTGGCTGTTTGCTTTGGTGAAAAAGTGCTGGGTAAGAAGCAAGTAGCCACCAGCAAACACATTGTTGGGCACCACATTGGAGTTTACCACTCTAGTCACTACGTATATATATATATATATATATATATATATATATATATATATATATATATATATATATATTTCAACCCTTAAAAAATAGGAACATTCTTAAAAAGAAGAGAAATGTTGATTGAAAGCCTTCCCATTTAACAATGGGAACCACAATTAAGACCTTATCGGAAGCAGGGGTCTTTTCGTAGAAAAACAGCTGCAGGAGCTCATTAGAATATGGTATGCTAATGAGCTATTAGGCTATTAGCATATGCCACACCCACTGACATAACCGGAAGTGATGTCAGAAGGGGAAGCAAAAGGGGGGGAGGCATCTTCAAAAGCCTCCCCTTCCCTAGCTGGCCTGGGTGGGGGAGCTAAGAGAGAAGGGGTTTAAAGTTTAAACTCCTTCTCGCTAGAGTTGGGCCACAGAAGGAGGAAAGAGGGAAGGAAAGAGAGAGAGTAGAAAGAAGGAAAGAGGGAAAGAAAGAGATGGAAAGGGGAGGGAAAGAAAGAGAGGGAAGATGGAGGGAAACAGGGAAAGGAGGAAAAAAGAGAAGAGAAAAAGGTGGGAAAGAAAGAGAGAAGAGAAGAAGGAGGAAAAGAGGAAAAAGAGAGAAGGAAAGGAGGGAATGAAAGAAATTCAGCGGCAATTCGGCCCCATTATATCCTATGGGCCATTGAAGTCAATGGTGAAAACATAGGGTATATTCTGGGGGCTGGAGGGGAGGGGGTTTGAGGGAGACACTCCAAACTCACAGGGTAGCTGGTAGAGCCTCTCCCCAAGATATCCACGAAGTTTCAAGAACATTGGACCAGGGGGTCCAATTCTATGGACCCCCAAACAGGTTGCCCCTATTCCCTCCATTGTTCTCTATGATGGGAAAAAACGTTACTTTTTCCCATCATAGAGAACAATGGAGGGAATAGGGGCAACCTGTTTGGGGGCCCATAAAATTGGACCCCCTGGTCCAATGTTCTTGAAACTTCGTGGATATCTTGGGGAGAGGCTCCATCGGCTACCCTGTGAGTTTGGAGCCTCTCCTCAAACCCTCCCCTCCAGCCCCAGAATATACCCTATGTTTTCACCATTGACTTCAATGGCCCATAGGATATAATGGAGCTGAAATTGACATGCGGCTGCCTGAAAGACACCCTGGGACGCTGGCTGGGGGCGGGGCTTGGCTCCTGAGCTCCGGGAGCGGGCTCCCCCCCAAAAAAGACCCCTGATCGAAGGAACTGGAAATGCAGCTCCAGGACAACTTTTCAGTCAGGGAAAAGGGGGGGGGGTGAAGAAGCCTCCACTCCATGCAGCACAACCCTCCCGGACAGGGACCTTCCCCTCCTGCCATCCCGGTGCGCTCGCCCTCCTCCCCCCTCCCCGCAGCTGCCACACCCTCCGTGCCATATTGGGGGAGAAGGTGCCGCCGCCGCCGCCTCCAGAGCCGCGGGGGAGCCGGCCTGGCCCATCTCCTTTCCCCATCCCTTCCCCTCTCTCGGAGCACCCTGGCCGCCCTTGGTGACCCTAGGGAGAGGGGCGAGGGCCGGGGGGAGGGGGCTGGAGGGAGTAGGGGGGAGCAGAGGCTCGGGGGAGGGGGCCCGAAAACCCGCGGGGGGGCCGGGCCCCCAGGGCCCCACGCAGGCTACGGGCCAGGCGGCAATCAGAATTCACTTAGGTGGTTCAATACAGAGAAGGTTTTGGCTTCCCAGTTGTTCAAGAAGACTATCTGCTCAAGGTTTCTTATGGCATCAGCTAGATGTTTAAACCCGCCGGCCGAGTTCTACGACAGCGGTGGCCCCTAATTGAATGCCTGGCAGAAGAGCTCCATCTTGCAGGCCCTGCAGAACATGTGAAAGGGATCTGGGTGTTCTGGTTGATCACAGGCTCAACATGAGCCTGCAGTGCGATGTGGCTGTGAAGAAAGCGAATGCAATCTTAGGATGCATTAACGGAAGCATGGTGTCCAGATCACGGGAGGTGGTGGTTCCACTCTGTTCTGCTGTGGTCAGACCTCACCTGGAGTCCTGTGTCCAGTTTTGGGCACCACACTTTAGGAAGGATGTTGACAAGCTCAAACATGTCCAGAAGAGGGCGACCAGGATGGTGAGAGGGTTGGAATCCAAATCTTATGAGGAAAGGCTGGAAGAGTTGGGTATGTTTAGCCTGGGAAAGAGAAGGCTTAGAAGGGACAGGATTGCAGCCTTCAAATATCTGAAGGGCTGTCATGTAGAAGATGGAGCAGATCTATTCTCTCTTGCTCCAGATTGCAAGACTAGATCTAATGGGTGGAAGTTACAAAGGAGTCGTTACTGGCTAAATAGCAGGAGAAACTCCCTAACTGTAAGAGTGGTTGAGCAATGGAACAGTCTGCCTTGGGAGGTGGTGGATGCTCCTTCTCTGGACTTTTTCAAGCAGAGGCTGGATGACCATCTTTTGGGTATGTTGTAGATAGGGCTATCTTTTGGCGATGCTTTTGCAGAGTGCAGGGGGTTGGACTAGATGACCTGCAAGGTCCCTTCCAACTCTAACGTTCTATGATTCTAAGTCCCTTCCCTCTCAAAACCTGGCCTCCCCAATCTCCACCCACAACATCTCCAGGAATATCCCAAAAAGAGTTGGCAACCTTATCTCCAGGAAGTTCAGAACCCAAAGCTGGCAACTTGACACTGGGAAGAGTCCTCCCTGCAGGGTCACTATATTCAGGTCTCCCAAATCTCAGTCACCCACTTTGCATATTATGCAAATAGTTTGCTAATTTTGCAAACAAAGTGCCTTGATTTTATTCTTGAGGGCCAGTTTGGTGTAGTGGTTAAGTGTGCAGACTCTAATCTGGGAGAACCGGGTTTGATTCCCCACTCCTTCATTTGCAGCTGCTGGTGTGACCTTGGGTCAGTCATAAGTTCTCTCAGAGCTGTTCTCTCGAGGGCAGTCCTTGAGAGAGCTCTCTCAGCCCCACCTACATCACAGGGTGTCTGTTGTTGGGAGGGGAAGGGAAAGGAGTTTGTAAGCCACTCTGAGACTCCGAGTGAAGGGCAGGGTATAAATCCAATGTCCTCTTCCTCCTCCTCTTCTTCTTAAGAACATAATAACATAAGAGAAGCCAATGTTGGATCAGGCCAATGGCCCATCCAGTCCAACACTCTGTCACACAGTGGCCAAAACTACCAGGTGCCCTCAGGAGGTCCAGCAGTGGGGCCAGGACACTAGAAGCCCTCCCATTGTTGACCACCCCACCCCCAAGCACCAAGAATACAGAGAATCACTTGCCCCAGACTGAGAGTCCCTATCTAGACCTTGTGGCTAATAGCCACCGATGGACTTCGGCTCCAGATGCTTATCTAATTCCCTCTTGAAGCCATCCATATTTGTAGGTATCACCACCACCACCACCACCACCACCACCACCACCTCTCCTTCTTCTTCTTCTTCTTCTTCTTCTTCTTCTTCTTCTTCTTCTTCTTCTTCTTCTTCTTCTTCTTCTTCTTCTTCTTCTTCTTCTTCTTCTTCTTCTTCTTCTCCTCCTCCTCCTCCTCCTCCTCCTCCTCCTCCTCCTCCTCCTCCTCCGCCAGTTGCTTCACGCTGCCTCCTATCAACTACCATAAAAGACACACACACAGAAAACTTCTTTTTGCCTAATCCTTGCTCAAGGCAGGAGTTGCTCTTCTGGAGCAAATGCAAAGCTTGTCTGGAAGGTGGAGCATGGCCCTCGGCCCTCTGGGCTGTGGTTTTGCAGTTCCAGCAGTATGTGGCTTCACATCTGTTCAACTAACGTGCAAGGAAACGTTTCCAGGCAGGAGGTTCGTGTTTGATTTTTCTCCTGAGCCTTGGACTCCTGACAGCTAAAGACTAAGCACACAAACACACCTTAGCTTGTAGCATTCAGCCTTGGCAGAAACAGAAAGTCCTCATAATCAATTGAAATACAGTTTGGGTCTGAGAGGTACACAGCTCTCTCCTGTTGGTCACAGTGACAGTCCTATAAAACTTAGTCAGTTGCAGTGTGTGAGGCAAAGAGCCCTAATTCCTCTCAAGGGTTAATGTGATTATTAGCAGGCCTGGTCGGGCCTGCAGGTGTCTACGGTTTGGGCCTTCCTGCTGATACCACCCTTATCTCTTTCAAGGCCAGATTCAAGGTAATTGGTTGAATGTGAGAACCTATGCTCAACTGTGTAACTAAATGGGAAGGGGGGAATTAGGAGCAGATGTTAACATCTTCTGGAAAGTTCCATCAAAGGAGATTCCTGATTGGATCTGAGAGACCTCCTAGTGCCAGAGGGCAAAAGACTACAATAAGGCCATAGGCTAGACAGAAGCCATGCTAACTGAATGCTGGTGTCATGCCAGTATTCTTTGTACGTTATGTCATGATGGACAGCTACATATCTGAAGAAGTGAGCAGTGACTCACAAGAGCTGCTTCCCTGCCACATATTTTGTTATCTTTAAGATGCTACTGGACTCTTGCTCTTTTCTGCAGTGAAATGTAGTATTCTTTAGGCTATAGCTTGGACTCTTATACTATAGGAAGGTGTGCCATTTAATGCCAGGTACTGAATGTATTAGACAGAAAGTTAGCCTTTTTATTTCATTGCTGCTAAGCAGCAGAGTCTGTACTGCACTGTGATTTTCCTTTTTTGAACTGTTCGATAAACCTCTACATCTTTTTACAAGATGGGCGGCCACGTTAGTCTGTCTGTAGCAGTAGGAAAGAGCCAGAGTCGAGGAGCACCTTAAAGACTAACAAAATTTGTGGCAGGGTGGGAGCTTTTGTGAGTCACGGCTCACTTCTTCAGATACAGTGAGAATGTGAGTCTATCTGTCCATGTATCTTGGAGACAGGAGTGATTTCAGATGCCATATGACAATAGCAGGTGTGATTGGATTCGGTGTGATATCGTCAAACTCGCCTTGCATTTTATAGCTCATTCTTCATGGCAACTGTGAGGGGATGCAGAAGAGAGGAAAACCCAAACACTTTCACTTTGAAGAAGAAGAGAAGAGATGGGATTTATACCCCACCCTTCACTACCCAAAGGAGTCTCAGAGTGGCTTACAAGCTCCTTTCCCCTCCCCTCCCCACAACAGACAGCCTGTGAGGTAGGTGGGGCTGAGAGACCTCTGACAGAAACAGCTCTTTTTCAAGAACAGCTGTGCCAGAGCTTGTGACTGACCCAAGGTCACATCTAGCAGGTGCAAGTGGAGGAGTGGGGAATCAAACCCGGTTCTCCCAGATTAGAATCCGCGCACTTAACCACTACAGCAAACTGAAGTAGTAGCTTTGAAGTAGAAGGCATCTTATCACGTTTGAGAACCTTAGTATCCCTGAGTTTCATCTTTCACTGCTTGCCTGTTTTACATGTCGGGAGGATGGCATAGTAAGGGAGGGTGAATGGTCATTACTTTTGGTGGGCGGAATACCATGGGGTGATTGGTCCTGAACCTTTTAGGGCCCTTTCTTGAACCCTGTATATCTATTGTTTTTGTGCCTTTAACCACAGTTCTAACACAGCAGTGTGCAGGTTGGATCCTATCAATGTCTCAATAAACTTATCATTCTCCAGAGTGAATATTGTTGAGAACTGATTTATCCAAGAGTCTGACAGATATGCAGGGGGGTGGAAGGGAGCTATCCAGGACATTGCAGTGTGATTTCTCTGATGTGATGATGTCACGCACGAGTGACGTCATCTCAGCGGGAGGTTTCCACACAACGTCCCTGTTTGGGGGCAGGGTTTTCCCTTTCAGTCAGCTGGCTGGAGCCAGGCAGAAGCCCAGCAAAATGGGGGGTTTCCTGGCCAGACCATGGGTCTGGCAATCCTATCATGGCGACCCCAGCAAGGGGCTCTGAAGGCAAGTGATAAGCAATGGTAGTTTACCTGTCAACCCTATGAGTGTCCTGGCCCCACTGCTGGACCACCTGATGGCAACTGGTATTTTTGGCTGCTGTGTGACACAGTGTTGGACTGGAGGGGCCATTGGCCTGATCCAACATTGGCTTCTCTTATGTTCTTATCATGATCACACAATGAGCCTATATTAAGGGTGAGTGATGAATTCTTAAAGCCTAGCTTTAAAAGTCTGTGTCTAACACTATCATCGAGCGGTTCTCACTAATCGCTTTTCAGTTCCAATACAGCTCCTGCTGTAGGTAAACCAGTGCAAAAGCGAGCAATTAATGGACAGTGTTTTGTCACGACATAGAAAAGAATGCAATTGCATGGTGTTTGGTTCACACTGCAATAGTAAAAAATTAGATCTCCTGGGCCATGCTAGCTCGTTTTTTGGAAGGAAAAAAAAAAAAAAACGAAACAGGAGCAATAGAAAAAATGTCCCAACTCAGTAGGACTCAAGGCCACGGCTAGATTTTGAATTTAATTATGAAAATTAATTTCCCCAGGAATCGATCACAGATCTGCAATTTTAAGAGAAGAGAAGTGACTGGATTTATACCCCACCCTTCACTACCTGAAGGTAGTCTCAGAGCAGTTTATAATCCCTTTCCCTTCCCCTCCCCGCAACAGACACCTTGTGAGGGAGGTGGGGGCTGAGAGAGCTCTCTTGAGATCTGCCCTTGAGAGAACAGCTTTGAAAGAACTTGTGACTGACCCAAGGTCACACCAGCACACATGTGGAGTAGAGGGGAACCAATCCCGGTTCTCCCAGATTGGAATCCACGCTTTTAACCACTACACCAAATTTTGAATTACCCCAGAATGTAATCTCAAATTTTGGGAATCCTAAGAAGTACAAAGTGTCAGAAAATCTCAATTTGTGTGTGTGTGTGTACAAATGTCAGTGCTTCGCTAAGTAGCGCCGAGCCATCCCAGCTCTGTGTCAGCATTTCGCTATCAAAGGTATCGGCAGAGGTACTTGAATTCCTGGTCTTTACCAGTGCAGACTAAACATGCCAGGTCCCAGAGTGGAATTGCAGCCCCCTGGGTGTAGAAGAAGGAAGTGTTTTGGGCCAGGAATGACAGGTCCCAGACTGGAATTACAGCCCCTGGGAGTAGCAGGAGTGTTTGGAGACTGGAATGATAATGATAGCTGTTGGTAGATCCTGACATCCGTGGATTTGCCTAATCCACTTTTAAAGACAACCCAAGAATTACCCTGTAAAACTGTGCTTTCATCTTTTGATGATGCTAATAATAAATAATTACATTTCCTATGGAAAAAATGATTTTGGTGTGTTGCAATTGTATACGCAAATAAACGACATGAAACAAAACGTTATTCTAATATCAAAAACGATATAAATCTGCATTCATAAACCATGTAAATGCCACGGGGAGAAGCAGAAGCCGTTCTAAACGGGGTCCAAACTGGTGAGATATGATGGCTTCGCAAACTATAGTAAGTCTGTAGGAAGATACAGGTAATTAGCCTGTAGAATCAGCACAGATTTTGCTGTATACACCTTCCGTGTAAACCACAGTGTGTCTTCTTGATGAGTATCCCAGGTAGGTTCTCGTTTCGGCTCTTCCTCAGAATGACAATAAAGCCCTGCAATATACTTGAGCCTGGAGCCAGAGTTAATAACAAACCTTGACTAGACAAGGAGGCGATTTGCTTCAGACTCGCCCAGAAGGGAGAAGGGAAAAGGCTACGATACCCGTCAAGAAGACAAGACGGTGGTTTACAACACGAGTTGCATATGGAAAGATCTGTGCGGATTCTACAGGCTATTACCCATACATTACTACAGACTTACTGTATTTCGTGGACCTGTTTTCTATGTGTTTTGATATTAGAATGACCCTTTGTGATGATTTCACGTTATTTATTAGTGTCTAAAATTACAACACACCAAAATCATTTTTGCATAGGAAATGTAATTATTTATTATTATCGTTATCACCATCATCATCAAAAGTTGAATACATAGTTGCTTTTTTGTATTTGCACAGTCATTTTTCAGTTGCCTTTAGCTTCATACCAGTTTGGTGTAGTGGTTAAGTGCGCGGACTCTTATCTGGAAGAACCGGGTTTGATTCCCCACTCCTCCACTTGCACCTGCTGATGTGACCTTGGGTCAGTCACAAGCTCTGGCACAGCTGTTCTCTCAAGGACTGTTTCTGTCAAGAGCTCTCTCAGCCCCACCTGCCTCACAGGGTGTCTGTTGTGGAGAGGGGAAGGGAAAGGAGTTTGTAAGCCGCTCTGAGATGCCTTTGGGCAGTGAAGGGCGGGGTAGAAATCCAAACTCTTCTTCTTCTTCATACTGTGTTCCCTATTGTGTTTAGTCCCCTTTTAAAGCTGTTTGAGCCAGGGACCATATGTACATTAGCGCTTTCAAGTCGCTATTGGCTCATGGTAACCCCAGCAAAGGGCTTCCAAGGCAAGGGAGAGGCAGAGGCAGTTGGTCATTGCCTTCCTCTGCAGAGTCTTCCTTGGTGGTTTCCCACCCAAGTACCAGCCTTGCTGAGCTTCCAACTTATGGTGACCCCAACAAGGGGCTTCCGAGGCAAATGAGAAGCAGAGGGGGTTTGTCATTGCCTTCTTCTGCGGAGTCTTCCTTGGTTGTTTTCCACCCAAGTACCAGCCTTGTTGAGCTTCCAACTTATGGTGACCCCAACAAAGAGCTTCAGAGGCAAGTGAGAACCAGAGGGGGTTGGCCATTGCCTTCCCCTGCGGAGCCTTCCTTGGTGGGCTCTCATCCAAGAACATGCCCCTGTTAGCTTCCAAGATCTGACAAAATGGGACTATACCATGCCACCTTTCCTCTATGGACCATGTTGGTACATAGGCTGAGTTCAGACTGGCAGTTTGCCCCGAGATAGGCACGTTTCAGCAACGTTTCACAAGCGGATTAACGGGGCCGTTCACACAGGCACATCTGTCTGGCGTTCCCCACCCATAGTCAACCCATTGTGTACCGCTTTGCTCCCGCGTTTAAAAGATACCTGGTGAAAGCGGTAGCAAATCCCAGAGAGCGCCTTTATCCCACTTCATTCCACTTCCGGGAAGTGTGAACGCTAACCCGAAAAGCCGGGAACCACCCGCAGTAACGCATAAGGTGCACCTGCTTGCCCTGGAGAGGCAGCAGTGATATGATTGGATGTGCTCCGCTCTACCGCCCAATGAGGTGCTGGTGCAACAGGATCCTCCCCAAATTGCCCTGATGCGCTTATGTGCATGAGCGCACATGCGCACATGCGCACATAGTCGAATTACCAGAAAAAAGCCATTTACAGCTGCGCCTCCAGGCCAGCAGTCTGAATGCTGCCTCGCATCTCCTTCCGGTATGCTCCTGCAGCTGTCTGCGCAGTGTGACTGGGAAAACCCGGAACAATTTGTTCTGGGGCTTTTTTGCCACGACTCGCTCCTGCTTCAAACTGCCAGTCTGAACTCAGCCTTAGTATATCTATTTCATTTTTATCCCACTCAAGAAACACATACACGAGTCTCTCTCATTCCAATTTATCCTTACAAGAACCCTGTGTGATAGGTTAGGCTCAGAGTCTACAACTAGCCCAAGGCTACCTACTGAGCATGTGACCAAGTACATCCCACCAGAAAGCCCCTCCATCCCATCTCTCCATGCCATCACTGAAAATGGTCAGCCTCCACTGGGTTCCGGAAGCTGTCTACGATAGGAGTCAGGAGTTAAGGCCAACGACGGGGTATGAAAACATTCTGGTCAAACCACTTACTTTTTTGAATTGTCCTAGATTGCTTGCAATTAACTACACCTGGTGATTCCTCTTTACTTTAAGCTCTCTAGATGGTTATACCTGCGCTCCACAATTACTCTCCTCCAGGGCCCTGGCTTTTAGGCTCCATAAAAGTTATTGGATATCTGCAAATTTCTACCAGCTGAGAACACCTCTCCAATTTGTTGTCATTCACCCCCTTCTGGCCTCTGCATTCCAACCCTCTCTTTCTCCCTCTCCCTTCCTCAAAACGTTCAGTTTCCAGGAACCAGGTTCTCTGGATCTTCCCTCTGCAATCACCTTGGCACCAGTTCTTTCTCTAAACACCCCAAGGCCATCCTTGAAATTCCTCATAGTCACTGCTTCTTAATTTGATATGTGAAATGAGGTTACAGAAAGCCAGAAGGGGTTTCCTTACCCAGCAAGTCTCAGGAGATGGGAGATCTGAAATGTTTTGTATGACATCCTTAAAAAATCTTACAATCCAGACAAGGAATTTTATTTATTTATTTATTTAACTTTCAATTTCTATACCGCCCTGACCCCAAGGGGTCTTTGAGCGGTTTACACAGGATTATGATTCCTAATCTAGGGCCACAATTCATAGGGGGATCGCATCCTACCAGTACCCAGGCAGCAGGGTCTTCTAGTTCTTTTGTCCTTATTCCGGTGGGCCTCAGACGTCAGCACTCCATCCATGATGTTCTGGGGCAGGTTCTTTATGGCTCAGCAGCTTTCTTCCCGGAAGGCCTCGTCGTTCTGCGACTCCACCCTCCTTCTGGACTCGGCTGCCCAGCGCTGCCTCCATGCCACCTCTTCTGCTGTCACCATCCCCGCCAGATCGCCGATGCTTTCCTGCTGCACACCCCAAGGAGAGAGGGTGCCCCCTGCCACCTACAGGCAGGTACCCATTTATCTACTTGCTCTCTCTATATTTTAACGCTTTCGAACCGCTGGGTGGGCGGGAGCTGGGACTAGGGCCAGGAGCTCACCCCGGTCATGGTGGGATTCGAACAGCCATAGTGGCTGTTCCCAGATGTTATAGCAGGCGTGCCTTACTGCCTTACTGCCTGCGCCACCGCTCCCTAATGTGCCTGGGTTTTCTCTGTTGTTGGTGCCACCAAGAAAGCTCCACCAAAACATGCCCCAGACTCTTCTTTACCAGTGCTCTTGTTATCCACAATAGATGGGGATTCCATAGAGATGTTCACCCCAGCAGCAAAGATAGTTACTGTTAGGGGAGTTTTCAGAACTCTAATATATCCCCTCTTCTCCAAGTTAAGAACATAAGAGTATCCATATTGGATCAGGCCAATGGCCCATCCAGTCCAACACTGTGTCACACGGCGGCCAAAACCCAGCGGCCATCAGGAGGTCCACCAGCAGGGCAAGAACTCCAGAAGCCCTCCCCACTGTTGCCCCCCAAGCACCATGAATAAAGGGCATCACTGCCCCAGGCAGAGTGTTCCATCTGAATCTTGTGGCCAACAGCCACTGAGTTCCATCTGGGAGAGGAAAGATTCACTCCAGGCTTTTCGCTAACAAAACAGGCAATTTTATTAAGAATGATCAATCTGACATGAGCTCATCAGAGGGCCCAAGATTCACTAACAAGCTGGCATACAGAACAGATACAAAGGGCCAATCTGCATTTAGCCTATTTACCAAACCCACACTGGAACAGAAAAAAGATGCAGTTCAAAAGCACATTCAGCTACCCCAGGCCAACACCGTACTGACTGTAGAGTCACCCCCCAAATGGCCATAAAACAGCCATAAATCTATGCAGACGGCCACAATAAAACCAGAGATCAAACGAAGTGAAAGCAGTCTGGACACTGCCATAAAATGCAACACTCAATCAAAGTGAAAGTGGCATGCAATGTAGATGGGGATTTCTGTTCCAGTGTGGGTTTGGTAAGCCTTCCCTGGCTTGCCAGTGCGCCCCACAGCTTCGGGGCACGCAGGCAAGCCGGCACTCAGACGGAAGGGACGGGGGTTTAAACCCCCGCCCCTTTCCTGGCTTGCCTGCGTGTCCCAGTGGCAGGTGAGAGGGGGAAGGAGGAAGAGGAGGGGAGCCCTCCCTTGATCTGGGGAGCCCCGGCGGCGGAGAGGCAGGAGGTTGGCAACCCTGTAATTGGGTGCATGCCAGGGGGGGCACCAGAAGGTAGCCCTGCCTAGGGTGCAAAAAACCTTGGGCCGGCCCTGAATCTAGGTGTTCTGGTTGATCACAACCTAAACATGAGCCTGCAATGTGATGTAGCTGTGAAGAAAGCTAATGCAATCTTAGGATGCATTAACAGAAGCATTGTGTCCAGATCACAGGAGGTGGTAGTTCCGCTCTATTCTGCTATGGTCAGGCCTCACCTGGAGTCCTGTGTCCAGTTTTGGGCACCACATTTTAGGAAGGATGTTGACAAGCTCAAGCGTGTCCAGAAGAGGGCGACCAGGATGGTGAGAGGGTTGGAATCCAAGTCTTATGAGGAAAGGCTGAAAGAGTTGGGTCTGTTTAGCCTGGGAAAGAGAAGGCTTAGAGGGGACATGATGGCAGTCTTCAAGTCTTTGAAGGGCTGTCATGTAGAAGATGGAGCAAATCTATTCTCTCTTGCTCTGGATTGCAAGACTAGATCTAATGGGTAGAAATTACAAGGGAGTCGTTACCGGTTAAATACCAGGAGAAACTTCCTAACTGTAAGAGTGGTTGAGCAGTGGAACAGCCTGCCTTGGGAGGTGGTGGATGCGCCTTCGCTGGATGTTTTCAAGTGGAGACTGGACAACCATTTTTCAGGTATGTTGTAGGTATGTAGAACTATCTTTCGGGTATGCTCCTGCAGAGTTCAGGGGGTTGGACTAGATGACCTGCAAGGTCCCTTCCAACTTTAAAATTCTACGATTCTATGAGTTCCTGCTACAAAAAAAAGCCCTGGGTTTTGACAACAAACAAGGTAAACAGAATAAGAAGCAAAAGGTGGGTGTGGATGGATGACCACACTTCTGCTAACTTGGGGTGTGTGGCCTAATATGCTAATGAGTTTCTGCTTTTGGGTGTGGCCTATTATGCTAATGAGTTCCTGCTGGGCTTTTTCTACAATGAGAAATAATGGTTGTGGACCCTAAAGCCTGCTGGGTGGGAAATGTCCTATTCAAGCTACGCTTTGGATACACCTTCTATAGATCCAAGTTGACTTCCATCAAATGTTGTATTCCGAGCTCTAAGATTCAGGCTACCAGCAGGAGCGGTGTAACCCGACAGTAGATAATGAACACTAGCCCCGCTGGTGGACCTTCTGATGGCACCTGGGTTTTGGCCACTGTGTGACACAGAGTGTTGGACTGGATGGGCCACTGGCCTGATCCAACATGGCATCACTTATGTTCTTATAAACACAGGAAGCTGCCTTATATTGAACCAGAACCTTGGTCCATCAAGGTCAGCATTGTCTACCAGCAGTGGCACTCTGGGTTCTTAGGCAGAGGTGTCTCACATCAGTTACTGCCAGATCCTTTAACTGGAGATGCTGGGGATTGAACCTGGGATCTTCTAAATGATGAGCAGGTGCTCTACCGCTGACACACAGGACCTCCCCAGTCCAAACATCAAACTGGGGGCAAAGAAGAATGGTTCCAGAGTAATCCCTCACCTACTGACAACAATAAATTAATTCTGATAGCTGCTGGCATTTGAAGAAAATAGCTCTTAATGATGGGAAAGAACTCGTTTCCTGGACAGTTGCTTAAACATCTCCTGACTTTTGATTATCTCCATCAGAACAGGATCACAAATGCTTTGTTTCCTTACAACTGTGATTTATGGCAACAAGTCCTCGAGAAGCTGTCATTATGAAGGCTTTCCTAATCCACACATATGAGTTCTTGCAAACATGTGACAAGACCGGACACCAGCAAAACGGGCAGATACATATTTTCACATTACTTCAGGGCAATCCAGTGGCAGAGCCACTCAAGGGATTACGGAACTAGAATGTAAGTCCATCTGTCTTATATGTTGGGAAGTGGAGTGATTTCAGATGCCAAATGAGATTAGCTGGCTCACGAGGTTGATGGATTTCCATTCTGTACAGCTAAATATGGTGCCTTCCATGGAGATAGATAGCTGTGGGTAGTTGGGTTAGTCTGTCTGTAGCAATAGAAAAGATTAAGAGTCCAGTAGCACCTAAAACATTAACCAAATTTGTGGTAGGGTATGAGATTTTTGTATTCTTGGTGCTCAGGGGGAGGTCAACAGTGGGAGGGTTTCTGGAGTTCTGGCCCCATTAATGGACTTCCTGGTGGCACCTGGGTTTTGGCCACTGTGTGACACAGAGGGTTGGATTGGATGGACCATTGGCCTGATCTAACATGGTTTCTCTTATGTCTCTGGTGTAGTGATGCTCTGTCTTCTTGAAGCTGGGGGGCAACAGTGGGAGGGCTTCTGGAGTTCTGACCTCACTGGCGGACCTCCTGAAGGCCCCTGGGTTTTGGCCACTGTGTGACACAGAAGGTTGGACTGGATGGCCCATTGGTCTGATCTAACACGGCTTCTCTTACATTCATATGTTCAGTTGAGGGAAATAAGGTAAAAAATGCCATTGTGTTTATAATGTGATGTCATTTCTTGGATGAACCCAACGGTCACATCACACCGGCCAAAATTTGTCATGAACCAGTTCGTGCCCTTCCATAGTCACTCTGTCTCTTGTAACCAACAATATACCTGTGGGGAGAATTTTTCTATTAGGGCACCAATAATGAATGCCTCCAAAATACATGACTTTCCAAGATCAATTTTTAGTCTGTTTGCCAGTTGATGGGAAACAGGATCTCTCCCAGCCCCTGGGGACAATGACAGGTTTCTTGTTTATTAGGCCATTGGGCCCTTGTATATTTACATTTGAAGTCATGTATCCTGTATCTTTAGATGTATTGACATGCAATAGGTAATTTAGTTTGAATCCCTCTATTAGCATTGTAAAGTGTGAAAGGGCCTAGCCTTTCACGCCTCTCCTTCAAGCACCAGAACACCAGGCCCCTTGTTATCGAGGCATCTTGTTATCTCTATGATGGGAACATCGAGAAACATCCTGACAGGGTCCGTTTCACTGTAATAAGTCAATCTTGTAATTGTTGGGAACATCCTTGTAACAATAAATGGTCTTCCTATGTCAGTGAACAGAATCCAGCTATTGAAGTGAAGATTGATCTAATTCATTGAGGTGTCAATCAATTTTGTATAAAACATGGTACCTTGCTGGCCCATCTTTGTCCACTCGTTGGAACCATGAGAGGCTTCCACTCTTCTTGTTCCTCTGATTGGAACTGAGGGCCCCTCATTCTGTGTGCTTGTTATTTTGTTGTTATGTCTTATCTTATCATTGACTATGCTAAAGCCTTTGATTGTGTGGATCACAATAAACTATGGCAGGTTCTTCAAGAGATGGGAGTACCAGACCACCTCACATGTCTCCTGAGAAACCTGTATAAGGGTCAAGAAGCAACAGTTAGAACCAGATATGGAACAACTGACTGGTTTAGCATAGGAAAAGGAGTACGACAAGGATGTATATTGTCACCTTGCTTATTTAATTTATATGCTGAGTACATCATGTGAAATGCTGGCCTAGATGAATCACAAGCTGGAGTTAAGATTGCTGGGGAAAAGATCAATAACCTCAGATATGCAGACGATACCACTCTGATGGCAGAAAGTGAAGAGGACCTAAAGAGCCTCTTGCTCAGAGTGAAAGAGGAGAGCGCAAAAGTGGGCGTGAAGCTCAACATCAAAAAAACTAAGATCATGGCATCCAGCCCCATCATTCCTTGGCAAATAGAAGGGGAAGTCATAGAAGTAGTGACAGATTTCACGTTCCTGGGATCCCAGATCACTGCAGATGGTGACTGCAGCCATGAAATTAAAAGATGCCTGCTCCTTGGGAGGAAAGCGATGGCAAACCTAAACAGCATGATAAAAAGCAGAGACATCACCCTGCCAACAAAAGTCCGCATGGTCAAAGCAATGGTATTCTCCGTAGTAATGTATGGCTGCAAGAGTTGGACTATAAGGAAGGCCGAGCACTGAATAATAGATTATTTTGAACTGTGGTGCTGGAGAAGACTCTTGAGAGTCCCTTGGACTGCAAGGAGATCAAATCAGTCAATCCTAAAAGAAATCAACCCTGACTGTTCCCTGGAAGGCCAGATCCTGAAGTTGAAGCTCAAATACTTTGGCCACCAAATGAGAAGGGAGCATTCACTGGAGAAGACCCTGATGCTGGGAAAGATTGAAGGTCAAAGAAGAAGGGGATGGCAAAGCATGAGATGGTTAGACAGTGTCATTGATGCAATGAACATGAAATTGAGCAAACTTCAGTGGACAGCGGAAGACAGAAGGGCCTGGCGTAATCTGGTCCATGGGGTCGCAAAGAGTTGGACTCGAATGTGCGACTGAACAACAACAAAAATGTCTTATCTGTGGTATGTGTGTATGTCTAGATACTAGAATGTCTTGGATACTAGAATTGTGAGGGTCACAGCCTAGCGTCTGGCGGCTGTGCCCCAGCCTTATTTTACTAACCTTTAATAAAGAAAAGCTTGCTTGTTTCACTATCAGTGTGAATGTGTCTTGGAACTGTCAAAAGACAGGTCTGTTTTTGTATTTCCTCACCACACTAAGCCCTTGGTAAGTGGGCCAACACCTTAGCTGATGAACCTTATTAAAAAAAGGGGTGCTACCACAAAATTCTCATGACAATGCCATACAGGATTGGGATAATAATCTTTGCATAATGTTTTAACAGACGATCCCAGCCTCTGGAAGTGTACAGAGTGCTTTCCAGTGCCAGTGTCGACATGCCAAACCTCTCGCTGTCTCTCAGGAGTGCACCCAAGGTCCCAAAATCTTTTCAGAAATAATATAAGTTGCTACCACACTACCTGTCCATTAGGTGGCTGTAGTCACCACAAAAATTACAACTTGGGACACGGAAAACTTTTAAAGATATTGTCTATGAATCTGGGCTATTTCTGTTACCAAGCAACTGAACACATCGAGACAAAGAGAAGAGATTGGATTTATACCTTGCCCTTCACTACACAAAGGAGTCTCAGAGCGGCTTACAAACCTCTTTCCCTTCCCCTTCCCAAGGCAGACACCCTCATCGCATCCCTGATGAGCTCCTCCCCTTCCCCAAACTCTGCCCTTCCCAGGCTCCACCCCCTAAGTGTTGGGAACCCTCGTGCCAGATCTTGACTGAGATAATGGTTGTTCATTGAACAAATTGGATCATGGAAGACAAAGGATAAAGACGGTGCTGCGAAACATACAAACGCTTTTATTCAGTGTACATTTATCTTTCAAACAGAGATGTGTCGAGTATCAGTCTTATGTTGCTTGAAATGGCTGCCACTAAACCAAGGCTCTCCAGTCCCACTGAGTCTGTGGGTAACTTTGGAATCTGAGAGCAGGGGTAGTGAGCCCCACTACACAATGGGTGACAAGGAAGTTAAGGACAATCACAAAATGGCTGCCATGGTATACTTGGACCAATCGTAAAGTGTTGGCATGTTCTAAGTCAAACATCCCCCTAAATGCAGGCATCTTGCTTCCGAATGGATGCCCCCGTGTCCTGGGTTCAGTGTTCCCTCTAAGCTGAGTTAGGGTGAGCTAGCGCACAGTTTTTTTAGCCTCTGGCTCACACGTTTTTGTCTTAGCTCAGGAAGGATGGCTTCAGAGCAAAGCTAGTTTATGCAGTAGCCAAATCGCTCGCCCACAACTTTAATGCCAGTAGCTCACAAATTGGAATTTTTGCTCACAAGACTCCACAGCTTAGAGGGAGCATTACCTGGGTTCCTATGAAGCACCTCCGACTCCAACAACGCGAAGAAAATAGGGTTGCCAGGTCCGTTCTTGTCCCCAGCAGGGGACTTTGGGGGGTGGGTGTGCCTGGAGGGACCGGGGCATCCCCAATGTGATGATGTCATGTTGGGGACATCCTGGCACCAAGCCCCGCCCCCGTGGGGGACAGTCCCACCGGTTGCAAGCCACAGATAAAGTGCCCCCCCGGAGGCGCCCTTTCCTGCTGGCTGCTTGCACTTAAAGGGGCCTCTCTTTAAGTGCCCGCAGCTGGATGCCCCCGTCCACCCAGTCTCTGAGCGGAGATCAGCCATGCAGCCCACAGCCGCCTCCTCCCTCCTCTCTCTCAAGAGAGAAGAGAGAGGGGTGACTGCGGGTGCTGGGGCTTGGGGGCGGGGCTTCCTCCACCAGTCAGCTGGCTGGCAGCGGGTTGAACCCCCACAAAAGTGGGTGACCCCTGCCAAACTGGGGGGGGGTCTGGCAACCATTTTCAGAGATATTAAACGTCTGAATCCCAGAGCCAGGAGGCAACATCAGGGGAAGGTCTTGGCCTCTATGCCCTGTTTGTTTGGTTCTCCAGAGGAACGGGTTGGCCACTGTGTGAGACAGGATGCTGGACTAAATGGACCCTCACTGGTCTGATCCAGCAGGGCTCTTCTGATGTTCTTCTCAGGGGAAGGCCTCGGCCTCTCTGCCCTGTTGTCGACCCTCCAGAGAAACTGATTGGCCACTGTGTGAGACATGATGCTGGACTAGATGGACCCTCACTGGTCTGATCCAGCAGGACCCTTCTGAGGTTCTTCTCATGGGAAGGCCTCAGCCTCTCTGCCCTGTTGTTGGCCCTCCAGAGGAACAGGCTGGCCACTGTGTGAGACGGGGTGCTGGACTAGATGGACTATTGGCCTGATCCAGCAGGCATTTTCTTCTTATGCTTTGGGTCAGACTGCCATCTCCAGTTTGGAAAATTCCTTGATATTTGGATGTAGACCCTGGGGATGGCAGGGCTTTGAGAGGGGAAGGACCCCAGCAAGGTATGATGCCATAAAGTCTAGCCTCCAAAGCAGCCATTTTCTCCAGGGGAACCCATCTCTGTGGTCTGGAGATCCGTTCTAATTCTGGAAGATCTCCAGGCTCCACCTGGAGGTTGGTAGCCCTAGCTTTGATGAAGAAGCAAATGAGTTCCAGGAAGTCCATCAGGAGGTGCCGCCATGTCCACAGGGACCATTGCAACCACTACCCTAGCAAAGCCTGGACAACGATGTTTTGTGAGAGTGCTTGAAATCCTTCTCCCCAAACTACAGTTCCCAGGGTTCCCTGGGAGCAGGAATGACCATGTCGAGCCGATTTGAAGTTGCAGTCTTATGCACACCGATTTGGGAATAAACTGTATGTAATGCTGTGGAGCTTACAGTAAATACGCAGAAGACTGATTGTCCTTCACTTGCATTATACAGATCGGGCTGCAAGAGCAATTGTGTTCTGGAGTCATGGCTCGTAAGAGAGGTCTTTCCAAGAAAAATAAGCTTTGGTTGGGCAGGCTGTGTTGGTGTCATTGTTCCAGATTCCACATCTCGTAGCCCACATTTTCACTACCTTGGGCACACAAGAGGCCGCGCCTTTCCCGTCCCTGCAGCTATTGCTGCATGATGCGGAGCACGAGATTACACTGGTGACGGTGTATGTACCGGGAGAAACAGTGGTATGAGTCGTGACAGAGGCTGAGCGAAGGGGATCCTGACCCGCGAGATCACATGGGAGTGGGCATGGTGGTGCGGAGACAGGCTCATACGTGTTGGTGCACGGAATTGAGAGGGGTGCCATGGAGACCGATGTGTATGGTTCTCAGCGTAAATTCACAAAATTAGGAGTGCTTTCAGTTATACACGAGGCCGATCACAAAGTCATCAAACAAGATCTTTGTGAATTCTCGCATGTAGTAGCACACGGATTCGCACATGGGACAACATAGGCATCCATCTTCAGGCCAGGTATTGTACATGATTCAGCGGATGGAGTTGTGCAGTTACCAGTGGATTCTTTTGCAGATTCTAGGGGAGGAAGGCAGGACCCGATGTTCCGGAATATCCTCTCAATCTGAACAATGATAACAAGAACAAAAATATAGATGTCAGAAATAGGAAAGGACAGCAAGGTGTGTATACACTTGGCTGTGGCTCCTGGTATTTATATATACATAATTCTCAAAGTGGCCATATCCGAGGATACATAAATCCAGAGTCTCGAGCCATGGACAGACAAGACAGATCTTTCTATGAACCTGAAAAATGTCCCAGATCTAACTTTCACAAACCAATGCTCTTGAAATGAATCCTCTCACTGGCTATTGTAGAAGTAGCTAGGCAACCACAAAAGTATTGCCAGCATTCAAGCTTTGGTCAGAGCTGGGGCCCTTTCCATGGCAGTTTTGCCCTCTGAAGTCAGATTCAATGAGGCCAGACCTCGCAGCAACCATCAGGTGGACTTGATACCACATGGCTTGCATGACTCACCCAGGAATTAGATCAAGATGGGCAGCCATGTTAGTCTGTCTGTACCAGTCAAAAAGAGCAAGAGCCCAGTAGCACCCTCAAGACTAACAGCACTTGTGGCAGTGTATGAGCTTTTGTGAGTCACTGCTCACTATCTGGAGAAGTGAACAGTGACTCATGGAACCTCATCCCCTTTTACAAATGTTGTTAGTCTTGAAGGTGCTACTGGACTCTTCCTTTTTTCTGGTCTCCCTGGAATGGCTGCTTACCAGTGTGGTGCATTTGTTAGAGTTTCTGACTAAGATCTGAGACACCCAGGTAGGGTGTGCTATATCCTGAGCTGAAAAAATACCCGAAAAATGCCTTATTGGTATTTTTTTTGGGGGGGGGGGATTTATTCAGCCAAATCCAGATTGGAGAATCAGATCTGGCTACCGAAATAGCCACACCCGAATAATGGCCGGTGTTATTCGGCTTTTATCTGGGTGCAGCTAGAAGGCATTTAAAGAGACCGCAGTTTCTTTAAATGCCTTTTCCTCCTTCATTGGTTTCAATGGAGGACAGGGGCACCTTCTTTGGGAGCCCATAGAATTGGACCCCCTGGTCCAATCTTTTTAAAACTTGGGGGGGGGTGTTTTGAGGAGAGGCACCAGCAGCTACGCTGCAAATTTGGTGCCTGTACCTAGAAAAGCTCAGTTACCCAGAGCCCCAAATACCCTCAGATCTATTCTTCATTATACCATATGTAAAGGTTCCCTTGCTCGAAAGCCAGTCGAATCCAACTCTAGGGTTGTGGTGCTCATCTCTGTTTCAAAGCTGAAGAGCCAGCGCTGTCTGAAGACATTTCCGTGGTCATGTGGCTGGCATGACTAAACACCAAGGTGCATGGAACACTGTTACCTTCCCACTGAAGTGGTACCTATTTATCTACTTGCAATTTCTTGCTTTCGAACTGCTAGGTTGGCAGGAGCTGGAACTAGAGACGGGAGCTCACCCCGTCATGCGGCACTCATGGGTCTTGAACTGCTGAACTACTGACCTTCCACAGCCTTCAGTTCAGCGTCTTAACCACTTGAGCCACCACAGCTCCTTTATACCGTATTCAGATAAATATTCTGGAAACCTAAATTTATTCGGCTCCATTATTTAATTAATTAATTAATTAATTAATTAATTAAATTTATACCATATGAGGACAGTACAAATTAAATAAATAAATAAATTAAATAATGGAGCTGAATAAATTTAGGTTTCCTGAATATTTATCTGAATACCAATACACAATACCGATATTTGTGTTCAGGAATATTCAAACATCAGCTGGGGGACTGGCAACTCTAGCAATTGCATGAAAGTTCCACGTGTATATTTTTAAAAAATATACTAGAAGCAGGAAAGTGGCCAGAGAAGCCATGCAGCTCTAGGATAAAACCATCATGGAAGCTCTATGTACAGAGGCAGAAATTGTCAGAAAACTATTGTGGGGGGGTCAAAAAGATTGGGAGGCCTAGGCCTGTGTGATCATTGCAGCCTTTCTGCATTCCTCTGGTTGACCTCTGTGCAAAACAAGATGTTGGATGAGATGGTTCCTTGATTTGATCCGGCACCACTGTTCTAATGGTAAACCAGGAAAAGATGAAGGGGAAAAAAGGGGGGGAGAGACTCAACGCAACAAAATGGAATCAAAAAAGTCAAAGGTAAATTAGAAAACAAATAAGGGGCCAATAGTTAAAACTTATATATAGAATAACTATAAGTGAAAATACATGTATTTGTCACATGGTAGAAGTGACGTGTGCACAACAGGAGATATTTAAATACCGAAGAAAAACTTATTAAAAAATTATATACGGTACTATTAGATTTCAAGATGCAAGATGAAGTAGTCAAGGGCCGATTTCGCACAACAGTTGTGCCGCCATCACACCTCCCTTTGCCCCGTTTCCATTGGTCAATTTCCCACTCAAAGCCGCGTGGCTGCCTTTTGACCCGCGGCTTTGCCCGATTTCCCCCGTGGTTTCCTGATCCTGTTTTTTGAGGATCACGAAACCGTGGGGAAAATTGGGTGGAGTTGGGGGTCAAAATGCGGCCACGCAGCTTCAAGTGGGAAATTGACCAATGGAAACAGGGCAAAGGGAGGTGTGATGGTGGCACAGCTCCTTGTGCGAAATCGGCTAAGGTCTCAATGATTTCTTGGGCACAAAATTTAGGATATAACATTGATCTAAATCAATGGTTTAGAGTCCCGAAAATATACTAAAGCTGTTTCCTTTAAAGAAAACTTTTACAAGATTTTTTATACATAACACCTGATAGATTGGCGAAATATTACCCTAGCATGTCAAATTTATGTTGGAAGTGTAAACAAAGAGTTGGATCTTTTTATCACATGTGGTGGACATGAGATAAGAGTAAAAAATATTGGGTTGAGATACATGAAATGTTACAGCATATAATAGGAGTTAATATACCTTTTAAACCAGAAGTCTTTTTGTTAAATGTGATACCAGAACAATTTAAAAAGTTAGACTGTTATATGATCACCCATATTGTAACAGCAGTTAGAATTCTATATGCCAGTATGCGGAAAAAAGAAGATATACCATCTAAAGGAGATATGATCTACAAATTAGTGGAAACAGCTGAAATGGACAAATTAACTATATTACCTCAAGGAAGAAAAGATAACACACTTAAAGAGGTTTGGTCAAGATTCTACAATTGGATCGAGAACTGTATTAAATCTCGATGATACTAAAATAATAAGATTAATCCACGTAATATTGTTAGGTGCAAAGAAATAGGCGACGAAATAAGCTGGATGATTGCGGGAGCGAAACCTGTTTATGTATGTATTCTGTATTTTGTGCTTCTGTTTGCTTTGTCTCATTAGAAATGCATTAAAAATTATTTTTTTTAAAAAATCCACCAAAACTTCCAGGATCTCCAGCCAAACTGGCCTGGAGAAAAATTGCATCCTGACCCCAATGTGGCAATCAGCATTTCCCTGGGAGTGTAAGAAAGGGCCATGAGAACTAAGCACTGAGGCAACCCTTCCTGCCTTCCCTCTCATGATCTGCCTGAGTTCACAGAATCTGCATTGCTGTCTGATGGCCACCTAGCCTCTGTTTGAGAACCTCCAAAGAAGCCCACCACCTCCCATGGAAGCTTGTTCCACTGAGGAACCGCTCTGTCAGGAGTTCTTCCTAATGTGTAGCAAAAAACTCATCTGATTTAATTTCAGCCTGTTGGTTCTGGTCCAGCCTTCTGGGGAAACAGAAAACAACTCCACACCATCCTCTCGATGACGGCCCTTCAAATACTTGAAGATGATTATCCTATCCCCTCTCAGTCATCTCCTCTCCAGGCTAAGCATACCCAACTCCTTCAACCTTTCCTCATAGGACTTGGTCTCCAGACCCCTCATTATCTTTGTTGCCCTCCTCTGGACATGTCCTAACTTGTCTATATCCTTCTTAAATTGTGGTGTCCCAAACTGAACACCATACTCTAGGTGAGGTCTAGCCAGAGCAGAGTAAAACGATATCATCACTTCGTGTGATCTGGACACTATACTTCTGTTGATACAGCCCAAAATTGTATTTGCCTTTTTAGCTACAGCATTACACTGCTGACTCATATTCAGTGTATGGTCTACTAAGACCCTTAGATCCTTTTCGCACATGGTACTGCCAGGACAAGTCTCCCCCATCCTATAATTATGCATTTGATTTTTCCTACTTAAGTGCAGAACTTGACATTTATCCCAATTGAAATTCATTTTATTTGTTTTAGCCCAGTTTTTTTAATCCTGGTCAGATCGTCTGGTATCCAGACATGTTGAGATTGTGCTGGACCTACCCATTAAATCTTCCGGATCAGGGTCAATCTCTGATAGTTCACAGAGTTCGTAGAACAAGAGGAAATTACTGTCAGAACCGGGAGGTACAGCTAGAAAGAAACAACATATTTTTTTAGAAGAATTGCTTAAGAAACTACAGTGGCTACTGTCAAGCCACACGTCTCAGGTTGCCAATTATAGGATTACACGAAAAAGACTTCTGTAATGTTCTCTCAAATTGCTCACTTCAGATTGCAGGAGAAGGAAGTGGTACAGCCCTGAGAAGGTGGAACGGGCAGGGTTGCCAGTGACATAGCTGAGACATTAAGCTAGTCTGCCCCTGCTGCCGATAAGGATAATTTCACACTAGACCTTAAATCCTGGTTCAACTCTGTCCCCGAACTTACATTATACACTACATACGAGTTCACCCCTGTAATTATCTCGGGGTATTTTCACATTCTTCACTACACTCGAGTTCACCCCTGTAATTATTTAGGGGTATTTTTTGCTTCCATATTACATTGAAGTCACCCCGGTTTTGCTCCACACTTGTCTTGGGATAAATGGATGCTGCTGGTCCTTTCCGCACTTGGATCTCATCCCTGGTTTTATCAGAGTTCAACTCACAACACAATACCTTGCATTTATCCCTGGTTATAACAGCATTCATTTATCCTGGGAAAAGTGTGGGGCAAAACCAGGGTGACCTCAATGTAATGTGGAAACAAAAAAAATACCCCGAGATAATTATGGAGGTGAACTCGAGTGTAGTATAGAATGTAAGTTCAGGGACAGGGTTGAACCTTGACCCTGACCCTAACCCTAACCAGGTCTAGTGTGGAAAGGACCATTATAACCGAGGATAAATCCAAGGCATTGTGTCGCGAGTTGAACTCTGATAAAACCAGGGATGAGATCCAAGTGCGGAAAGGGCCTAAGTCCCCCTGCCGGCTAGCTGATCATCAGCTGCCCATTTCCACAAAATAACCTGCTGTGAAAGGGATGGGACATCCCCTCCCCTCGACCGGTTGGCAGCCACAGCAATTTGAAATGGTGAGATCCAAGTGCGGAATGAGATCCAAGTGCGGAAAGGGCCTTAGTCCCCCTGCCGGCTAGCTGATAAATCCAAGGTATTGTGTAGTATAGAATGTAAATTCAGGGACAGGGTTGAACCCTGACACTAACCCTAACCCTAACCCTGACCCTGACCCTAACCCTAACCCTAACCCTAACCAGGTCTAGTGCGGAAAGGACCGTTATAATCGAGGATAAATCCAAGGCATTGTGTCGCGAGTTGAACTCTGATAAAACCAGGGATGAGATCCAAGTGCGGAAAGGGCCTAAGTCCCCCTGCCGGCTAGCTGATCATCAGCTGCCCATTTCCACAAAATAACCTGCTGTGAAAGGGATGGGACATCCCCTCCCCTCGACCGGTTGGTAGCCACAGCAATTTGAAATGGTGCCATCTGTTCTCCTCCACTCCCTTGTCCTTTCTTCCTTCTAATGCACGTGCAAGCAAGGACATCTTCTTCCCCAACTTGGGGGGAGTCCAATCTGGTTTTGCAAATGGGCCTTGAACCCAGGGTAAGCACCACACAGCAATTAAATATTGAAAAGGATCTCTTCTGCAATGCCTGCTCACTGCTTGGTTCACCTCTTTTTCTGGCTGATTGCTCACACAGTAGTTGTGGTGAGTCGGATACCATGCCAAACCACTCTAAGCTCTGGCTTTGGACCGTCACTTACCTTTTCAAGTCATGCCGTTTTGTGAAATCGTTATGTTGTCCCTCCCACCAGCTCCATTCTATTCCCATCAATTTTCTGCTAGGAAGAACGCCCTCTCTAAAATCATAGAATAGAATCATAGGGTGATTCTGTATGGGGTTTCCCCTCCGTTGTTGTACCAAAGGTGCAGCTCTAAACCCACATTCAAATACCCAGGGGCAATTCCGTACTGACTGCAGTCACCCCTGAACGGCCATAAATCTATACAGAAGGTACCATGAAACCCAACGATCAAAGGAAGGGAAAGCGGCATGCAGTGCAGAGGGTACCATAAAATCCGATGACGAAAGAAAGTGAAAGCGGCATGCAATGCAGAGGGGGATTTCTGTTCCAACGTGGGTTTCCTAAAACAACGGAGGGAAAAGCCAATGCAGAATCGCCCATAGAGTTGGAAGGGACGTCCAGGGTCATCTAGTCCAACCCCCTGCATAATGCAGGAAATTCACAAATATTTCCCCCCCGCCACCCCCAATGACCCCTGCTCAATGCCCTGGAGATGACACAAAACCTCTTGGATCCCCAGCCAAATGGGCCTGGAGAAAAATTGCTTCCTGACCCGGCCCGTAGCCCAGATTTTTTTAAATTCAGAGGGCCTTTAAACAAGTCAGGATGCACATACTCCTGCATCCCCCCCAAAGGAGCGCCTTGGCTGGATGGGAAGTCAGGGGGCCTTGGTGGTAAGTCAGGGGGCCAGGCCCCGAGATGCCCCGCTGTACCTATGGGTCTTTCCCTGACCTCTCTCTTGTCTCCTAGCTTATTTTGCAAATGTATTCCCTTTTTTAAAAAATCCCATCTTTCAGCTTCATATATTATCAGGGTATCTAATGGCAAATAAACGCTCTACCACAAAAGCAGAATTGTAGGACACAGATATCTCGGTGAAAAGGGGGGAGGGGATGGGATTCCCTTTGACCATCAAAAAAGACTAGGCTGGCGGATGGTGGCAGTCACGAATGGAAGTCATGTGGGATGAGGACTGTAATAAGGAGGGGGATTTGCACAGGATTGAGGGGGAAAGCTGGCTTGATCCTTTCCTTTTGTACCCTTAGAAGCGCATTGATTTCGCGAATCTTGAGCAGCAGAAAGCACTTATGTCTTATTTTTTTTTTAGATGCAAGGGCTGAAAGTTCTGAGACAAATTTTGCAATTGCTAGAGCGATCTCGGGGTCCTTATCACTGAGCAGAAGAGCCAGGGTTTCCGGAGTATAGGGGCACAATCGGTTGAAAAAAGGCTTAATCTGGTAATCCCTCATAATCTCAAAAAAAAAAAAAAAATCCGCATTCCAGCAGGGCGTGAAATAGGGTCGCCAGGTCTTACCTGGCTTCCAGTAGTGGGGGTCCCCCTCTCCATCCCCCAGGATTTTCCGGCACACACACGAAACGTGTGCATTGCAATGATGTCGCCCAGAAGTGAAATCATCTCACAGGGCATGTTGCATGGGGGATGCACTAGCATTTGAGAAAAAATTCTATATCATAGAGTTTTTGCTCAAGTGCTAGAGCATCCCCTTGCAACATGCCCTGCACCATGATGTCACTTCTGGGCGGCGTCATTGCACTGGGCACGTTGGCGCGAATGGGGCCCTTTGGGGGCAGGGCTCCCCCACCAGCTGGCTGGGCAGTGGCGGATCGGGCCCTCAGAAAATGGGTAAATCCCAGCCCCCATCGGGGGAACAGCAACCCTAGTGTGAAAGGATGTATCAATCCTGTTAAGGCCACAGTGGCAAATTCTGTCAGTGTAGGGCCTATTCGAAAATCTCCCTTGCAAAACCATTGTGGGTATAATGTTCAGTCTTGCAAACAACAAAGCTCTGCAACAACGTGGGATGGTAAGATAGTACATATAGGGGGTGTAAAGATTTTGGGTAAGAAAGACCAAAAATAGGGGTGAGCATACTCTGCGGGGGCTCTCAGAATCGAACTACTATGGCCGATTTCCAGGGCTCACTTTTTGATTAGAGAAAATACTTTGGTTTTGCCCCTCTCAAAAATATCAGTCTTCACCCAAAGAGTGATTTTCTTCACCCAGAGAGTGATTAACATATGGAATTCACTGCCACAGGAGGTGGTGGCAGCTACAAGCGTGGACGGCTTCTTCAAGAGGGAATTAGATAAACATATGGAGCAGAAGTCCATCAGTGGCTCTCAGCCACAAGGTATGGATGGGAACTCTCAGGCTGGGGCAAGTGATGTTCTGTATTCTTGGTGCTTGGGAGGGGCAACAGTGGGAGGGCTTCTAGTGTCCTGACCCCACTGCTGGACCTCCTGATGGCACCCGGTATTCTTGGTCACTGTCTGACAGAGTGTTGGACTAGATGGGCCATTGGCCTGATCCAACATTGGCTTCTCTTATGTTCTTATGATAATAGACTCCATAGAATGTGAAAATTGTAACATTGCTGAATACTGTGATAATAAGGTTGTTCAGATTCCTTTTATGTGTATTACATTAAAATATTATGTTATAGTCGGATATGAGCTGTTTATCCTAAAATAATAAAAACTTTTTTTTTTTTAATCGACATTCCAACTTTCATCAGTTTCTCATCCGGGGCTCTCATCCAAGTTGATTTGTCTGTTTCCCAATTTAAAGTGGCTGATGAACCGTCTTCAGCACAGAGCTGTTTTAATCTCTGTTCGAAGGCAAATAGCCACGCTCCTGCTTCTGAGGAGATCTGTCCAAATTCGCTGGCTTGATCCGACCAATTCAGCAAAAAAAGTTTCTCATTTGGTTGCAGCAAATATGCCCGGTGGATGTACTTATGCACATTAATGGCAACCAGATATCTTGGCGAAAACTGAATAACTGAAATGGTCGAAACCGGTTCTCTAAATTCCCTCTCAGCAACAGAAGGAGTAATGGCTGTTGGGTAACTTTCAGTATGCTCTGAACCCGCCGGGACCTGGCTTACAGTGACCCATGCAATGGTCACTTCCAGACTGGACTGTTGTAATTCTCTCTACACGGGGCTGCCCTTGACTCTGCTCCAGAAGTTGCAGCTAGTGCAGAATGCAGCAGCACGGGTGTTAATGGCGAGGCCTGTGTGGGCTTGTATCCACCCAGCACTGTGTGAACTGCACTGGTTGCCTAGTGAATTCTGGATCCATTTCAAGGTGCTGGTACTTACCTTTAAAGCCCTACACGGTCAGGGGCCAGCATATCTTCAAGACCACCTATCTCCATATGAGCCCTGTAGGGCACTGAGGTCCACTAATCAACATCTTTTAGTGGTCCCTGGCCCTAGGGATGTCTGACTAGCCTCAACAAGGTCTAGGGCTTTTTTCGGCCCTGGCCCCAACTGGTGGAATGAGCTCCCACATGAGATCAGGGCCCTGCAGGACTTATTGCAGTTCCACAGGGCCTGCAAGATGGAGATCTTCCACTGGGCTTTTGGTTGAGGTGGCGGATGTCTCCCCTCTTCTCTGGCCAATCCCCCACCAGTGGCCTGGATCCAAATAGACATTGGGGTACCCACTATTGTATTTCAGTCAATCGGAATGACATCTCATCTATTTGTTTTTATATGGTATTTTGTGCCAGTTTGGGGTAGTGGCTAAGTGCACTGGGAGAACCGGGTTTGATTCCCCACTCCTCCACTTGCATCTTGCTGGATGACCTTGGGCAAGCCGTAGTTCTGACAAGAGCTGTCCTCGAAAAAGAGCAGTTTCTGTCAAGTTCTCTCAGCCCCGCCTACCTCACAGGGTGTCTGTTGTGGGGAAGGGAAGGGAAAGGAGTTTGTAAGCCGCTCCGAGACTCCGAGTGAAGGGTGGGGTATAAATCCAATCTCCTCTTTTCTTTTCTATTTTATGATTCTACTCTGGTCTTTTCCACACTAGACCTTAAATCCTGATGCAACCCTGTCCCAGAAGTTACGTTCTACACTACATGTGGAGTTCACCCCTGTAATTATCTCGGGGTATTTTTACATTTTACACTACACTCAAGTTCACCCCTGTAATTATCTTGGGGTATTTTTTGTTTCCACATTACATCAAGGTCACCCTGGTTTTGCCCCACACTTGATCCCGAGATAAATGGATGCTGTTGTTATAACCAGGGATAAATGCAAGGTCTTTTGTCGCGAGTTGCACTCTGATAAAACCAGAGATGAGATCCAAGCGTGGAAAAGGACCTCTGTTCAAACTGTTATTTTTAACACTGTTTTAATTGTTTTATATTAATTGACGTAAACCGCCCTGAGCCCGTTTACGGGGAGGGTGGTATATAAATCAAATAAATAAATAACACAGACTGAGTCTGAACCACTACTGAACATCAACAAATCTGCAAAATGGGGCCCTGTACAAATAGGGGAGACATGTAGGGGCGGGGCTGCAATACTTATGGGTAGGGCTCTTTTGTAGCAGGAACTCCTTTGCATATTAGGCCACACCCCCTAATGTAGCCAATCCTCCAAGAGCTGACAGTAGCCCCTGTAAGAAAAGCTCTGTAAGCTCTGGGAGGATTGGCTACATTAGGGTGTGTGTCGCCCGATATGCAAAGGAGTTCCTGCTACAAAAAGAGCCCTGCTTATGGGGGATTCCCATCTCCACCTCCAAGCCCCACCACCCATCTTAGAGCTGGCGTTGGCAAGTGTTGATGTCCGGGGGAGCCACTCCAAGCCCAAAGGTACTCCCAGAGTCATCGGCCATTGCAGTTGGGCCTGGAGCAGCTCCCGGAGTCCGCTGTTGCTGGGCCCAGAGTGGATCCCTGCCACAGCTTCCACCAGCTTCTTCAGTAAGATATTGGTGAATTTCCGGCATGGTGCACGGGGTTGGACTAGATGGCCCTGGAGGTCCCTTCCAACTCTATGATTCTGTGATTCCACACGAACATTTTTTTTTTTTAGGGGGATTTTAAACATTCAATGTTGTTTTTTTGACATAACAACTTTTTTTTTTGCAAACCTGGGGAGTCCCTGAAGTTTGCAGAAAAAATCTGTTTAGTGTCGGTGTGGCTCTGATCCACGGATTTAGGTGTCTGCAGATGGGGGGGGAGGCATTATTAGATGTATACATGTTTCTTCATACCAGTTGGAGCCCTCAGATTTCAGGAAAACTCTTATTTTTTTAAAAAAAAAGGGTGAAGGAAATTTCAAAAACATCCGTAACGTTAAGAAAAAAAAAAAAGACTTGTGATTCTACATTAGATTCTCTCCGCTGCCGTTTTGGGGGTTGTCCAGCAATCCTAGTGAACAGGAAAGAGAGAGGGGCGAGAAGAAAGGGGCTAGGGGGAATAGAAAGAAGGAGGGGTTGACGAAGAAGAAGAAGAAGAAGAAGAAGAAGAAGAAGAAGAGGAGGAGGAGGAGGAGGAGGAGGAGGAGGAGATTGGATTTATGCCCTGCCCTTCACTCAGAGTCTCAGAGTGGCTTACAAACTCCCCTTCCCTTCCCCTCCACACAACAGACACCTTGTGAGGTAGGTGGGGCTGAGAGAGCTCTGACAGAAACTGCCTTTTGAAGGACAGCTCTTGTCAGAACTATAGCTTGCCCAAGGTTATCCAGCAGCTGCAAGTGGAGGAGTGGGGAATCAAACCCGGCTCTCCCAGATTAGAGTCCGCTGCTCCTACCAACTACACCAAACTGGCTACACCAAAAGGCGGGAGAAAGAAAGAGGAGGACATGGTGATAAGGCTCAGTAGTAGTGTTGCCCACTCTGATTTGGGAAATACCTGGAGCCCGAATTTTGGGGGTGGAGTCCGAAGAAGGCGGGGTTTGGGAAGGGGAGGGGCTTCAGTGGGGTGCAGTGCCATAGAGTCCACCTTGTGGAGTTGTTGCCCCTGTTTCAGCTGCCATCTCGTTCTGTTTGTTTTAAACCGGGCTTCGATTATACGTTTGCCGCTTGTCTCTTTTATGTGTCGCGAGCTGCCCTGAGCCCACAAGTGGGCCAGGGCGGGATAGACACTTGATAAATAAAAATAAAACAAGCAATCCCATAACTCTAGCCTCGTCTCGGCTTCTACCTCTGGGGTCGTCAACCTCCAGATGTTGCCTGGAGATCTCCTGGGGTGACAACTGATCTCCAGACGACCGGGATCGGTTCACCTGGAGAAGATGGCCACTTTGTGGCATTTATACCCCATTGAAGCCCCTCCCCTTCCCAAGCCCTGCCCTCCTGAAGCTCCACCTCCGAAAATCTCCTGGTATTTCCCAACTCGGAGCTGGCAGCCGTATCTACCTCCTCCCATTCATGCTCCATCTGTAGTCGTCTCTCTCAAGTTTGGTGTCGTGATTAGGAGTGCGGACTGTAATCTGGGAGAACCATGTGTGATTCCCCATCCTTCCACGTGCAGCCAGCTGGTGTGAGTGTGAGACCTTGGGTCAGACACAAGTTCTCTCAGAGCTGCTCTTTCAAGAGCCGTTCTCTCTCAGCCCCACCTACCTCAGAGGCAGTGTTCCCTCTAAGCTGAGTTGGTGTGAGCTAGCTCACAGTTTTTTAGCCTCCGGCTCACACAGTTTTTGTCTTAGCTCAGGGAAGGCTGGCTCCAGAGCAGACTGATTGATGCAGTAGCCAAATTGCTTGCCCGCAACAACTGTAATGCCAGTAGCTCACAAAGTAGAATTTTTGCTCACAAGGCTCCACAGCTTAGAGGGAACAAAGCTCACAGGGTGTCTGTTGTGGGGAGGGGAAGGGAGAGGAGATCGTCGGCCGCTCCGAGACTCCTTTGGGTAGTGAAGGGCGGGGTTCAAATCCAATCTCTTCTTCCTCTTCTTCCTTGAAAGCCTCATAAATCCCCACTCTCACCTCTAATCCGTATAATTGCTCATATGAAATTAGAAACGAGGATGAAAGAATTACGTGTGGTGCCGTTTCAGGCCACCCTGGAAGCTGTTCCTCAAGATTACAGCACTTGATTACCGGCTTTGGTGACGGATGGACCAGAAGAACTTCCCGGACAACAGCCGGAAGGATGGTCCCCAGCAGAAATCACTTTGAAAGAGAGAAACGGAAAAGTCCCCAGCATCCCAAACTTACCCATTTCTTCCAGGGACACTGGCGGCATCCGACCACAGCAGAACTAGAGAATACTAAAGTGTGATCCTTTTTATAGGGACACCTTGTCCGGGACACGTACTAGTAATGAGGCACCTGACGGGAAAAGGAAATGCTTGGTGAAGAAGTCAGATATGTTTACAGCAACTCATCTCCTAATTTGTCTCTTTGGACTCATCTTTTGCCAGCGAATCTTGCTCATTCGAAGGGACGTGTGAGGGAGTTTCAACACGCACTGGCCAGGAAGTATTCATTTTGGGGGGTATGGATCATTCCCAGCGGATATTCAGCTGCAAGGGATTCCTCTAAAGGAATGATCTAGGAACGGGAACATATTTTCCACCACAGTCAAATTGGAACCTTTGGTTCATCTTCAGAAACATCTCACTTGCCTCATTGCTTGGGACACAGAATGTGGTGGCTCTGCTAAAATTGGTACCTAGTCATGTGATTAGAATGGGTCAACAGGAACCTCCGGATTTAGGGTTTCCAGGTCCCTCCTGGACACCAACTCCTGGAAGTTTGGGGACGGATCCCAGGGAGGACAGGGACCTCCATGGGGTTCAGTCTTGTACAGCAGAGGTGTCAAACTCATTTGTGACAAGGGGTCGGATCTGCCACAAAATGCAATTCCAGGCGCCGGAGAGACAAACTTTATAAATGACACAGGCAAACCCAGCTAACGATATTATTATTATTATTTTACTCAAAATACAAACAAAAGCAATTGATTCCTAGGAGTGAAAGCCATCGTTTTATTGGGGAATCAGGAAAAGCTCCCATAAATGTATTTAATCATATGCAAGACTAGTTTTTTCCCCCAAGGGATACCGTACCCGCCCCTTTGCCATTTCCTTTCATTTTTGAAAGTTTCAACCACACACATCTCACTGTGAGGAGGAGGAGGAGAAGAAGAAGAAGAAGAAGAAGAAGAAGAAGAAGAAGAAGAAGAAGAAGAAGAAGAAGAAGAAGAAGAAGAAGAAGAAGAAGGAGAGAAGAGAAGAAGAAGAAGAAGAAGAGGAGGAGGAGGAGGAGGAGATTGGCTTTATTCCCCACCCTTCACTCGGAGTCTCAGAGCGGCTTACAAACTCTTTTCCTTTCCCCTCCCCACAACAGACACCCTGTGAGGTCGTTGGGCTGAGAGAGCTCTTTCCAGAATTGTCCTTGAGAGAACAGCTCTGACAGGACTGTGGCTTGCCCAAGGTCATCCAGCAGCTGCAAGTGGAGGAGTGGGGAATCAAACCCAGTTCTCCTAGATAAGAGTCAGCACACTTAACCGCTATACCAAACTGGCCTCTTGCCTTCCCTCTCTCACACCAGTTGCTTGTGGCCAGATAAGAGCCCTGGATGGGCCAGTTCCACCCCTGGACTGTATGTTTGACACCCCTGCTGTAAAGTCCACCCTCCAAAGCATCTGTTTTCTCCAAGTAGTCTGGAGATGAGCTATGATTGTGGGGGATCTCCAGGTCTCACCCGGAGGCTGATATCCCTATCCAAATTGTCACCGTAAGCCAGTCAAGAGTGTCTTCTTACAGAATGCCACCCAAACTGTGAGCCATAAGAGAGGGTGGAGCATGTTTCAGAATATGCAGATGCCAGGTTGTACATCTCCGCTGATCTAGGTAGGGTTAGCAACCTCCAGCTGAGGCCAGGAGTTCTCCAGGAATTACAGCTGATCTCCAGGGCTGCAGAGATCAGCCCCTCTGGAAGAGATGGCAGCTTCAGAGGGTGGATTCTGTACCATCCCATCCTTGCTGAGCTTCTTCCTCTACGCAAACGCTGCCCTCCCCAAGCACTGCCTCCAAGTCTGAGTGGTGCTGAGTAAGACACTCCTTCTAGATCAGACCAGAGGTCTATCTCAGGGGTCTACAACTTTTTGAGCCTGCAGGCATCTTTGGAATTCTCAGCATGGCGAGTGGAGTCACAAAATGGCTGCCACAGGAGGCGGAGCCAGACATAAAATGGCTGCCTCAGGAGGCAGAGCCAGACACAAAATGACTTCCTCAGGAGGTGGAGCCAGGCACAGAATGGCTGCCTCAAGAGGTGGAGCCAGACACAGAAAGGCTGCCTCAGGAAGCGGAGCCAGACACAGAATGGCTGCCGCGGCTTCCCTCCAGTCACACAACGAAGATCTTTGTGCTGGGTGGCAGCAGCTGCCAAAGCAACATTTTTTCAAAAAAAATCTGTACAGCCAATGAAAATGCCTTGCTTGGAAAACACCCCACCTGGCCCAGACCATTTTTTTAAGACATTTGGCGGATGGTGGGAAAGGTGGTAGTGCATGCCATGGAACCCATGGGCATTATGATGGGGACCCCTGGTCTGTGTAGTCCAGCATCCTGTTCCATACTATGGTTTTCCAGGTTCACCTGAGCGACCTCTTAAGAAATGCTAGTGGGTCTAGCGAGAGAGAATAGGTGGTGCAATCTTTCCCCCTTCTCCAAGCAGGGGACAGAGTTTTGGAGGAACAGAATGTTAGAAAGTCTCCAGGAAAGAGACTCCTGGAGATCTCCAGGAAACACCTCTTTGAACTGGTGTGACCTAGTCAGTGGGTGGAGAAACAGATATGTGCTGGAGGGTTGAAGAAAACCAGTGCATAGTAGGCTTTCCAGGACTGGTTGTTCTGGTGGGAGGGAGCTGTCCGGGAGTGTGGGGGGGCAGGGCAACATTGCAGCACGTGACATGGTTGCCACAAAGATGTCATACGGCAGTGACATCATCACTCTGGAAATGTCACGCATTGACACTCTAGCATTTTGGCTGAAACTCTATGGTTACCTTACCATAGAGTTTTGAAAACAAAATGCTAGAATGTCAACGCATGATGTCCCTGGTGTGATGATGTCACTTCCGTGTGACATCGTCGCGCCAACCATGTCAACATGCAAGGGGCCTCTTGGGGGCAGGGCTTCCTCCACCAGCCAACTGGCTACTGGCACATTGGATCCCCCAGAGATCGGGGGTTCGTCTGGCCGGATCGGGGGTCTGGCAACCCTAATGCATAGCGGCCAAATCTTCCTCTGCCCTCCTCTGTCAGTATGTGGTCATTGGCATTACATGAAGCACATGACATTTAACTGCAAACTGGCTTCTGTCAGGAGGAATTAAGTGTTCCAGTTCAGTTGCCCGACTTTGGGAACCGGAGTGACGTCTTCGCTTGACATTCCTCCGTAACCGTGTCTTAAAAGCCGGGCCTCGAGGGCTGCAGACACTGTGATTAAGCGTCAGGAGACAGGCAGGGAGCATGACTTCTTTCTCGTTTCTTCCCATTGGCTGAGTCATTTGCATGAACTCACAGGTGACCGTCACGGTTAGGGCTTCTCTACTCCCTGCCGTCACCTTCTCCTGTAGATGCACAGCCTGCATTTTGCTCTATTTATAGGTTGGCTATTTCGGGGTGTGCCTCCCTGAGACCGCGATGAGGTCAGGAGCAAAGCCATGGTCGGTAAAGAAAACAGCAATTAATTTTTCAAGAGGTGAATCTGACTGTGCCCCAATCTGTGTGTCATAAAAGGTAATGCCAGGTAGCGGAGATATAAACTTTATAAAGGACACAAACACAAAGGGTGGTTTCTTCTACTTAAAATAAAACCATGCTTAAGACATTAGCCCTCTTGCAATATTTTGCCTATTTAGCAGTGTCTGATAACCAGGGCTTTTTTTTTTGTAGAAAAAGCCCAGCAGGAACTCATTAGCATAACAGGCCACACCCAGCAGCAGAAACTCATTAGCATATCAGGCCACACCCCTGACAGCACAGTATATTAGCATATCAGGCCACACCCCCGTGTTACCAGAAGTTTGGTCATCCAGCCACACCCACCTTTTGCTTCTTATTCTGTTTACCTTGTTTGTTGTCAAAACCCAGGGCCTTTTCTGTAGCAGGAACTCCTTTGCGTGTTGGGCCACACACCCCTAATGTAGCCAATCCTAATGAGTTTCTGCTGTTGGGTGTGGCCTATTATGCTAATGAGTTCCTGCTGGGTGTGGCCAACTCAGGAGCCAGCCGGAACTCCGTTCCTGTGCGTTCCTGCCCCAAAATAGCCCTGCTGCTAACTGACACCTCTTGCTCTGAATTATTGCATCAAAATGTCTGTGCTGTTGCAATCTTGAGTCTGCTGTTCAGGTGTGTATCTGTAAGCTGCAAACCTACGATGATGCAGCAGCAGCAGCAGAACTGGAAGATGAAGCAGAAGACAGCCAGTTCCACTGTGGGCTTTATAGAAGCCCTCCTGGGGCCTGGTCTGGCCGCCGGACTGCATGTTTGACACCCCTGCCATAGACTCCGCCTCCCAAAGCAGCCATTTCCTCCACAGGTCTTGGTTGTCTGGAGATCAGTTACAAAAGTGAGAGATCTTCAGGTGTCTCCTGGAGGTTGGCTACCCTACTCTCAACCATCGTATTTAATGTAAGGCAACAGGTTCACAGTGTAGTTAAATTCCACAGGTGAGAGCTAGGGACACAATGAATACTGTTGAGAGGGTTGTTTGTTTGGTTTTTGGAGGAGGGTATTCAGGAGGAAGCACCATATGTGAAATTAATAAGAACGTAGCATAAGAAGAGCCCTGCTGGATCAGACCAGTGGTCCATCTGGTCCAGCATCCTGTCTCATGCAGTGGCCAGCCAGTTCCTCTGGAGGGCCAACAACAGGGCAGAGAGGCCGAGGCCTTCCCCTGAGAAGAACATCAGAGGAGCCCTGCTGGGTCAGACCAGTGGTCCATCTAGTCCAGCATCCTGTCTCAAACAGTGGCCAATCAGTTCCTCTGGAGGGCCAACAACAGGGCAGAGAGGCCGAGGCCTTCCCCTGAGAAGAACATCAGAGGAGCCCTGCTGGGTCAGACCAGTGGTCCATCTAGTCCAGCATCCTGTCTCAAACAGTGGCCAATCAGTTACTCTGGAGGGCCAACAACAGGGCAGAGAGGCCGAGGCCTTCCCCTGAGAAGAACATCAGAGGAGCCCTGCTGGGTCAGACCAGTGGTCCATCTAGTCCAGCATCCTGTCTCAAACAGTGGCCAATCAGTTCCTCTGGAGGGCCAACAACAGGGCAGAGAGGCCGAGGCCTTCCCCTGAGAAGAACATCAGAGGAGCCCTGCTGGGTCAGACCAGTGGTCCATCTAGTCCAGCATCCTGTCTCAAACAGTGGCCAATCAGTTCCACTGGAGGGCCAACAACAGGGCAGAGAGGCCGAGGCCTTCCCCTGAGAAGAACATCAGAGAGCCCTGCTGGGTCAGACCAGTGGTCCATCTAGTCCAGCATCCTGTCTCAAACAGTGGCCAATCAGTTCCTCTGGAGGGCCAACAACAGGGCAGAGAGGCCGAGGCCTTCCCCTGAGAAGAACATCAGAGGAGCCCTGCTGGGTCAGACCAGTGGTCCATCTAGTCCAGCATCCTGTCTCAAACAGTGGCCAATCAGTTCCTCTGGAGGGCCAACAACAGGGCAGAGAGGCCGAGGCCTTTCCCTGATAAGAACATCAGAGAAACCCTGCTGGATCAGACCAGTGGTCCATCTAGTCCAGCATCCTGTCTCACACAGTGGCCAACAGTTTCCTCTGGAGTGGCAACAACAGGGCACAGAGGCGGAGGCTTTCCCCTGATGTTGCCTCCTGGCTCTGGGATCTAGAGGCTTAGTGCCTCTGAATGTGGAGGTTCCCCTCAGCCAATATGGCTAGTAGGCAGCAATTATCCTCTCCTCCATGAATTTATCTAATCTCCCTTTAAAGCCATTTATTCCTGTGGCTATCACTACATCCTCTGGCAGCAGCGTCTATATTTTAATCACTCTCTGTGTAAAGTAGTATATCCTTCTGTCCATCCTGAACCTACTGCCCATCAGTTTCATTGGATGCCATTGAGTATTAGCATTTTGGGAGAAAAAGTGCTCTTTGTCCACTCTCTCCACCCCACGCATAATTTTATAAACCTCTCTCATGTTCCCCCCCTTAGTCGTCTCTTTTCTAAACAGAAAAGTCCCAAGACTCTTCAGGCTTTCCTCACAGGAAAGGTGCTCCAATCCCCGAATCATCTTGGTCGCTCCTCCTCTGTACTTTTCCCAGCTCTGCAATATCTAAAACTAATAAGAATGTTAATCACATGGATAATTTGTTCATTACCCGAGGCCTGCCTGTTTTCTCTGCTTGCGATATTTAAGGGCAGTTCGAATACTGAATAAAAATCTCTTTCTAGCGTTGCCATTCTCCAAGCATGACAGGGCTGTAGCCAGTGATGGGATTTTAGGGGCTCAGGCCCCTATCGATTAGCGGTGAGCCCCAGTGCCAGCCAGTCACCAGAGCCCCCTAACGGCACCTGCCAGGTATTTGGAATATATTAATGAATTTAAATTCTGCTGCGCTGCGTGCCTGCCCCTTTGTCTCCTCACCTGGTAAGGAGAACAGTAGAACAAGATTTGAGTCCAGTAGTGCATTAAAGGCCGACAGCAAGATTTCCAGAATATAAGCTTTTTTAAAAATATAATTTTTATTTTTATTAGAAGAAGAAGAGATTGGATTTATACCCTGCCCTTCACTACCCAAAGGAGTCTCAGAGTGGCGTACAAGCTCCTTTCCCTTCCCCTCCCCACAACAGACACCCCATGAGGTAGGTGGGGCTGAGAGAGCTCTGACAGAAACTGCTCTTTTCAAGGACAGCTCTTGTCAGAACTACGGCTTGCCCAAGGTCATCAAGCAGCTGCAAGTGGATGAGTGGGGAATCAAACCCAGTTCTCCCAGATTAGAGTTTGCGCACTTCACCACTACACCAAACTGTATACGAACAAATACTCTTAGAATATCTCAAAAAGGAGAAAAGTGAAACACTGTACAATAGATTTGTGTAAAGAGAAACAGGTTAATAATACATCTTCTAAACATTACAAGCAACTGAACAGTTATTATTCTAAATTTGTATAGCTATATAGAAAAACTCTCTCAGCTAATTGTCCAGAAACTACTTTTCAAGATATTTTTACCACAAGTGGAGATCTCTTACTGAGCTCGGAATTTCTTCTTGCTGAGCCAAATATTCAAAAATGGGGAACCGAATTGCGCCGAAATTGGCCTTAACTAAATTAGATTCAAACTGAGAAAGTTTTTCAGTTATTTTTGCTAAAATATAATAATCTCAATTTGTTTTTTATGCCGGAGAGGAATATCAAGATTAACAGTAGATTTCCAGCGTAATGAAATAGCAGCTTTAGCTGCTGAAAGAAGGATTGAAATTACAGGGTATTAGCTTCTGAACTCCGTTCATGTCCTCTGACTGGAAGATGCTCTCCGGGTTCCCGGGACAAGGTCTTTCGCTTCACTTACTACTTGATTCCTTTCACTGTCGATGCCTAACAATGAAAATATAACATCGGTGGCACCAGGCAAACTTTCCTTGGGAGCAATCTCCGTAATTAGGGTGTCGTTACAAAAAAGTCCCCTTCTCCAGCACTTAAGCAGTGGTTCGAAAGTAGCAGTCATTTCCTTTGTGGTGGCCAGAGGCATTCTGGGAAGAGGTAAAAGGATCATAGGATCATAGAGTTGGAAGGGATCTCCATGGTCATCTACAGCAATGCCCTGCACTAGGCGGAATATTCACAAATATCTCCCCCCACACAACCCTAGTGACCCCTGCTCCATGCCCAGAAGATGGCAAAAGAAGAAGCAGAAGCAATTGGATTTATACCCTGCCCTTCACTCGGAGTCTCAGAGTGGCTTACAAACTCCTTTCCCTTCCCCCTCCCCACAACAGACACCCTGTGAGGTAGGTGGGGCTGAGAGAGCTCTTTCCAGAACTGTCCTTGAGAGAACAGCTCTGAGATAACTTGTGACTGGCCCAAGGTCACACCAGCAGCTGCAAGTGGAGGAGCGGGGAATCAAACCTGGTTCTCCCAGATTAGAGTCCGCACACTTAGCCATTACACTGGATTAGCTCCAGGATCTCCAGCCAAACTGGCCTGGAGGAAAAATAGCTTCCTGACCCCCAAATTGGCACTAATCCGCATTTCGCCTGGGCTTTCAGTGGAAGAAAGGGCCTGGTGGAAGAAGCTAAGCACAGATACAGACCCTTCCTGCCCTGCCCTTCCTCATGATCTGTCTAAGTTCGGACATCAATCAGGCATTGAGCAGGAGACTTCACTAGCGGTTGCCAGCTCTGGGTTGCCGCGATGAACCGTGCGAGTACTCGTCAACATGGCTATAAATGTAGAGAAGAAGAAGAAGAGATTGGATTTATACCCTGCCCTGTCGATATCGGAGTCTCTGAGCAGCTTACAAACTCCTTTCCCTTCCCCTCCGCCACAACAGACACCCTGTGGGGTAGGATGGGAGCTGAGAGAACTCATAACAGAAACTGCTCTTTCCAGGAACAGCTGTGCACAGAGCATTGTGACTGACCCAAGGTAGCATCAGCAGATGCAAGTGGAGACAGTGGGGAATCAAACCTGGTTCTCCCAGATTGATGAAGTCCGCGCACTTAACCAGCTACGCCATAGAGTCCACCTTCCAAAGCAGCTACTTTCTCCAGGTGAACTGGATGTTCAAACAGCAGAGATGCATGGAAGAGAGCAAGTAATATGAAAGATCGAACTGTGCACGAGTAACAAAAAACGTTGAAAAATGTTCGACGACAAGCCCCTAATGTAGCCAATCCTCCAAGAGCCTACAGAGCTCTTCTTACAGGGGCTACTGTCAGCTCTCGGAGGATTGGCTACATCAGGGGCGTGTGGCCTAATATGCAAAGGAGGTCTCTGCTACAAAAAGAGCCCTGTGTTCAACCATCAATGAGCATAATGATCAAGACCTATTCAAATAGGCTGCGGTCAGACGTGCCTTTAGATCCGACTCAGGCGCGAACGCCTGATGGATCTGAAGGGCATGATCGAACTGCAACATCTGGGAAAGGTCCCACAGTCATCGGCACCCCGTGCTGTTCCTCCACGGAAATGGTGTTAAAAGACATGGGGGAAAGTCTAGTCCTAATGCTTGCCGATGGGCTACGGATGGACTTTCCCCTGTCTGATCACTCAAGCATGCTCTCATGCCGTTGGGATGGTCTGCTCATTCCATCCCGACTCTGTGCTTCCCCCCTTCTTCTAGCAGTATGCGCATAATCATATACACCATGGGGAACCCTCTGGCAACCCTAGTCTTAACAGGGTATAACTCTGCTTGGGGTGGCTCTGTAAAAGTTGGTACCTGAGTGTGTTTGATTTCCCTGTCCCACCTCATCCTTTTATCATTTTGTGTTTGTGTATAATATGGTAAGCAATTATTTAGAAAAGTTAACCTTGAGTGTAGTGGCAGGAAAGCAGTATGTAAATGTAGTGACCAAATAAGCAGAGGTCCATCAATGGCTATTAGCCATAAGAACATAAGAGAAGCCAATGTTGAATCAGGCCAATGGCCCATCTAGTCCAACACTCTGTCACACAGCGGCCAAAATATACCAGGTGCCATCAGGAGGTCCATCAGTGGGGCCAGGACACTAGAAGCCCTCCCACTGCTGACCACTGGTATAGATGGAACTCTCAGTCTGGGGCAAGTGATGCTCTGTATTATCGGTCCTTCTTGGAGGGGGATCAACAGTGGGAGGGCTTCTAGTGTCCTGACCCCACTGGTGGACCTCCTGTGGGCACCTTGTATTTTTGGCCACTGTGTGACAGGGTATTGGACTGGATGGGCCGTTGGCCTGATCCAACACTGGCTTCTCTTACGTTCCTATGTTCTAAGATAACTACAAGCTGACCTAATGAAAGGTCTGAAGGACTCAGTTGGTGTATGTGATGCTTCCAAGCTACAGAGCTGCTGCCAACTATGTATTAAGAAGCTCCTTGAGCCACAAGGAAAGGCGGGGTATAAATATTGTAATAAATTCAATTAATAAAATTAATTGGGTGATTGGCAACCCTTTTCTTCAGGCAGTCCCAGTCAGGTCACAAAAGCAAGACGTGCATCAAATTGTTTGTCCCCACCATCCTCCTGATGAGAATAAGTCAATATTGAACTCTGAATGTAATATGCCTCACCCTCATCATGCTCTCATCTTACCCTCATCGTGCCTTCATCTTACCCTCATCATACCTTTGGGACTGATCAGACTTCATCAACATCCATATGGATAACCTTTAATTCTCTACTTCTGTGGGTATCATTAAAGGGTAGAGAGAGCTTAATGACCAATTTGGGGTGAATAAGAGGTCACCATCTGCCTACGCTAGGGTGTCGGTTTGGCCAAATGAGATCACTGAAATATTTCAGTGGGACAGCAAGAACACGTCAAATCGCATCACAGACGAAATGTATTTGAGTACAAAGGAAGCTGAGTGTCTGTTCTGTGAGACAAAGAATGGGAACTATAATTTATAAACCTGAAGAAGTTTAATTGTGGCAACTCATGGAGTTCAGTGAGAAAAGATGAAACTACTTTTGGCTTCCCTGTTTCACTCAACATTTTCATTATTTATATGTATTCCTTTGTTTTCATCACTGAATAGCAGCAAAACATAGTGGCAAGTCACTTTCTCTCCTTTCCTCCTATATCCTTTATTTCTTACCATTATGCTTTACTATTTTTGTGTCTTACTATGTTCTTACTATATCAGGGATTTAATGTGGTTTTATGCTTCTGGGTTATATTGGTTGGTTTTTAATTGCTTGTTAATTTTAAATATCTTTGTGCTGTTTTGTGATTGTATCTCTGAAGACAAGACGTTAGAAGAGCCCTGCTGGATCAGACCAGTAGTCCATCTACTCCAGCATCCTGTCTCACACAATGGCCAACCAGTTCTTCTGGAGGGCCAACAACAGGGCACAGAGGCCGAGGCCTAAATAAGAACATCAGAAGAGCCCTGCTGGATCAGACCAGTGGTCCATCTAGTCCAGCACCCTGTCTCTCACAGTGGCCAACCAGTTCTTCTGGATGGCCTACAATAAGGTAGAGGCTGAGGCCTTCCCCTGAGAAGACCATCAGAAGAGCCCTGCTGGATCAGACCAGTGGTCCATCCAGTCCCATCTCACACAGTGGCCAATCAGTTCCTTTGGAAGGCCAACAACTGGCAGTAGAGGCTGGCAATAGAGGCACCTTCTCCTGGTGTTGCCTCCTGGCTCTGGGATTCAGAACCTTACAGCCTTTGAATGTGGAGGTGTAATGACCCCCTTTGGCTGTGGGTTCCCAGGTCAGGGCACTCACAGTTACCTGTTCTCAGGTCCAGTCAGAAGAGATAAGCTGGCTCAAAACATCAGCCTACCTGCAAGGAGACAACTCCAACTTCAGCTAACATACAAAAATGGGAAACTGAAACAAGAGCTCCACCTATAGAACCAAGCTAAATCACACAGATTTTAGGGAAGGAGTAGACCATTCCATTACATAAATACATCCATGTATACTATAAATATATGCCACAGAAGTTTCCCCTCAGCCACCATGGCTAGTAGCCATTGATAGACCTCTCTTCCATGAATCTGTCTAATCCCCTTTTAAAGCTGTGTATTCGTGTGGTCATCACGACATTCCCTGGTGGTGAAATGCTTCAAATAAATAAGGAAAGAAGAAGAAGAAGAAGAGGAGGAGGAGGAGGAGGATGAGGATGAGGAGGAGATTGGATTTATACCCCACCCTTCACTTGGAGTCTCAGAGTAGCTTACAAACTCCTTTCCCTTCCCCTCCCCACCACAGACATCCTTTGAGGTAGGTGGGGCTGAGAGAGCTCTGACCGAAACGGCTCTTTTTCAAGAACAGCTCTGACAGAACTATGGCTTGCCCAAGGGCATCCAGCAGCTGCAAGTGGAGGAGAGGGAATCAAACCTGGTTTTCCCAGATCAGAGTCCGTGCTCCTAACCACGACACCAAACTGGCTCTCAAAGGATGGATGGGAAGGATGTTGGAATAGAAGGACCACTGGTCTGAGCCAGCATGGCGATGTCTATGTGCTTATAAGAAGGTTTTCCCCATGTGATTCGGTTCAAGTCAATTTCAAACCAGTTCCAATGAGTAGTGGTGTGTGTGTAAGGTTGCGTCAAGTCACACTTGACTTATGGTGAGCCCAGCAAAAGGCTTTCTATACAAGTGAGAAGCAGAGGTTGTTTGCCTACTTAATCACTATGCCAAAATGGACATTTTAATTATTTATTTACATTATCCATAGTCTGCCTTAGTCATCAGGACTCAGGGCGGATTACCCAGGGTGAGTCAATACAATCAACCAGATGGGACATTCAGTCAACAATGAAATGGGATCTGGGCTGTTGAACCAACCAGAAATGTCAAGAAGGCAGACCTGAAACAAATGCAAGAGTGAAGATGACACATTAAATGATGCACAGTCATCTTGACCTTGGTCATCCGTGACAAATCCTTGCACTTAAGGATCTTTTTCTAGCTTTTTCATGGTTGCCCTTCCCCGTCTCAATCCCGGTGTCAAAGGTTTTGGCTATTGGGTGACACAGAGTGTTGGACTGGATGGGATATTGGCCTGATCCAAGATGGCTTCTCTGATGTTCTTATGGCCTTCTGCTTTCTTGGTCGCCATCTCCCTCTGGGTTGAGGACTGAGGCAAGGCACTGACAAACACAAACCATTTCCATTTCTTCATCATCAACCTAATGGTGTGTAACCACTCAACAATGATCACTTTTGTCTTCTTAATGTCCCGTTAGTCAAGGCTTAATGAGTGGAAATGGGCAGCTGATGCTTTATGGGGCATGGAGGTACATAGCAACTCATTCAGCCTCCATTAAATAGTTAGGATATTTCCCCCCTAGGCGGTTGACACACCAAGTAGCTTCGTGTCCAATGGAGGAGGGGTATTGGAGCTCTATTTAAGGAGGTTTGACAGCTTTGCTTAGTATTTTCTTTTCGGAGCTGAAGAAGAAGAAGAAGAAGAAGAAGAAGAAGAAGAAGAAGAAGAAGAAGAAGAAGAAGAAGAAGAAGAAGAAGAAGAAGAGATTGGATTTATACCCCGCCCTTCACTTGGAGTCTCAGAGCGGCTTACAAACTCCTTTCTCTTCCCCTCCCCACAACAGACACCCTGTGAGGTCGGTGGGGCTGAGAGAGCTCTGACACAAACTGCTCTTTCAGGAACAGCTGTGCCAGAGTTTGTGACTGACCCAAGGTCACATCAGCAGGTGCAAGTGGAGGAGTGGGGAATCAAACCCGGTTCTCCCAGATTAGAGTCGTCACACTTAACCACTACACCAAACTGACCTCTCACCAAACTGACAGCCCTCCACCAGCCAGTTGGACAGCAGGGGAAATGCCCCACCTCCAAACAGGGATGTCACCGTGTAACATCCCCGGTGCAATGATGTCATGAGGGGATGTCATGAGGGGACACTCTGGTATTTGGGCAAACTCTATGGTTCTGAGGCCAAAAAACCCATAGAGTTTGCCCAAATACAAGAGCATCCCTCTGTGTAATGTCATCAGCGCGATGATGTTACTTCTGGGTGATGTCATTGTGTTGGGGATGTCGTGTGATGTCCCCTCCCACCCCTGGAACACTCCCCAAAGTCCCCCGCTCCAGCCAAGTTAAGACCTGGCAACCCTATGAGAATGGCAGTATGGGATTAGATGGTCACTCAAGCAAAAGGTTTACGAAGCTTATCTGATTAGTTTGTGGAAAGCCAGAAGAGGGGGAACCTTCCTGACTTCCTCGGGCAAACCATTCCACAAGGTGGGGCCAAAACAGAGAAAGCACATGCGTGGGCAGATGTTGATTTTGCCCATTCACAGGTTGGCACCTGCCGAAGAACCTTGCTCAGTTGAGTGAGCCAGTTTGGCGTAGCGGTTAGGAGCGTGGACTCTAACCTGGGAGGACTGGGTTTGAGTCCCCACTCCTCCACATGCAGCTGTTGGTGTGACCTTGGGCCAGTGACAAGTTCTTTCAGAGCTATTCTCTCAAGGGCAGTCCTGGAGAGAGCTCTCTCAGCCCCACCCACCTCACGGGATGTCTGTTGTGGGGAGGGGGAAGGGAAAGGACTTTATAAGCTGCTCTGAGACTCTGAGTGAATGGTGGTGTATAAATCTAATCTTCTTCTTCTTCCTCCTCCTTCTCTTCTTCTTCCATTGAGGGAGAAGAGGTCTTGTAAATCCACAAGTCCATGAGCCAGTTTAGTGTAGTGGTTAAGTGCGCAGACTCTAATCTGGGAGAACTGGGTTTGATTCCCCACTCCTCCACTTGCGCATGGCTGGATGACCTTGGGCAAGCCATAGTTCTGTCAGAGCAGTTCTTGGAAAAGAGCAGTTTCTGTCAGAGCTCTCTCAGCCCCACCTACCTCCCAGGGTGTCTGTTGTGGGGAGGGGAAGGGAAAGGAGTTTGTAAGCCGCTCTGAGACTCCTCTGGGTAGTGAAGGGTGGGGTATAAATACAATCTCGTCTTCTTCTTCCTTCTTCTTCTTCCTCCTCCTTCTTCCTTCTTCCTCTTCTTCTTCCTCCTCCTTCCTCCTCCTCCTTCTTCTTCCTCCTCCTCCCTCTTCTTCTTCCTCTTCTTCCTCCTCCTCCTCCTCCTTCCTCTTCTTCTTCCTCCTCCTTCCTCTTCTTCTTCCTCCTCCTTCCTCTTCTTCTTCTTCTTCTTCTTCTTCTTCCTCCTCCTCTTCTTCTTCCTCCTCCTCTTCTTCTTCCTCCTCCTCCTCTTCCTCTTCCTCTTCTTCTTCTTCTTCTTCTTCTTCTCCTCCTCCTCCTCCTCCTCCTCCTTCTTCCTTAAATTGAGCCCAGTAACTGATGGGCAGCCAATGGAATATCTACAGAATGGGAGTAATACACATATTCCATAATAGCTGAGCCATGGCATCCTGCACCGACTGGCATTTCTGAACTGATTTTGAGGGAAGACCAATGCACACTGCATTACAGTAGTCTAGTCTGGATGACACTGTGGCATGGATCCAGGTGGCCAGATTGGCCGTATCAAGGTAAGGTCACACCTTACAGGCTAGACCAGAAGTGTGATTCGACATAAGGCAGATTTGCATGCTCACGTGTTGTTTTACATGGTTAAGCCCTAGCTAGGTTGGCACGGTCGATTGCAAGACAGGCTGGAACATTTGATGAGCCCCCTGAAGCGCCTGATGATGAAAGGAGTTCACAAGATCCTTCTGCTTATTGGTTGTTATGGCCAGAGGGGTTTAGGGAAAGGTTGTTTGGCTCTGGGGTGAACTCTGGATGCTGCACGGCATGGGAGGGGGGGACAGGTGAGGCTCTCCACCTGTCGGCAGAGGAACACTGCAGGCGACGACAGGAGAGGTACGGTGGTATCAGCTGTGCAGGGCGGGGTTGCCTGTGAGCAGTCGGGCTGAACGGGTTGCCTCTTAGAAGAATTAGATTGCTCTGGGCGAGTCTGCCTATATGTACGGCTTGGCAATTTCCACTTCATTGAATCTGAAGAAGTGTGCGCGTACACAAAAGCTTATCCCTTGAATAAAACCTTGCTACTCTTAAAGATGCCACGGGATTCAAAGTTTGCTCTGGGTGGGTCGAGTTTAATGTGAGCCAGTCGTTAATCAGTTCTCACAGATCAGTCATTTAACAACAACAACAACAACAACAACAAATCGAGTTTTATCCAGACCTACCTCTTTCTTGGCTCTTGATTCTAGGATAAGAGAGAGAGAGAGAGAAAGAGAGAGAGATTGGATTTATATCCCACCCTTCACTACCCAAAGGAGTCTCAGAGCGGCTTACAAACTCCCTTCCCTTCCCCTCCCCACAACAGACACCCTGCATAAATTCAGAAGAGGAGGAGGAGGAGGAGGAGGCAGAAGAGATTGGATTTGTACCCTGCCCTTCACTTGGAGTCTCAGAGTGGCTTACAAACTCCTTTCCCTTCCCCTCCCCACAACAGACACCCTGTGAGGGAGGTGGGGCTGAGAGAACTCTGAGAGGAAAAGAAGAAGAAGAGGAAGGAGAAGGAGAAGAAGAGATTGGATTTATACCCCGCCCTTCACTGCCCAAAGGCATCTCAGAGTGGCTTACAAACTCCTTTCCCTTCCCCTCCCCACAACAGACACCCAGTGAGGTGGGTGGGGCTGAGAGAACTTCTGACAGAAACTGTCGTTGAGAGAACTGCTGTGCCAGAGCTTGTGACTGACCCACAGTCACATCAGCAGGTGCAAGTGGAGGAATGGGGGAATGAAACCCATTCTCCCAGATTAGAGTCCACACACTAAACCACTACACCAAACTGGCTCATTGCAGAAGACCTTGCTCAGTTGAGTGAGCCAGTCTGGAGTAGTGGTTAGGAGCGTGGACTCTAATCTGGGAGCAATGTTCCCTCTAAGCTGTGGAGTCTTGTGAGCAAAAATTCTAGTTTGTGAGCTACTGGCATTAAAGTTGTGAGCGAGCCATTTGGCTCCTGCATAAATTAGTTTGCTTGGGAGCCATCCTCCCTGAGCTGAGACAAAAATGTGTGGGCTGGAGGCTAAAAAACTGTGAGCTACCTCACACTAACTCAACTTAGAGGGAACACTGTGTGGGAGAACCGGGTTTGATTCCCCACTCCTCCACATGCAGCTGCTGGTGTGACCTTGGGCCAGTTATAAGGGCAAAATTGATACTCCCAGGTCCCCGACCGTTGATGTGGGGCACACAAGAACACATTGATTCAGGCCCTTGTTCATTATTGTCTACTCAGACTGGAAAGGACTCTCTAGCATATCAGATGGAAGCAATGCTCCCTCTACGCTGTGGAGTCTTGTGAGCAGAAATCCTGGCTCCTTCTAGCTCCTTCTCTGACATCTTTAGGTCTCTGTTCTTTAGGGGTTCCGGGAACCAGCTTTTCAAAGGAGGGTTGGGAGAAAACATAAAGGCAGGCCCATACCAGCTAGTGAGTAACTTCTATCCAAAGACCAGCTGCCTTTCCAACCATTCATACAGCTCTGCTTCTTTTCAACACCTGTGTTTGAGGTTTATAGCCCTCTGGACAGCTCCATTGTGTGTGCCATCCTGAATCCAGGTTCAATTTGTTTAATCCAACAATTTATTTAAAAGGATGTAACCCACTTTGAGACTTGGGAACGGCAGCCGTGAAGGAGCTAGAAAAGATTCATAAGTGTAAGGATGTGTCACTGGTGACCAAGCTCAAGATAATTCATGCCATAGTATTCCCATGCCATGGTATTCCCAGAGCCAGTTTGGTGTAGTGTTTAGGAGCGCAGACTCTAATCTGGGAGAACAAGGTTTGATTCTCCACTCCTCCACTTACAGCTGCTGGATGACCTTGGGCAAGCCATAGTTCTGTCAGAGCTGTCTTTGAAAGAGCAGTTCCCAAAAGAGTTCTCTCAGCCCCACCTACTGCACAGGGTGTCTGTTGTGGGAAGGGGAAGGGAGAGGAGTGTTTAAACTGCTCCGAGACTCTGAGTGAAGGGCAGGGTATAAATCCAATCTCCTCCTCCTCCTCCTCCTTCTTCTTGGTGTAGTGGTTAAGTGCGCAGACTCTAATTTGGGAGAACCGGGTTTGATTCCCCACTTCTCCACTTGCACATGGCTGGATGACCATGGGCAAGCCGTAGTTCTGATAAGAGCTGTTCTTGAAAAAGAGCCGTTTCTGTCAAGAGCTCTCTCAGCCCCGCCTACCTCACAGGGTGTCTGTTGTGGAGAGGGGAAGGGAAAGGAGTTTGTAAGCCGCTCTGAGACGCCTTTGGGCAGTGAAGGGCAGGGTATAAATCCAATCTCCTCCTCCTCCTCCTCCTCTTCCTCTTCTTCTTCTATTACAACCTTTCAATAGAACAGAGTACAATCATTCTGATACTGAGCAGTATAATGTTACAAACCATCAGTAAAATTGAGTGCGAACAACTAAACAGAGTGAACCAAAAGTACAAATGCAGGGCTGAGAAGTTTGTTGAATGGCACAGATTTACACCAGCAGGGACACAGTGTGTTAGAATAAAGAACAGATACAGTCCATTCCATTTGAGCTGCGGTGGCTCAAGTGGTTAAGACGCTGAACCGCAGGCTGTGGAAGTAGTTCAGCAGTTCGAGACCCAGGGTGCCACAAGACGGAGTGAACTCCCATCTCTAGTTCCAGCTCCTCCCAACCTAGCAGTTCGAAAGCAAGAAATTGGAAGTAGATAAATAGGTACCACTTTGGTGGGAAGGTAGCAGCATTCCGTGTGTCTTGGTGTTTAGTCATGCCGGCCACATGACCACGGAAATGACTTTGGACAGCACTGGCTCTTCGGCTTTGAAACGGAGATGAGCACCGCAACCCTAGAGTCGGATTTGACTGGCTTTCGAGCAAGGGAATCTTTACCTTTACCTTACAGTCCATTCAGTGGGGGCAGAGAAGAGAGAGATAGCTTTAACTTAAAACACAGCAGTCGCCTGAGAGATCAGACCAACACTTGAGCATTAGAGGCTGCCATTTTTCTAGGAGACTGGATTGGCCTGAGGTACCTGTAAATTTGCCTGGCATTCCCCGCCTGTAGTCAACCTGTGCTGATCCACTTCGCTCCCGCGTTTAAAAGATATCTGGTAAAAAGGGGTAGCAAGTCCCTGAGAGCCCATTTATCCCGCTTCATTCCGCTTCCGGGAAGTGTGAATGCCAACCCGAAAAGCTGGTAGCAACCCACGTTGCCCATAAGGCAGCAGTGATATGATTGGCCGTGCCCCACTGTATCACCCAATGTGGTGCCGGTGCAACAGGATCCTCCCCAAATCGGCTGGATGCCTATGTGCACTCATGCGCTCATGCACACATAGGCATCTGGCTGATTTACCAGGAAAAAGCCGCTTACAGCCACGCCTCTGGGCCAGCAGTCTGAACGCTCCTTCGTGCCTCCTCCTGGTATGCTCTTGTATCAGTCTGCACAGTGTGATCGGGAAAACCCAGAACAGTTTGTTCCGGGGCTTTTTTTGCCACAACTGGCTCCCGCTTCAAACTGCCAGTCTGAACTCAGCCACTGTACCAGATGACCATTTGACTGCTTTTGGGGCCGAAGCCCTGGCTCTGCTGAGTCTGACTATTCTTCAGATGAAGAAGAGATATGGAGCAACCCAGCCTCCTCTGGAGTCAGCCACAAAGAGGAAACTCTACCAGCACCTGAGGGAGAAGAGGCCCCAGCAGCTGCGCAGGAGGAGCAGCAAGGTGAAGAGACTGAGGTGCAGCCAGAGGGGGAGACCAGCCCAGAGCCTGGCCCATCACCCCCAGTTGGAGATACCCTGAAGCCAGAATCCCCACCTAGCTCACCTGAGTGCCCCAGACTCAGGGCACGCCAGCGTCTGAATGTGCAAGAGAGAAGTGCCAGACAGCAGCTCTTGCAAAGGCAATGTGAGGGACTGTGAGTCTTTGCAGATTGACTCCCAGGGAAGAGAGGACCTGATCATAAACACTCCCGCTCATCTGCCTTTGTGCAGAATCAACCGTGTGTGCTCAGACCTGATCCTGGCCATCGGCCTCTGCTCCTCTACTCCTGAAACCTCTGACTGATTTCCTGGCTTTCTGACCTTCGGCTCTTTCTCGGCCTGCTTTTGGACTGCGTATCTAGCTTTCAGTGAAGGGTATCCATGGCGACTGGCTGGACCCAACACATTTTGGCTCGTTGCTCTTTACATGCTACTGTATTTATGCAAATCCTGAACTAAGATTTCCCCCAGGTGTTTATCTTATATATTATTTATATGTTTTAAATATTAATTGGTTGCCTTTCTACCTTTGGGAAATCAAGGCAGGTGGCAAAAGAAACAGAGGAACCCCCCCCCGTAAAAATGCATAAAGTACATAGCCCCCATGACTTAAAAATCACAATCTGCCAAAAAAAATGGGGAAAAAACTAAACTAGTCAAATGCCATCCTAAATAAAACTGTCTCCAGCTCCCTGGAGGGGACCAGATGTCGTTAAACTAAGGGAGAGAGCCATGTTAGATTTGTATATAAGTTAGAGTTCTGCTCAGTAACATTTGTATGTGAGCATAACATTTACTTTTCTTTTTGAGTGGGTTGTCTGAGTGTGTGTGTGTGCTTGCATGCCTGGAAGTCACGGCGACTTTTTTTTTTCTTTTCAGAAATTTTTATTAACAGGATATATTAATACGTTCCATAATTGATATAATTGATATTCTTGACATATCCTTTTTCACAATTTTCTGTCCCCCCTCCCCTGGCTGCCAGCGATGCTCCACCCCCATTAATATTTCTATCAACATTTTCATACATTCAATTCTTATTCAATATTCAAATCTTCATTTTCAATATTTCCCTTTTCTATTTCTCACTATTAGGTAACATTTCTAATACAATTCATTTTCTTACTACACTTCAATGCTTAATAATTGTCAAAGCAAAGCAACCTATTCTTCACATCCCAATTGGATTCTAGATAGTCTTTAAAGTCTTTCCAATCTGATAAAAATTCTTCATCTTCTTTTCCATTAAGTTTTCTTGTCAATTTGACCATTTCTATCATAAAAATCATTTTCCTTATCCAGTCCCATTTATCAGGTATCTGCTCCTGCTTCCAGAGTTGAGCATAAGTCATTCTTGCAGTTGTAATTAAATACCATAACAATGTTCTCTTTGTCACTTTAACTTCTTCCAGTTTGAGCCCTAAAAGTAACATTTCTGGTTCTTTTTTCAAAGTACATTTCAAGATTTTCTGAATTTCATTATGGATCTCAGTCCAAAAAGCAGCCGCTTTTTCGCATGTCCACCACATATGGTAAAACGAGCCCTCTTTTTTCTTACACTTCCAACATGTGTTAGACATGTTCTCATTCATATTAGCAATTTTTTTAGGTGTCATATACCATCTATACATCATTTGATAACAATTCTCCTTCACATTAACACATGTTGAAATTTTAATCGACTTTTTCCACAAACATTCCCATGACATTTCTATATCTCTATTTATGTTTATAGCCCATTTCACCATTTGTTCTTTTACAATATCATCGTCAGTATACCATTTCAACAAAATCTTATAAATTCTAGAAATCATTTTTTTTACCTTTTTCTGCCCACACCATTTCAATTTCATTATTTTCTTTCCTAAAACCATACCTCATTTTATCAGTCTTGAATAAATCGTAAATCTACCTGTAATTTAACCAATCATATTCAAATTCCGGGGGCGTGGCGTCAGCGCAAATCATGGCGGACGCCATTTGAGAGTTCTCTGGAATCCCCTCCCGAAGCCCATTGAACAAACTCTGTTAAAATGCACTCTGGCGTTGTCTGAGGCATGGGAAAGACTGGCAAGAGTAAACAGCATATCACAATCATCCCGAAAACACAGCAAAAACTCTTTTTCCAAGCTGAAAAATCGAGTGAACATCCATGGAGGCCTGAGACGGTAAGCGACAAAATGGCATCGGGCTCCTCTCAATCTATGCACGAACAAGCTACTTTCACAAAGAAAGACTTGTTGGATACTTTAAAATCATTCAAAGTCGAAATTTTAGAAAACATTAATGAAATCATAAAACCTCGGTCAGATAAAATGGAAGAATTGCAAACCTCTATGCAACAAATTGCTCAAGTTGCAGATACTGCGTTGGAGACATCAGCCTCCAATCAAGAAGACATTCGATCTCTCCAAGAGTCAGAAAGCTGGGCTAGAGAATGCATTCTTCTTCTAGAACACAGAACGAGGGAAAAATTCTTAAAATTTTGCGGTTTCCCTGAACAGGCGGAAGGCTCCGCTGAACTTACCTCATTCCTAGCAAACTGGCTTACTACTGTAATGTCTTTTGACGACGATTTGGCTCCCATGCTGATCCGTGCTTACTGACTTGGCCCCCGTATCTCTGACAAATGTCGGAACCCAAGAGACATTCTGGTGGAATTTCTAGATCTACGGATTAAATACAAAGTTCTGCAAGAAATTATGAAAGCTAGCAGCTTCAAGTTTAACAATGAAGACATCCTCATCTTCCCTGACATCTCCCCTGAAGCTCTTCAGATAAGACGGAACCTCAAACCTATTACCTCGCCTTAATGAGGAAGGCATAAAGTATCGTTGGGCCACGACTGGCTATCTTCAAGTTTGAAATCAAGGCACTCTACACCAAGCCATCGACCTCGAATCGGGGACAGCATTGCTAGAAACACTTGGAATTCAAACTTCTGACAACATGGATACCGGGTCTACATCTTTTCGCAAACGCAAACGTCCTGAGCAATCTACTCCTCATCGCTGGAGCAGAATTCCAACACGCAGAAGGATGAACTTTTAATTGTCCTTTGTGATCTTCAGGTTCTAATTTTTCTTGAATGTTTATATTTGTTGTTTACTCTATTCTTAGTTATTATTAGAATTTGATATAAAAAGATAGAAAAAAATATTTTTTTTGCATACTTGCCATGAGACTTAATAGTCATGGGTGTAAGGGAGGGGAAATTTCCATTCCTGGATTTCTCTCTTAGTTCCCTTTATGTTCCTTACAAAAGTTTTCTGGTGTTCCTTTTTGGTTCTGATAATCCCTACAGTTGAGCCTATAGGGCTCAGTGGGATAGTTAGCTACCCACACTGGGATTATGGAGGGAGGGGGGGGAAGTTTGTTAACAAGCATGTTTATTTTTTTGTAATCAGAAGGTTGAGTTGGATAAAAATTGCATTTTATACAACCTTTTATCAAGAAATGTTCAAAAAGTTTGACTTGATGTTGATTATACTGCTTAAAAGCTCTAAAGGTGTGAATTCCTTTCTTAAAGTTATAGCGATTCTCTTGCTAGATCAATACTTAAATATATTTTTTCTCTTTATTTGCCTTATTGCAATGCTTAAATGGGGGGACTTAAAAATCATTACCTTGAACTGTCGGGGGTTGAATAATTATATGAAGGCCAAACGTATATCTCGCCACTTATAGCAGCAGAGAGTTAGTATTGCCTTTTTACAAGAGACATACATAAAAAAGGATCAACTATTCTTCCTTCAACTTGGTTTACCTCACAATTCTTAGCCTTTGGTTCATCTAAATCATGTGGCGTGGCAATTGTAATTTCTAAAGTCACCAATTTCAAGTTAGAAAAATCTTTGATTGATAAAGATGGCAGATTTCTATTTTTAAATGGCATTTTTAATGATGAAAAATTAACCTTGGCCACGATCTATGCCCCTAATACAAATCATTTTTTATCTGAAACCTTAAAATGCCTAAAAGAATTTACATCTGATCCTATTATATTAGGAGGTGACCTCAATTATCTATTGAACCCAGCACTTGATAAATCATCTACTACGGCATCATTCAAGAAAAAAGCTTTTAAAAATAACTGTGAGACTCCCCTACAACAACTACTTCAAAAACATAAATTGCAAGATGTGTGGAGGTTGCTACACAATAATGAAAGAGACTACACATTCTACTCTCATAGATTTAAAGTGCACACTAGACTGGACTACTTGCTACTATCAAATTCTCTAGTAAATAAAATCTTATCTGCTGATATTGGCATACAACAATGGTCAGACCATGCCCCAGTTCAATGTATTTTACATAAAGGCCAGAGAGAACCATTTAGACATAATTGGAAATTTAATAAGATACTTTTATATGAAACAGAAGCTAAAAACTCTTTACAACAACATCTTCAAGAATTTTTTTTATTAAATACATCCGATGAGATTTCCTCTACGACATTATGGGAATCGTCAAAGGCTTTCATTAGAGGTCATTGCATCTCTTTGGTAGCATCCTGTAAAAAAGAAAAGAGAACAATTAAAAACAAACTCATCAATAAAATACAAGAACTGGAAAGTAGTCACAAACACTCATGTAGTTCAAAAATTTATAAACAACTACAAGACACCCGCAAACAATTGGAAATGCTAGAAGCTAATGCAATTCATAAAAACAACTTTAATTATTTTAAAAACAATACAACTAACACTTCTAAGAGATTAAAGTTTCTTTCCTGGAGCCTCAAAAAATGACAATCAGAGCGTCTCATAACAGGTCTTAAAGATAAACATAATCAGATGAAGCATTCAATTAAAGATATCCTTCAAATTCTAGAAGCTTTCTACAAACAACTTTACAAGTTTACGAATCCCAACCACTCTGCTATAAAAGATTTTTTGAATTCCACAGAACACCTACCAAAATTATCACAAGAACATCGTGAGATCTTGGAGTCTCCCTTTTCTGCTTCAGAACTTGAGTTTGTAGTGAAATCCCTGAAAACTAACAAAGCACCTGGCCCTGAAGGATTCACCACTGAATTTTACAAAGCCTTTTTTCCAACTTTTAGTTCTGCGTTATTAAATACCTGCAATTCCATCATGACAACTGGCCTTTTACCTGAATCTTGGAAGATGGCGAACGTAATCTTAATACCAAAAAAGACCAGAACAACAACGATCCTGCCTCATTTCGTCCTATCTCCTTGTTAAACATAGACTATAAGATCTTCACTGGAATGATTGTGGCTAGACTCAAAAACATTATTGGTCATTACATAAATCCGGATCAATCAGGTTTTATCTCCTCAAGAGACATTTCTGATAATATAAGAAAGACTCTTAATATTATTCATTTCAGTAAAAACAATAATCTTCAAAACTCTTTACTTTTTTCGGTTGACATTCAAAAAGCCTTCGACTCACTGGAAATCTCTTACCTGGGGTCTCTTCTTCAACATTTACAGTTTGGACCTTTCTTTTGCAAAACTATACAAGCAATTTATAAAACCCCCAAGATGTTTATTTTAGCCAACGGCGCGACTTCTAATGTTATTTCTCTTCAACGGGGCACTCGACAAGGATGTCCACTGTCCCCACTTCTTTTTATTTTAGCCATGGAACCTTTTGCATGTGCGCTACGAGCAAACTCCAATTTTAAAGGTATCACCATTCAAGACAAAGAATTTAAATTAAGTTTGTTTGCAGACGATGTAATATTATATGTATCTTCTCCTAGTCAGTCATTAAAAGCCATAATTTCTACTTTGGATATTTTTGGTCATCTTGCAGGTCTCAAAATCAATTTTTCTAAACCCCTGATTTATCCGATTAACATTGCTTCTGATCTTAAAACTGATATTTCCACCAAATACAAGTTCCAATGGGTGGATAAATTTTTACCATATTTAGGAGTTAAACTACCTATAGTTTGGTCTGATATCATTAAGCTCAATTACCAGGAAACTCACAAAGGAATAATGGCTAAACTAAATACCTGGAACACTCATTCTCTTGGCTAGATCGTGACTGTATTCTGAGCACTTTTGTTTTACCTAAATTCATGCATCTTTTTCGAACTATACCTATACATATTCCTAATAACCTGCTTAGAAAATGGCAAAAAGACATCAATAAATTTTTATGGAAGTTCAAAGCTCCCTGTGTATGTTTTAACATTATAAAGAGAGCCAAACGTAATGGAGGCCTGGCAGTACCGGATCTTTCCCTCTATCGGGAAAAGCGTTAGTCAGACAATACCACACAGAAACCACACTGGACTAGAAATGGATTGAAGAAATAACTTCCAAAGGTCACTCTTTCCAGGAACTGTTATGGAAGTATCAAAGCACCATATTTAAACATAATTCTTTTTTCCCTTTTTTACAATCCACTCTTAAAATATGGCACATGACCAAGAAAAAATGAATTACTCCCTTTTCTAAAGTTAGTACCTTTTGCAGCCAATCCTGGTTTTTATCGGCCAAGGATCCTTCACAATTCTCGACATGGAAACATTCTGAAGTAACAAGAATAATCGACGTACTTCATAAAAACAAGTTGCTTGATAAAACTGATGTTGAAAACAAATATAACTTCAATATAAACTGGTTTGAATATCTACAACTCCGTCATATGTTGGACTCACCGAACTTTACTTCAGCACTATCATCGCCACTCACAATCTTTGAACAATTACTAACAAAAACCTACAAAAAACGAGGTCTTATTTCCAAAATATACCAAATACTAATTAATCCTAAAGACACTCTGAAATCAAGTTATCTTAAAGCATGGGAAAAAGATCTACAAATCAATCTTTCAGAGCAACAATGGAACATAATCTGGAAAACGCAAAGTAAAATGTCTCGCTCACTGTACATTTATGAAGCTAACATTAAAGTATTAATGCGATGGTATCTTACACCAGTCAAACTAACACACATGATCCCTCAACTTTCTCCATTATGTTGGAAAAAATGTGGTGAGAAAGCTTCATTTTTCCACAACTGGTGGTCATGCGTTCACATTAAAAAATTCTGGAACCAAGTCATTCAACAGATAGATAAATTCACTAATCACCACTTACCTTTAGATCCTACGTTGATACTCCTTAACCTTTGGCCTGACAATGGTCCTCCCGAAACTGAAAGAAAACTAATAAATATGTTACTCACAGCTGCAAAGATTATGATAGCTAAGCATTGGAAAGACAAAAATCCTCCAAAAATTCAACTTTAGTTATATAAAGTTTGGGATCTGTTTATGTTAGAGAATTTTAATATTCACTTTACTGAATACCAAATGGAATGCGAGTTAACAAATCCACTTAATATGTGGTATCCTATTTTCGATAAAATCAATATTGGTAAGTTCGATTGGAACTCAATCAATAAGGTAAAATTCAAACTTTTACTATTTAGTTAACCTTTCTTCATAATTCACCTTTTAATGTCATTACTAGCGCATTGGAAGTCACACCCTTTTGTATATATGTAGAATGTAGACTGTCGTTCTTGTAACCTTGTGCTTAATGCTTTTTTTATATCCCACTTGCCAAGTTCCAAATTTATTGTCAAAAGCTTTAACTAACGTTCAACTTCTCCTTCTGGTGTTAACATTTATGTATATTAATAAATAAAATAAAATCTTTGTTTAAAAAAAAATCCAATTCCAATTCCTCTCTAGCTCTCATCGCAAAACTACTCCCCTCAATCTTCAAAATGTCTCTATAGGGTAACCAGTCTTTCCCTTTGTGCCTTGAAAGTGGTTTAATTACTTCTGCCGGAACAATCCACAATGGTCTTGTTTCAAAAAAGAACCTCTTATATCTCATCCACGTCATAAATAGTGATCTCCTTATAAAGTGGTGTTTTAAAAGGTTATCCGCTTTAGACTTTTCGTACCATAAATAGGCGTGCCATCCAAATTTATGGTCATGCCCTTCTAACGCCAACAGTTTTCTATTGTCCAAATTAATCCATTGTTCAAGCCAAGCCAAACACACAGCATCATGGTATAGTCTAAAGTTAGGGAGTTGGAAACCTCCCCTTTCTTTTGCATCACAGAGAATCTTCATTTTAATCCTTGGTTTCCTTCCGGACCAAACAAACTTTGAAATCTCTTTTTGCCATAAATTCAACACCTTACAGTCTTTTACTATTGGAATTGTCTGAAATAAAAATAACATACGAGGTAAAATGTTCATTTTGACTACCGAGATTCTGCCCAAAAGTGATAAATTCAAAGTATTCCACTTTTTTATATCCTGTTGAACTTTAGTCCAGGTCTTTTCATAATTGTTCTTAAACAAGTCTATGTTTTTTGTTGTAATCTCAATTCCCAGATATCTAGTTTTCTTCACCACTTCACATTGAACTTTTTCTTGTAAATCCAGTTGATTTTCTTTTCTCATGTTTTTGCAAAGTAACTTTGTTTTGTTCTTATTCACATAAAATCCAGCCAAGGAAGTCATGGCGACTTCTGATGACCCCTACTGGGGTTTGGACATTTCAGAGACTTGGCTTGATTGCCTACCTCTGCGTCCCGACCCTGGTATTCCTTGGAGGTCTCCCATCCAAGTACTTGCCAGGGTCGGCCCTGCTTAGCTTCTGAGATCTGATGAGATCGGGCTTGCCTAGGCTATCCAGGACAGGGCCAGAGCATAACATTTTCAATGGGGTCATATTACACTCAGGGTGGTCTTCCTTTTGAGGAAATACAGTACTTGGCTTTCAGTGGATCAGTTTGTTGGTCCTCGGGGTGGATCTACTATGAAACTAATGAAGCTTAAGCTTCAGGGCTCCAAGTCCTGGAGGGACCTTGAAGCAACTTTTTTTTTTTAAAAAAATGAGTGACTTTTTCAACAAAATTGATGGAGTTTTTAAAAGTGTTTGTGATTCAAATAAGGCTATTTCAGTGACAGAATCATAAGCCAATGGGTTGAAGTACTTCATATTGACCTTAGAATATACTCTAAAACCCATTTCGTACGGCCTCAAAATGTCCCTGCAATTGGACGGATTTCAGATTTTTCATGGGGGCTTGCAGCACCCAAACTCCCAGCTTTATGGGCTCACAGAGCTCTCCAGAATCTAGACGTAGCCTACGTTTTGGCAGCTGGATCTTCGAATCCTTCGTTGGTGCACAGCTTAATAGTTCTACAGCTCAGCCCTTAGTCCTTGTTAAGGGCAACAAGGCCCTTTGAACCTTGTTGGATGTTGCCCTATTGTTGCTTGTTGAGAAGAGGAAGAGGAAGAGGAAGAAGAAGAGGAAGAGGAAGAGGAAGAGGAAGAGGAAGAGAGAGGAGACGATTGGATCCATACCCCACCCTTCACTACCTGAAGGAGTTTCAGACCAGCTTACAACCCCTTTCCCTTCCCCTCCCCACAACAGACACCCTGTGAGGTAGATGGGGCTGAGAGAGCTCTCTCAAGAACTGCCCTTGAGAGAACAGCTCTGAGAGAACTTGTGGCTGACCCAGGGTCACCCAGCTGGCCGCATGTGGAGGAGTGGGGAATCAAAGCTGGTTCTCCCAGATTCCACCCTCTTAACCACTACACTAAACTGGCTCTCCTAACAGTTCAAGCGCCAGGGTCCCAAAAATGTAGGTCTGCCACTGTTGGTCCTGCTTTGTTACACATCCCTCTCAACCTTCACAGTTTGGTGTAGTGGTTAAGTGCACAGACTCCAGCTTTGATTCCCCACTCCTCCACTTGCACCTGCTGATGTGACCTTGGGTCAGTCACAAGCTCTGGCACAGCTGTCCTTGAAAAAGAGCAGTTTCTGTCAGAGCTAACTCAGCCCCACCGACCTCAGAGGGTGTCTGTTGTGGGGAAGGGGAAGGAAAGGAGATTGTAAGCCACTCTGAGACTGCCTTGGGTACCGAAGGGCAGGGTATAAATCCAATCTCTTCTTCTTCTTCTACTGTTACTGATGCTTCCTTCTTGTGCTGATGAATTGAATCCTCCATTACTGCTCCATCATTATTCCTCTAAAAAAAAATATGTGATTGTAGAATGGTGAGGTCAGTTACTGCCTAGTCTCTAATTTGCCCTTCCTGGACCAGATGATCGAGACAGAAGTACCAGAACAGCTCCCAGGTCTTCCTGGATAACTCATCTGCTCTCCACTGCTTTCAGACCGGCTTCAGGCCAGGCTGTGGGAATGGAGATCACTATCTGACCGTAGACAAGGGCGGTACCTCTTTGTTCTTCTCGCTGGATTTATCAGCAGCCTCTGGCACTGGGAACTCTGCCATCTTGTTTAGACATTTGGTGGTAGCAGCTGGGATTATGGAACTGCCTTTGGCAGGAGCTCTGATGGTAAGGTCAAGGGACGGTATCTGATAGATGCAGAAGGTGGAAAGCACGATGTTCCTGGTTCTAGCCTCTAAGATCAGTAGGGGCGGATGAAGGCTCACTGGTGCGCTAAGCACTGACCAATCTTGGTGCCCCCTCCTTTCCACACTGACCCCAGTCCGTTTTAGTTGTTGGCCTGTCCGACCAGATATACAATTGCAGGTTGCAGCAGTACAAAAATTTATTCATATGATCACACAATATACTGTACAAACCAAGCCAAGCTTTGGCTACATAAAGTTCTACAAAAACCAGGCCTGTAGCTACAGTGGGGCATCTTGGGGCTAGGCCCCTGACTTACTGGCAAGGCCCCCTGACTTCCCATCCAGCTCAGGGTCCCTGAGCAACGGCAGGTGCAGAGAAGGAACTGGGTATTCCTTTAATTCAATTAGCCAGTGCCCCCTAAGAAATTTAAATGCCCCCCGACTTAAAAAATCCCGGCTATGGGCCTGACAAAAATGCAATACAGCATCTATTTTAATATTTCACCAGTTAAATGTGTCAAAGTTCCAATCTTCATGATCTGAAAGGATTTTTTTCTACATTTTTTCACCCTTTCCCCAACTTTGTGGTGCCCCCCTTGGCCCTGGTGCCCTAAGCACATGCTCAGTCTGCTTAATGGTTAATCTGCCACTGAAGATCAGAGATGACTCAGGGCTAAGGCTGCCAACTCTGTGTTGGGAAATTCCTTGAGATTTTGAGGTGAAACTTCATGAGGGTGGGAGTTTGGGGAGGGGAGGGGGACCTCAGCAGGGGATAATGCCATAGAGTCCACCCTCCGTGGGAACAAATGTCTGTAGTTTGGAGATCAGTTGTAATTCCAGGAGATCTTCAGGCTCCACCTTGAAGCTCAACTCCTCTGGCCTTCTGCCAGCAAGCCCCATTGCCTGCTGCTTCTCTGAGCTGGTGGTAGAACATTTTTTTTTTAAAAAAATGCAATGAAGTTCCCAATGTCACTATATAACTTCTGGATAAAACCCAGAAGTGGCGTAATATAGATCTAGGAATCACCAGAAACTCCATGATTTTGCCACTGAGTTTCTGGTGATTCCTAGAGCTATCTTAAGTCACTTCTGGGTTCTACCTGGAAGCGATGTAGAGACTTTGGTGACATTAATGATGTTGCACCTCCCGTGTCTCCACTTCCATTCCTCCTCCTGGTTGCTAAGCTTGGCCTAGCTATGACAAATACTGACCTTGATAGACCACTGATCCAATTCAATATAAGGCAGCTTCATGTTTCCATGCACGCCTGTGGTCAGAAGACAGGCTTGGCATGGTCTGGCCGTGCCTCTAATTTCTCCAGAACTATTTGTTCTGTAGAGTTTTGACCAGACACACCACTCTAATTCCACCTGACCCGGTGGTAGACCAATCAGACTACTGCTGCACAATCACCACAGAGCGGGCAGGCAGGCATCCTCTTTTTTTTTTTAAGTTGTCTGTGCATGCACAGAACTGCTTATTATGTGGTTATGCACATATCAGTAACTGTGGAGAAAAAATGGCAGTCAGGGAGCAGAAGCCGCGGACCTCCCAAATGGCTTGAGCACACAATGGAGAGATCAGATGGGTGGAAATCCATGGTGAGAACAATTGGATCCATAAATACCAGACTTCCTCTGATGTTGGGACAAGTCGTGGTGAGGACGAGGGGGCCGATGACCAGGGGCAGTTTAAGACTCACTGGTGCCCTAAACACTGACCAATCTTGGTGCCCCACTCCTGAACACGCTTCATTTTTGACGTTTACATGGGGCTGAAATTAAAAAGGGGCAGAGAGGGTCATTGAAATGACTGTCATGACAACTGAATTTGGCTCCATCATTTTATTTTTAAACACAAGCATTTTACTTTCAAACATAGCCTGTGACACTACACCTTGCCATCAAAAAATAGAAGATAACCCCTGGGGTGCACCATGATCAATTTGTACTAGTTTTATCATTTTTTTATTTTTTTTTTACAAATCTTCATTTGTGTTTTTTTTTCTTTTCACCCTTTTCCCAACTTTGTGTTGCCCCCTTTGGCCCAGGTGCCCTAAGCCAGTTTGGAGTAGTGGTTAAGTGCGCGGACTCTTATCTGGGAGAACCGGGTTTGATTCCCCACTCCTCCACTTGCACCTGCTGATGTGACCTTGGGTCAGTCACAAGCTCTGGCACAGCTGTTCTCTCAAGGACAGTTTCTGTCAGAAGTTCTCTCAGCCCCACCTCCCTCACAGGGTGTCTGTTGTGGGGAGGGGAAGGGAAAGGAGTTTGTAAGCTGCTCTGAGACGCCTTTGGGCAGTGAAGGGAGGGGTATAAATCCAAACTCTTCTTCTTTTTCTTCTGTTTGGATGTGCATATTAAATCTCATAGGAATCTGGCTGTTTGACCTGATCTGATCACACCTGTCAGGAGATGGGGCGCAGGCAGTGGGAGTCCGACTTCAGTCCGAGGTCGAGCGGGAGTAGAGCAGGAGCCAATAGCGAAAGTCCAACACACCAACCGGGAGCGGAGTCATTCAGAGCTGAGGTCAGAGAGCCGAGAGTTCAGAGCAAGGACAGGATTCAGAAACTAGGACGAGGTGGGCGCAAGAGCGTCATGAGATCGACTCATTGCTTCCACAAAGAAGCTGGCCGAAAACGGGAATCTAAATCCCCCTGTGCTACTGTTTCCAATTAGTGCTCAGCGTGAGTGGCCAAGCGTCTGTTAAAACTCAGGGCTGAAGGACCGTCTACCCCGCAAGCAAGCTTCCCACTGCTGAGACGCCAAGTCCTGGCAGAGTTGGTCCCTTAAACGAGCAACCTGTGGAGGAAAGTCTGGGGGGGCTGTCTGCTGGTAATTGTTCCTTGTCAGCTGTTACTGATGCGGGTGGCGACGGCAACCTATCAGTTTCTGGCGCTTCAGCGGGGCCAGGTGTGGGTTCTGCTGAAGCCGTCAGCTCCCCCTCGCCACAGCCCATGACAGCATCCTGTGTAAGCTGCTCTGAGCTTCTTGGAGGAACAGTGGGTTACACACAAAAAAAGACAAATATGCAGTCTGACTGTTCTGTGAAATAGCGCGACTCAGGGCAGCCAGTATCATCATGCCCCTGTATAAATCATTGGTGCGACCTCATTTGGAATACTGTGTACAGTCCTGGTCGCCACATCTCAAAAAGGATATTATAGCATTGGAAAAAGTGCAGAGGACAGCAACTATAATGATAAAAGGGTTGGAACACCTTCCCTATGAAGAAAGGTTAAAACGCTTGGGGCTCTTCAGCTTGGAGAAACGACGGCTGAGGGGTGACATGATCGAGGTTTATAAGATTATGCATGGGATTGAGCAGGTTGAGAAAGAAGTCCTTTTCTCCCTTTCTCACAAGACAAGAACTCGTGGGCACTCCATGAAATTGCTGAGCAGTCGGGTTAGAACAGATAAAAGGAAGTCCTTCTTCACCCAAAGAGTGATTAACACATGGAATTCACTGCCACAGGAGGTGGTGGCAGCTACAAGCACGGACAGTTTCAAGAGGGAATTAGATAAACATATGGAGCAGAAGTCCATCAGTGGCTATTAGCCACAGGGTATAGATGGGAACTCTCAGTCTGGGGCAGGTGATGCACTCTATTCTTGGTGCTGGGGGGGGTAGCAGTGGGAGGGCTTCTAGTGTCCTGGCCCCACTGCTGGACCTCCTGATGGCCCCTGGTATTTTTGGCCACTATGTGACAGAGTGTTGGACTAGATGGGCCATTGGCCTGATTCAACATTGGCTTCTCTTATGTTCTTACGTTCTTATGACTCTTTCCCTTGCTAGAACCTGTTTTATGAAGAGTGGGATAGATTTTATAGGTGGGCCCTCCCACAGCTAATTGGTTCCTCCATCTTTGCCTGCCCACCCGTAATTACACAACAACACAATACTGAAAAATGACAAGACGATTCATGATTTTCTAGCAAGGTCTGGTGGATAGATAATCCTTGCCCATTCTCGCCCAACTTTTTTTGGAAGTAATCAAAGCTCATACCCCCCAAAATCTTGTTGGTTTCTACTGGTTTAGAACACACACACATACACAGAATACTCCAGATCAGTGTTCCCTCTAAGCTGAGTTAGTGTGAGCTAGCTCACAGTTTTTAAGCCTCTAGCTCACAGATTTTTGTCCTCACTCAGGAAGGATTGCTCCAGAGCAAACTAATTTATGCAGTAGCCAAATCGTCCACTCACAACTTTAATGCCTGTAGCTCACAAAGTAGAGTTTTTGCTCACAAGACTCCGCAGTTTAGATGGAACGTTGCTCCAGATGTTGGGGGAGTCACACAAGGATAAGCCATTTGGGCAACGTTGGGGTAACTACCCACCCCGCATGTAATATTTGAGGAAATCTGTTTCAATGTCTGCGGAGAAGTGTGCACACGCTGAGTCTCTGTTCTCCCATGTACACAGGGTTGAGCTTGGTTTGCCTTGGAAGCACTGCTGGATTCTAACTTCATTCTCACATCTTTCGGTGAACTCTTGCATTCATGTGCTAATTTGCGGCTATCCACGGATCTTATCAACAACGCTCCCTCTATGCTAAGGAGTGTTGTGAGCAAAAATTCTACTTTCTGAGATACTGGCATTAAAGTTGTGAGCGGGTGATTTGGCTACTGCATACTTCTTCAGCCAAGACAAAAACGTGTGAGCCAGAGGCTAAAAACCTGTGAGCCAGCTCACGCTAACTCAGCTTAGAGGGAAATTAGAGCTGAATGGCGCTTTTAAGACCAACACGGTTTTATTCAAAGCGTGGGCTTTTTTTTTCACCATCCGACGAAGCACACGAAAGCTCACACTTGAATAAACACGGCTACCCACCTTGATCAGCTTAGAGGGAACACTGTTTACCAGCTGCCTGATCCAATTTCAACTCTGCATCTGCATCTTGGCTCTGAGTGGCCCCTCCTAACGGCTGCCCCCACCCTCTTTTTTCCGGTAAATAACCCTTGAGAAGATTTTATTCCATTTGTCTGAAGCAGTGTGCTTTTGCACGTGAAAGCTTACACTTTGAATAAAACTTTGTTGGTCTTGAAGGTGCCACTGGACTCAAAGTTTGTTCTGTCGGTATTACAGTAAGACCCCATAAGGACTGTGAGTTGTTAGAATGTTTATCTCTCTTTATGTATAATTGTATTTTGGTCGTGGACTCTCCCAAAGATTCCACACACTCCCAAATCAGTTGGCTACCTGATCTGTCACTCTCTCTAGCTGTGGAGTCTTGTGAGCATAAAGTCTGCTTTGTGAGCTACTGGTATTAAGCGAGTGATACTGGTGAGTGAGTGATTTGGCTACTGCATAAATTAGTTGGCTCTGGAGCCATCCTTCCTGAGCGAAGGCAAAAATGTGTGAGCTGGAGGCTAAAAAACTGTGAGCTAGCTCACACTAACTCAGCTTAGAGGGAACACTGCCCAGGAGTTCTTATAACAGGCACCTTGACATAAGTAAACACAAAGATAGAAGCCAGGACTGGCAGGCCATAATATCACACCTAGGATATGATCTTGGGAAAATCACATGAGATCTTGCACTGACAGCTGCAAATCCCTCCACCCTGGTGACATCTGCATACTCCAGACGATAACCAGACCAGCCTCAGAGCTAATTCTTTCCATTTCTAATGCTAATCCCATCAACCTCGACCCACCCCTGTATTTCCTTCATAATAGAAAGTCCTGACTTCTACATCTCCTCCCCACCCCAAGCCAGGTGGTTCATTGAGCATTATTGTTCTCATTTGGATTAGTTTAAATTAGCAACCTATTAGGTCTTCAAATCACAAGAGAAGCAATTTTGTTTGTTTGTTTATTTGTTACTTTGATTTATATCCCGTCCTTCCCGGAACCCAAACCCCAAACCTACTTTATATGTAGAAGAAATTTCCAGTCTCCTTTATCCATTCCTGGGAACCCCTAACCATGTTTCCAAAGCTACATTGTTTTAGCCCTGATTAATCCCATCATACCTCAGATTACAAAGCACCATACAAAAGGAGCTGCGGTGGCTCAAGTGGTTAAGACGCTGAACTGCAGGCTGTGGAAGGTCAGTAGTTCAGCAGTTCGAGACCCGGGTGCCGCAAGACGAAGTGAGCTCCCGTCTCTAGTTCCAGCTCCTGCCAACCTAGCAGTTCGAAAGCAAGAAATTGCAAGTAGATAAATAGGTACCACTTCGGTGGGAAGGTAACAGCGTTCCGTGCACCTTGGTGTTTAGTCATGCCGGCCATATGACCACGGAAACGTCTTCGGACAGCGCTGGCTCTTCGGCTTTGAAACGGAGATGAGTACCGCAACCCTAGAGTCGGATTCGACTGGCTTTCGAGCAGGGGAACCTTTACCTTTACCTTACCTCAGATTAATCCAATCAATGCTTTGTTCTGAAGGACCCTGAACATTAGCAAGCCCTCTGGGCACATTTTAGGTATAACTAGCCCAGCACAGCTCCAGTCTGTGTGTGCCTGCCCAGGCACTTTATTGGCAATTCACCCCCAAATTCATTTAGGCCATATTCCATTTTTCCAGTCTCTCATCCATGGACTCCTGATCTCATGGATAGGTAAAGTGTATTTCTCCAACACTCCTATTATTCCTGCTCACCTCTTTACTTGTATGTATAATTTAGTGTGTGCTTTGTTTCTGTATGTGTGCATTTTATTAGGATTTTTTTTAAAAAACAACCCTTTTGGTTAAGCAAATGTCTGGCTATTAAGAGCTCTCATAAAGGGAAAGCTTTGAAAATACATGGTCAAGATTCTACAAATGGTTGGAAGATTACAGTAAATAAAGCATACGGACATATAACTGAACTAGAAGATAATACGAACTATACTTTTAATTATAACACAAAATATTTCTATAAAAATATAAGATGGAAAATATGAATTTACAAAGTAGACAGTGTACGAGATCACAAAATAACTAAAATAATGATATAAATGGTACCTCCAAACTTTTCTGTATTTGTGTTTGTTTGTTTGATATAAAAAAATAAAATTATTTGGAAAAAAAATAGGAAGATCCTCACTATTATCCAACTTCTTGCTGAGGCCTACCAGTTGACTAATTTCCCCCCAGAAACTGAAGTCAGATATTCAGCTTTTTTAAAATCAAAGCTGGTAGGGGTAATGCATTGTCTACCTGGGAATGCTATTTTGAAGTCATGTTTCAAGAGACCATGGGAGGATCTGCCTCTTCTTTTCATATTGACATTTTATAGTTACCTGACTGGCCGTCAGTGACCTTCAGAGAAGTTCTATCTGTAATTAAACAAATGAAATCTGGAAAGGCTCCTGGGCATGACTTTCCTCCAGTTGAACTCTTTAATTAGACCCAGTATGGTGGGAAAAATTATTAGCCTCTCATTTACAAAAATCAACCAAACTGGAGCAATTCCAGGAAGCTGGAGATTAGCGTAGATTACCCCCGTCTATAAGAAGGGGATAAGACTGGATCCCTCCGATTATAGGCCAATTAGCCTATAATTAGCCTACTTCCTGTATTGGGCAAAATACATGCTGACTTGTTAATGAATCAATGAAAGCATGGACGGAAAATGTCATCCATGATTGAGACTACCTATCATGCAATCAGAGGATCCATTAGGGATGTGCAAAAAGCAACGACAACAACCCAAAAACCTTGATATTTTTCAGGTTCGGGTATATTGAACCTGAACAATATCAGAATTTCCTGATATTCCCAAATCCCAATATCACTATGGAATTTGTATTATGGAGCTATTCAGGAAACCCATTTGTTTTCCAGCTCCTTTATACCCTATGGGGACCATTATAGTCAATGCAAAAGGAGCCAACCCAGGATCAACAGTCTCCATAGGGTATAACGGAGAATTGTTCTAGGGGGATCTGGTGCTCTGAGGGGGACGTTTTTTGAGTTAGATGCACCAAATTTGCTGCATAGCAGCTGGTGCCTCTCCTCAAAATACCTCACAAGTCTCAAAAAGGTTGGACCAGGGGGTCCAAATCTTTGGGACCCCAAAGGAGGTGCCCTCCTTCTCCATTGAAATCAATGGAGTGGAGAAAGGCATTTAAAGAGATCTTGGAGCTGCAAGAGAGGATCAGCTGGGGTGGCATGGAGCTGTCCTCGTAGCAATCAGAACTGTACACAGCACTCAAATTTTGGTCTAGGACAGAGTTCTATGGCAATCTACTGTAGACCTCTCTCCAAGGTGATGGAAAGCCATTGATGAAATTTGTTGGTACTATGAACACAATTGAGTATGAATCCACCAAGCCACAGTATCATCCAGCCCACATTTAACAATACAGTCCACAACATACAAACAGGATACCCACAAGAATGGAAGTAGTGTGCCAGTTGGAGAACAGAGACTGTAACACAGTGGTTAAGCATCTGCTTGGCATACAGAAGCCCCCACATTCAATCCCGGTATCTCAAACATTCAATCCCGGTATCTCAAACTGAAAGAACTCAATAGTAGGAGATGTGAGACCCTGGAGAGCCACTGCCAGTCAGAGTAGACAATACTGACCTTCATGGACCAAGGGTCTGATTCAGTATAAGGCAGCTTCATATGTGATTTGGGGAACAGTCATGGCCCAGTGGTAGAGTATCTGCTTGGCATGGAGAAGGTCCTAGGTTCAACCCCTGTCACCTCCAGTTAACAAAAGAATCAGGTAGAAGGTGATATGAAAGACCCAGAAGAGCTAGAGACCTTGGAGAGCAGCTTCCAGTCTGTGTAGGGGTTGTGGCTCAGTGGTAAAGCATCTGCTTGGCATGCAGAAGGTCCTAGGTTCAATCCCTGGCAGCATCTCCAGAAAAGGACCAGGCAGTAGGTGATATGAAAGACCTCAGCCTGAGACGCTGGAGAGCCACTGCCAGTGTGAGTAGACAAGACTGGCCTTGATGGACCAAGGGTCTGCTTCAGTAGAAGGCAGCTTCATGTTTGGGGGAGGGGCTGTGGCTCAGTGGTAGAGCATCTGCTTGGCATGCAGAAGGTCCCAGGTTCAATCCCCGACATCTCCAGTTAAAAGATGAGGCAGTAGGTGATGTGAAAGACCCCTACCCGAGACCCTGGTGAGCTACGGAGGGGGCTGTGGCTCAGTGGTAGAGCATCTGCTTGGCATGCTGAAGGTCCCAGGCTCAACCCTTGGCAGCATCTCCAGTTAGAACAATAAGGTGCGCAGTGACGTGAAACACATTTGCCTGAGACCCAGACAGCTGCTGCCAGTCTGAGTGGACAATCATGACCTCGATGGACCAATGATCTGACTCAGTATATAGCAGCTCCATATGTTCATCATATCGGAAGCTCTCGAGAGGACAGCTTGAAGGTCCTTCGGCACAAAAATTACTGATTTGTGCTGACCGACCAGGATGATGCGGACTCAATGGAGACCAGAACAGAAAAACTGGTGCTCATCAGGAAGTCACTGGCTTCGTCCCGTGAAATTAAAATGACTATATTCTATTCAAAGCAAGGATGCTGAGAAGCAATTTTAAGGATGAGTGCTTAGAGCAGGATGAAGCTCTGTAATATGAGGTTTGTTTCCCCCTAAGGTGCTTTGTTTCCGGAGCACGTCTTAATGGGATTGTATAAAAGGGCTTGTGATGCTCTGCTTCCTCGGCTGTCACTTTGACCACTTGGCTCCCATTGGTGATTTGAGGGTAAGTATCAGAAATATTAGAGACTAGGAATAAGGCCCGTTGTGGGAAGAAATACAGCGGGCTCTAGAAGGAAGCTCCAGGTGAGTGTCCCAGCTGTGGCTGGTGGGGCAGCAGAGGGAAGGGGGAAATAGAGGGAGGCAAGCCATGTCTATTTTCTTCTGCTTAGCTATAAGGCAGGGCTGTCTCAAGTCATTTTACTGCCCTAAGTGGGTAGTATGGTCTTATGGTAACAGGTATGGTTTTCCCCACCCCAGATTTATGTTGATTTAGGGCTATGCAATGGCAGCTAAGGTAGAAAAGTACCTCCTCCTATGCATTGTCTTCTGGGTTCCAAGAGTCTGGAAAGCAGTTCCATAACCAGTTACAGGGTTGCCAACTCTGGGTTAGGAAATACGTGGAGATTTTGGGGGGTGGAGCCTGGGGGAGACAGGGGTTTGGGTGGGGAGGGACTTCAGCAGGGTATAATGCCATAGAGTCCACTGCCCAAAGCAGCCATTGTCTCCAGGAGAACTGATCTTGGTCATCTGGAGATCAGTTGTAATAGCTGAGGAATTTTCTGTAGGGGAAATAATGTACTATGGCTGGGGAATACGGTGATTTCTGGGAGATCTCCAGGCCGCACAGGGAGATTGGCAACTCCAGTGACCATTTAAGGGAAGATTGGGATATGTATTTTACCTCAGGACACATTCAATGACTGCCAACAGCAACAGCAAACTGTTTAGAATTTTAGAGGCAAAGGCCAATCAGGCCGCATATGCAAATGACCTCTGTGTTCCGGCTGGCTATTGGGGGGAGAGGAACAGCAAACTGTTTAGAATATTGGAGGCGAGAGTCTGGCAACACAGCCAGTGGATAGGGACAGCTTCTGAGTGACACACCATGGAGCCAACTGATTTAGGAGAGTGTGGAATGTTCAGAAAGTGCCACCTCACTCTCAATTATATATAAGGAGAGAGAAAAGATTATGTTAGGGTTTGCCCCCAAAGTTCACTGGTTGGTACATCTGGCAGCAGCAAATTTCTGTTTTTTATAATGTCTTCTGGAGATTAAATGCCATCGGTGACCCCAAACAGAAGACTACATTCCATCTTCCTTGGTTTTATGATTATCTAGAATGGTTTTGAGATGGTTTGTAGTGTCTTCTAATGTATCTAGAATTCCACACAGGGAACAGTGACCGAAGTTGGGATAACAAGATTAGCTGGTTTTATGTGAAGGGGCTGTGGCTGAATGGCAGAACATCTGCTCGGCATGCAGAAGGTCCCAGTTTTACTTCCTGGCATCTCCAGAAAAAGTTAGGTTGTAGGTGATGAGAAAGACCCCCAACCCGAGAAGACCCTGGAGAGCAGCTGCCAGTCTGAGTAGACAATACTGACCTTGGGGGACCAAGGGTCTGATTCAATACAAGGCGGCTTTATCAGTTTGTGTGTTCATGAGAAAGGGGGGCTGAAGAAGGGACGATGCCTGAAAAGGTTACTGGGGAAAGAAAAAGAAAACCAAAAGAGCCAGTTTGGTGTAGTGGTAAGAAGCATGGATTCTAATTTGGGAGAACCGGGTTCGATTCCTCACTCCTCCACGTGCAGCTGCTGGTGTGTGACTTTGGATCAGTCACACGTTCTCTCAGAGCTGTTCTCTCAAGGGCAGTCCTCGAGAGAGCTCTCTCAGCCCCACCTACCTCACAGGGTGTCTGTCGTGGGGAGAGGAAGGGAAAGGAGATTGTAAGCTGCTCTGAGACTCCTTCAGGTAATGAAGGGTGGGGTGTGAATCCAATCCCTTCTTCTCTTCTTGATCATTGGGCTTTATCCTACCAGTCCCCTCAGCTCTGTGCAGGATTTTTCTCCAGATAGTCTTCCTGTGGGAGAAAGCTCCGTGCCCTGGAAGGAGGCTCTAAACATAGCTGAGGAAAACGGTAGAATAAAAAAACAGAGGGAGAATTTTTGAAATTTTCCTAGTTTAGTATAAAGCTTCATGGGACCTTCTCAAAATCCCATAGATATTGGGATCTGGAAATTCCACGTTTCCCGAATCATTTGCCCTGTGGAAAATGTGGCAGCAATCCAAGGGATGTATAGAACTCCCATCCCAAGAAATTGTGCTAAATTTCATTAAATCCTGTTGCCCCCCTCCCAAAATGTTTCACCTGAGGAGGAACCGCCCCAGAGCTGTTTTTAATTCTCAAAACCAGACGAGGTCCTGGGTGTTCCATGAATGCTGATCTCAGTGGTTTCTTAAATTCAGTTCCCGGGTGGAAAGTGAGCAAATGCCATAAGGGACCTTGATGTGAATTGAGAAGTTTAACCCCCACACAACCATTTCCCCAAACTTAATCGGCGCCAGAGACATTTGCCGCAAAAGGGGGACCCTGAACTGGGTGGAAAGGTGGCATACACATGTATTAAATAAATAAACATTTATATGTTGTTGAAGGCTTTCATGGCTGGAGTCCATTAGCTGTTGTAGATTTTCCGGGTCGTCTGCCCGTGTTCTTGGTATTCTAGGACCTGACGTTTTGCCAGTGGCTGTGACTGGCATACTCTGAGGTATAACACAGAAAGATGGAGTACTCTCTGTGTCAAGGTGAGAAGAAAAATGGCACGTAGGTAATTTCCTGAGTAACTTCCTCGAGGTATAACTGGATCCTGTCAAGGCGGCAGCCCCTTGACACAGAAAAATGGCACGTAGGTAATTTCCTGAGTAGACTTCCTCGGAGGTATAACTGGCATCCTCAGAGGTATAACACAGAAAGATGGAGTGCTCTCTGTGTCAAGGTGAGAAGAAAGATGGTACATAGGTAATTTCCTGAGTAGACTTCCTCAGAGGTATAACTGGCATCCTCAGAGGTATAACACAGAAAGATGGAGTGCTCTCTGTGTCAAGACGGCAGCACCTTGACGCAGAGAGTACTCCGTCTTTCTGTGTTATACCTCTGAGGATGCCAGCCACAGCTACTGGCGAAACATCAGGTCCTACAATGCCCACGTCCATACAGCCTGGAAAATCTAGGACGACAGCTAAATACTTATATGTTTCCCCAATACGACAAATAGCAACTCCCTGGGCCGTTTCGGGTTTTGAAAACAGTGCAGAGGGAAAGACTTCACCCCCTTCCTCCATTCTGGGTACCGAAAAAGACCATGGCACCGATTAGAATTGGGCCTGAGAACTGAGTTTTTAAAATGCTGAGAGTATGCACATTGTTAGAAGTTCAGTTATACAGAAGTCTAACAGCTCAATTGACAGAGATCTCACTGTGATAACTGGTTTATAAATGTATTTTTTGGTGACGGCTCCACTTTGAACTCATACTACTTGGATTTCCTTGAAAGCCAACAGCGATTATTTGGTGTAGTGGTTAGGAGCGCAGACTCTAATCTGGGAGAACGGGGTTTGCAGAAGCAGAAGAAGGAGAGATTGGATTTATAGCCCACCCTTCACTTGGAGTCTCCAAAGGGTTTACAATCTCCTTTCCCTTCCCCTCTCCACAGCAGACACCCTGTGAGGGAGGTGGGAATGAGAGAGCTCTTCTGAAAACTGCCCTTGAGAGAACAGCTTTGACAGAACTATGGCTTGCCCAAGGTCATCCAGCAGCTGCAAGTGGAGGAGTGGGGAATCAAACCCAGTTCTCCCAGATTAGAGTCCGCACACTTCACCACTACACCAAACTGTATACAAACAAATCTCAAAAAGGAGAAAAGTGAAACACAGTACAATAGATTTGTGTAAAGAGAAACAGGTTAATAATACATCTTCCAAACATTACAAGCAACTGAACAATTATTATTCTAAATTTGTATAGCTATATAGAAATACTATCTCAGCTAATTGTCCAGAAACTGCTTTTCAAGATATTTTTACCACAACTGGAGATCTCTTACTGCGCTCGGAATTTCTTCTTGCTGAGCCAAATATTCAAAAATGGGGAACCGAATTGCGACGAAATTGGCCTTAACTAAATTAGATTCAAATTGAGAAAGGTTTTCAGTTATTTTTGCTGGAATCAAACCCAGTTCTCCCAGATTAGAATCCATGCACTTAACCACTGGCTCTCAAACTGGCTGATTCCCCACTCCTCCATAAGCAGCTGCTGGTGTGACCTTGGGTCAGTCACAAGTTCTCTCAAAGCTGGTCTCCCAAGAGCAGTCCTCGAAAGAGCTCTCCCAGCCCCACCCACCTCACAGGCAGTGCTCCCTCTAAGCTGTGGAATCATGTGAACAAAAATTCTATTTTGTGAGCTACTGGCATTAAAGTTGTGAGCGAGGCATTTGGTTACCGTATAAATCAGCTTGCTCTGGAACAGTGTTCCCTCTAAGCTGAGTTAGTGTGAGCTAGCTCCCATTTTTTTAGCCTCCGGCTCACACACTTTCGTCTTAGCTCAGGAAGGAGGGCTCCGGAGCAGACTAATTCATGCAGTAGCTGAATCGCTTGCTCACAACTTTCATGCCCATCGCTCATAAAGTAGGATGTCTGCTCACAAGACTCCACGATTTAGAGGGAGCGTTGCTCTGGAGCCCTCCTTCCTGAGCTGAGGCAAGAATCTGTGAGCCAGAGGCTAAAAAAACTGTGACCAAGCACACACTAACTCAGCTTAGAGGGAACACTGCTCACAGGGTGTCTGTTGTGGGGAGGGGAAGGGAAAGGAGATTGTGAGCCACTCTGAGGCCTTTAGATAGTGAAGGGTGGGGTATAAATCCAATCTCTTCTTCTTCTAAGTAGGCCTTCCAAGAAAATAAGGTTAACAATGGCGCACAGAATGCCCAAGCCTGCATTTGCTCACTGTCTTAATAAACTATATTGACTTTTTAAAGAATTACAATGTTGAGTTGCTGGAGGGGAACAAAGACGGATCTGGGCTTTGATGCTTTAGTGTGTCTCCCTTAGGGAGGGGTGGAAATTCCTTGGAAGGCTTCATTTGCTCATACCAGTCACAGCTTTACTGTAGTCCAATTTAGGCAACTACAGCCCTACGGGTACGGTTGCCAACCTGTGGCGAATGGGACACTGAGAGGCCAGGATGTGGAGAGGGAACCACCACATCAGCAGCATGATGGCATTTTCTAGGGCAAACCTGGGAGCGATGTGCTGCTCTAGAATTTGGCAGAAGCATTATGGTTTAGTTTCTGCTGAACCCTGGAGCTGCACTGGGGCATGCATCTGAAAAACCCAAAGCCAAAAATGCACGTGAAGATTGCTGTTTGAGATCTCCCAGTATGCCAACTGAAATATATAATATAAGCTTTAATCCCTTCAAAGTCATAAACAGATGGTACCTTCCTCCCACAAGAATCCACCGCATTAATTCTAAAATGAGCCCAAAATGTTGGAAAAACTGCGGCCAAATTGGAGATTACATACCTTGTTGGTGGCACTGTCCAGTCATTAAAAAAAATTGGCTCTTGATTTTGAAACAGATATCTATAATTACTGAAATAAATCTACCTGAATTACCAGAAACATCCCTTCTCTTCCACTGGTCGAAACCTAGAAAAAACACAAATAAGAAAAATTAATCTCATATCTTCCTGCGATTGCAAGAATTTTAATTGCAAAAAAAATGGAGAGAACGATCAGGCCTGACTTTACAAATGTGGCAAAATAAACGATAGGGATACTTTTTGTTCAGCACAATAATGAAGCATTCAACTGAAGCTAATTTGCTTTACTATCAAAAGACATTTCAAGCTCTTTGGTTTCCTGTGATAAATTACCTGGCAGATAAAGGAATAATCCCTCATCATTCACATTATCGAGACTGGTTATCTTTTTGAATTGTTCTAATGTTAATGCTTAAAAGTTCAACCTTCTGCATGATAGTATGTGAGATGTACTGTATTTTTATATGGATAAGCTGAAATTTTAATTCTTTGTTTTGTATTTTGCATTAAATTAAAAAAAAAAATTGCTGTTTGAGGTCATTACCCTGATTTCCAAAACAGTAAACACAAATCTAGGCAGGGGCTGCTTTGGGGGAATGCTTCCCCACAGCTGGCCAGGTGGTCTGCAGAGGGAAATCCCACTCCCAAATGATGTAAATTTGGCTGAATTTATCATAGAGTTTGCCCAAATCATAGAATCATAGAGTTGGAAGGGATCTCCAGGGTTATCTAGTCCAACCCACTGCACAATGCAGGAAATTCAGAAATACCTCCCCCTCCATACCCTAATCCTAATCCTAACCCTGTTCCATGCCCAGAAGATGACAAAAAACCTTCAAGATCTCCAGCCAAACTGATCTGGAGAAAAATGACTTCCTGCCCCCTAATGTAGTGATCAGCATTTCCCTGGGTGCATAAGAAAGGGCCACAAGAACTAAGAACTGATGTAACCCTTCCTGCCCTCCCTCTCATGATCTGCCCAAGTCCACAGAATCAGCATTGCTGTTGGATGGCCATCTAGCCTCTTTTTGAAAACCTCAAAAGAAGGAGAGCCCACAACCTCCTGGGGAAGCCTATTCCACTGAAGAACCGCTCTGTCAGGAAGTTCTTCCTGACGTTTAACCGAAAACTCTTCTGATTAAATTTCCAACCATTGGTTCTGGTTTGACCTTCTAGGGCAACAGAAAACAACTCCGCTACATCCTCTATAGGACAGCCCTTCAAGTACTTGAAAAGGGTTATCATATCACATCTCCTTTCCAGGCTAAACAGACCCAGCTCCTTCAACCATTCCTCATAGGTCTTGGTCTCCAGAATCACTAAAATACCAGAGTGTCACCTGCAGACACCCCAACATGCCTACTTCACTTCTGGATGATGTTAGCCCGTCAGGACAGTAAAACCAGAAGTGGCCCAAAACCACTTCCAGTATCCCGGAAGTGGGCCAGGACGCACCCCCCTGCTGGCCAGGTGAATGCACCTGGCAACCCTAAATCTAGGATTCTCAGACATTTCAAAAAACACCCCACCCCCTGAAAAATCTGTGTTGATTTTTGCACTCGGGTGCCAACCACAGCAACAGGCTTCTTGTTTTTCTTTGATTGTTCCAATTTCCTGAGCAACGACATCCCTCCCTTCCAATTGGATCCTTGGGAAGGGATCAGGAGAGCACTCCCAGCCAATATCCTTTGGAGACTAGGCCCAGAGAAGGAATTTCCTTAGAGGGTATGTGTCGAATTGTGACATAGTAAAGTTCTTCCCGAATCCAGGATCTGAAATTATAACTTTTCCCCTTGGTGCACACCCCTAGGCATGACATCACTTCTGGGTTGGCCCTGGAAATGACGTCATCAGGATGACATGATGACAATTTTTACATCATTTCATCCCCCTCACTGGCCTAATGAGCAGCTGCATAGACCCAAGGACTCCCACTGGGTGGCTTACAATCACTATATGTTGAAATGACAGAAGTGTCGCACAACATTCTAGGAATTCCCTAGTCTCTACAGTAAAGACCATCGAGATTTGGGAAACTCCTTGAACATTACTGATGGGGGTGACCAGAAGTGCTATCTCTGCATCTGGGACATCAATTTCCCACATTTTCTCCTGCTGCGAGAGATGTCTTACATATATCCATCATTATAATCATTTTTGCCACCGGTTGTTTTCTCGGAGGAGCATTGTCCCTATAATTTCCTTGAAAATTTCAACCATACTGCATAATAAACCAAGATTGTATCCTTCACCCAAGGGACCCTCACTGTCAATTCCAGCCCCAGGTTAGGGAATTCCTGGATATTTGGGGTATAGCCAGTGGGGGGGCAGGTTTTGGGGAGGGAATGGACATCACTGGGATATAAAGCCATAGAGTTCACCCTCCAAAGCCACCATTTCCTCTTGGGGAACTGATCTCTGTTGTCTGGGGATCTGTTGTTATCCTGGGAGATCTCCAGGAAGCAAGCGGGCAGCAGGGAATAATATAGGTGGCTTCGATGGAACCTCCTTGGTGCTATGCTGGAGATCACGGGTACAGATCTTGACATTTTCCTGTCTTGCATAAGAGCATCAGAAGAGCCCTGCTGGGTCAGACCAGTGGTCCATCCAGTCCAGCATCCTGTCTCACACATTGGCCAACCATTTTCTCTGGAGGGCCAACAACAGGGCATAGAGGCCAAGGCCTTCCCCTGAGAAGAACATCAGAAGAGCCCTCCTGGATCAGACCACTGGTCCATCTAGTCCAGCCTCCTGTCTCACACAGTGGCCAGTCAGTTCCTCTGGAGGACCAACAACAGCAGACAGAGGCCAAGGCCTTCCCCTGGTGTTGCCTCCTGGCTCTGGGATTCAAAAGATTAGTGCCTCTGAATGTGGAGGTTTCCCTCAGTCACCATGCCTACTAGCCACTGATAGACATCCTCTATGGATCTATTTAATCCCCTTTAAAAGCCATTTATTCCTGTGGCCATTACTACATCCTCTGGCAGCGAATTCCACTTTTTAATTCCTCTCCGTGTAAAGTAGTATTTCCTTTTGTTCATCCTGATCCTACTGCCCATCAGCATCATTGGATACCCTCAAGTTCTAGTATTTGGGGAGAGAGAGAAAAAGTTCTCTTTGTTAACTCTCTCCACCCCATGCATCATTTTATAAACCTCTCCCATGCCCCCCCCACCTTAGTTGTCTCTTTTCTAACCTGAAAATCCCAGACTCTCCAGCCTTTCCTCACAGGGAAGGTACTCCAACCCCCTCATGATCTTGGTTGCCCTCCTCTGTACTTTCCCCAGCTCTGCAATGTCCTTTTGGAGATATGCTGACCAGAACCATGGCAAATCACATTTCCCCCCGTTACGATTGATATTGCAAATAGATCTATTTTCATAAGAACATAAAAGAAGCCAATGTTGGATCAGGCCAATGGCCCATCCAGTCCGACACTCTGTCACACAGCAGCCAAAAATACCAGGTGCCATCAGGAGGTCCAGCAGTGGGGCCAGGACACTAGAAGCCATCCCACTGTTGCCTCCCCCCCAAAGCACCAAGAATACAGAGCATCCCTTGCCCCAGACTGACAGTTCCTATCTATACCTTGTGGCTAATAGCCACTGATGGACCTCTGCTCCATATGTTTATCTAATTCCCTCTTAAAGCTATCCATGCTTGTAACCACCATCACCTCCTGTGGCAGTGAATTCCACGTGTTAAATCACTCTTTGGGTGAAGATGCCATGAGCCAGGATGTGGGGCCAGGCGAGTGTGGGGTGGTCAGAGCACAGTTCGAGGTCAAAGCCAAGCAAGCTGAATAACCAGGTACAAGGTGCAAGACGAGCAGTGTGGTCGAGGGGCAGTTCAGAGTTCAGGAGCTGAGCAAGTCAAGAAACTGGGAGAGCCAAGTCCAAATCACCAACCGTTAGCATTGTCAGGGAGGTTCCAGAGCCAAGGGTCAAGAGTCCGAGAGACGAGGGTCCGGGGTGCAGAGTAGCGAGGCCAAGACGAGCCGAGGTCAAGAAGCCGAGAGTCACAAACCAGGAACAAGGAGTCAGGAACTCGAGCAGCGTGGTGCAGAGCATAGTTGATGTGACTAGTTGCTGGCATGAATCAGTAGTTTGCCAGCACAGGCTAAATAGGAATCCAAGTGGCTGGTAATTAGCATGCCTCAAACATGTCCCGGCTCCCGCTAATACTCAGGGCTCCACGAGCACCAGTTGCGCATGCGTGCTTCGTGCTGCCAGGCTGCCAAGTCCTGCCGGCGCTGCTCTTGCAAATGAGACACCGGTGGTGGTGAGTCAGGGGGCATGTTGCTCGAGCAGCGATCTTCCTCAGCTGTTGCTGGCCTGGCCTTGGAGCTTGCCGCGTTGTCAGGTGCAGGGGTTTCTGTTGTGGAGAGCTCATCCCTGTCGGCACTTAGCTCTTCCACAGGCTCCAAGAGCTCGAGCCCAGCAGGGGCCGTGACAGAAGAAGTACTTCCTTTTATATGTTCTAATTTAATTTGACTTCAGTGTGCCAGTGTGTATGAAGCTGACCTAATGGTCACATGTATTGCCTAGCAAAATGTTTCCAGTGACATGTGTTGCATTCATCTCAGTCAATTTTTCATCATGTGGTTACTTAATGCTGAACGATGAAGGGAATTGATTCCATCGTGAATAATTACATTCCAGTGCAAAATTTCTTTCTGTGGCCTGGGATCACATGAACACATGAAGCTGCGTTATCCTGACTCTCGGTTATCAGACTCTCGGTTCATCAAAGTCAGTATGGTCTACTCCAACTGGCAGCGGCTCTCCAGGGTCTCAGGCTGAGGTCTTTCCCATCACCTACTACCTGGACCTTTAACTGGAGATGCTGGGGAGTCAACCTGGGACCTTTCTGCATACCAAGCAGATGCTCTGCCATTGAGCCATGACTTCTCCTTCGTTCAGGCTTGTCTGAATTGTCTTGTTAAAATGGCAGATGCAAAAACCTTCCTCTGTTCTCCTTGCAGGCTGGATTTAAATCTTCAAGAAGATGGCTTACCAGTGCAAACAACCGTGCGTGGGTCCTCCTTCTTTTGTGAAAGGTTCCACGATAAGCTATACGGATGCAGATGCCGTCAAGTCCTCAGATGTACCCCCCTGTGCCGCGCCATGCCGAGAGGCACACACAGATCCATCTAAAACTGCAGCCGTTGGAGGAAAGTCTGGGGCTCCATGTGCCCCTCCATGTTCAACGGGTAGCCAAACAGCGAGCACCAAAGCGAGCAAGGTGGCCGTGAAGGCAGCTGATACGACGGAGGTCTGCAAAGTGGTGTGCACTGAGGGATGTGGCAACTTTCCCACAAAGACTGCCAAATCTTCGACACCGGGCCAAACCCAAGGACCAACTTGTGTCCCTGTGTGCAAAACACCTGACCAAGGTCCATCTTGCGTTCCTGTCTGTACATCACCTTGCAAAGACCCAGCTTGCGTCCCCATCTGCAAAACTCCCGACCAAGGTCCAGCTTATGTCCCTGCCTGTACATCCCCTAGCAAAGATCCAGTTTGTGTTCCTGTCTGTGCAACACCTGGCCAGGGTCCGACTTACATCCCTGTTTGTGTTGCACATGGCCATGCTCCATCTTATGTCCCCATCTGCACAACACCAGGTCACCCTCCAACATATGTCCCCATCTGCACAACGCCAGGCCATCCTCCGACTTATGTCCCAGTCTGCACATCTCCGAGCCAAGGTCCAACCTGTGTCCCTGTCTGTACAACACCGGGCCAAGCTCCAACCTGTGTCCCCATCTGTACAACTCCGGGCCAAGCTCCAACCTGTGTCCCCGTCTGTACAACTCCAGGTCAGGCTCCAACCTGTGTCCCCGTCTGTACAACTCCAGGCCAGGCTCCAACCTGTGTCCCTGTCTGTACAACTCCGGGTCAAGGTCCAACCTATATCCCTGTCTGCACAACTCCGGGCCAAGGTCCAACCTGTGTCCCTGTCTGTACAACTCCGGGCCAAGGTCCAACCTATGTCCCTGTCTGCACAACTCCAGGCCAGGCTCCAACCTGTGTCCCTGTCTGTACAACTCCAGGCCAAGGTCCAACCTATGTCCCTGTCTGCACAACTCCGGGCCAAGCTCCAACCTGTGTCCCTGTCTGTACAACTCCAGGCCAAGGTCCAACCTATGTCCCTGTCTGCACAACTCCGGGCCAAGGTCCAACCTGTGTCCCTGTCTGTACAACTCCGGGCCAAGGTCCAACCTTTGTCCCTGTCTGCACAACTCCAGGCCAAGCTCCAACCTGTGTCCCTGTCTGCACAACTCCTGGTCAAGGTCCAACCTGTGTCCCTGTCTGTACAACTCCGGGCCAAGGTCCAACCTGTGTCCCTGTCTGCACAACTCCAGGCCAAGGTCCAACCTGTGTCCCTGTCTGTGCAACACCCGGCCAGGCTCCAACCTGTGTCCCTGTCTGTACAACTCCAGGCAAAGCTCCAACCTGTGTCCCTGTCTGCAAATCACCTTCCCGAGTCCCTTTCTCTTGTAAATCTCCACCCTCTTCCCCAGCCTTCTATGTTCAATGTTGTCGCTGTGGCTGTGGCTGTGGCTGCATGTTCCTTGTTACACAACCAGCCAAAAGTGTGACACCTTGTGCATACCGTTCACGCTCACCCAGTAGCAAATCACAAGGTTAGTGCTTTGGGGAAGCTCATTAGCTTTGGAAGGAAGAAATGAATGAGCAACAGGTCTCGGTGCAATCTGCCTTAGCTTTCTCTTGCACATCCAAGGGTGCACCTTCGTGTTCTCTTGAACGTCCAAGGGTGCACCTTTAGCAGCTTCAGGCTTGTACTCTTTTGTCTCTTGATCATTAAAATATGCATAATGCTATGCTTCCTCTGAGAGGGTGAACAAAAAAACAGCTATCTCCTTCCAAAGTATACCACATACTTTGGAGAGAACAATGCTATGGGTTGGGTTAGGGTTTTGGATTCAGTTGCTTAAAAATATGAATTTTAGATTCAGATGGTGAATATGCAGTTTCATTCTTTTTTGTAGCCGGAGTGCTTTAAACTTACTGGCATCTCTTGACAGCACTGATTTTGGGAGAGGTCGGAGGCAGAGCCCTGTAGGCTGCGATCTCTCCAAGCCTATCAGATATCTTAGAGAGATCGCTGGCACAACGGAGCTGTCCGAGTCAATCCACACTATGCAGTCAAATGCTAGATCCTTATATTCAGTCGCCATATTAAATATCAAAGTTACCCTTAGACATTAATGACCACACGGGTGTCCTATATTAAAATGTGGAAATCAAATACCAAATATGAAGCAAACGTTCAGGAGTTCATGGAAAGGATCATTCAAGATTCACAGACTTCCAAGGGAAATCTCTGCAAGGAAGTGCTATTCAGTTCAGCTCTGCTTGGAACTCATATCTTCCTTCATGCTTTCCTCTCTTTCCTCATCTCTGCAATGTTGCCTCAAAACATACATCAAATAAAATCTATCTATATATATATTTTGCTATAGCACAATCCGAGTCTTGTTTTGCAGAATTTGCCTTGATTCATATTAAGGGATAAGGGAGGTTTTGATGAGATTAGGAAATTTCCAAAGGGTGGTGACATGCCCACCCCTAGGTTGTGACTGAAATCAGGTTTAATACCATCACCTCGAATTCAATGTCTACAGTCCTATTGCATTTTTATTCGATTTCTCCTCATCCTATTGATTGTGGTGGTGGTGATGGAAAGTGTCATCAAGTCACAGCTGATTTACGGTGACTCCAGAGGGTTTTCAAGACCAGAGAAATCCAGAGGTGGTTTGCCATTGCTTGCCTGTGAGTAGCGACCCTGGACTTCTGTCAGACTCCTAATCGAGAGACTCCCAACAACACTCTCTTCGGCAGTGATTTGCTTATTGAGAGATCAGCATGATCCAGGCTAGAGCAGTACTGTGTCAGAACTGAGGTTCTGGTAGGAAAGTTCAAAGATATAGACAGTTCAAACAGGCCCCCCATCAGAATAACCAATTATGCTTTGCATCCATCCCGCCTTGCATGCCCTACCCCTCCCACCTGGGAATATACCATCCTGTTATCTACAACAGCAAGCTGGCACAGCTTTGATCTCAAGAATGTTCCTCTAGAAGGAAGGTATCTTAAGGAAATGATGGCTGAGGGGTGATATGATCGAAGTTTATAGGATTATGCATGGGGCAGAGCAGGCAGAGAAAAAGGTCCTTTTCTCCCTTTCTCACAATACAAGAACTTGTGGGCACTCCATGAAATTGCTGAGCAGTCGGGTAAACAGATAAAAGGAAGTCCTTCTTCACCCAAAGAGTGATTAACACATGGAATTCACTGCCACAGGAGGTGGTGGCAGCTACAAGCATGGATGGCTTCAAGAGATAAGCATATGGAGAAGAGGTCCATCAGTGGCTATTAGCCACAAGGTACAGGTAGGAACTCTGGAGCAAGTGATGCACTGTATTCTTGGTGCTTAGGGGGTCAACAGTGGGAGAGCTTCTAGTGTCCTGGCCCTGCTGGTGGGCCTCCTGATGGCACCTTGTATTTTTGGCCACTCTGTGACAGTGTTGGACTGGATGGGCCATTGGCCTGATCCAACGTTGGCTTCTCTTTTCTTCTTCTTCTTCTTCTTCTTCTTCTTCTTCTTCTTCTTCTTCTTCTTCTTCTTCTTCTTCTTCTTCTTCTTCTTCTTCTTCTTCTTCTTCTTCTTCTTCTTCTTCTTCTTCTTCTTCTTCTCCTTCTCCTTCTCCTTCTCCTTCTCCTTCTCCTTCTCCTCCTCCTCCTCCTTCTCCTTCTCCTTCTCCTTCTCCTTCTCCTTCTCCTTCTCCTTCTCCTCCTCCTCCTCCTCCTCCTCCTCCTCCTCCTCCTCCTCCTCCTCCTCCTCCTCCTTGCAAAGTCAGCAGGTTGTCCAAGAAAAGACTCACCAGCACTGCCTTGGCAAATGCCAAGTGATTTTGGGGATGGTGCCAGGGGAGGGCAGAGTGAGGCAAAGATGTGGCATCTTTGTGACATCCTAGTGCATCATTGTGGAGGCTACTTTCCAGACATCCCCCCCCCCCTTCCACTGAAGTGTAAGGATGTGTCACTGGTGACCAAGATGAAGATAACTCATACCATAACATTCCATGTTACTATGCATGGTTGTGACTGTTGGGTGACGAAGATGGCAGACAGGAAGAAAGTCAACTCATTTGAATTGCGGTGTTGGAGGAGAGCGTTAGGGATGATGTGGCCCACCAAAAATACAAATCAAATCAAGCCTAAGAACGTAAGAGAACATAAGAGAAGCGATGTTGGATGTTGGATGAGGCCAATGGCCCATCCAGTCCAACACTCTGTCACACAGTGGCCAAAAATACCAGGTGTCACCAGGAGGTCCACCAGTGGGGCTGGGACACTAGAAGCCCTCCCAGTTTTGCCCTCCCCCGCATGCACCAAGGATACAGAGCATCACCTACTGTAGACCGAGAGTTCCTACCTACCCCTTGTGGCTAATAGCCACTGATAGACTTCTGCTTCAGATGTTTAATTCCCTCTTGAAGCCATCCATGCTTGTAGCCACCACCACCTCCTGTGGCAGTGAATTCCGTGTGTTAATCACCCTTTGGGTGAAGAAGGACTTCATTTTATCTGTTCTATCCTGACTGCTCAGCAGTTTCATTGAGTGCCCACAAGTTCTTGTATTGTGAGAAAGGGAGAAAAGGACTCCTTTCTCTACCAGCTCTATCCCATGCATAATCTTACAAACCTCGATCATATCACCCCTCAGCTGTTGTTTCTCCAAGCCTAAACATACCCTAGAAGCTAAAATGACCCAACTGATGCTATCATACTTTGGCCATGTTATGAGAAGATAAGAGTCACTGGTAGGGATGTCAGCCTCCAGGTGGGACCTGGGGTTCCCCTGGAGTTACAGCTCATCCCCAGACTACAGAGATGAGTTCCCCTGGAGAAAATGGGTGCTTTGGAGGATGGAGTCTGTGGTGTTATACCCCAATGAGGTCTCTGTCCTCCCCAGATTATATCCCCAAATTCCCAGGAGCTTCCTATCATGGATCTGGCAACCCGATCCCCCCATCTCTCACTGGTGGCCAGAGGAGACTTGCCAACCCTAGCCACTGGAAAATATAATAATGCAAGGCAGAGGTGGAAACAGGGGAGGGCAATGAGCATCTAGCATTCATGCTGCTGTTTTACCAAACCCACGCTGGAACAGAAATTCCCCTCTACATTGCATGCTGCTTTCATTTTCTTTGATTGTCGGATTTCGGGGTAGCTAGCCACCACACTCCGTGCCAGTTTCACTTCCTTTGATCTCTCAGTTTTATGGTACCGTCTGCATAGATTTATGGCCATTCAGGGGTGACCAGGGCTATTTTTGGGCAGGAAAGCACAGGAACGGCATTCCAGCTGGCTTCAGAGTTGGCCATGCCCACTACAGCCAAAACCTCCGCATGTGGGGCTACAGAGTGAAGGCCTGGAGAGTGACCCCCCCCCAGTGACTCTGAGGCGGGTGGGCCAGGGGCTCCCCTGGAAGGATCGGGGAGGCATTTAAATGCCTCTCCGTGCCTTCCCCAGCCTGTCCAAGGGACGGCTTGGCCGGGCAAGCCAAAGGAAGGCAGGGGTGTGGCCTAATAATTGAATAAGCTGTGCTGTCATGGGTGGGCCTAATATGCTAATGAGTTTCTGCTGTTGGTGTGGTCTAGTATGCGAATGAGTTCCTGGTGGGCTTTTTCTACAAAAAAAAAGCCCCGGGGGTAACTCTGCAGTCAGTATGGAGTTGGCCCGGGGTATTTGAATGTGGTTTTGAGCCGCATCTTTTTCTGTTCCAGTGTGGGTTTGGTAAAACAATGGAGCGAATGCTAGATGCAGAATGGGCCTTACATACCCACAGAGGCAATTCTACTTTAGAACGATTAGATCGGTCCCTGTGTGGTCCCAGTAGCAAACCACATCCCTCTAAATCTGCCCGACATCATCCCTACCCTCAAGGAAGATGTTTCCTGGTCGTTTATTCCTCCCATGATCCTTTTCAGGCCTTTTCCACTTTGAATTGCAGACTGAGCTAGATATTTCCTGGTTAGGGGGTGGCACCTGGTGCAGTGGTTAAGCGTGGCAGACTCTAATCTGGAGGACTGGGTATGATTCCCCTCTCCTCCATATGAAACCAGCTGGGTGACCATGGGTTAGTTGCAGGTCTCTCAGAGCTGTTCTCTCAAGAGCAGTTCTCTCAGAGGACTCTCAGCCTCACTTACCTCACAGGGTGTCTGTTGTGGGGAGAGGAAGGGAAGGAGATTTTAAGCTGCTCTTGGACTCTGAGAGAAGAAGAAGAAGAAGAAGAAGAAGAAGAAGAAGAAGAAGAAGAAGAAGAAGAAGAAGAAGAAGAAGAAGAAGATTGGATTTACACCCCGCCCTTCACTGCCCAAAGGCATCTCAGAGCGGCTCACAAACTCCTTTCCCTTCCCCTCCCCAAAACAGACACCCTGTGAGGTAGGTGGGGCTGAGAGAACTTCTGACAGAAACTGTCCTTGAGAGAACAGCTGTGCCAGAGCTTGTGACTGACCCAAGGTCACATCAGCAGGTGCAAGTGGAGGAGTGGGGGAATCAAACCCAGTTCTCCCAGATAAGAGTCCACGCACTTAACCACTACACCAAACTGGCTCTCCAGAGTATAAATTGAACTCTCCAGTTTGGTGTAGTGGTTAAGTGCACGGACTCTAATCTGGGAGAACCCGGGTTTAATTCCCTGCTCCTCCACTTGCAGCTGCTGGATGACCTTGGGCAAGCCATAGTTCTGTCACAGCTGTCCTTGAAAGGGCAGTTCTGGAAAGAGCTCTCTCAGCCCCACTTACCTCTCAGGGTGTCTGTTGTGGGGAGGGGAAGGGAAAGGAGATTGTAAACCGCTCTGAGACTCCAAGTGAAGGGCGGGATATAAATCCAATCTCTTCTTCTCTCCTCCTCCTCTGGAATTTTTAGAGGCAGTAGTGAGCGCCACCCCAGAATGGCTACTATAGGAGGTGGTGTCAGATGCAAAATGGGTACTTCTAGAGGTGGAGCCAAATGGAATACCTTCTTCTTCACACTTTCTGGGAAGAGGAAAATCCTTTTTTTAAATTTATTTTTATAACTTTTCTAATTACAACAATATGCTTATTACAGATCTTTAACATGAGAGTCATACATTCAACATTTCCAATATTTACATCTCCTCAAATGTTGGATATTTCCGTAAGTTAATTTCCCAGTCCACTTATACATTCTTGCCCAAAGTTGTTTATGAATTTCTTCTTCTTTCCCTTGTTGTAAGTTAGTTAACCTATCCATTTCAGCCAGTTCAAATAATTTCTGAACAAGTTCTTCCCTGGATGGAATTCTGCCAACCTTCCAATATTTGGCAACTAAAATTTTGGCTGGTGTTAAAATATACACTATCATACATACATCTTGTTTGTTATAATCATCTGGAATAATATTCAATAAAAATATATTTCTGGTTCAAGGGGTAGTTCAGTACCTATTACTTCTTGCGTAATTCTTTGAATCTCTAACCAATACTTTTTAATTTTGTTGCACATCCACCACATATGATAATATGTCCCCACATTCTTCTTACAGTTCCAGCAGGAAGAGGAAAATCCTGAAGAGGGGATGGAACCACACCTTGACTAAGGAAAGCTCAGGTGCTTACCAGCCCTTCTCATCCTCCAATGGAAAGCACTTTCATCTGAATGAGAGAAGCCAACAACAAGCCCCACTTTACAATGCCCCCACCCACTTTTTTAAAAGCTTGGCAAGTACTGAGGTAAGTATTGGGGGGCACCATGTTGAGGAACCCTGGATTAGAGTGTTAGACTAGGATCAGGGAGATCTGAGTTTGAATCCCTGGTCTGCCATGGGTGGCCTTGAGCCAGTCGCACTCTCGTAGCCTGACCTACCTTGCAGAGTTGTTGTGAGGATAAAATGGATAACAGTAGGAGGATGTAAGTTTCTTTGCTTCCTCATTGGGGGAAGAAAGATGGTGCATCTAGATGAAGTGAAATAAAATAAAAAGGTCCTCAATTTGTTACTTCACTGTTACTTCTGCATTCAATGATAAAACGACTGTTCCCAAATGAATGCCAAAGAAAAGAGAAGCAGCAGCAGCAGAAGCAACAGAAACAGAAGCAGAAGCAAAAGCAGAAAAAGCAGCAGGAGCAGCAGAAGAACAAAAAGCAGCAGCAGCAGAAGAAGCAGCAGCAGAAGCAGCAGAAGCAGTAGAAGCAACAGAAGCAGCAGCAGCAGCAGAAGCAGAAAAAGCAGCAACAGAAGCAGCAGAAGCAGCAGAAGATGATATTGGATTTATATCCCGCCCTTAACTACCCAAAGGAGTCTCAGAGCAGCTTACAGTCTCCTTTCCTCTCCCCTCCTCAGAACAGACACCCTGTGAGATATGTGGGGCTGAGAGAGCTCTTTCGAGGACTCCTCATGAGAGAACAACTCTGAAAGAACTTGTGACTGACCCAAGGTCACACCAGCAGCTGCAAGTGGAGGAGTGGGGAATCCAATCCGGTTCTCCCAGATTAGAGTCCGCGCTCCTAACCACTAAATCAAACTGGCCCGCAGCCTCAAAATTGTTGGGGAACCCTGTTCTAGCCACTGCACTGTTTTTCCCAAAGAATCTTGATCTTTTTTAAAAAATAGGTGAGCATTCTAGAAAAACTAGAGCAAAGGCGAGCTCTATGTAATTGTATCTAGTTCCTGTCCCCTTCAGTTCATCATTTCTTTCTTCCAGTACACCTGGATGATGCATACGAACAAAGTACATATAATTTCATGTTAATTGCTCTGGTTAAATCTAGGGTAAGCATCATACCATGCTTTTTATGAGCATGAACTTCGGGTGACTGGCCCTGTGGAGCTCATCCTTTGCAAAAGAGAAGAAACCACAAAGTAAACCTGGGATATTATAGCTCTGGCTGGTTGGACCAGAATCACGGGGTTTGGCCTGCCATCAGTTTTACAAGGTCCACGTTCGGTTTTACGAGCATTAGGCGTGAATGTGAACAACCTCTAGGGAATTGTTCATTGCATGCGTTGGGTTCCAGGTCTCTTAACCCAATCCATGACTAATCCTAGAGGGGAACTAGTTGTTGGTTGATTGGTTTGAGGGTTACCTCTGCTCTTCAGCAGGTCGCCACACCTCAAAAAGGATATTTTAGCATTGGAAAAAGTGCAGAGAAGGGCAACTAGAATGATCAAAGGGTTGGAACACTTTCCCCATGAAGAAAGGTTAAAACGCTTGGAGCTCTTTAGCTTGGCGAAACGACGGCTGAGGGGTGACATGATCGAGGTTTATAAGATTATGAATGGGATTGAGCAGGTTGAGAAAGAAGTCCTTTTCTCCCTTTCTCACAAGACGAGAACTCGTGGGCACTCCATGAAATTGCTGAGCAGTCGGGTTAGAACAGATAAAAGGAAGTACTTCTGTTATGTCCTAGACCAGGAACGAGAGCTGGCTTGCAGCGGCTGTGCTCCGTTCCTGAGAACAATAGGGACTAGGCTCCTGAGCTCGCCAAAAGGGAGCCTATAGGAACATTGGCGGGAGATTCAAACCCGCCAATAAGATTGTGGGGTGTCCCCCCCCAACTGTATATAGTTGGCCTCTGGCCGTTGCCGTTTGTCTTTGTTGTGAAGTACGAATAAACGCGTCTTCTCTTATGTTGTCGTCCGAGTCATGAGACACGGAACCCAGTACTTTACAACTTCTTCACCCAAAGAGTGATTAATACATGGAATTCACTGCCACAGGAGGTGGTGGCAGCTGCAAGCATGGACAGTTTCAAGAGGGAATTAGATAAACATATGGAGCAGAAGTCCATCAGTGGCTATTAGCCACAGGGTATAGATGGGAACTCTCAGTCTGGGGCAGGTGCTGCACTGTATTCTTGGTGCTGGAGGGGGCAGCAGTGGGAGGGCTTCTAGTGTCCTGGCCCCACTGCTGGACCTCCTGATGGCCCCTGGTCTTTTTGGCCACTGTGTGACCCAGAGTGTTGGACTAGATGGGCCATTGGCCTGATTCAACATTGGCTTCTCTTATGTTCTTATGTTCTTATGATATGCCTTTTCTGAAGATTTTTTTGGGCTTTAAAATGAGAATTTTGAGATTAGCATTATAGGGGGGAGAACCTCTTTGAAGAGGGAAATTTATTTTTCCAAAGTTAGAATCACAGGATCACGTTGCTGTTGTTCAGTCGCACAGTCGAGTCCGACTCTTCACAACCCCACGGACCAGATCACGCCAGGCCCTCCTGTCTTCCACCATCCTCTGAAGTTTGCTCAATTTCATGCTCGTTGCATCGGTGATCAGAGAATCCTAGAATCACAGAGTTGGAAGGGTCCACAGAGGCCATCTAGTCCAACCCCCTACTCAATGCATAATTAACCTAGAGCATCCCTGACAAGGGTTTGTCCAGCCGCTGCATAAAGACTGCCACCTCCCTAGGCAGTGGATTCCAATGTTGAACAACTCTTCCCGTCAAAAGGTTTTCCCTAAGATCCAACCAGTACCTTCCTGCCCTTAATTTCAACCCCTTCTTGCGAGTTCTCTCCCCTGCTGCCAACAGGAACAGCTCCCTGCCTTCCTCTAAGGGACAGCCCTTCAGATACTTCAAGAGAGTCATCATGGCCCCTTTCAATCTCCCTTTCTCCAGACTAAACATTCCCAAGTCCCTCAGCCTTTCCTACCAGGGCCTGGTCTCCTCTGTACCCTCTTTATTCTGTCCACATCCTTTTTGAAGGGAGGCCTCCAGAATTGCACACAAGACTCCAGATGTGGCCTGACCAATGCACTGTATGGTGGGACTATTATGTCTTGCAATTTGGATGTCATGCCTCTGTTGATACACCCCAAGATGGCATTAGCCTTTTTTGTTGCTGCATCACGCTGGTTGCTTGTATTTAACTTATGGTCCACCATACCATATATGAACCTGTGCCATACCCCAAGATCTTGTTCACACACACACTGCTCGCTCCCCCTCCTGAACAGTGATGAAGTTCAGAGCAAAAACTACACATCCAGGATTTTAAAGAGTTGGATCCATGTCTCACCTACACGGAATACTCCATCTCAATTGCTCAATCTCGGGTGGCTGAACGCCGCTTGTCTCTCTAAGAAGATGGACGCCGACCACTCAGGGGTCGCATAACTAGTTTGTTTTTTTAAAAAAATATATTTTTTTATTTTAATTTTATAATATACAACTATACAACAACAACATAACTCTAAAATAATTGTAAATTAAATACAATCAACAAAAACAAAAATAACAATTTTAAAGGCTATTTTCTAAACCAGTTACAACCAAAAATGGATCTTCTGGTATTACATCATATGAATGATATCATAATAGTTCTTTGGAACTTGAACAGATTTGGATGAATCATTGTTGAAAGTATATTCTAGAAAGGGAAGCCATTTCAACTGGAAGTTAGGGTGCCCATACTGAATTGAGAAAGTAGAAACCTTATCTGATCATTTGTCCATAGAATATAACTCCCAGAGTTTACTATACCATTGTGAAAGAGTCAAATCATTCGTACTTTTCCAAGTATTGGCTATGACAGTCTTCGCTGCTACCATGAAGATTGAAATAAATTCTTTACTGATTTTAGGGATATTGGGAACGTTCCAAAGATCGAGCAGGTAAGTTTCTGGGGTAAGAGGGATATAGTATCCAGTGATAATTCCAATTGCTTTTGAAATTTTTATCTGGAATTTCTTTACAACGGGGCCGAACCACCAACAATGGATAAAACCCTCACAACTAGTTAGCATGCCAGAGTCTCATTCGATATCGGAATTAACCAGACAAATCGTTCCACCAACGAAGAACGGCCATGCACCGCCACCCACAGAATTGAGAAAGAGCTATCACATTGGAGTCACCTGGAGTCACCAGAATGGGGAATTAATTCCCCCCAGCACTGTTTCATCCTGACCTGGATCGCCCAGCTAGCTTGATCTGTCAGATCAGAAGCCAAGCAGGGCCGGCCCTGGTTAGTTCTTAGACTGGGGGGCCACCAAGGAAGACCAGGATCACGACACAGAGGCAGGCAATGGAAAACCACCTCTGAAGTCTCTTGTCTTGAAAATCCCACGAGGGGTCACCGTAAATCAGCTGAGTAGGTCACAAAGGGTTGCCGGCCTCCAGGTGGGGCCTGGGGATTGCCCACTTTCACAACTCGTCTCCAGCTGACAGAGAACAGCTCCCCCGGAGAAAATGGATGCTTTTGGTGCTCAAGATGGATGTTCAAGACAGCCAGTTTGGTGTCATGGTTAAGTGGGCGGACTCCAATCTGGGAGAACCGGGTTTGATCCCCCACGCCTCCACTTGCAGCTGCTGGATGACCTTGGGTCCGTCAGAGCTGTTCTCTCAAGGACAGTTCTCAAGAGAGCTCTCTCAGTCCCACCTGCCTCATCACAGGGTGTCTGTTGTGAGGAGGGGAAGGGAAGGGAGTTTGTAAGCCGCTCTGAGACTCGGGTTGAATCTGCATTTGCATTTGTAAATCAGTTTCGTGCAGCTGTGACGCCGTCAAGCATAGAAAAAGACAGCATCACAGCAGCACAAAACTGATTTTAAAATGCAAATGCAGATTCGACCTCTGAGTGAAGGGCAGAGTATAAATCCAATCTCATCCTCGTCCTCATCGTCCTCCTCCTCCTCCTCTTCTCCTCCTCTCCTCCTTCTAGGGTGGACTCTATGACATTGTACCACACTGAGGCCTCTCTCCTCCCCAAACCCTGCACTCTCCTGGGTCCATCCCCAAAGACTACAGGTATTTTCCAACCCAGACCTGGCAGCCCTATAAATCAATGATGCAGGAAAGTAATGGAAGGAAGGGATGCTGCTAAGTAAGTAAGGATTGGGGTAGGCTTCCCAAGAACTTACCGCGTGCCGGCGGGGGATGGATATGTCCTCGCAGGACCATCCCCAGGGGAAGGAGAGGCGCGGAGCACCATGCCGTCGCCAGGAAGGGATGGTAGGCGACGCTCTGGCAATGGGGCTGGAAACTCGATGGTACCATCGAGTTTTCAGCCCCATTGCCAGAGCGTCACCTGGTATCACTTCCTGGCGACAGCATGGTGCATTACCAGGAAGACTGGTCCGGCCAGGGAGCATTCGTCCCCCGCCCCCAGATGGTAAGTACTTGGGAATCCTAGGTTGAGGGCACATGAAATTTAATGTCCTTAACAGTGTAATCCTATGCAGTTAGGCCAGCCTGAGCCCACTGAAGTGAGCTTAGATGGAAGTAATGTAGGATTGCACTCAACCAGTTACAGCTGTGAATTAAGATTGAGGGTACCTTCTCCTTCCTTCCCTGGACGTTTTCAAGTGGAGGCTGGACAACCATCTTTCAGGTATGTCATAGGGCTATCTTTCAGCTATGCTCCTGCAGAGTGCAAGAGTTGGACCAGATGACCTGCAAGGTCCCTTCCAACTCCAACAGTCTATGATTCTATGATTCTATCTGGTGCTGAATTTTAGATTGAAATTAGATTGAGACATGTCTAGATTGAAACTTCCTAGGTGCAGGGATTTTTCCTCATCACCACACACATTGGGGCTGTGGCGAGTGGCAGAGCAGATCAATTGGTTACAGATGTTCTGGGGGAAGAGCCCCACAAAATGATCCTATAGTTAGTCATCAGTTGTCTTTGGAGAGTCAGTTTGGCATAGTGGTTAAGAGCGGCAGACTCTAATCTGGAGAACTGGGTTTGATTCCCCACTTCTCCAGCTGCTGGGTGATCTTGGGCAAGCCACAGTTCTCTCAGAGCTGTTCTCTCAAGAGCAGTCTCTGTCAGAGCTCTCTCAGCCCCATCTGCCTCACAAGGTGTCTGTTTTGGGGAGGGGAAGGGAAGGAGATTGTAAGCTACTTCGAGACTCCAAGTGAAGGGCACAGCATAAATCTCTTCTTCTTCTTCTTCTTCTTCTTCTTCTTCTTCTTCTTCTTCTTCTTCTTCTTCTTCTTCTTCTTCTTCTTCTTCTTCTTCTTCTTCTTCTCCTTCTCCTTCTCCTTCTCCTTCTCCTTCTCCTTCTCCTTCTCCTTCTCCGCTTCCTCCGCCTCCTCCGCCTCCTCCTCCTCCTCTCACCTGCCTCCTCCTTTGCCTTCCCTCACCAGCTGAAGAATTTGAACCGGTGGGCTGCTTATGTCGCTTCATGGTTCATACGTCTACCTTTCCATACTGGAACACACTTGAACACTGGAACTCTATCCACCAGCTCCAGCATCATCTCTCGCTCTTGAAGAAATCAAATGGCAATGTTTCCAAAGGTACCCACAAAATCTCCCTGAAACTCAAAATCAGGACAAAAGTGACCAAAGACAAGTGACAAAACATTAGACCTTCCTCCAGCAATATTAAACCATGAGAGCATAAATTCAGGTGGGTGGCCGCGTTGGTCTGAAGCAACAGGAGAAAGTTTGAGTCCAGGGCCACCGTTGAGACCGACGAACCTCATGCTACGTATAAGCGTTCATGGGCATGCGCGCTTCCTCAGGGTTCTGAGGAAGTGTGCATGCACACGAAAGTTTATACCTAGAATAACTGGTCTTAAAGGTGCCACGGGACTCAGATTTCATTACAGCATAAGTCATTGTCTCTGGAGCTAAGACATTCAGTCCGTTCTTCCATAGCGCATTGTGGGTTTTCTTCTGAAGCAACCGCCACAGGATGCATGTTCAACACTGCAACATTAATTCAAGGCCCCTTCTAGAAACATAACTGAGGGCACCTCAGAAGAAGAAGGAGGAGGAGAAGGAGAAGGAGAAGGAGAAGAAGAAGAAGAAGAAGAAGAAGAAGAAGAAGAAGAAGAAGAAGAAGAGGAGGAGGAGGAGGAGGAGATTGGATTTATACCCCACCCTTCACTACCCGAAGGAGCCTCAGAGCGGCTTACAAACTCCTTCCCCTTCCCCTCCCCGCAACAGACACCCTGGGAGGTAGGTGGGAGCTGAGAGAGCTCTGACAGCAATTGCTCTTTTTCAAGAACAGCTGTGCCAGAGCTTGTGACTGACCCAAGGTCATGCCAGCAGCTGCAAGTGGAGGACTGAGGAATCAAACCCAGTTCTCCCAGATTAGAGTCTGCTGCGCACTTAACCACTACACCGAACTAGCTCTTTCGCCAGTTTGCCAGATGAAGATCACTGGTCCACCTAATTCACCACTGCCCTGTCCGCCTGGCATCAGTTCTCTGGGGTCCCTGGCTGAGAAGGTTCTCCTACCCTTAGTTCCTTTCACCTGAAGATGTCAGGGACCGACTGTGGAAACTCTGACACGCAAAGTTAGTGATCTGTCATTGAGTCACAACCCCTCCTGATCATTATAGATCATTTAAATAATATAGATGGACTATTTTTTTTCCCCCTGTGAGGGGTGGAACAAGTATGAGATATGTCCACAGCATGTGCTAAAAACAGGTCCCAAAATGAGGGCAGATGTTTCCAGGCTGCAATTGTTAGAAGCCGTTTGTGGCAGTGTTGATGGATAAGTCATCGGCTTGAGTGTCTTACACACCAAGCCGTCATGTTCCAGGAGACTTAGGAAGCATATAAAAAGTCCTGACTTCCCTCGTCTCCAGAACATCTCACTGCTTTGAGCTTGTTGGAGAGTTGGGTAAGTCCATTTCTGGTGGCTTCCATAAGTCTACCTTTGTCCCTGATTTAAGCCTGCTGTGTCCATCTGAAAGGTGGGTTAGCAGGAGGGAAATGGTTTGTTTTTCATCTTAAGAATGTTTTCGGTGACTGTCAAAAGATTCCAAGAAAGCAGCTTCCTTTCCCTTGTTCAGTTTAGGGGAAAAAGTTCTGAGCGGAGATTTTTAGAAGAACTTCTGGGGGATTTTTTTTTTAATTGGATTTGTTTTTCTTTAGTATTTGGCATGTTGTGTTACTGATTTATTGTATGTGAAATGTGATGCTGGGGAACTAATTTGGGGGAGTATAGGACTACGTCAAATAAATAAGTAAGTAAACATTAGGCTAAAGATGAGGGAGAACTTCCTGACAGTTCGAGCGGTTCCTCAGTGGAACAGGCTTCCTCGGGAGGTGGTGGGCTCTCCTCCTTTGGAAGTTTGTAAGCAGAGGCTAGATGGTCAAATGATGGCATTGCTGATTCTGTGAACTTGGGCAGATCATGAGAAAGGAGGGCAGGAAGGGTTAGTTCTCAGTGCTTAGTTCTCGTGGCCTTTTCTTACATCTCCAGGGAAACGCTGATTGCCACATTGAGGCCAGGAAACAGTTTTTCTCCAGGCCAGTTTGGCTGGAGGTCCTGGTGTTTTTTTGTCATCTTCTGGGCATGGAACAGCAGTCACTGGGGGTGGGGAGGGGGAGGTATTTGTAAACTTCCCACACTGTGCAGTGGGTTGGACTAGGCGACCCCGGAGGTCCCTTCTAACTCTATGATCCCATGATTTCATTTGCTTAAACTGATGGCCACCACTAACAATGCCTTACTCTGCCTATCAGATAGTATAGCTTTGCTCTTGGAAAGGTCACCAAAAGATGAACACATGAAGCTGCCTTATACTGAATCCAACCCTTGGCCCATCAAAGTCCATCAGTGGCTCTTAACCACAAGGTATAGATAGGAACTATCAGGCTGGGGCAAGTGATGCTCTGTCTTCTTGGTGCCTGGGGGTGGGTGAGCAACAGTGGGAGGGCTACTAGTGTCCTGGCCCCACTGGTGGACCTCCTGATGGCCCCTGGTATTTTTGGCCACTGTGTGACAGAGTGTTGGACTGGATGGGCCATTGGCCTGATCCAACATTGGCTTCTCTTATGTTCTTATGGTGGACCTCCTGATGGCACCTGGTATTTTTGGCCACTGTGTGACACAGAATGTTGGACTAGATGGGCCATTGGCCTGATCCAACATCGGCTTCTCTTATGTTCTTATGTTCTTAAAGTCAATCTTGTCTACTCAGACTGGCAGCAGCACTCCAGGGTCTCAGGTAGAGGTCTTTCACCTTACCTACTGCTTGGTCTTTTCAACTGGAGATGCTGGGGATTGAACCTGGGACCTTCTGCATGCCAAGCAGAGGCTCTACCACTGAGCCACAGCCCCTCCCTTAACAGACTGTGGCACAGTGGTAAGAGTTTTATTTATTTTCTTAGATTTCTAACCCACCCTCCCATCGAAGTGGCTTCTGCCTTGCATGCAGGGATTCCCAGGTTCAATCCCTGACATCTCCATATTTTTTTTTTAAAGGGATCAAATAGTAAGTGATGTGAAGACCTCTACCTGGGACTCTGGAGAGCCACTGCTAGTCAGTGGAGGCAAGACTGGCCTTGATAGGCCAACAAGATGGTCAAGAATTAAAGGGACTCCATTAGTAACTTAGAAAATTGATATGCCACTGCACCAGAGACCAACTGGAGGTCCGGGGCTCTATTTGTAGCAGGAACTCCTTTGCATATTAGGCGACACAACCCTAATGTAGCCAATCCTCCAAGAGCTTCTAGTAGCCCCCTGTAAGAAGAGCTCTGTAAGATCTTGGAGGATTGGCTACATTAGGGAGTGTGTCGCCTAATATGCAAAGGAGCTCCTGCTACAGAAAGAGCCCCTGGGTAAGCCATAAAAATAAGCTAGGGCATAAGATCAGCATAAAGCAACGTCTAGCAGCTAGAAAAGATGCCCCCCATAGTTGCAGGACTGGATAAAAAGGAATGGTTCGGTCTGGTCTCTAAAGAGTAGGCTCCAAGTGAGTCTCAAGGGAGACAGCACTCTAAAGGCAAGGTGCCAACGCTGAAAAGACCATGTCTCTGCTTGCCACGGTTAGCATGGCATTTTGATGGCGAGGGTCAGTGTTCCCTCTAAGCGGAGTTTGTGTGAGCTGGATCGCAGTTTTTTAGGCTCCAGCTCACACATTTTTTATCTAAGCTCAGGAAGAGACGGCTCCAGAGCAAACTCGTTGATGCAGTAGCCAAATCGCTTGCTCACAACTTTAATGCCAGCAGCTCACAAAGTAGAATTTCGGCTCGCAAGACCCCACAGCTTGGAGGGAGCATTGGTTAGGGGTGTGTTCTTTGAAGCTGAAGGACAAAGCTGTGACTGTAAATCAAAGACATTTGAATTAAATGTTGACCGGAAAAAAAAACATACAAAGTGTTGACAGTTATTTGGGATGTGAGGATTAAGCACTCTTCCCCCCCTCCCCAACCTGTGTCTCTTCTAGCTGACTTTTTATTGGGATGCTAATAACTGGACAATGCTTATGAATCATTTTAGATAAGGAACTAACAGCACTAGGCTACAGGGACTGATAAGTCAAATGCCGGCTTCACTATTTGCTATCCTTTTAGGGTTTCTCTGAACATTAGTCAAGCATGTAGAAAAAAGGCCCCGCTCATACGGGCCAGAAAACGCCGGGGGGAGGCGTGGCTGTTCACTCTGGAGTAAAATAAAGCAGGGTAGCCTGATCACTAGGGAACTGCGGTGGCTCAAGTGGTTAAGACGCTGAACTGCAGGCTGTGGAAGGTCAGTCGTTCAGCAGTTCGAGACCCGAGAGTGCCGCATGACAGAGTGAGCTCCCGTCTCTAATTCTAGCTCCTGCCAACCTAGCAGTTCGAAAGCAAGAAATTGCAAGTAGATAAATAGGTACCGCTTCAGTGGGAAGGTAACAGCGTTCTGTGCGCCTTGGTGTTTAGTCATGCCGGCCACATGACCACGGAAATGTCTTCGGACAGCGCTGGCTCTTTGGCTTTGAAACGGAGATGAGCACCACAACCCTAGAGTTGGATTTGACTGGCTTTCGAGCAAGGGAACCTTTACCTTTACCTTTACCTAGCCCGATCACACGTTCCCCCGAGTTGCCACGCTCCGGCTGTTGGCGCTGATCACACAGCGATGCTGAAGCATGGCAAAAAAGCAGTGCAGCACGATCACACAAACCGCGCTGTTTGTATGTGCACATGCGCCGTTTTGGGGGGGGCGGGCTGCTGTTGGTGTCTTGTTTGTGTGCATGCCCTGTTTGGCATTGGTGCTCATCCTATGGACACTTACAACATCCGGTTTGCTCCGGGACGTGGGCGGACGCCGGATGCCACAAGATACTGGCACTCCCGCGATCAGACGCCCACCTTTGCCCTGCATTTTTCAGAAACTAGTGCTCCTTCCATGGTGGTTTTTTACTCCACATCTTCAGTGGCCATGGGAGTGCTACGCCTCCCAGATGTGCTGCTGTGATCATGCCCAGAAACTCCGCGGGGCTACCGTGCCTTTGGCAGGGCAAATGCTCCATGTGACCGGGGCCAAAGTAGCTTTTTTCCTAATCTGACCCTCACCAGGCTGGCCATGTTGTTATTATGTTGATAAATAGCCTCTGTTGTAAATTAAGAGCTTCAGGTTACAGAGATTCAGCCGTTTTGAAATGCTTTATTGGTGGATCTCAAAAATGGGATGGGGTTTCTGGTCCCTGAGACATATAAGGATGTTTAATCTTTCTATTGCTTCCCAGGCTTCATCATCCAGGAAAAAGGACGATGTCTTGCTATCAGCAGCAATGTAAGCAGCCCTGCCTGCCTCCTCCTTGTGTGAAGACATGCTCTCCATGTGGGAAGACATGCTCCCCCCAGTGTGTGGTGCCCTGCAGCCCATGTGCTCCCAAGTGTGTGGCGCCCTGCAGCCCATGTGCTCCCAAGTGTGTGCAACCCTGCAACCCATGCGCTCCCCAGTGTGTGGTGCCCTGCAGCCCATGTGCTCCCAAGTGTGTGGAACCCTGCAACCCATGTGCTCCTAAATGTGTGGCACCCTGCAGCCCATGCGCTCCAAAGTGTGCGCAGTCCTGCAACCCATGCGCTCCCAAGTGTGTGAAGGTCTGCCAGACCCCGTGTCCTCAGACCTGTGTTCCAGCCTGTGGCCCATCTTGCGCTCCAGCTTGCTCACCCTGTGGTCCAGCCTGTGCAGCGCCGTGTGCTCCTCAGTGTGTGAAAAAGTGCACTACCACATGCGTGGAGCCCTGTGTTCCCAAGTGTAAATAGTCTCAACGAGGGAGGCTTCACGGGCGAACCATGAACGGGCTGCCTGAAGAACAGACGACGAAGGCGCAAGGCTGTGTGTATGCCGTCAAGAAACGAAATTCCGCAACGAAGTCCGTTACCGCTAAACAGCTACGCATTCTGCAGTGTGTATAACTCACGGGATTCGAGGTCTTTCCTCTGCATAACTTAGGCCACCTTTCCTTTCCTGCTTTGAAAGTTTTGTTCCTCTTCTGGCATTTATGGGTACAGGCCGGGCACCTTGACCATTTAGTCTAGCAATCCCTGCAATTTTTGAAATTATATTTAGCGTCGCTCGCATGCTTCCCAGCAGGGCTCTTTTTGTAGCAGGAACTCCTTTGCATATTAGGCGACGCCCCCCCCTAATGTAGCCAATCCTTCTAGCCCCTGTAAGAAGAGCTCTGTAAGCTCTTGGAGGATTGGCTACATTAGGGGTGTGTCGCCTACTACGCAAAGGAGTTCTGGCTACAAAAAGAGCCCCGCTTCCCAGCATATCCTTGTTCAAAAGCTTAGCCGATGAGGAAATTTTATTCTGCAGCCGTTACTATTCTGCAGTTCACGTCGCAGAATAATGGCACATATATACACACTGTCTTGTTTCCTTCAATTCTGGTCTCTTCGTATCCTCTCTGCATCATCTTGGTGATGGTTTTTTTCATTTGCTCTTCTCTGTGTTGCTGTGAGTTCTCTTCACAAGGAATTATGCTTAATTTCAGAATGTGTCTCCCTCTCCCTGGGGAGCTGGTACAGTCTTAAGGGAACCCCCCAAATTAGACAGAGCCCTTTTCTCACCTTTACTAATCCACAGGTAGGACTGGTGAAGGAGTCACAAGAGAGAGACGAAGAGAAAAATCACCCCCTTTCCTGAAGAATTCCATGTTATCTTTTTTTAAAAAACAACACACCAGGCCATTCGCAATTATTCATTTTGATAAGATGCAGAATGCTCGAAACTGATACGCCGATGCCTTTAAAACTCCACATTTTAGGATGGATTTCGAGCATTTCAAAAACATCCCTCATGAACATTTTAAAACCAATGTTTTATTTCTTTCCTAGAAGGTAAATAGGAGCCATTTGACTAGGCCGACTCAAAAGCAATGTCCATTTGGGGCCACGGAGTTTACTCCGGAGGCAATGTTGTTAGGCTTCCAGCCTTAATCTAATTTCCAAATGTCCTCCCATAATTTATGCAATTTTTTTTTTAAAGCCACGAAACACGCCTTGTTGTCGTGGTTGCTGCTTTTACAAGGGGTCCTGTCAAAAAAACCAACCTCCTTGACAATTTGTTTAGCCCCCTAAAGAGAATAACAGTTTTTAAAACGTAGACGTTCCAATTGTGTTTGCAATTTTTTTTACAGCGTTAGCCTTCAAATATGCTGGAACTTGTCTATTTAAATTCATTTCGGCTCTTCTCCAAAGCTCAGTAATCCTATTTGGTCAGTATACTGCTAATAATAATAATAATAATAATAATAATAATAATAATAATAATACATATGTCAGTTATGTGGCATGTTGACCCAACAATCAATCCCCTGGGTTCAGTTTGTGTGTTTCCCCTTTTATTTTTCTACGCGGAATGTGGGTGTGGTTGACTATACCATCATCTAAAGTATGGTACAGCATCTAGAAAAGGTATCCTCATGAAAATTATGAGGTCACATCTGGAATACAGTGTACCTGTCAACGATGACCTGGAAACCATTGGGAAGACTGTAGATTTATGGGATGACATCACTTGACAATGAGAAGGTTGTGGCTAAGCCTTCTACTCATTGACATTGACCAGATGACATGCTTGGACTGAGAAACGCAATACCAGGCAACGAACGGAAGTGAAAAATGAGATTTTCTTCACACCTGCTTGCATCGTTGGACCGCTGGCAGTTACACCACATCAGTACAGGTCATTCCACCTTAAATGATGTTATTTGAACTGGTCCTGAGATCCACTTTGTTCTGCTACCAACCATGACTGTACCAGCATAGTTTCAATTTGTACTCAGGTTTCCAAAATATCTTGCACTATGACTATTCATCATTAAAAATTTCACCTCATGTCACCTTTTCGTGGTGCATCTTTTCTTTCCCTTTGATCCCTTGGTCTTGGTAGAGAAGCCCAGGTGGGATATAAGAATGTGATTTAAAACAAACAGGAGAAGAGAAGAGATTGGATGCATTCCTCACCCTTCACTACTCGAAGGAGTCTCAGAGCCACTTACAATCCCCTTTCCCTTCCTCTCCCCACAACAGACACCCTGTGATGTAGGTGGGGCTGAGAGAGCTCTTTTGAGAACTGCTCCTGAGAGAACAGCTCTGAGAGAACTTGTGACTGACCCAAGGAAACAGCAGGGGCTTCATGTGGAAGAGTGGGGAATCAAACCCAGTAGCCACAAGGTATAGATAGGAACTCTCGGTCTGGGGCAAGTGATGCTCTTTATTTTTGGTGCTTGGGGTGGGCAACAGTGGGGGGGCTTCTAGTATCCTCGCCCCACTGATGGACCTCCTGATGGCACCTGGTATTTTTGGCCACTGTGTGACAGAGTGTTGGACTGGATGGGCCATTGGCCTGACCCAACATTGGCTTCTCCCCAATTAGAGTCCATGCGCCTAACCACTACACCAAACTGGCTCTCTACACCAAATGGGTTCTCTTCTCCCAGCAGCTCAGCAACAACAAGGTCATTGTTACTGTTTGTTATTCACATAGGGTGAGGTAGGTGTGGCTGAGAGAGCTCTTGACAGAAACTGCTCTTTTTCAAGAACAGCTCTTATCAGAACTATGGCTTGCCCAGGGTCATCCAGCCAGGTGCAAGTGGAGGAGTGGGGAATCAAACCTGGTTCTCCCAGATTAGAGTCCGCACACTTAACCACTACACCAAACTGGCTTACGATGGCTGATGGAGTTGAAACTGGGGGAGGAAGAAGAAGAGATTGGATTTATACCCCACCCTTCACTACCCGAAGGAGTTTCAGAGTGACTTACAATCTCCTTTCCCTTCCCCTCCCCACAACAGACACCCTGTGAGGTAGGTGGGGCTGAGAGAGCTCTGACAGAAACTGCTCTTTTTCAAGAACGGCTCTTATCAGAACTACGGCTTGCCCAAGGTCATCCAGCCAGGTGCAAGTGGAGGAGTGGGGAATCAAACCTGTTTCTCCCAGATTAGAGTCCTCACACTTAACCACGACACCAAACTGGCTTACGATGGCTGATGGAGTTGAAACTGGGGGAGGAAGAAGAAGAGATTGGATTTATACCCCACCCTTCACTACCTGAAGGAGTCTCAGAGTGGCTTACAATCTCCTTTCCCTTCCCCTCCCCACAACAGAGAACAGCTCTGAAAGAACTTGTGACTTACCCAAGGTCACCCAGCTGGCTGCATGTGGAGGAGTGGGAAATCAAACCAGGCTCTCCCAGATTAGCGTCCTCGCTCTTAACCACTACACCAAACATGATAGGTGGGGAGGTCAAGGGAAAGCCAAGACCATGGAGATCTTGAAGTCCAATATCTCCTGGGCTTCAAAACCCACATTTACACCCCCCAGCACTTTGGGCCATGCTACATGTTCAGAATCTGGATTCAATGAGTAGAGAATACTCCATGTGGAGTAGCAAAAATGGGGAAATAGCCCCCCAGAGCTGTTTTGGTGAGGGAAAATAGATTGGGGTATAGGCAGGAGCCTTGCCTTCCCCCGGGTGGTACCCTGAACCCACCTGGGCTTTCCTTTATTTTTTAAGAAAGCCTTTCCCTACAGCCGATGTGTGCCTGCTTTCACCGTTCACTGCATTTGGTCCAGGGAACCTGCACCCAGCTGTTCTGGATGACTCAGGTCAGGCCTGATTCAGATACAGTCAATGGCAACCTTGATATATTTATGAAAGGGATATCCCTTTTCTATAGATTTTCAAAAAATAAAAAGGTAAAGGTTTCCCTTGCTCAAAAGCCAGTCGGATCTGACTCTAGGGGGCGGTGCTCATCACTATTTACAAGCCGAAGAGCCAGCGCTGTCCAAAGACGTTTCTCTGGTCAAGTGGCCGGCATGACTAAATGCCGAGGCACATGGAACGCTGTTACCTTCCCACTGAAGTAGTACCTGTTTATCTACTTGCAATTTCTTGCTTTCAAACTGCTAGTTTGGCAGGAGCTGGGGCCAGAGGCAGGAGCTCACTCCGTCACGTGGCACTCGGGTCTCGAACTGCCAAACTACAGACTTTCCGGGCTGCAGCATCAGTGGCCATTAGCCACAGGGTATAGATGGGAACTCTCAGTCTGGGGCAGGTGATGCACTCTATCCTTGGTGCTGGAGGGGGCAGCAGTGGGAGGGCTTCTAGTGTCCTGGCCCCACTGCTGGACCTCCTGATGGCCCCTGGTATATTTTGGCCGCTGTGTGACAGAGTGTCGGACTGGATGGGCCATTGGCCTGATTCAACATTGGCTTCTCTTATGTTCTTATGTTCTTATGTTAGTGTCTTAACCTCCGAGGCACCGCGGCTCTGCTTTCCAAAAATAGATCAATATTAGTACTAATGCTAATGCATTTCTGTGCATTCATGCAAGTATAAACATCGAAAAATGATTCCACACTGTTGACAAGCACAGTCCAACAATCCAAAGTTCTTACGGACAGTAAGTCTTGGCGTCTTCCTTCTTGTACTAATATTGGATTGTAGAGAAATAGCATCAAGATCACGAGTCTGCAGACAGGCTTGCTCCAACGCCTGCTTCCATTTTGTTAAAGCATACCTACCGCGTTCTTAATATTGACTGAATCAACAAAACATTATACCATCCATCATCGTTACATATATCATTAAAGAAGAGCAATTATGTATGCCTGTGAAGTGTTGCCAAGTCATAGCCCAGAGGGTTTTCAAGGCAAGTGATTAAGCAGAGCTGGTTATCATAGAATCATAGAATGTTAGAGTTGGAAGGGACCTTGCAGGCCATCTAGTCCAACCCCCTGCACTCTGCAGGAGCACAGCTGAAACCCCTACATACCTACAACATGCCCAAAAGATGGTTGTCCAGTCTCCTCTTGAAAACGTCCAGCGAAGGAGCATCCACCACCTCCCGAGGCAGTCTGTTCCACTGCTCAACCACTCTGACAGTCAGGAAGTTTCTCCTGATATTAAGCTGGTAACGACTCCCTCGTAATTTCCACCCATTAGATCTAGTCTTGCAATCCGGAGCAAGAGAGAATAGATCCACTCCATCTTCTACATGCAGCTGCTGGTGTGACCTTAGATCAGTCACAATTCTCTCAGAGCTTTTCTCTGAAGATCAGTCCTCAAAAGAGCTCTCTCAGCCCCACCTACCTCACAAAGGGTCTATTATGGGGAGGGGAAGGGAAAGGAGATTGTAAGCCGCTTTGAGACTCCGAGTAAAGGGCAGGGGATAAATCCAATCTCTTCTCTTCTTCTCTTCATTCGGTCAGGTTGTGCATTCTTGTTGTCAAGCTGCACATTCTCATGAACCTCAGATACTCCTGCACCTGGGTTTCATTAAATTGATATTGATAATCGATTAGACAGGGCCATATAATTATGTTTCTTTGCTGTTTTATCCCTCTCCAAGGCTATTCTATTCTGGGAGTCCAGATTCCCTCTTTAACGTGTTTCACTGAGAGGCCACGCTGGCCTTATTTCTGTGTACACAGACATTTTAAGTTATTTTTTGGTCAAGTCCAGCATTTATTCCGCTAATGTTCTGACTATATCCATGACACAGGTCTTTAAAAACCTGGCTGTGGTCACATGGGAAGCTTATCACGATTTGTTCCTGCTGTATATTTGATTAAGGTATTTTTTGTGGATTGGGATGATCACACACCCCTCCCTGAACCACTTCCATCGCACGATGAGGCTCCAGGCACTGTCCAGATAGCTGCGCTACCCAAGTGGCAGCACGGTATGAGGGTTTTTTTTTTTTAAAAAAAAAAATCCTTTAAGTACATAAGAACCTAAGAACATAAGATAAGCCAATGTTGAATCAGGCCAATGGCCCATCTAGTCCAACACTCTGTCACAGAGCGGCCAAAAATACCACGTGCTATTAGGAGGTCCAGCAGTGGGGCCAGGGCACCAGAAGCCCTCCCACTGCTGCCCCCTCCAGCACCAAGAATAGAGTGCATCACCTGCCCCAGACTGAGAGTTCCCATCTATACCCTGTGGCTAATAGCCACTGATGGACTTCTGCTCCATATGCTTATCTTTGCTCTTGCGCACATGTGCATGGCCAAATCACCACCCCCACTTGGATGCGCTGTACTCCCTTGTTTTTGCAGTGTTTCCCCCCACCCTGAACAGTGATCAAAATGAACCACCGATGTATAACTGAGTGCTGGAGCCTATATATGCGCTCTTGAACATTCATGCATTGAGTATATTCAGCGCAGGATCGATCGTGCACACACTGGCAAAAGCTGGGGGAGAAATTCAGCACAAGAAGAACGTTCAGATGACCTAATCGCATTCATAGCAAGAGATGGTTGTCCAGATTGGCATAATTGTGGATTTACAGCACAAATATTTAGAAATTACTTGATTTTCCCAGTGTCAGAAAAACTGCTAGGAAACTGGGAGGATTGTGGGGTTCGGTCCACTTTGATACGGGAGACGGATGCGGCCGTCTGGTCAGCCCTTTTAAATGCGATTGGGAACAGTGGTGAAACCTGATCAAAATGACCGTGTGACCACAGCCACTATATGATCCAAGGGACTGCCATTGCATTCTGAGGGCGGTCATTCCAGTTCCTGAGCAGAGATCCCAGGCCCAGGAGCCATCATTTCACTTTTTTTTGGGGGGGAGTGGCATTTGCAAAGGAAGAGACTTTTGCTTTCTTAAAGGAAACAAGGAGGGAAGATGGCAAATGCAGAGTTTCCAGTAGAAGGATAAGAAACTGAATCATATTAAAAAAGATGCCTGGCCATATTATTGGAGAGGCTGTCAGGAATTGGGCACCTGTAGACATTGCTGGTGGGACTGTATGGTTATAAGCAGGGGTCTTTTTTAGGGAGAGCGCACCGGAGCGCAGCTCAGGCAGCTCAGGAGCCAAGCCCCGCCCCCAGCCGGCATCCTGGGAGTCTTTCAGGCAGCCAAATGTCAATTTCAGCTCCATTATATCCTATGGGCCTTTGAAGTCAATGGTGAAAACATAGGGTATATTCTGGGGGCTGGAGGGGAGGGGGTTTCAGGGAGAAGTAACTTTTCCCCCACCATAGAGAACAATGGAGGGAATGGGGGCAACCTGTTTGGGGGCCCATAGAATTGGACCCCCTAATCCAATGTTCTTGAAACTTGGTGGGTATCTTGGGGAGAGGTTCCAACAGCTACCCTGTGAGTTTGGAGCCTCTTCCTCAAACCCCCTCCCTCCAGCCCCCAGAATATACCCTAACTTTTCACCATTGACTTCAAAGGCCCATAGGATATAATGAGGCCGAATTGCAGTCAAATTTCTTTCATTCCCTCGTTTCCTTCTCTCCTTTTTCTCTTTCCCTCCTCCTTCCCTTCTCTCTTTCTTTCTTTCTCACCTTCTTCTCTTTTCTTTTTTCCTCCTTTCCATGTTTCCCTCCTCCTTCCCTTCTCTCTCTCTTTCCCTCCTTCTTTCTTTCTCTTTCTTTCCGTCTTTCCTTCCTTCTTTCCTTCTCTATACTGTCTCTCTCTTTCCTTCCCTCTTTCCTCCTTCTGTAGCCCAACTCTAGTGAGAAGGGGTTTGAACTTTAAACCCCTTCTGTCTTCGCTCCCCCACCCAGGCCAGCTGGGGAAGGGAAGGGGAGGCTTTTGAAGATGCCTCCCCTCCCTTTTGCTTCCCCTTCTGACATCACTTCCGGTGATGTCAGGGGGTGTGTCATATGCTAATAGCCTAATATTAGCAGCTGTTTTTCTACGAAAAGACCCCTGGTTATAAGTAACTTTTGGAAATCGATTGTGAAGCAAATCTATGATATAACTAATTTCGAGATCCTGATGGAAATGGAATCTTTAATGCTAAACTATTGGCCAACTGCTAAACATTGTATGCATAATACACAACTAATAAAAATACTCTGTGCAGCCGCTCGTCCAGTTATGGCTAGATTTTTGGAAGGATGACAAAAGACCTACCACATCTGACTGGTTTTTGGAAATTCAGGAATATTGTATAATGGACAAGTTAGCAGACTCTATCTTACCAGGAGACACTGGGCCATATAACTCAAATTTTATACTTAAAACACCTCTGAACATCTCTTGCCTTGAAAACTCAGTGGGACCACCATAAGTTGGCTGTGAAGTTTGCTTCTCCAGTTTTGACCCCATCAGCCCGATGATTCCACCCTTCCTCCCTCGTTGTCCTTTATACCTAAAATTCCTCACCACACCACTTTATCTGGTGCCAGCTCTCATCTTCTTCAAAGCCTTCTTCAAAATCCACCTTTTTTGTGAGGCCTTTGACATGACCTCCTCTTCCCTCTTCCAAGAACAATAAGGAGGAGGAGGAGGAGATTGGATTTATACCCCACCCTTCACTCAGAGTCTCAGAGTGGCTCAGGCCCATAGCCAGGATCTTTTAAATTCAGCGGGCACCACACCCACACACCCCGAAGGACTGTCTGGGCTGGATGGGAATTTTGGGGGGGCTTAGCGGTAAGTCAGGGGGCCGGGCCCCAAGATGCCCCACTGTAACTACGGGCCTGGAGTGGCTTACAATCCTCTTCCCTTCTTCTCCCCACAACAGTCATCCTGTGAGTTGGGTGGGACTGAGAGAGCTCTGAGAAAACAGCTCTGACCCAAGGCTGCATAGGGAGAAGAGGGGAATCAAACCTGGCTCTCCAGATTAGAGTCCGCCGCTCTTAACCACTACACCAAAATGGCTCTCAAACTAAGCCCATCAGTTCATTCAAATGAGTGCAGGATTTGGGGGGTTTTGCCCCAGGAATCTCCACATTCACCTCCCTTATACCAAACTTACACTGTAAACTCCCTGGGGGATGGTGTTGTGTTGTATGGGACCCAGTTTGTTGTAGTGGTTAAGAGCACGGACTCTAATCTGGGAGAACCAGGTTTGATTCCTGTCATGTATCCATGGGGAAACATGGACTCGGGGCAGCCATGTGCTCAGACCGGTTCTGACTGGTTTGCCATGCGGCCCGGCAAAGGGCCTGAGCTTTGCTCCCAAAGACAATAGATTGGAGGCTCCTAGCTCCCTTCCAATCGGGGAGCCCGGGATAACTCAATTACTGTAAATAGTGAATCACGGGGGTTGTGTGTTTTGGGGTGTGGGTTCACTTGGGGATAAAAGCCGGCCTGTGAGCCGGCTTCTGTTGTCTTGTTCCGGATCTAATAAAGTATGTGAGAGCTGAAATCACTCGTCAGTCTCAGTACTTTTCAATTCCCCACTCCTCCACATGCAGCTGCTGGTATGACCCTGGGTCAGTTACAAGTTCTTTTAGAGCTGTTCTCACAAGGGCAGTCCTCGAGAGAGCTCTCTCAGCCCCCACTTACCTCACAGGGGGTCTGTTGTGGGGAGGGGAAGAAAAAGGGATTGTAAATGGTTCTGAGACTCCTTTGGGTAGTGAAGGGCGGGGTATCAATCCAATCTCTTCTCTCTTCTGTGTAAAGCATCATCGAATTCACTAACACTGTGCAAACAGCAAACAATAACAGCGACATTATAGTTAAGTTCCCGAGATGCTGTATTTGGGTTTTTTTTAATAATTGCAAGGCCTTCTTAATGCCTACCGGAGCAGGGAAAAAATACACCACAAAGAAATGATATGAAGTGAAAGTTTTAATGATCAATAGTCATAGGGCCAGACAGTCTGGGAATCCGGGTGCAAATTGAAACTCTTCCAGCATGGTTATGATTGGGAGCACAATAAAGTGGATCTCAGGATCAACACAGGTAATATGTTTTGACATGGGTTGACCAGCACTTTCAACAAAAAATAAGTTTCTAGTCGTCAAGATCAAATCTTTCAAAGCAGGAAAAGACGGGAGAAGCAGCGATACAATTGAAGAGGAGTTCGTTTGCAGGATTTATACCCATTGCAGAATGATCACTTCTTTGCAGTCTCAGACTTTGGAGGAGAATTTTTGTCCAGCGCGGAATACACCCGACCTTCGCCTTTCATCATCCGTTCTTCGCTTGGCCGTTCAAGGTTCGCTGGTGTTGTTGACATCATTTGCACTTGGAGACACAGGGTTCTGCACAGGTGGTACTGCACAGTTTCACACACTGAGGAGCACATGGGGGGCAAGGTGGAACACATGGTACACGGGCTGGCTCGCAGGGTTGATGGCACTGGGGCTGGCAGACCTCGACATACTGGAGAGGTGGGCATGGGTGGCAGGGGTCCACACACTTGAGAGCACATGGGTGGCAGAAATCCATGCACTTGGGAGCATGTGGGTGGCAGAAATCCATGCACTTGGGAGCACATGGGTGGCAGGGATCCACGCACTTGGGAGCACATGGGTGGCAGGGATCCACGCACTTGAGAGCACATGGGTGGCAGGGCTCCATGCACTTGGGAGCACATGGGTGGCACTTGGGAGCACATGGGTGGCAGGGCTCCATGCACTTGGGAGCACATGGGTGGCAGGGATCCACACATTTGGGAGCACATGGGTGGCAGGAATCCACGCACTTGGGAGCACAAGGGTGGCAGGGCTCCACGCACTTGGGAGCACATGGGCGACAGGGATCCTTGCATTTGGGAGCACATGGGTTGCAGGGATCCACACATTTGGGAGAGCATGTCTTCACGCAAGGAGGAGGCAGGCAGGGCTGCTTACACTGATACTGATTGCAAGACATCTTTCTTTTTTGTGGATGACCGAAGCCTGGAATGCAATAGAAAGGTTAATCACACATCCACATCTCAGAAACCACGAACCCCACCACCGTTTTGAGATCCACCAATAAAGCTCAGCCATGAAAACTGCTGAATTGCTGTAGCCTGCAGCTCTTAATTTGCAAGACCAGCATAACAAAAGAGTGACCAGCCTGCTGGAGTCAGCTTAGGAGAAATGCTATTTCTTATCTACGCACTTGACTAAGGTTTGAAGAACCCCAAAGCATAGTGGGTAGTGAAGCCCAAACTCCTGTTATCGAAGGCGCCTAAGAAAATGTAGCAATTGTGGGGGAAATAATAAGATACAGAGTCTTGTATATATGACAATGGGTTATTCAGAAGGAAGAAAACCCCAAAGTGACTGCAGAGTGCTTTCCCTGTAAAAGGAACATTTGAAAAGTTTTCAGTCCATGAAGCCTGGTTCTTTTAGCTGCTGATGGAAACAATTTCAGGAAATATTGGCCAGTTATTACTGTACAAGAAAAAAAATATCAGTCAGATATTCTCAAATCCTCAATAGGACTACTGATGTAACTTTATGGTGAAGATTTGATTTGAACACATCTGGCAAGGCCCAGCTGATTCATGTAAGTTATCTCAAGCAGATGTTTGGGGAGACGGCATCTAAATTTTCTACATTAAGAATGAAGTAGCTTTAATTCCGAGACAGCCTGTTGGCCTATCAAAGCCCACCTTGTCTCCTCTGATTGGTAGTTGGCTCTCCACGGTCCTAGGTAGAGATTTTTCACAGAGTGTCTGATCCCCTCTTTTAAAAAAAGTAGGGATGAGAAGGACTGAACCTGGCAATGTGTTCATGCAAGGCCACTGAGCCACAGGTTGCTTCATAAGAACATAAGAGAAGCCAATGTTGAATTAGGCCAATGGCCCATCTAGTCCAACACTCTGTCACACAGCGGCCAAAAATACTAGGTGCCATCAGGATGTCCAGCAGTGGGGCCAGGACACTAGAAGCCCTCCCACTGCTGCCCCCTCCAGCACCAAGAATAGAGTGCATCACCTGCCCCAGACTGAGAGTTCCTAACTATACCTTGTGGCTAATAGTCACTGATGGACTTCTGCTCCATATGCTTATCTAATTCCCTCTTGAAACTGTCCATGCTTGTACCTGCCACCACTTCCTGTGGCAGTGAGTTCCATGTGTTAATCACTCTTTGGGTGAAGAAGTACTTCCTTTTATCTATTCTAACCTGACTGCTCAGCAACCCCTCCTTGGGGTTCTTCAGTGAAGGAAGCTACCTTAGCTGGTAGCCACAGTAAGGCATCTCCGATGTTGGCCACCAGTTTAAGCAAATGGGTGTTTTCATTTATTTGATGTATTCTTAGCCTGCCCCAAGGTAGTTCCCAAACATGACATTCCATATACAATAAATCAGTAACACATTATGCTAAACCTAACTCCCCCAACCCCCCCCCCATTTTTAAAAATCTCCCTGAACTTCTTCTAAAAAATTCTGCTGTGAACTTTTTCCAGAACTTAAGAGGGGAAGGAACAGCCTTCTTAAACTGTTTTTGATAGCCCTTTCCAAAGAAGAAGAAGGAGGAGGAGGAAGAAGAGGAGGAAGTGGAGGAGATTGGATTTATACCCCACCCTTCACTACCCAAAGGAGTCTCAGAGTGGCTTACAAACTCCTTCCCCTTCCCCTCCCCACAACAGACACCCTGTGAGGTAGGTGGGGCAGAGAGAGCTCCTTCCAGAACTGTCCTTGAGAGAACAGCTCTGAGAAAACTAGGGCTTGCCCAAGGTCATCCAGCAGCTGCATGCGGAGGAGTGGGGAATCAAACCTGGTTCTCCCAGATTAGAGTCCGCGCACTTCACCACCACACCAAAGAGATGGTGTGGTCATGGAAAACCTTAGTAGGATTAAAAGCAACCCATTCTGTGCATCCCAATCCAACTTTTGGAGCCCCTGCAGCAGACGTCAGAACAGACAAAGACTGAGATTTGCAGCCATCGGAGATTGACTTACCCAATTTGCCAACAAGATCGAAGGAGGAAGATGTTCTGGGGAAGAGGGAAGCAAGGACTTTTATATCCTTCTCAAGTGTCCTGAACATGACAGCTTGGTGCGTAAGACATTCAAACTGGTGATTTGTCCATCGACACTACTACAAATGGCTTCTAAGAACTGCCACTCGTGAACACCTGGTCCTCATATTGGGACTTGTTTTGGCACATGCTTTGTAGGTACCTCAGTTTCCTTCCAACTCTCTCAGGGGAAAAAAAAAGATAGCTTACGCATTGCATTTCAATTGACATATGTCTGCCTTTCATGCTTGATTGCTGGAGAAGAGATACATCCATCATCTTTATGGCCATCCCTCATTCCTGAAGAACTCACGTCAACAATGTTGGAGCCCTCTGTAAGGGGGCAGTGATGCTCTGTATCCTTGGTGCTTGGGGGGGGATCAGTGGGAGGGCTTCTGGAGTTCTGGCCCCGCTGGTGGACCTCCTGATGGCCACTGGGTTTTGGCCACTGGGTGACACAGAGTGTTGGACTGGGTGAGCCATTGGCCTGATCCAACCTGGCTTCTCTTATATTCTTGGGCAGTGATTCCGTCTTCTTTGTGCTCGGGAGGCAACAGTGGAAGGGCTTCTGGAGTTCTGGTCCCGCTGGTGGACCTCCTGATGGCACCTGGGTTTGGGCCACTGTGTGACACAGAGTGCTGGACTGGATGGGCCATTGACCTGATCCAACACAGCTTCTCTTGTGTTCTTCTGTCTGGGGCAAGTGATGTTCTGGCTTTTTGGTGCTTGGGGGGGCCACAGTGGGAGGGCTTCTGGAGTTCTGGTCCCACTGGTGGACCTCCTGATGGCACCTGATTTTTGGCCACTGTGTGACACGGAGTGCTGGAATGGATGGGCTGTTGGTCTGCTCCAACATGGCTTCCCTTATGTTTTCAAAGATACCTACAAAATCTCCCTGGAAGTCAAAATATGATTTAAATGCCAGAAAAGTAGACTTCCCTCTTTCAAAACTGGATCATTGGAGCATAACCCATTGTATTTGGTGCTAATTTATGCAATCCGTTCTTGCATAGTGTGGTGCATTTTTTTTCTTTTTCTTTCTTCTTCTTTGTGATAACCTCGTCGGCACACATTTTCAACACTGCGGTACTCATAGAATGAGATTTCTCCTCGGAACATAATGAACTCAGATCGTTTCAAAGTGGATCGTTGCCCCACCTAGTTCACCACAGTCCAGTTTACCTGGCCGCAATTACCCAGTTTCTGCTGCGCACAGTTCCTTTAACATGAAAATGTCAGAATGTGGACAAATTCAATTTTCTTTGGAAGTTTTTAACCAAGCAAAAACCTTAACCTTGGGGTGTGTGTTGGGGGGAGTCAATTGCTCATCAGCCTCTTCTGTCAAAGCTTTAGAAATGCAAATGGTAGTCAGAGGTAGCTAAAGTGAGATGGTTAAGTCATAGCCTCCAATCACACACACGAAATAATAATAATTCACTGCCACAGGAGGTGGTGGCAGCTACAAGCATGGACGGCGTCAAGAGGGAATTAGATAAACATCTGGAGCAGAGGTCCATCAGTGGCTATGAGCCACAAGGGATAGATAGGGACTCTGGGGCAAGTGATGCTCTTTATTCTTGGTGCTTGGGGGGGGGGTCAACAGTGGGAGGGCTTCTAGTGTCCTGGCCAATGTTCCCTCTAAGCTGTGGAGTCTTGTGAGCAAAAATTCTACTTTGAGAACTACTGGCATTAAAGTTGTGAGCAAGCGATTTGTCTGCTGCTTAAATTAGTTTGCTCTGGAGCCCGTCCTTCCTGAGCTGAGGCAAAAATGTGTGAGCTGGAGGCTAAAGAACTGTGAGCTAGCTCACACTAACTCAGCTTAGAGGGAACACTGGTCCTGGCCCCACTGGTGGACCTCCTGAGGGCACATGGTGTTTTTGGCCACTGTGTGACAGAGTGTTGGACTGGATGGGCCATTGGCCTGATCCAACTTTGGCTTCTCTTATGTTCTTACGTTCTTAATCCACTTTCAATCCACTTGGAATGCACTTTCAGATTGGATTTTTACTGTGCGAACTGGCAAAATCCAGTTCAAAAGAGCATTGAAAGTGGATTGAAAGTGGATCCTTTTGTGTGTGTAGTCACAGCCATCAAGACACAGTCCTCCAGCCATAATGGTGACATTCAGCAGAGAACAGAGATTTGGAAGATTCAAAGTGCTAGAGAGACTGCAGGAAAACTTCCGTGACCTGGCCTTACCTGGCCTTACCTTACTAGTGGGAGGGGGAAGAGAGATGGTAAGACTCTTGGACTAAAGGAGAAGGGTCTCTTTGGGGCTGATACCATCGAGGCAGACGGAGCGCTCACCAGAGGTCTTCTGGAGGCGGATTCTGTCATATGCTAGATTGCAGGTCTAAACAGAAATTAGCATGGGACCGAGATGATAGTCCCAATATCCAGGGATTTTTTTGGTAGAAAAGCCCAGCAGGAACTCATTAGCATACCCCCGTGCCTTAGGCCACACCCCCGTGCCTTCCTTTGGCTTGCCTGGGCGCCCCGCGGCTGCGGGAAGCCTGGGCAAGCCGGCCCTTGGACAAGCCGGGGAAGGCACGAGGAGGCATTTAAATGCCTTCCCAATCCTTCCAGCCCCCCCCCCCCGGCCTGCCCACCTCGGATTCACTGGGCGGGTCGCTCTCCAGGCCTTCCCTCTGTAGCCACACACACAGATGTGTTGGCTGTAATGGGCATGGCCAACTCTGCAGCCAGCCAGAACACCGCTCCTGTGCGTTCCTGCAGAGAGGTGCAGAGAAGGGTGACTAGAATGATAAAAGAGTTGGAACACCTTCCCTATGAAGAAAGGTTAAAACGCTTGGGGCTCTTCAGCTTGGAGAAACAACGGCTGAGGGGTGACATGATCGAGGTTTATAAGAGTATGAATGGGATTGAGCAGGTTGAGAAAGAAGTACTTTTCTCCCTTTCTCACAAGACAAGAACTCGTGGGCACTCCATGAGATTGCTGAGCAGTCGGGTTAGAACAGATAAAAGGAAATACTTCTTCACCCAAAGAGTGATCAACATATGGAATTCACTGCCACAGGAGGTGGTGGCAGCTACCAGCATGGACAGTTTCAAGAGGGAATTAGATAAACATATGGAGAAGAAGTCCATCAGTGGCTATTAGCCACAGGGCATAGATGGGAACTCTCAGTCTGGGGCAGGTGATGCACTCTATTCTTGGTGCTGGGGGGGGCAGCAGTGGGAGGGCTTCTAGTGTCCTGGCCCCACTGCTGGACCTCCTGATGGCCCCTGGTATATTTTGGCCGCTGTGTGACAGAGTGTTGGACTGGATGGGCCATTGGCCTGATTCAACATTGGCTTCTCTTACGTTCTTATGTTCTTATGCCCCAAAATAGCCCAGTTAATATCACTGCTGATTGTACCAACACTGCCCCCGATTTGTTACTCTGTTTCACCATTGCTATGCAATAGTGTACACTAGCACTTTATTAATGGTTTTATAAATGTTCTGTTTTATTTGCTTTAATTTTTATGTAAGCTGCCCTGAGCCTGCTTCGGCAGTAAGGGCAGGATATAAATCGAAACAACAGCAACAACAACAACAACAAAAACAACAACAACAATGAGGAGGAGGAGGATCCAAGGTAATGTGGACCCTTTAGAACCACAGTAACCTTTCAAGCTAAAGACCCACTCTTAGCTGAACATTTGCTAGGGCATGTACAGAGGGAGGGACAGAGGAATTTTGAATTGCTTTATAATTTTTAATGCGGCTTATCAGTTCTCTACACCACATAAATGTTCACCATCCAGGGCACACTATGTTAATGGGAGTTCTGGGAATAAGGGGGGGCAGTCAGTTTGTGAGCAGCTACTCCCCTGGGGTCCCCAAAGTAGTGAGCTGTCCCCTCGGTAACCAGAGAGTGGGTAGTGGGAACCACAAGCACAAGATGAGGACTTAAATAGCAAGGCAGGATATTATAGCATTGGAAAAAGTGCAGAGAAGGGCAACTAGAATGATTAAAGGGTTGGAACACCTTCCCTATGAAGAAAGGTTAAAATGCTTGGGGCTCTTTAGCTTGGAGAAACGACGGCTGAGGGGTGACATGATCGAGGTTTATAAGATTATGAATGGGATTGAGCAGGTTGAGAAAGAAGTCCTTTTCTCCCTTTCTCACAATACAAGAACTCGTGGGCACTCCATGAAATTGCTGAGCAGTCGGGTTAGAACAGATAAAAGGAAGTCCTTCTTCACCCAAAGAGTGATTAACATATGGAATTCACTGCCACAGGAGGTGGTGGCAGCTACAAGCATGGAGAGTTTCAAGAGGGAATTAGATAAACATATGGAGCAGAAGTCCATTAGTGGCTATTAGCCACAGGTTATAGATGGGAACTCTCCGTCTGGGGCAGGTGATGCACTCTATTCCTGGTGCTGGAGGGGGCAGCAGTGGGAGGGCTTCTAGTGTCCTGGACCCACTGCTCGACCTCCTGATAGCACGTGGTATTTTTGGCCGCTGTGTGACAGAGTGTTGGACTAGATGGGCCATTGGCCTGATTCAACATTGGCTTCTCTTATGTTCTTATGTTCTTAACACAGAAATTTCATATGCAAAACAAGTGCTACCATTGAGTCATAACCTCTCCTGATCATGATAGATCGTTTGATCCAACTTTACATTACATAATGGTCTCCCCACCCACCCCCAGTAGGGCTGGGACAAACCTGAGGCACATCTCAAGCATGTGCTAGAACAGGTCCCCGAATGAGGGCAGATGTTCACAAGTGGCAATTGTCGGAAACCTTTTGTGGCAGTGTTGATGGACAAATTATCGGCTCAGCTGGCTTATGCACCAGACTGTCATAGTCAGGACATCTGGAAGGCATATAAAAGTCCTCTCTTCCCTCACCTCCTGAACAGCTTACTCCTTGGATCTTGCTGGCGACTTGGGTAAGTCAATTTCTGATGGCTACACATGTCAACCTTTGTGCGTTCCTAAAGTCTCCTGCGTACGTCTGACAATTGGGTTGGCATGCGCAGAATGGGCTGGTTTTAGTCCTAAGAATGTGCTCCATGGCTGCTCCATCTCTTCAGAATATGGGCTATCACATGATTTAAAGAAGGGAAGTCCATCAGTGGCTATTAGCCACAAGGTATAGATGGGAACTCTCAGTCTGGGGCAGGTGATGCACTCTATTCTTGGTGCTGGGGGGAGCAGCAGTGGGAGGGCTTCTGGTGTCCTGGCCCCACTGCTGGACCTCCTGATGGCACCTGGTATATTTTGGCCGCTGTGTGACAGAGTGTTGGACTAGATGGCCATTGGCCTGATTCAACATTGGCTCCTCTTATGTTCTTATGTTCTTATGTTACGGGAGCTCCTTCCCATCCTCAGTTGAGCAAAAGTTGACAGCAGAACTTTTCAGAAGAACTTCTGGGGTAATTTTTAGCATGGAGTTTGAATGAAATATGCATGTGAATCAGGGCTCTTTTTTGTAGCAGGAACTCCTTTGCATATTAGGCGATGTACCCCTAATGTAGCCAATCCTCCAAGAGTTTACAGAGCTCTTCTTACAGGGGCTACTGTAAGGGGCACCACATTTTAGGAAGGATGTTGACAAGCTCGAGCGTGTCCAGAGGAGGGCAACCAGGATGGTGAGAGGGTTGGAATCCCAGTCTTACAAGGAAAGGCTGAAAGAGTTGGGTATGTTCAGCCTGGGAAAGAGAAGGCTTAGAGGGGACATGATTGCAGTCTTCAACTATCTGAAGGGCTGTCATGTAGAAGCTGGAGCAGATCTATTCTCTCTTGCTCCGGATTGCAAGACTAGATCTAATGGGTGGAAATGACAAGGGAGTCATTACCCGCTAAATATCAGGAGAAACTTCCTGACTGTAAGAGTGGTTGAGCAGTGGAACAGGGAGGTGGTGGATGCTCCTTCGCTGGACATTTTCAAGTGGAGGCTGGATGACCATCTTTTCAGGTATGGTTTAGGGCTATCTTTCAGCTATGCTCCTGCAGAGTGCAGGGGTTGGACAAGATGACCTGCAAAGGTCCTTTCCAACATTAACATTCTATGATTCTATGATTAGGGGTGTGTCGCCTAATATGCAAAGGAGTTCCTGCTACAAAAAGAGCCCTGACGTGAATTATGAATGCAAATGTGAATATGAAGGAATGTGAATTGTTATGATTTGGAACGACCTTGGACTTTTACAGAAAGTGGTGTTATACTCTATAAAATAATTATGTATTTGATCTGCTTCAGTTGGAGGCCACCACTGAAAATGGCTTTACTTTGCCTATCAGCCTACCTGCTGGCATAGCTTCCTTCACTGAAGGCCCCTGAAGAAGTAGGCAGTGGGTTAGTCATAACAGTATCTGCCTTGCATGCAGACACCCCCAGGTTCAAGCCAAGGGATCAGTTAGTAAATGATGTGAGAGACCTCTACCGAGGACCTGGGCTAATTTTGGACAGGAACGCACAGGAGCGGCGTTCTGGCTGGCTCCCGAGTTGGCCACGCCCAGCAGGAACTCATTAGAATAACAGGCCACACCAAACAGCAGCAACTCATTAGGATTGGCTACATTAGGGGTGTGTGGCCCAACATGCAAAGGAGTTCCTGCTACAAAAAAAGCCCTGGGTTTTGACAACAAACAAGGTAAACAGAATAAGAAGTAAAAGGTGGGTGTGGCTGGATGACCACACTTCTGGTAACATGGGGGTGTGGCCTAATATGCCAATGAGCTGTGCTGTTGTGGGTGTGACCTAATATGCTAATGAGTTCCTGCTGATGGGTGTGGCCTATTATGGTAATGAGTTCCTGCTGGGCTTTTTCTACAAAAAAAGCCCTGCCGAGGACCCTGGGAAGCCACTGCCTATCAGAGAAGACAAGACTGTCTCTGATAGACCAACAGGCTGCCTCAGAATTAGGCTATGTAATTACATTTATATGCCAGCGATCTGCTTGAGAAGAAGAAGAGATTGGATTTATACCCCACCCTTCACTACCCAAAGGAGTCTCAGGGCGGCTTACAAACTCCTTCCCCTTCCCCTTCTCACAACAGACACCCTGTGAGGCTGAGAGAGCTCTGACAGAAACGGCTCTTTTTCAAGAACAGCTCCTGGCAGAACTATGGCTTGTCCAAGGTCATCCAGCAGGTGCAAGTGGAGGATGGGGGGAATCAAACCCGGTTCTCCCAGATTAGAGTCCGCGTACTTAACCACTGCACCAAACTGGCTCTCAACACCAAATTGGCTCTGAGGTAAACCATAAAAATAATCTGGGGCCTGCCAAACCCGTTCAAATTAAATCTGGACTAAAGAGTAACATCAGGATTTGAGGGTTAAATAGTCTTTTTTTTCTAATTTGCATAGTTCCTGACTGAGTTTTTCCCCGGTAGGCTGATAACTGGCCAATGGTTACTGAATTCTTTTCATTTAGGAACTAAGAATACAGACTTCGATAGGCCAGTAGGCTGCCTCAGAATTAAAGCTACTTCATTATTAGTTTAGAAAATTAACATGCCATCTCTCCAGAGATCTGCTTGAGGTAGCCCATAGAAATAGGCTGGGACTCACCAAATGTGCTCAAATTAAACCTTGACCAAAAAGTTACATCTGTATTGCCTGTTCAGGATTCGAGGATTTAATAGTCCCGTTCCCCATATTCTGCATCATTCCTGACTGAGTTTTTTCCCTGGTAGGTTGATAACTGGCCAATGGTTACTGAATCCTTTTCATTTAGGTGCTAAGAGTAAGGCTACAGGGATTCAAAACTTTGCAACTGTTGCTTTTGAAGGGAAAGGACTCTCCAGTCACTTTGTGATTTTCTGCATTTTCCCCTTATAGGCAAGCCTGTATATCTCATTATTTCACCAAAACCCCAATCACAAAATTGCTACATTTTGTTTAGTGCCTTTGATAAAGGGAGTTCAGGCTTCACTATCTACTATCCTTTTGTGTTGTCTTTGAAGATTAGTCAAGCCCACAGATACAAATTAACCTTTTCTCCTAACCTGACCTCAGCGGGCTGGCCACTCTTTTATTATGCTGATGACTAGCTTCTGATGTAAATTAAGAGCTGCAGGCCACAGTGACTGAGCAGTTTGGGAATGTTGGTTTTCATTGTTTAGCTTTATTGGTAGAATCTCAAAATCATGTTGCGGTTTGTAGATCCTGAGACATGGATAGAATCATAGAGTTGCAAGGGACCTCCAGGGTCATCTAGTCCAACCCCCTGCACAATGCAGGAAATTCACAAATACCTCTCCCCCACACACTCCCAATGACCCCTGCTCCATGCCCAGAAGATGGATGGGAGGAAACCCCTTCAAGGATCTCTGGCCAAATTGGCCTGGAGAAAATTTGCTTCTTGACCCCAAAGTGGTGATCAGCATTTCCCTGGGCATGTAAAAAAGGGCCACGGGAACTAAGCACTGATGCAACCTTTCCTGCCCTCCCTCTCACAATCTGTCTAAGCTCACACAATCAGCATGTCAAGTTCTCCAGATAGTCAGTTAAACATCAGGCTTCATAAGAAGATAGTATTATTAAAGACCAGTCATAGAGCTGCAAGAACAAGTTCTTCATCAGTGATGTCAGATAATACAGAGCACTGGAAATTATAACCCATTCAAACTACCCCCCCACACACACCTATAACCCAATGAGTACATTTCGTGCACGCGCTAAGCCGGGAAAGAAAACACCTCAGACCAGTAAATTCCCCATGCCAATGTAGCATGAGACCCAAGGTCAGGCGCATTGATAAGAAACAGAACAGACACTCTAAATCAGTGGGACTGGAGACTCTGAGTTACTCCCGCATTCCAGAACAGTGAAAGATGTCCTTCCCCCCCCCATCCACAGCAATGGCAGGGCTACCTGACACAGCATTGCTGTCAGTTGGCCATCTAGCCTCTGTTAGAAAACCTCCAAAGAAGGAGACCCCGCCACCTCCCGAGGAAGCCTGTTCCACTGAGGAACCGCTCTGTCAGGAAGTTCTTCCTAGTGTTTAGCTGAAAACTTCTTAGATTTAATTTCAACCCGTTGTTTCTGGTCCGACCTTCCGGGGCAACAACTCCGCACCATCCTCTAGACGACGGCCCTTCAGGTACTCGAAGATGGTTATCATATCGCCTTTCAGTTGTCTCCTCTTCAGGCTACGCATCCCTTCAACCTTTCCTCACAGGACTTGGTCTCCAGACCAATGCTCCCTCTAAGCTGTGGAGCCTTGTGAGCAAAAATTCTACTTTGTGAGCTACTGGCATTAGAGTTGTGAGCGAGTTTTGGCTCCTGCGTAAATTAGTTTCCTCTGGAGCCATCCTTCCTGAGCTAAGGCACAAATGTGTGAGTCAGAAGCTAAAGACCCATGAGCTGGCTCACACTAACTCAGCTTAGAGGGAACAGTGCTCCAGACCCCTCACCATCTTTGTTGCCCTCCTCTGGACACATTCCAGCTTGTCTATATCCTTCTTAGACTTTGCCGCCCAAAACTGAACATAATTAACCTTCCTATTGCATTCCAGGTTTTCGGCATCCAGGAAAAAGAAAGATGTCTTGCCAACAGCATCAGTGCAAGCAGCCCTGCCTTCCTCCTCCTTGTGTGAAGACTTGCTCTCCATGTGTGAAGACATGCTCTCCAAGATGTGTGGATCCCTGCTGCTCATGCGTCACTAAGTGTATGGAGCCCTGCAACCCATGTGCTCCCAAGTGTGTGGTGCCCTGTGACCCATGCGCTCCCAAGTGTGTGGCGCCCTGCAACCCATGTGCTCCCAAATGTGTGGCGTCCTGCAACCCATGTGTTCCCAAGTGTGTGCAACCCTGCAACCCATGTACTCCCAAGTGTGTGGCGCCCTGCAACCCATGTGCTCCCAAGTGTGTACAACCCTGCAACCCATGTGCTCCCAAGTGTCTGGCGCCCTGCAACCCATGTGCTCCCAAGTATGTGCAGCCCTGTGACCCATGTCCTCCTCTCCAGTGCGTTGAGGTTTGCCAGCCCCAGTGTCCTCAGTCCTGTGCTCTGGCCTGTGCAGCTTCCTATGCTCCTCAGTGTGTGGAAACATGCACTTCCACATGTCTGGAGCCCTGTGTTTACAAGTGCATATAGAGAAAACAATTGAAGACATCACCGGCGAACCGTAAATGGCGAAGCGAGGAATGGTGTACGGAGAAGCGAGGCTTGTGTGTGTTCTGTGCCGGAACAAAATTCTGCACCTAACTCTGCCGCTACAAACCCCTAATCATTCTGCAACGTGCAGAAATCATGCACATTAAATCTTTTCTTCTGCATAATTTGTTCCGCCATTCTTTCGCGCTTGGAATGTTTCCTTCCTCTTCCGGCAGTTGTGGGGACAGGCAGGGAACACCTTGAACACCTTGTCTTACCATTCTTTGTGATGTTTGAGATTTTACTTGCTGTTGCTCACATACTTTCAAGCATATCTTTGCAGCCGTTATAGCTAGAAGCTTGCTTTCTTGCTTGCTTAAAACCTCAGATTCTTAAAAACTTTTATTCTGCAGCCATTACCCAATTTGGCTGCTTTCCCCATAGAACTGTGGCCACTCACACAGGGCTCTATCCATTCTGGCCTTCTTTAATCCTGTCTCTGTGTCTTTTTTGCCTTTCTTCGAACCTAGCAGTTTGAAAGCAAGAAATTGCAAGTAGATAAATAGGTACCACTTTGGTGGGAAGGTAACAGCGTTCCGTGTGCCTTGGTGTTTAGTCATGCCGGCCACATGACCACGGAAACATCTTCGGACAGCGCTGGCTCTTCGGCTTGGAAATGGAGATGAGCACTGCAACCCTAGAGTCAGATTCGACTGGCTTTGGAGCAAGGGAAACCTTTACCTTTACTTTACTGTGTCTTTTTGGTGATGGCTTGTTATCTGCTCTTCCCCTTGTAGCTATGGATCCTGTCCATGAAGAATTAAGCTTAATTCAGGACACGTCTCCATATCCCTGGGGAGTGGAGAGAGCCTGCTTGGTGTACTGGTTAAGAGCAGTGGACTATCCCTGGAGAACCGGGTTTGATTCCCCACTTGTCCATATGGAGCATGCTGGGTGACCTTGGGTCAGACACAGTTCTCTTAGAGCTCTCTAAGCCCCACCTCCCTCACAGGGTGTCTGCTGTGGGGAGAGGAAGGGAAGGCGATTGTAAGCCACTTTGAGACTCCTTAGGGTAGTGAAGAGTGGGGTATAAAACTGACTCTTCTTCTTCTTACGGGACTCCACCATGGTAGACAGGGCCAGTTCCCAGCCTAGAATCATTGAGTTTGGAAGGGACCTCAAGGGTCATCTAGTCCAACCCCCTGTACAGTGCAGGAAATTCACAAATACCTCCCCCCTCCAAACCCCCAGTGACCGCTGCTCCAGCCCAGAAGATGACAAAAAACCTCTAGGATTCCTGGCCAAACTGGCCTGGAGAAAAAGTGCTTCCTTGACCCCAAAGTGGCAATCAGCATTTCCCTGAGTGTTTAAGAAAGGGCCATGAGAACTAAGCACAGATGCAACCCTTCCCGCCCTCCCTTCTCATGATCTGCCCCAGTTCACAGAATCAGCATTGCTGTTTCAAAGCATAATTTCTCTGATAGATCAAAACAAGAAGGGGGACCCACGATACTCACGGGGAGGGGGGAGGAGAAGCTCCACAGGAGGAGAAGGAAGCAGCTGCAGGTGAGCCTTCTCCCCTGCCCCTCCTGTCCCCGGCACCCATGGCGAGGCCCATGCCCCTCCAAGCCTTCTCCCTCCCCCACCAGCACCAGCCCGCCAAGCTTCCTCCCTCCCACTTCCCTAGTGGCGGCAGTGCTGGCGAGGCCTGGCTGGCCCACAGAACTTTCTCCCTCCCCCTCCCTCTCCCCCAGCAGCAGCAGCGGTGGCAGCGGCGAGGCCTGAGCTCGGCCCACCAAACTTTCTCCCTCCCCCCGGATGGTGGCGAGGGCTGAGCAGCTTACAGACTCCAGCCGGCCAAGCCTTCTCCCACCCCCTCCCCCTCCCTGGTGGCAGCAGTGAAGCCATTCTCAGAGCGTTCCCTGCACCTGCTCTGGGAACACTCTTTTACTTTTGGGGGGATTTAAATATCCCCCCTGTAATTTTTTTTTACAGTTTTTAGATTTTTCTGCACATCTGGGGATTGCCCTAAATGTGCAGGAAAATCTCTCTGCCCCCCCAAGTGCCCCCCAATGTATGGATTTAGATATCCACATGGAGGGGGCATGTTTGGAATTAGATATATAGATGGGTTAGATGGTCTGTCTGCAGCAGTAGAAAAGAGCGAGAGTAAGTGAGCCGTGACTCATGGAAGCTCATCCCCTGCCACAAATTTTGTTAGCCTTGAAGGTGCTACTGGACTATTGCTCTAACCCCCTACATAAGTTGATTACGTGGCATGTTGACCTGACAAGCAGTTCCCCTGGGTTGTATTTGATTGCTGCCTTTCAACTGGCCCCACTGCTGGACCTCCTGATAGCACGTGGTATTTTTGGCCACTGTGTGATACAGAGTGTTGGACTAGATGGGCCATTGGCCTGATTCAACATTGGCTTCTCTTATGTTCTTATGTTAACTTCTTATGTGGAATGCGAGTGTGGTTGGCCATACTGTCGTCCAATCTGGAGGAGGAATCCCATCATGCAAATTACGGTGTGATATCTGGAGGATATCATCCCTTTCAACAGTGGACTGGAAACCATGAAGACTGTAGAAAGATGGGAGGACACCCCTTGGCAAAGAGAAGTGAGCTGTCTACAGTCGTTGTCATGTCAACCATGTACCACATTTGGATGGACAAATGCAATGCCTGGAAACACACGGAAGTGAAAAATGAGGTTTCATTCACACCTGTCGATACACAGCAACATTCGACATCCTAACAAGTCTTGATGTACCAGCGAACAGACACACCACATCAGTACTGGTCCTTCCGCCCCAAAATAAGTGATTCGTCCTGCTCTTGAGATCCACTTTATTATGCTACCGATTCGAATTGCACTGGAACAGCTTCAATTTCTCCCCAGATTTCCATGCTGTCTTGCACTAAGGCTTATTTATCATTAAAACTTTCACTTCATGCCGGTTCTTTGTGGTGTATCTTTTCTCTGTAAGGAGGTAGGATGTAAGAAAGCTTTGCAATTAAAACACAACAACAACAGGCACAGCATCCCAGCATGTCCAGAATTTAAGGCAGCAATGCTGTTGTTGCGATTGTTTATCTACACAGTTAGCAACTTGAAGAGTGATTTACACAAAATGCTCCATCCTGCCCTGGGGAGTTTATAGTTTAAATTTTCATATAAGGGAGCTGAATGTGGACTTTCTAAGAGTTAAAACTGTATTAATGGCAGTGACGTTTCCTTGGGCCTAATTCCAGTAGAGGAGGCGGCGGCTTAGAAACTCACCTCAAAGGTCTCACAGGAAAGGTGGGCTTTGAGGAAGTCTCTGAAGGAGATGAGAGCGGGCTTCACCCCAGACAAGGTGAAGATTTGCTGTCTTTTATGCCCAGTGTTTTTATTTCCTTACTAGATTTATACTTTGTGTTTCTACTGAGACTCGGTCAGGTCTCCCAATTAAGACAACACACTTTGGCAGTGATAGTTTATTGAGATATGCTTACTTCAGGAAACACGCTCTGTGACAGAACTGGAAAAAGGCAGTCAAAAGCCTTCCGTCGTGCTTCGGAGTTGTGAACAAGCAGTTTGGCTACGGCATAAATTTAGTTTGCTCTGGAGCCACACCCTTCCTGAGCTAGACAAGAATGTGTGAGCCGGAGGCTAAAAAACTGTGACCTAGCTCACACTCAACTCAGCTTAGAGGGAACACTGGTCCTAGGCTGTTCAGGGCTTTCAAGGTCAAGGCCAGAAGTCAGTTTTTTAGTATTTGTGTGTGAGTGTGCACATGCCTGGATGTCATGGCCAACTTCTGGTGACCCCTAGTGGGGCTTGGAGGCAAGGGATGTGCAGAGAGGTGCCTTGCTGTTGCCTGCCTCTTCCTCCCGGCCCTGGTATTCCTTGGAGGTTTCCCATTCAAGTACTTGTCAGGCTTGGCCCTGCTTAGCTTCTGAGATCTGACGAGATCAGGCTTGCCTGGGCTATCCCTGTCAGGGCAAGGCCCGCAGTTTTGAACTGAGGCAGGAAACAAAGGGGAGAGACCTTGCAATGGTGGAGAAAGACTGGAACGTCCCTGTTTGGCCAAAGGCTTCTGTAACTTTTATTCATTCAGAATAAAAGGGTGTTACACGTAGTGGGAATTGGGGTTGCTCAGGGCCCCGCCCCATTACAAACATCAAAAAGAAAACAGGACAGGATCAGCGTTCCCTCTAAGCTGAGTTAGTTTGAACTAACTTACAGTTTTTTAGCCTCCTGCTCACACATTTTTGCCTTAGCTCAGGAAGGATGGCTCCAGAGCAAACTAATTTACACAGTAGCCGAATTGCTCACTCACAACTTTAATGCCAGTAGCTCACAAAGTAGAAGTTTTGCTCACAAGACTCCACAGCTTAGAGGGAGCATTGTCCCACACCTCTCGCATATGTCACCCTTCAACCCCTACAGCTACTACGGCAACCCTGACAGATATACAGTGCCTTATCTACATCTTAGCCAAGGTCAGCTCCCTTGGGAACCAGCTTTGGGGCACAACTTAGAGGAAAAGTTATGGCTTCTACAAGCGTCCACTCGTCCACTCTAAACACCCACGCACTCACCTCAGGAATTCCCTCCCCCCATATCTATGGCAAGCAGTGAAGTGGAATGTGTGTCAGAGTCCCAAGTCAATCAAACTCAACAACAGTCCTTCAGAGAACTTCAGTTTATTGAAAGAGGTACTTAGGTCATTGTTCGACACACTCTTTGTCAGGAATGGGGGTTAACAGCTAGTGCAGAATGCTGCAGCCAGGCTGCTGATGGGTCTCTCGAGGAGGGATCATATTCAGCCTGTGCTGAAAGCACTGCACTGGCTGCCAATAGCGTACCGGATTCGATTCAAAGTGCTGGTGATCACCTTTAAAGCCCTGTATGGCCAGGGTCCGGCCTACCTGAGGGGCCGCCTTTCCCTACATGTTCCCCCAAGGGCACTTCGGTCTGGGGGCCGACATCTCCTGGAAATTTCGGGCCCCAGAGATGTGAGGCTGGCTGCCACAAGAGCCACGGCTTTTTTGGTGGTGGCTCCTACCTGGTGGAAGGAGCTCCCAGAGGAGATCCGGGCCCTGTGGGACCTTGTCCAGTTCCGCAGGGCCTGTAAGACGGAGCTCTTCCGCCAGGCTTTTGAGTAGGAGCCGCCACCGCCGCTATTCCACCTTCGATATCCCACCTCGATAACCCGTGCCATCTCACTCCCGTCATCTTGGTTTTAAATGTTGTGTTGAGGTTGTATTATCTGATTTTATAATTTTATCTGTTGATATTGTTTTATGTTGTTTAAATTGGCATTCATGCCCACTGTTAGCTGCCCTGAGCCTTCGGGGAGGGCGGGATACAAATCGAAACAAACAAACAAACAAACAAATAAATAAATAATTAAGCAGGAAACCAAATAATTATACACAGTTCATACTGGGCCACCTGATGTCAAGAGACCAATAGGGAGGGCACCTGAGAGCACCTAAAGTGAAACGGCTCACGGTTCCCAGTGGGAAAATCAGTGCGGCTGAGCCAAGCTTTAAGGACAGGGATGAGATGAGGGATGAACAAGGAGCACATACCGACAGCAGGGATGAGGGAGGCCGAGTGGGCAGGAGACAGGGGGGAAGGGAATGCAATGGAAAACACCCATGACAACATCAGCCAACAACATGATGACACGAAACCAATGCTTGACAGACTCAAGGAGGATTACAACTTTTTCCAGTGATGCAATAAAAGATGCATTTTCTTGCCAAGGAAGTGGAGGGAGTGGGGGGAGGAACTCTCTCAAACATGGGTAGCCCTGGTGGAAGATCAAGCTTCATATGGAGGAGTGGGGAATTAAATCCAGGTCCCCTGTTTCTAGTCTGCCACTCACACACACAAACAGTTCCTTTAATGGCATTTCATAAAAGTAAAGACATAATATCTGAAAATTAAAAAAGGAAATCAAATTTTGTAGGTGCTCAAAATAGGGTAATTTCTAACCAAGTCTGCCACTCTTAACCACTATACCATGCTGGCTCTCCCTTGCCGTCCATTATATAAGGCAATTCCCCCTCCATACCAATTGTGTCATGCCCCTTCTCATCTAGCAGTGTGCATAACGAAATTGCTACGCTGAAGACATACTCGGAAAGGGCTAGTTTGTGTTCGTACAGTGATGACCAAGAACAGGAATACAAGTACAGTGCTGTCAGTATAATGAAACTCCTTCCCCAAAACAATCAATTCCCCCCCCAAGTTCAGGTGCTTACCAGCAAAGCAACTTATCTTCATCTTTTTCTTTGATTCCACTCATTTCCCGGGCAACGTCATTTCTCCCTTCCAATCAGATCATAGAATCATAGAATACAGGCCGTCTAGTCCAACCCCTCTGCAGTGCAGGATCAGCCTAGAGCATCCCTGACTGTCAGGCTCCTTAGTCAGGTCACACAACACAGGGCTTCTTCAGAAGACAATGTTTAATGGTGAATCAGAACTAAAGACGCGTGTACAGCTTGTGTCAGTAATGGCCACATACAGTAAGGCCTGCTAAGATATACTACATTCAAGCATCCCTCCCATGTAGCTGAAGCCAATGAGTAACAGCGGGCAAAGCAAGCAAAACAATCTAGAAACTGTTAGTTTCCAGCCTAAACTCCAGCAGCGGGAGATGCAGGGTCAGAGATCTGATAACAGACAGTGAGTAAAAGATCAGAAGATAAGATACTGAAAGTACTCCCTCTACATAGCATACATATGACAGGGCTACCTGACACTGACAAGGGTTTGTTCAGCTGCTGCTTGAAGACTGCCAGGGAGGGGGAGCTCACCACCTCCCGAGGCAGCTGATTCCACTGTGGCACAACTCTTACTGTAAATAAAGTTTTCCCTATGTTCCAGCTGGTACCTTCCCGCCCTTGATTCAAACCCATCCTTGCGAGTCCTCTCCTCTGCTGCCAACAGGAACTGCTCCCTGCCCTCCTCCAAGTGACAGCCCTTCATATACTTCAAGACAGCCATCGTGTCCCCCCTTGACCTCCTCTTCTTGGAGTCCAAGTCTTATGAGGAAAGGCTGAGGGAGTTGGGTATGTTTAGCCTGGGAAAGAGAAGGCTTAAAGGGGACATGATTGCAGTCTTCAGGTATTTGAAGGGCTATTATGTCGAAGATGGAGTGAATCTATTCTTTCTTGCTCTGGATTGTAAGACTAGATCTAATGGGTGGAAATTACAAGGCAGTCATTACCGGCTTAATATCAGGAGAAACTTCCTGACTGTAAGAGTGGTTGAGCAGTGGAACAGACTGCCTCGGGAGGTGGTGGATGCTCCTTCGCTGGATGTTTTCAAGAGGAGACTGGACAACCATCTTTTGGGTATGTTGTAGGTATGTAGGGGTTTCGGCTATGTTCCTGCAGAGTGCAGGGGGTTGGACTAGATGACCTGCAAGGTCCCTTCCAACTCTAACATTCTATGATTCTATGATTCTCCAAATTGAACCTTCCCAAGTCCTTCAGCCTTTCCTTGTAGGGTTTCTTGGTCTCCAGGCCCCCGATCATCCTGGTCGCTCTCCTCTGCACGTGCTCCGTTCTGTCCACATCCTTTTTGAAGTGACTCCTCCAGAACTGCACACAAAACTCCAGGTGCGTCCTGACCAATGCAGTGTACATATCCTGGCAAGGGAGCAGCATGGGGCACTCCCAGCCAATCACCTTTGGATATAAGGTGCAGAGAGCTGCTATTCTTCCTTGCTCCCTCCTTTGCAAGTACTGTGGCTTTTGCTTTGGAAACTAGGGGGCTGGGGGCATCATGTTCAGTGGTCCTTAGAACTCAACCTCTTGTTTCAATTTGCCCCAAATTTGGCAGTTCTTTAGCAGACAGGGACCTCCCTCCCCACAGCAATTTTGGTGACATTCGGTTGACAAGCGACCATTCCGATCCCTTAAATCTCCCACATAGGAAATAATTATGATGGTGGGGGAAGCTTGTTCAAGGGCCTGCGGACTTTGAACTCTGGGTCCAATTTGTATTGAAACCTGGGGGTTCTTTAGAGGGCAGGCATCCTCCGCCATGCCACCATTTCAGTGCTATTTGGTTGAAAAACAGCCAGTCCAACCTCCCCTAAGTAATCGTGGCAGACCAACAGGAAGGGATGGCTGTTTTGGAGGGTGGAATGCATGATGCTATATTACACTGAGGTCCCTCTCCTCTACCTGAAATGGGCAATCATAGTAGAAATCCCTCACCCAAAGCCTGGATCAAAAATTATAATGGAATTTTTCACATTATGCAGCCCTGGTCTCATCTCAAAACCTTTTTGAGCCTTTCTCAAAACCCACTTTTTCTGTGAGAAGAAAAAAGATGATGATGAAGAAGGAGGAGGAGGAGGAGGAGATTGGATTTATACCCTCCCCTTCACTACCCAAAGGTGTTTCAGAGAGGCTTACAATCTCCTTTCCCCTCCCTTCCCCACACCCTGTGAGGTAGGTGGGGATGAGAGAGCTCTCTCGAGAACTGTCCTTGAGAGAACAGCTCTGACAGAGCTGTGGCTCGCCCAAGGTCATCCAGCAGCTGCAAGTGGAGGAATGGGGAATCAAACCCGCTTCTCCCAGATTAGAGTCTGCGCATTTGAACACTACACTAACCCATGAAGAAGAAGAAGAAGAAGAAGAAGAAGAAGAAGAAGAAGAAGCAGCAGCAGCAGCAATTGGATTTATACCCCACCTTTCACTACCCAAAGGAGTCTCAGAGCAGTTTATGACCTCCTTCCCCTTCCCCCCCCCACAACAGACACCGTGTGAGGGAGGTGGGGCTGAGAGAGCTCTCTTGAGAACTGCCCTTGAGACAACAGTTCTGAGAGAACTCATGACTGACCCAAGGTCACACCAGCAGCTGCATGTGGAGAAGTGGGGAAGCAAACCCATTTTTCTGTGAGAAGAAAAAAGAAGAAGATGATGAAGAAGAAGAAGGAGGAGGAGATTGGATTTATACCCTCCCCTTCACTACCCAAAGGTGTTTCAGAGCGGCTTACAATCTCCTTTCCCCTCCCCTCCCCACACCCTGTGAGGTAGGTGGGGCTGAGAGAGTTCTCTTGAGAACTGTCCTTGAGAGAACAGCTCCGACAGACCTATGGTTTGCCCAAGGTCATCCAGCAGCTGCAAGTGGAGGAGTGGGGAATCAAACCTGCTTCTCCCAGTTTAGAGTCCACACATTTGAACACTACACTAGCCCATTCTAAAGAAGAAGAAGAAGAAGAAGAAGAAGAAGAAGAAGAAGAAGAAGAAGAAGAAGAAGAAGAAACTATTGGATTTATACCCCAGCTTTCACTATCCAAAGGAGTCTCAGAGCAGCTTATGATCTCCGTCCCCTTCCCCTCCCCACAATAGACACCCTGTGAGGTAGGTGGGGCTGAGAGAGCTCTGAGAGAACTGCCCTTGAGAGAACAGTTCTGAGAGAACTCATGACTGACCCAAGGTCACACCAGCAGCTGCAAGTGGAGAAGTGGGGAATCAAACCCGGCTCTCCCAGATTAGAGCCCGCATTCTGAACCACTACACCAAAGTGGCTCTGAGAGAGGACAAAGTGAGAGGAGGGGGTCAGAAGGCAGCTCCCAGGTTGAGATAAAGAGAGGCAGCCCCATTCAAGGAGAGAACACCGATACACACTTAGAGTGATGTAGTGCCCCCCCAATGTCCAGGAAGGCTGAGTCGCTCACTCCAACACTTATATCCCTACAGGACTTCTTCACAGACACCAAGGGATCAAAGGGAAACAACAAAAAAAAATACGACACAAAGAAGTGATAGGAAGCGAACATTTTAATGATGAATAGCCATTGGGCGAGACAGTTTGGACATCTCGGTAAAAACTGATATTATTCCAATACAGTTAAGATTGGTCTAGCCAGCACAGCTGCATGCAAGGATATGCTTGGAAGGCTGCAGTAAGGGTAAGTAAAATTTCAAAGAACGCAGGAGTTGTTACACAAGGTGTTCAAGGTGAACTGCTTGTGGCCATAAATGCCAGAAGAAGGAGAAGAAGAAGAAGAAGAAGAAGAAGAAGAAGAAGAAGAAGAAGAAGAAGAAGAAGAAGAAGAAGAAGAAGAAGAAGAGGAGGAGGAGGAGGAGGAGGAGGAGGAGGAGGAGGAGGAGGAGGAGGAGGAGATTGGATTCGTATCCCGTCCTTCACTACCCAAAGGAGTCTCAGAGTGGCTTACAAACTCCTTTCCCTCCCCACAACAGACACCCTGTGAGGGAGGTGGGGCTGAGAGAGCTCTGACAGAAACTGCTCTTTTTCAAGGACAGCTCTTGACAGAACTACGGCTTGCCCAAGGTCATCCAGCAGGTGCAAGTGGAGGAGTGGGGAATCAAACCTGGTTCTCCCAGATTAGAGTCCGCGCACTTAACCACTACACCAACAGATCTTTCAAAGCATGAAAGGAAGGTAGAAAGACTGATGCTAATGAAGAGGCCTTAATCGGTATGATTTATACACATTGTCAAATGTTGTTTGTAGACACAGATTTTGGTGGAGAATTTGGATTCAGCACAGAATACACTCAGCCTCGTGCCTTCATCGTCTGTTCTTCACTTAGCCGTTCATGGTTCACTGGTGCTGTCTACATCATTTCAGCTATATACACTTGGAAACACAAGGTTCCACGCATGTGGTAGTGCATGTTTCCACACACTCAGTAGCACACAGAACTGGACAGGCTGGAGCACGTGGTGAGCAAGGTGGAACACACGGTACACAGGGCTGAGAACACTGGAGTTGACAGACTTCTACACACTGGCGACGAGGACATGGGTGGCAGGGCTGCACACAGTCTGAAGAAGCATATGGGTTGCAGGGCTCAGCACATTTGGGAGCACATGGGTGGCAGGGTTCCACACATTTAGGAGCGCATGTGTTGACACATGTCTTCACACAAGGAGGAGGCAGGCAAGGCTGCTTACACTGATGCTGATGGCAAGACATCTTTCTTCCCCTGGACGACAAAGCCTGGAATGCAATGGAAAGATTAAGCATGCATCTATGTCTCAGGAACCGCAAATGCGAGCATGGTTTTGAGATCTACCAATAAAGCCAAGAAAACAAACATTTCCAAAGTGCTGGATTATTATAGCCTGCAGCTCTTCATTTAGGACAAAATCTAGTCATCAACATAATACAAGAGCGGCCAGCCTGCTGAGGTCAAGTTAGGAGAAAAAGATTATTTTACCTACATGTTTGACTGATCTTTGAAGAAACTTAAAAGGATAGTGGATAGGGAAGCCAAGATTCCCCTTATCAAAGGCACCTAAGATAATGTAGCAGTTGGCGGGGAAATAATGAAATACAGAGGCTTGTCCATATGACAGCGAATTGTCGGGAAGGCAGAAAATCCCTAAGTGACTACCAGATGCTTTCCTTTTAAAGCAACAATTGCAAAGTTTTCCCAGCCTGCAGCCTGTTGCTCTTAGCTGCTAATCTAAAATAATTCAGTAAACATTGGCCAGTTATTAGCCTACCGGGGGGGGGGGTCAGTCAGGAACGATGCAAAAGACTGTTTAATCCTTAAATCCTGAACGACAGGCAATACTGATGTAACTTTTTTGTCTGCATTTAATTTGAACATGTTTGGCAGGCCCCAGTTTATTTTTATGGTTTACCTCAAGCAGATCTCTGGAGAGCTGGCCCATTCTAAAGGGATGGATTGACCAAGGAAAACATTGCTAGGAAAGAAGAAGAAGAAGAAGAAGAAGGAGAAGAAGAAGAAGAAGAAGAAGAAGAAGAAGAAGAAGAAGAAGAAGAAGAAGAAGAGGAGGAGGAGGAGGAGGAGGAGGAGGAGGAGGAGGAGGAGGAGGAGGAGGAAATTGGATTTATACCCCACCCTTCTCTACCCTCAGAGTCTCAGAGCAGCTTACAAACTCCTTTCCCTTCCCCTTCCCACAACAGACACCCTGTGAGGGTGGTGGGGCTGAGAGAGCTCTGAGAGAACTGTCCTTGAAAGAACAGCTCTGACAGAACTGTCCTTGAAAGAACAGCTCTGACAGAACTATGGCTTGCTCAAGGTCATCCAGCAGCTGCGAGTGGAGGAGTGGGGAATCAAACCTGGTTCTCCCAGATTAGAGTCCGTGTACTTAACCACTACACCGACCCATTCTGCCGACCCAATCTTCAGCAGGATTAAGAATGAACAAAGGTCAACTTTTGTAGCCATCATCAGAAATTGACTTACCCAACTTGACAACAAAAACCAAAGGGAAGATGAGGGAAACAAGGACTTTTGTTCTGGAGACGAGGGAAGGGAGGACATTTATATGCTTTTGCATTGTCCTGAACATGACAGATCGGTGCGTAAGACAGTCGAGCCGATGATTTGTCCATCAACACGACCACAAATGGATTCTAAATGTTGCCGCTTCTGAACATCTGCCCTCATTTGGGGACCTGTTCCAGCACATGCTTGGGATACACCTCAGGCTTGTTCCAGCCCTATCCGGAGAAAAAGATGATCTATCAAGATCAGGAGGGGTTGCTAGTGACTCAGGGTGCGGTCACACTGACCTTTTGATCGGGGTTCGCTGCTGTTCCCTCGCGCATGTCAGTTTCACACTCACATGCGCCAATCCGCCTCCCTGTCAGGCTCAATAGCAAGTAGATCCAAGCATTCTTTAAGTAAAGAAAAGCTTTATTGGAATACAATGCTGTAACCCACAGTAGTACGGTTATTGTCAGGAATGGCGGCACAAGCTGCTCAGGCATTATTATAGTATGATGCAAAATCGCGACTGGCAAATGAACTTTTAGCGTGCGCGTGGGAAACTCCCAGCGGGAGATTACTTGATGATCGGGAGAACGAGTTGCCCGCACCCCTCGGTCTCACAGGACTGGAAAATTCCCTTAAACAAAGAATACTCCATAGCCTCCTTCCAAGGCCACTGTGATAAGCCAGAGCGGCTGAAACCAATCTCCCACATTGCAGCTGGCAATACTACAAAAGCACACAAGCAAAAGACAAGATAGTAGACACAGCAGAGTACAATGAACTCAGTGTAAAAATAACCCAAGCCTCAATTCTCTGACACTCCTGCCCCGAAGCAGGCTCACTCCTGCAATGCTGCTGGGTTTTCCTGACCCCTTGAAAATCAGGTGTTTTCCTGGCACTTGTGCTTTGAACGTGTGATTTTGCCCAGCTGGACAGCCCATCATTCGCAATGATTGAGATTAGGGCCGTCTGACCGTTCTTTGTGCGTTTTTTTTTTTTAAAGCTTCCGGTTTGAGCGCTTGAGCAAACATGCACTTAATAAACCCATTTAACGTTTAATAATGGATTTATTAAGCGCATGTTTGGTCAAGCACTCAAACTGGAACCTTAAAAAAAACAAATGCACAAAGACGGCCCTGGAGGCGGGAATGAGAGGCAGGGGCTCCGGCAGCCCGGACGGGGCTGGCAAGGAGGATGGTGGAGACGGCGGAGCCTTTTTCCATGGGGCAATGGCAGTGGCGGCAGCAGTGCCTCCGCCCCCCCACATTGGCGGCAAGAGCAGCAGCCGCCCAAGCCTCCCCATGGCCGGCAGGATCGCCTGGAGGGACGGCGCAGCAGCAGGCAAGTGGGTGCTGGAAGAGAGGGGCTGGCTGCATCTAGTCAGCCCAATGTGAAGAAAAATGTTCCCGATTTAAATAAAGCAGGAACAGAGCACAATTACCTTGCCATGTGACCACAGCCTCAGTGGTAGCACTCGTTTGGCATGCTAAATTTTCCTGTGTGACAGAAGACACCCCACTCTGACCTGCGGGCCCTGTTCCATCTCACGCTCTGAGGCAAGGGTGTCAAACATAAGGCCTGGGGGCCTGAACTGGCCTGCCCAGGGCTCTTACGTGGTCCGCAAGCAACTGAGGCAAGGGAGGGAGTGCTGGGGGGGAGAGTGGGTGGAGCCACTCCATTGTGGCTTCCTCTGCAGCAGTCAAGCATCGCTGGGGGTATCTACCCAGCTCTGGGCTGCTGCCTCTCCAGTCGGCCTATGTGGGTTTTTCTCTGCGGTCCCTTCTCAGCCCAGGGGGCCTTGTAGTGAGGATACACCAATTCAGAGCTTACAAGCTGTGGTCCTTTATACAGTTTCTGTCCTGGTACCTGGCATTACATTTTAGGGTACACATGGCCCGGCCCGACAAGGTGACATTTATGTCAGATCTGGCCCACATAACAAATCATAGAATCATAGAATGTTAGAGTTGGAAGGGACCTTGCAGGTCATCTAGTCCAACCCCCTGCACTCTGCAGGAGCAGAGCCGAAAGATAGTTCTACATACCTACATACCTACAACATCCCCAAAAGATGGTCGTCCAGCCTCTGCTTGAAAACGTCCAGGGAAGGAGCATCCACCACCTCCCGAGGCAGGCTGTTTCACTGCTCAACCACCCCTACAGTCAGAAAGTTTCTCCTGATATTTAGCCGGTAACGACTCCCTTGTAATTTCCACCCATTAGAGTCTGACACCTCTGCTCTGAGGCATCTGAGTGCCAGTGGCTTTCCAAGTACCCAGAGGGGCCTCTCTCTCTCTCTCCCTCAGTTCAACTACTACCACCGCCTGGCCTTTGTGGGAGCTGCCCACTGAGAGGCCCAGGACTTACAGCTTCCCCTCCCTTCCTTGCCACTGTGAGGACTCACCTTGCACCTCTGACTCCCACTACCCATGTTGGGTTACCAGCAGGCCCATAGCCAGGATTTTGTAATTCAGGGGGCTTTTAAATAAGTTGGGGGGGCATTGATGTCACAAAAATAAAAAAAAATAAAATTAAAATTTTTAAAACTCACTCTTGCCAGCTGGAACAGGCAGGAGCAGTTGGAGCAGGCAGCCGCTCAACCATGGAGGCCTCCCATGGCCGGACAAGGGGCTCTAGCAGTAACAGGGCGAGGGGGCGGGGAAACAAGCCACACTTGGGGAAGGGGTGGCGAGGGCAGCAGTGGGGTGGGGGCTGGGCTAGACGGAAGTCGTGGGGCCTCGGCAGGAAGTCAGGGGCTGGGCTCCCAAATGCCCCTACAGGCCTGGTTACCAGAAGGACAGCTTGCTGCCTTCTGGGCGACTAGGGGAGTAGCCACTTGGCAATCTGCTCCCCCTCCCCTTCTTCAGGGCACTGCTTTGAAAACAGCATGCCTGGAATGATAGGGGTTCACATGAGACAGAGAGAACTATCGACTGCGTGACATTTTATAAAGCATTGATTTAGAAGATACTATCCACACACATACTCTTAGCACAGCAGCAGACTGAGCATGGGATCCAAAAGAAAAAAAAAGTCAAATGGAATTCCTTTGTCTCTCCCTCTGTACACAACCTAGTAGATGTTCACCTAAGGCAGGGTCTTGAGCTTAAAAGGTTACTGTGATTCTAAATGGTTCCTGTTACCTTAGAGCCTGTGCTAAGATGTACAGTCTTGCATATGGCAAAATCCATCTCCAGAAGACCCCAGGTGAGAGCTCTGTCTGCCTCAATGGAATCAGCCCCAAAGAGACCCTCCTCCTTGTGCCCGGGAATGTTACTATCACTTCTACCTCTCCCACTGGCTAAGCGAGGCCAGGTCAAAGAATTCTTTTCCTAAAGTCTTTCTAGCACCCTAAGTCTTCCAAATTTCCGTTCCCTGCTCACTATCAGATTTCTAGCTGGAGGAGTGTGTGGGAGAGACATAACCATCTCACTGAACCTAGCCAGGCCCATCATTTGCATTTTTCATGCTTCAGTGGGTGAGGCTGGTGAGCAATTGACTCCCCCCTCCTGCCTCTGTTCTGCCAAGAGAGAGAAAAAAACTTTTTTAAAACTCAAGGTGAAGGTCTTCCTTGGTAAAACCCTCCAAAGACAATGGTATTTCTCCACACCCAGACATGTTCCACTTAAAGAACTGTGGGTAGCAGAACTTTCTTGGCCAGAAAGTTATGACAATGCTCAGAATAAACACCCCACCAGGACTTAACAGGGATATTGGTTTCTTATCCCATCACATATGCTAACTCATTCAGTCCTAACATATGTATTCTCACCAAATAGGGCTATACATCCCCAATATTTTGATGTTATTCTTTTCTTTTCTTTTTTTGAAATAGTATATTATACTACTGATTGTAAAGCAATGCAATGCCTTGTTGATCTCTGACCTAACACTGTACCCCAGGAAACGGATTCTGTCAGTTAACTCCATGTTTTAATGAAAGAAAATATTATTACTGCTCTTAACAATTAGGAATATAATTGAATATGTAATGTGATTTGGAATGATAGATTTAAATGTAGTTCTCTGTTTTAGGGACAAGGAAAATACTCTGCACAGCCAAGATGCTGTAAAGTTTGCTTCCATGTTAGAAAGGCGATGGATGGGGTCTACGGATGGGATTAATACAAATTAGGACACATCAGTCTCCAGTTCTAACATGTTTACTACCCTTGTTTCCCCCCCTCCCCAGTTGAATTGAAATAGATGCTCATCAGAAATCATAAGAACATAAAGGAAGCCAATGTTGGATCAGGCCAATGGCCCATCTAGTCCAACACTCTGTCACACAGTGGCCAAAATATACCAGGTGTCATCAGGAGGTCCAGCAGTGGGGCCGGGACACTAGAAGCCCTCCCACTGTTGCCCCCCCCCAAGCACCAAGAAGACAGGGCATCACTTGCCCCAGATCGAGAGTCCCTATCTGTACCTTGTGGCTAATAGCCACTGATGGACCTCTGCGCCATATGCTTATCTAATTCCCTCTTGAAGCCATCCATGCTTGTAGCCGCCACCACCTCCTGTGGCAGGGAATTCCATGTGTGAATGAAACCAGCTTTCATTCTTTTGATCGGTTAAAAATATGTTCCCTATTTTGCATGCTAACTTAACAAGCTGTCTCTATAAACAACTATGACCTGTAATTCCATTTCAGCGTCTGATGAAGTGGGCGTGCACACAAAGGCTCACATCTTGAATCAAACTTTGTTGGTCTTATAGGTGCCTCTGAACTCTGAACTTTGTTCTGTTGCTTCTGACCAACATGATCTTTCTTGACCAGAGTCAGTGGAGAATTGTTGCCAGACAGACTGGACCAATGTCCCCTCTAAGCTGTGGGGTCTTGTGAGCAAAAATTCTACTTTATGAGCTACTGGCATTAAAGTTGTGAGCAAGCGATTTGCCTACTGCGTAAATGAGTCTGCTCTGGAGCCGTCCTTCCTGAGCTAAGACAAAAATGTGTGAGCCAGAGGCTAAAAAACTGTGAGCTAGCTCACACTAGTTGGAGCTGGGGTGGCTCAAGTGGTTAAAATGCTGAACTGCAGGCTGTGGAAGGTCAGTAGTTCAGCAGTTCGAGACCCGAGAGTGCTGTATGATGGAGTGAGCTCCTGTCTCTAGTTCCAGCTCCTGCCAACCTAGCAGTTCGAAAGCAAGAAATTGCAAGTAGATAAATAGGGACCACTTCGGTGGGAAGGTAACAGCGTTCCGTGCGCCTTGGTGTTTAGTCATGCCGGTCACATGACCACGGAAATGTCTTCGGACAGCGCTGGCTCTTTGGCTTTGAAACGGAGATGAGCACCATAACCCTAGAGTCGGATTCAACTGGCTTTCGAGCAAGGGAACCTTTACCTTTACTAGCTCACACTAACTCAGCTTAGAGGGCACACTGGACTGGACACTACTGAACTAGGTGGACCAATGAACAGCTTTGATATGAGGTACCTTGAATATGTTCCAAGGAGAAATCACATTTTTATGAATATCGTGATGTTGAAACTGCATGCTGAGGAGGTTCCCACACATGCACTAAGAAACAAAACATGCCGTGAAAGTACGGATTAGACAGATGAGCTCCAGATATAACGACATGCTCCAATGCTCCAATTTTGTTAGAGGAAGGCTTCGTTTTCTGGCACTTAAACCACCGGCCATATTTTGATTTTGATGGAGATTTTGTGGGGACTGTTGAAAACATTGTTTATGTTTCAGGAATGAGGGGTGGTGGTGGTGGTGGTGATGGATGCATCTAGTCGCCAGTGTTCAAGCATGAAAGGCAGACATGAGTCAATCGAAATGCAAGGCGCAACCTATCAATTTTTTGGAGCAAACCTGAGATACCTCCAAAGCATGTAATAAAACAGGTCCCCAGAATGAGGACTAATAGTAGTGCTGATGGACAAATCATCAGCTTGACTGACTCGGTCACCAAGCTGTCATGTTCAGGACAACTGGAAAGCATATAAAAGTCCTGCCTTCCCTCATCTCCTGAACAGCTTACTCCTTTGATCTTGTTGGCGAGTCGGGTAAGTCAGTTTCTGATCCTTAGAAGCCTCTAACTTTGGCCGATTCTGCATTGGCTTTTCCCTCTGTTGTTTCACGAAACTCATGTGGGAACAGAAATCCCCTTCTGCATTGCATGCCGCTTCCGCTTTCTTTGAGCGCCGGATTTTATGGTACCTTCTGCATAGATTTATGTCCGTTCAGGGGTGACTTTGCCATCGGTACGGCGTTGCCCCAAGGTATTTGGATGTGGTTTTGAGCTGCGCTTTTTCCTCCCAGTTGAGAAAATGCGGAGCGTATGCTAGGTGCAGAAGCAACCCTTAAGCCTGCCGCATGCACCTGAAGATTGGTTTGGCATGCACAGTTTGGGTTGCTTTTAGTTCTAAGCAGGGCTCTTTTTGTAACAGGAACTCCTTTGCATATTAGGTGACACACCCCTAATGTAGCCAATCCTCCAAGAGCTTACAGATCTCTTCTTACAGGGGCTACTGTAAGCTCTTGGAGGACTGGCTATATTAGGGGTGTGTCGCCTAATATGCAAAGGAGTTCCTGCTACAAAAAAGAGCCCTGGTTCTAAGAATCTTTTCCATGGCTGCTCCATCTCTTTCAAAATCACTGTCAAATGAGTTAAAGCAGGCTGTTTCTTCCTCTCCAGACTCATGAAGCAGATGTAAGAATGGACCAAAAGTTCACAGCAAAGTATTTTAGAAAAAAACTTCATGGGGATTTTTTTAATGGGATTATTTGGGGTTTAGCATGATACGTTACTGATCAATTGCACATTGAATGTTATGTTTGGGAGCTTCCTTGGGCTTTTAGGGAAAATAGGATAGGAATCTATCCCATCAATGAAAAAAGATGTCATTTGCTTAAAGGGGTGACCACCCCTGAAAATGCCTTACGCTGTCTACCGACTCACATCACTCCCTTCAGTAAAAGCCCCCCCCAATAGGCAGACTGACTCAATCATAAGAGTTTCTGTCTTGTATGCAGACTTTTCCAGGTTCAATCCCTGGCATCTCCACTTATTTTTTTTAAAGGATCAGATAAGTAGGTGATGCGAAAGACTTTCACCAAGGACAGTGGATATCTTTGGCCAGTCAGAGGGGGGAAGGTTGATCCTGACAGACCAATAGGCTGCCTCAGAATTAAGGATACTTCATTCTTAATTTATCATATATATATATTGAGCCGATTTTTGGCAAGGCGGGATATAAATGGAAAATAATAAATAAATAATAATAAATAATAAATATATATCCCTGGCAGTCTTTAAGCAGTGGCTGGACAAACACTTGTCAGGGATGCTCTAGGCTGATCCTGCATTGAGCAGGGGGTTGGGCTAGATAGCCTCTATGGCCCCCTTCCAACTCTGTGATTCTATATGCCACCACTCCAGAGATCTGCTTGAGGTAAGCCATAAGTTGGGTCCCGCCAAATAAGTTCAAATTAAATCTTGACAAAAAAGTATTGCCTGATGTTCAGGATTTTAGGATTATATAGCCTTTTCCTTCACGTACATATTTTGTGACTTTTTGGGGGGGTGTTTTTGTGTTTTCTTTCCTGCTATAACTGGTCAGAGTTTACTGAACCATTTCAGAAGTCAGGAGCACCAAGCTACAGGGATTGAAATCTTTGGGATTTCCTGCCTTCTGAACAATTTGTTATCTTACATTCAAGCTGCTGAATCTCATTATTTCGCCCAAATCCTGTCCCACGATTGCTACATTTTCTTAGGTGCCTTTGACGAAGGGAGTTTGCGCTTCACTATCCACTATCCTTTTAGGTTTCTTCAAACATTCAGAAAAATTGTAAATAAAACACTAACCTTTTCTCCTAACCTGACCCCAGCAGGCTGGGCACTCTTGTATTTTGCTGATGACTAACTTCTGTTGTAAACCAGGAGCTGCAGGCTACAGGGATTCAGCAGTCTGGAAATGTTTTGTTTTCATTGTTTAGCTTCCTTGGTAGATTTCAAAATTGTGGTGAGCTTCATGGTTTCTGAGATGTGGATGCATGCTTAATCTTTCCAATGCATTCCAGGCTTCAGCATCCAGAAGAAGAAAGATGTCTTACCATCAATATCAGAGTAAGCAGCCTTGCCTGCCTCCTCCTTGTGTGAAGACATGCTCTCCATGTGTGAAGACATGTGCTCCTAAATGTGTGGAGCCCTGCCACCCATGCGCTCCCAAGTGTGTGGAGCCCTGCCACCCATGTGCTCCCAAGTATGTGCAGCCCTGCAACCCATGTCCTCCTCAACAGTATGTAGAGGTTTGCCAGCCCCAGTGTTCTCAACCCTGTGGGCCAGTGTGTGCCCCACCTTGTGCTCCAGCCTGTGTACCATGTGCTCCAGCCTGTGCAGCTCCATGCGCTCCTCAGTGTGCGAAACCGTGCACCACCACATGCTTTGAGCCCTGCGTTTCTGGGTGTAAATAGCTGGAATGTTGTCGACATCACCGGCGCACCATGAATGGCCAAGAGAAGAACGGATGATGAAAGCGCAAGGCCTGTGCATATTCTGTGCAGAATCAAAATCCCCCACCAAATTCTGCAATGTACATCAAATTGTGAAAATCAAAGCCTTGTCATATGCACCACCTTATTTTACTACTTAGAAAGATTTGTTCCTCTTTGGGCAGTTATGGGGATGGGCAAAGCACCTTGTCTAGCAATTTCTGTGATGCTTGAAATGTACTTATTGCACCCTGAGATCCACTTTATCACGCTACCAATCACAACTGTACTGGAATAGTTCCAATTTGTACCCACCTGTCTCAAATGTCTTGCACTGTGGCTATTCATCATTAAAACGTTCACTTCATATCACTTCTTTGTGGTGTTATCTTTTCCTTCCCTTGGACCTGTCTGTGTCTGTCCCTTGTGGGACAAACTTATTATTATTATTATTATTGTTGTTGTTGTTGTTGTTGTTGTTGTTATTATTATTACTACTACTACTACTACTACTATTATTATTATTAACATTTCTACCCCCCCCCGAGAACGGGCTCAGGGCGGCTTACCATGTGCCAAAGCATAAAACAACATAAAAACAGGATAAAACAATCAACGTTAAAGTGCTCAATAGTTACAGTAAGAAATTTAACAAGGTGGGATCAAAAGTACAAATGGACCCCACAGTATCTTACATAGCAAAAGGGATGCTATTTGATGTTAGTCGGCCCCATCCAGTGGTACTGATCACAGTGTGGTCGTGGTTGATCTTCATAGGGCCACCCCTTAAGTCTACTGAAGGTGGTAGTGGTAGTAGTGGTGGCAGCTCCTACTCGAAAGCCTGGCGGAAGAGCTCCGTCTTGCAGGACCTGCGGAACTGTAAAAGGTCCTGCAGGGCCCTGATCTCCTCCGGGAGCTCATGCTAACAGTGTGGAGCCACCACTGAAAAGGACCTGGCCCTGGTTGCAACAAGCCTGGCCTCCCTGGGGCCTGGGGTTACCAGGCGATGTTGTGTCCCCGACCAAAGTGCTCTTTGGGGCATATATGGGGAAAGGCAGTCCCTCGGGTATGTCGGACCCTGACCATATAGAAACAAACACAGCATATCGGTATCTTGCCAACTGAAGGCAACAATGTTATTGTGGTTGTCTAATGGGGTCTGAACTGGCAGAGACTGATCAAGAGAGAGATCTTTGGAGTCATAGTGGATAACTCACTGAAAATGTCAAGATAGTGTGCGACTGCAATAAAGAAGGCCAACACTATGCCGGGAATTATTAGGAAGGGAATTGAAAACAAATCAGCTAGTATCATCATATATAAATTGTTTAAATTGATGGTGCAACCTCAACTGGAGTATTGTGTACACTTCTGGTCACCACACCTCAAAAAGGGTATTATAGCACTGGGAAAAGTGCAGAAAAGGGCAACTAGAATGATAAAAGGGTTGGAACACTTTCCCTATGAAGAAAGGTTAAAAGGCTTGGGGCTCTTTAGCTTGGAGAAACGAGATGGCTGATGGGTGATATGATTGAGGTTTATAGGATTATGCATGGGATACAGCAGGTAGAGAAAGAGGTCCTTTTCTCCCTTTCTCAGAATACAAGAACTCGTGGGTAGTCAGTGAAATTGCTGAGCAGTTGGTTTAGAACGGATCAAAGGAAGTCCTTCTTCACCCAAAGAGTGATTAACACGTGGAATTCACTGCCACAGGAGGTGGCGGTGGCTACAAGCATGGACAGCTTCAAGAGGGAATTAGATAAGCATATGGAGCAGAGGTCCATCGGTGGTTATTAGCCACAAGATATAGATAGGAACTCTCAGTCTGGGGCAAGTGATGCTCTGTATTCTTGGTGCTTGTGGGGGACAACAGTGGGAGGGCTTCTAGTATCCTGGCCCCACTGGTGGACCTCCTGATGGCCCCTGGTCTTTTTGGCCACTGTGTGACACAGAGTGTTGGACTGGATGGGCCACTGGCCTGATCCAACATTGCCTTCTCTTGTGTTCTTATGCTCTTATCATGATAGCAATTTGAAGGATGCTTTACACAGCACTCCATCCTGCCCTGGGGATCCTCCAATTTAAATTTTCGTATAAGGGGGGGGGTGAATGTGGAGATTCCCAGAGCCAAACTTGCATTAATGGCAGCAATATTTCCTTGGGCTTAATTTCAGCAGAGGAGGGGGCTTAGAAACTCATCTCAAAGGCCTTACAGAAGTGGGGAGGGCTTGACTCAGCCACAGCCTGACTTTTGTGGCATTTGGTGGTGGTGGGGGGAGGCATCGCACCGCTGGGGTGACGAGGTGAAGATTTCCTGACTTATTGTCTACCCCCAGTACATCGCAGACAGCAATGAGGAAGACCTGCAGCTGAGCAGGGTGGACTGGGAGGCAAGAGGGGGCAACTGCCTGTCAGGGTGTGTGGCATATGCAAATAATTTATGCTAATCAGCCCCTGCACCTCTTTTTCTATGAAATGACCCCTGCCTAAAACCTTGTTGCTCTCCTAATTGCAGACCAGCACAACTACCCCCTGGAACTCTCCCCGTGCCTGGCAGCCCATACTATTGTTTGAAGATGAGTGTGTAAGCTGAGGACCAAAAGTTAGGCATATCTATGAGAAACTAGTAAGAAGCTTAAAATGGAATCAGACATTAACAGTGTTTAGGTAAAGGTAAAGGTTCCCTTGCTCGAAAGCCAGTCGAATCCGACTCTAGGGTTGCGGTGCTCATCTCCGTTACAAAGCCGAAGAGCCAGCGCTGTCCGAAGACGTTTCCGTGGTCATGTGGCCAGCATGACTAAACACCAAGGCGCACGGAACGCTGTTCCCTTCCCACCGAAGCGGTGCCTCTTTATCTATTTGCAATTTCTTGCTTTCAAACTGCTAGGTTGGCAGGAGCTGGAACTAGAGACGGGAGCTCACCCCGTCATGCGGCACTCACGGGTCTTGAACTGCTGAACTACTGACCTTCCACAGCCTGCAGTTCAGCGTCTTAACCACTTGACCCACCGCAGCTCCTTAACAGTGTTTACTTGTGTACTATACCAAGAAAGAACCTTAAGCCTTCTGAGATGTACTTCTAACCAGGAGTTAACTCATCTGATATAGGAAGCCTAACTAGAGCCAGTTTGGTGTAGTGGTTAAGAGTGGAGAACCGGGTTTGATTCCCCACTCCTCCTCCACATGAAGCCAGCTGGGTGACCTCGGGTCAGTCACAAGTTCTCCCAGAGCTCTCTCAGCCCCACCTACCTCACTGGGTGTCTGTTGTGGGGAAAGGAAGGGAAGGAGATTGTAAGCCACTCTGAGACTCCGAGTGAAGGGCGGGGTGTAAATCCAACTCTTCTTCTTCATCTACAGCTTCTTAAGTGCATACTGATATCTGAATCAGGCCTGACCTGAGTCATCCAAAACTGTTTGGTTCAGGTTCCCTGAACCCAACTCAGCTTCACTGCAACCATACACCGCTTGTGGAGAATGACATTTTCCCCATGTCAGAACAGCTCTGGAGGACAGTTATTTCCCCATTTTTCTGTCCGATGTAGAGTATTCTGTATACATTGAATCCAGACCCTGGACTTGTAGTATGGCTCAAGTGTTGATGTCCAAGAGAGATTGGCCTTCAAGACCTCCGTGGTCTTGACCTCCCTTTCACCTCCACAGCTGTGATGTTTGATCCTCCAGTTTCAGCACATAAGAGAACATAAGAGAAGCCAAAGTTGGATCGGGCCAATGGCCCATCCCGTCCAACACTCTGTCACACAGTGGCCAAAAATACCAGGTGCCGTCAGGAGGTCCAGCAGTGGGGCCAGGACACTAGAAGCCCTCCCATCAGCCATCTGAAGGTCTCTTGTTACTGCCAATGACTCCACCCATTCTCCCTCGCTGTCCTCTATGCCTTGAAATTCCCTCCCAAGCTACTTGTGTGATACCCCTCTCATCTCCTCCAAAGCCTTCCACAAAAACCACCTTTTCTTTGAGGCCTTTGTCATGCCCTCCTCTTCGCCTTCCCCTGTGTAAACCATGCCCAAGGAAACATTTCTGGAATGAATGCAGTTTCTTGCCCTCGGAATCTCCACATTCACCTCCCTCACACCAAATATACATTGTAAGCTCATGTAAAGCATCATGAACTTTAGTAAGGTAAAGGTTTCCCTTGCTCGAGAGCTAGTTGAATCTGACTCTAGGGGGTGGTGCTCATCTCTGTTTCCAAGCCGAAGAGCCAGCACTGTTCGGAGACGTCTCCATGGTCATGTGGCCAGCATGACTAGACGCCGAGGCACATGGAACGCTGCTACCTTCCCACCGAAGCGGTACCTATTTATCTACTTGCAGTTTCTTATTTTCGAGCTGCTAGGTCTGCAGGAGCTGAGGCCAAAGACCGGAGCTCACTCCATCATGCGGCACTCGGGTCTTGAACTGCCGAACTACCAACCTTCCGGTCTGCAGTCCTGCGTCTTAACCACTGAGCCACTGTGGCCCCACATTAGTAGCACTCTACAAATAACAAACGCTGTTTGTTTGTTTCCTGCATTATATTGCACCAGGACTTCTTTACTAAGGCATTAAAAGGAAACAAAAGGCACAGAATAAAGAAATGATATGAAGTGAACGTTTTAATGGTGAATAATCATAGGGCAAGATGGACATAATGACTAGACAATTCAGCCATCGGTTTCTCATTTCTAAGTGGTGCCGTCCCATCATTTTATAGTCTTCTTCATGGTTCTCAGGCTATTCTTGACAGGTACTTTGTCTTCCAGCTGCTCACGCTTGAATCCACCTGCGTTGTGGGGCCCCTCACACTTGGGAGCCCTTGGGTTGCAGGGTTCCACACGCTTGGGACCACATGGATTGTGAGATCCTCATACTTTGAACCACGTGGGTTGCAGGGATCTTCATGCCTGGGACCACGTGGGTTGCTGGGCTCCACACGCTTGGGGTCACGTGTCTTGCAGGGATCTTCACACTTGGGACCATGTGGCTTGCAGAGATCTTCACACTTGGGAGCACTTGGGTTGCAGGGTTCCACACACTTGGGACCACATGGCTTGCAGGGATCCTCAGACTTGGGGCCATGTGAGTTGCAGGGATCCTCAGACTTGGGGCCACGTGAGTTGCAGGGATCTTCACACTTGGGACCACATGGGTTGCTGGGCTTCACACACTTGGGGCCACATGGCTTGCAGAGCTCCACACACTTGGGGCCACGTGGCTTGCAGAGATCTTCACACCTGGGACCACGTGGGTCACAGGGATCTTCACACTTGGGGCCACATGGGTTGCAGGGCTCCTCACGCTTTGGCCCACCTGGCTTGCAGGGATCTTCACACTTGGGACCACGTGGGTTGCTGGGCTCCACACACTTGGGGCCACCTGACTTGCAGAGCTCTACACACTTGGGGCCATGTGGCTCACAGAGATCTTCACACCTGGGACCAGATGGGTCACAGGGATCTTCACACTTGGGGCCACGTGGATTGCTGGGCTCCTCACACTTTGGACCATGTGGGTTACAGGGCTCCACACACTTGGGACCATATGGGCTGCAGGGTGCCTCAGACTTTGGCCCACGTGGGCTGCAGGGCTCCTCAGACTCAGGAGTGCATGGGTTGCAGGACTCCTCACACATGGGACCACGTGGGCTGCAAGTCTCCACACATGGGAGGCCACATGTATTGCAGGCTTGCTCACACTTGGGACCACATGGATTGTAGGGCTCCTCACACTTGGGGGTGCATGGGTTACAGGGCTCCACACACTTGAGAGTAGATAGGTTGCAGGGCTCCTCACATTTGGGAGCACATGGGTGGGAGGGTACCACACACTTGGGAGCACACGGGTGGCCGTGCTCCACACAATTGGGAACACAATGGTGGCAGCGCTCCACACACTTGGGAGCACATGGGAGGCAAATCTTCACACACTGGTGCGGAGGACATGGGTGGCAGGGCTCCACACACTTGGGAGCATACGAGTGGCAAAACTTCACACCCTGGAGAGGAGGGCATGGGTGGCAGGGCTCCACACACTCGGGAGCACATGGTTGGCAGGGGTCCATACAGTTGGGATCAGATGGGTTGCGGGACTCCTCACACCTGGGAACGCATGGTTGGCAAACCACACACTGGCAAGGACAACATGGGTGGCAGGGCTCCACACACTTGGAAGGACATGGGTGGCAAACCTTCACACACTGGCAAGGAGGAAGTGAGTGGCAGAGCTCCACACACTTGGGAACAGGTGGGTGGCACATGTTCACACACTGGCGAGGAGGACACGGGTGGGAGCAAGGCTCCTCACACTTTGGAGCATATGGGTTGCAGGACTCCACACAGTTGGGAGAGCATGTCTTCACCCACGGAGAGCATATCGCACACGGAGGAGGCAGGCAAGGCTGCTTACACTGATGTTGATGGCAAGACATCTTTGTTTTCTTTGAGGATGAAACCTGAAATGGACCAGAAAGATTAAACATGCCTCCGGGTCTCAAGTTCTATGAACCCCGCCAGGTTTCTACCAATGAAACCATGAAAACGAACATTCCCAAACTGCCGAATTGCTCTTAATTTACAACAGAAGCGAGTTATCAGCATAACAAAAGAGTGACCAGCCTGCTGGGGTCAGGTTAGGAAAAAGGTTACTGTTTATCTATGTGCTCGATTTCATTTTGAAGAAATGAAAATTCCCTCTATCAAAGGCACCTAATAAAATGTAGCAATTTTGGGGGTAAGATCAGGGTGAAATATTGAAACATAGTGTTAGTACTCTGATGCCTCCTCCCACTAAAGGGATAGTTTGGCTTCCGAAAATAAGTTCAAGCATCTGTCATTTAACAGCACCCTGAAATCATATGTTCGGGGCACCTGGTCTGAAAATGAAACCAAAATGGTTCTGGTGTCACACAAAATGGATGCCAGCAAACACAAGCCAGAGACGTGTCTGAACAGTAATTCTGGATGGTATAAAGTCATGGTTTGTCCACTAATGACTCTGTCCTCACCTTGAAACCACGCATAATGACAAGTTTGGTGCAGTGGTTAGAATTGTGGACTCTAATCTGGGAGAACCGGGTTTGATTCCCTGCTTCTCCACATGCACCTTGGGTCAGTCACAAGTTCTCTCAGAGCTGTTCTCTCAAGGGCAGTCCTCGGTAGAGCTCTCTCAGCCCCACCTACCTGACAGGGTGTCTGTTGTGGGGAGGGGAAGGGAAAGGAGATTGTAAACTGCTCTGAGACTCCTTCACACAGTGACGGATGGGTATAAATCCAATCTCCTCCTCCTTCTCCTCCTCCTTCTTTAACAGGTCTCCAGGAAAAGACATTGTTTCATTTTAGCCTAATCATTTCCCCACCTGGCCTGACCTTCCCTGACCTGTTTACCGTAATTATGAAACCACTTAAAACCTTTCGGCCATCCTTGGTAACTTCCCTATCCTATCCTACAACAGCATGTCATCAAGTGACCATTAGTTACATTTATGCACAATACCACGAGTTTCCCCAGGTCTTTGTCCATTCCTGGGAACGCTATTCAGTCTTTCCCCAGCACATTGTTTTACCCCCAACTGATCCCATCAGGTATTGTTTTATGAGGGCAGTCACGTCAGCATGCCCTCAGTTAGCATTTTGTCCTATGACTGGACAAACTGCCCCATTGCAGTATGCATGCATGTGTGCTCAGTGCCACACCTCGCTACCAGAGCACTGGCAGTTTCATCACCTTCTCCGCAGATCTTGCCTCTTCTGGACAGGTAGCTATAATTCCCCCCAAACCAATTTTTATTTCCTCTCTTTCCTATATTTCTAGAAGAGAAGAAGAGAAGAGACTGGATTTATACCCCGCTCTTCATTCAGAGTCTCAGAATGGCTTACAATCTCCTTTCCCTTCCCCCTGCCCGCAACACACACGCTGTGAGGTAAGTGGGCTGTGAGAGCTCTTTCGAGGACTGCCCTTGAGAGAACAGCTCTGAAAGAACTTGTGACGATCCCAGGGTCACACCAGCAGCTGCATGTGGAGGAGTGAAGAATCAAACCTGGTTCTCCCAGATTAAAATCCATGCTCTTAACCACTACACCAAACTGGTAGCTTGTGTGTACCTTTTATCGTGTGCATTTATTTCTGTATGTTTGTGTTATTTTATTATTTTCTCTTTCAATGAAAAGAAACTTTCTTGGTTAAGCTACAGCCTGATTTAATTTTGAGAGTTTCTCTAAGGGAAAAATCCCTGTAAACTTTGGTGTAGATATCTCTAATTACCCTCCTCTCCCTAAGCTCTGTCTCCTTTGCTAATTCCCCCAATAAAGAGGAGACAGCCCTTTTGGTTAGCAATAGAGGCTAACAGAAGTGTTTAGAAGACAAAAATCTTTCAGGTACGTTGTAGGTATGTAGGGCTATCTTTCGGCTATGCTCCTGCAGAGTGCGGGGGGTTGGACTAGATGACCTGCAAGGTCCCTTCCAACTCAAACATTCTATGATTCTCTGAAATGCCAAAGTACTTTCCTCTGAAGATCTGAAAAGTTTTCACTTCTTGTAGCCTTATGCTTTTAGTTCTTGATCTAAAAGAATTCAGGAAACATTGCCCAGATATTAGCATACCAAAAAAAAAAAAATCTAGCAGGAAAGATGCACATCAGAAAAAAGAGAGACTATTTAATCCTCAAATACTGAACAATAGGAAATAGCTGACATACCTTTTTGTCAACAGTTAATTCGAATGTATCGGTAGGTCCCAGCTGATTTGTGTGGTTCCCCTCAAGCAGATCTCTGGAGAGACGAGATATACATTTTTTTAATTAATAATTAAGTCACCTTAATTCTGAGGAAGTCTATTGGCCTAACAAAAGTTGGTCTTTTCATTTTTATTCATTTATTTATTGTGGTTCACGGCCAAATTCACATCGCAATATAACTCAACATCGGCCACAGAGATATGTAAAAATAAACAGAGACAGATGAATAAAATATAAGATGTATAAGAAATATAGATAGATAGATGATAGATAGATAGATAGATAGATAGATAGATAGATAGATAGATAGATAGATAGAGCTATAGATATAAAACATACACTCTAACATTGTCTAACTTGTTGCATATAATACATATAATAAAGGATTAAAAATAAAAATAAAAATTATGCCGCTTCAGTGAAATGTAATCTAGAACACAATAATTAAAATTACAATCTATCGCCTCAACATCGATATGAGAGATCTGAATAGAAAAGTTAGTCTTGTTTCTTCTGACCGACAGTGGCTCTGTCCTTGGTGGACATCTTTCACATACCATCTGTTCCCTTTTTTAAAAATAAATAAATAAATAAATATATAAAACTGTCAATGCCTGGGACTGAACCTCGGGACATCTGCATGCAAGGTAGAAATGCTTACCAATGAGCCATAGTCTGCTTCTGTTAGGGCCTTCACTGAAAGAAGCTATGTTAGCCGGCAGGTAGAGCGCAACATTTTCAGCGGTGGCCAGTAACAATTTAAGCAAGTCAGATTTTTACACAAGTCAAAATCTTAAGCAAGGTTAAGCAAGCCCAATTTTTAAGAAATTTATCTGATATATTTCTATACCACTTTTTCTACAAAACCCAATGAGTACCCAAACATATAATTCCATATAAAATAAATCAAAAACACATCACACTCAACCTACAAAAATCCCATTTAAAAAAAAAAAATCCCCCAATGTTCTTCTAAAAAGCTCTGCCGTGAACTTTTGCCTCATCTGAAGAGAGGAAGGAGCATCCTTCTTTGAAACGTTTGACAGCCGATTCCAAATGCACGGCAAACATTCTTAAGACTAAAATCAATCAATTTCCCCTCTAAGCTGAGTTTGTGTGAGCTAGCTCACAGTTTTTTAGCCTCCGGCTCACATATTTCTGTCTTAGCTCAGGGAGGATGGCTCCAGAGCAAAATAATGTATGCAGCAGCCAAACCGCTCGCTCACAGCTTTAATGCCAGTAGCTCACAAAGTAGTATTTTCACTCACAAGACTCCACAGCTCAGAGGGAGCATTGTGTGCCAACCTGATCTTCAGATACATGCGGCAGACTTAAGAATGGACAACGCTCGATCTTTATAGCCATTCAGCAGTTGACTTACCGAAACGGCAAAGAAGACCAAAGGAGTAAGCTGTTCCAGAGATGAGGGAAGTGAAGACTTTTATATGCTTTCTCGGTCTCTTGAACATGACAGATTGGTGCGTAAGACAGCCGAGCTGATTATTTGTCCATCAACGCTACCACAAATGGATGCTAAAAATTGCTACTGAACATCTGCCCAGCTTCTGGGACCTGTTGTAGCACATACTTGGGATGTACCTCAGTTTTCTTTCAACTCTCTCAGGGGCAAAAAAGGTCCATTCCAGAATGTAAGGCTGGTTTAAACAATCTACCGTGACCAGGTGGGGTTGTGTGACTCAGTGGCAAGGCCGTTGCTTTGCATGCAGAAGTTTCCATGTTGAAGCCCTGTCTTAATCAAGTGAAAGGAACTGTGGGTAGCAGAACTTCCTCGGCCAGAGACCGTGGAGAATTGCCGCCAGGCAGACTGGACAGCGGTGAGCAAGGTGGACCAATGATCCCCTCTGTTATGAGGTGACTTTATTGTATTTCTAGTATGTGACATTTTATGACTACCACAGCGATGAAAATGCGTGCCAGTGAGGTTGCCAACAACAACAACAACAACAAAAACAACAACAGCAGCAAAGAGCTATCCAAGAATGGAATGGGCATGTTTGTTCCAGATATTATTGATTGATTGACTGATCAATTTGGTTTGATTTGTATCCCGCCCTCTCTGCAAGAGGCTCACGGTGAGTTCCATCATAAAATCCACAATACAACAAATCGTTAAAATATATCTAAAAATATATACCTAAACATTAGGAAGAACTTTCTGACAGAGAGGTTCCTCGGTGGGACAGGCTTCCTTAAGAGGTGGTGGGCTCTCCTTCTTTGGAGGTTTTCAAACAGAGGCTAGATGACCACCTGATAGCAATGCTGATTCTGTGAACTTAGGCAGATCAGGAGAAGGGAGGGCAGGAAGGGATGTGTCAGTGCTCAGTTCTCGTGGCCCTTTCTCCCACGCCCAGGGAAATGCTGATTGCCACTTTGGGGGTCAGGAAGCAATTTTCCTCCAGGCCAGTTTAGCTGGAGATCCTGGAGGGGTTTTTGTCATCTTCTGGGCATGGAACAGGGGTCACTGGCAGTGTGTATGGGGGGAAGGTATTTGTGAATTCCCTGCATTGTGCAGGGGGTTGGACTAGATGACCCTGGAGGTCCCTTCCAACTCTATGATTCTAAACAGTTCTCCCCTTTCCCCTTACTCAACTATCAACTTTTCCCGTTTTATAAGGGACTTCAGGAGGAAGGGATATTTGGCAAAAATCTGCATCTGACAGCACCTTTCACTGAAATGTTTCTGGATCCAGCCTAGTGGATAAATTCGTATGATTCCATTCCACTAGTGGCAGAGCCTTCCTCTGATGCCAAGTCTTGAACTGGAGAAAGAGGAGTCTTCTTGGCTTGGACGAAAGTTTCATTACTTGTGGAAGACTATCAAGGAACACAACCCAATAGATGATGATGATGATGATGATGATGATGATGATGATGATGATGATAATAATAATACAGAGTAGGTAAGCAGAAAAAATGATGTGTTCAGTTCTGAGGACTCACACGTCCTTTCCAAATAGTGGACAACAGCTCAGGGCTCAACAAAAGGCGCAGTCTAAAGATTTGGGTATTTAGAGAATTGGGTTCTAAGTTTCCCCAGATTCAACTCAAGTTCTCTGCAGCCAAATATTGCTTCTGGGGAAAGGTTTTTTTGTTTTCCAATAAGGGGAGAATGTCACCATGGGGAGAGGAAAGTGTTTTCCCACACTGCAAAATCTAGGGGAGTGGCAGTAATTGGTCCAAAGTTTTGACAAATGGGGGGGGGAGTGTTAAAGTCCAGGAGAGATAGGATTTCAATACCTCCTTAGTCTTCTTGACCCATCATTACCTCCCCACTTGTGATGTACTCCTCCATCTTCTGAAGGTCTCTTGTTACCTCAAATGACGCCACTCTTTTTCCTTTGCTGTCCTATATGGAAAGAATTCACTTCCACACCACTTGTGTGGTGCCCCCTCTCATCTAGGGATGTGTATAATGAAATTGCCAGCCTGAAGACATCCTCCAAAATGGCTGGAATATGTTGGTACAGTGGTTTCCTGAAATGGTAATACAAGCACATGGTTTGTTGTTGAAGACTTTCATGGCCAGAGTTCATTAGTTACTGTAGATTTTGCGGGCTGTGCGGTCATGGTCTTGGCATTGTAGGACCTGATGTTTCACCAGTAGCTGTGACTGGCGTCCTCTGAAAGATGGAGTACTCTCGGTGTCAACACAGAAAGAGGTATAACACAGAAAGATGGAGTACTCTCTGTGTCAAGTACATGGTTGTTGGTATAACAAAAACCCATTCCCCCAAACTGCCAATTTTTCATGAGTTCCCATGTTTACCAGCAAAGCAGCATATGCTTGTCTTTTTCTTTGATTCCACTGATTTCCTGGGCAATGGCATTTCTCCCTTCCAATGAGATCCTTGCAAGGGAGTAGCACAGGGCACTCCCAGCCAATCACCTTTGGAGACAAGCTGCAGAGAGTTGCTATTCTCCCTCGCTCCCTCCTTTGTATGGGGTGGGTCCCCTTTGTTCTTTGCAACTACTGTGTCTGGGAAAATAAAGAGTTGGGGGCAGCTTGTTGAGGGGCCTGTAGAATTTAACCTCTTCTTGTAGTATGCCTGAAATTCAGGAAAGGCAGCACCCCCTTCCACAGCAATTTTAGTGTTATCTGGTTGAAAAGCAGCTACTCCCCCGTCCCCCAGTCTTCCACATAGGAAATTATAGCAGAATTTACTTTCAGATGGGACTAGGCCAGTTTTTGTGATTCAGTTGAAATTGGCTTAAGTCTCTATTGTCTGGTTCACTCTCCCAGAAGGCTTTGCAGTATAGCCACTCTCAAGCAAGCATGGACCTGCTAATGCACTCTGCCCTAAAGAATAGTTGACATTCCTAGAGTTTATGGTACCAGCATCAAAGTCTAAACATCTTGACATCAGGGTATGTGGCTCCATGGCTCCTCCTCGCCACAGGGAGAGCGTATGGAGCTTTCTGACCTCAGAGATTATGAGCTGACTCTGAGCAGAGTCCAGTTGGCCATTGAGGGGCATGGTCTGGTTCTTGTTGCGGTCCTGATTAGCATCTGCATTGGATTCTATGGATTGCACAAGGTATATAATGCTCGCTTGTGTTTTACTCTGGGCTGCCTGCCAAAGACTCTGAGGGTTTTGGTGTGAGTCTAGCTGGCAGACAGGAATATGTTCCTCTCTGGAATCTATACAGTGCACCATTTCGGGTATTGGGTTTTCTGTACATTATTCGGTTTTTCTTCTACATGGTTTCTATTGAGGTTAACTGGTGTGGTTAGTCCAGTCACCGGCCGAGTTCAGACTGGCAGTTCGAAGCGGGAGCGAGTTGTGGTAAAAAAAGCCCTGGAAAGTTCTGGGTTTTCCCAGTCACACTATGCCGACTGATGCGGGAGCATACCAGGGAGGAAGCGTGAGGGAGCATTCACCCTGTTGGCCCGAAGGCGTGGCTGTAAGGCGCAGCTTTCTGTTTCACTAATCTGGAGATATGTGCATGAGCACACAATCAAATCACAGATTTTAGTGTTCACACTGTGTTGGTGCAGGATAGACACGCTTTCCGGGGTTTGATATCACTTTTAACAGGTATCTTTTAAACTCAGGAACGAAGCGTTACAAGACGGGTTGAGTACGGCTGGGGAATGCCGGACAGATGTGCCTGTGTGAACGCTCCCTTTAATCCGCTTGTGAAACGTTGCTGAAACGCGCCTCTCTCGGGGCAAACTGCCAGTCTGACCTCGGCCAACATTAGTTAGCAGAGTGCTTAAATAAAGCTACAAATGCGGGAGGGTTGTTTTGCCAGGTTACGCAGCTTACAAAGCTTACGAAGCTACACAGAGCCACCTTGCAAATTTAGAAGAGAAATACTTCTCCCTTTATTTGAGAAGTACACCTTGGACGGGAAAGAGCAGAGGTTGATAGATTACACTTGACAGATTACTGACTTACTAGCTAAAGGATGGAGATCGATGGCAAGAAGCTCCTCATTCATTTTTTTTCTTTTCACCCAATTTTGTGGTGCCCCCTGTACACCCCCTTTGGCCCTGGTGCCCTAAGCACATGCTTAGTCTGCTGAATGGTTAATCTGCCACTGCCTAGCAACACTCATTGAAATGAATGCAGTTTTTTGCCACAGGAATCTTCACATTCACCTCTCTTACACTGAATCTACTTTGTAAGCTCCCCAGTACAGCGTGTTGTACTCCGTGTAAAGCACAAAAGGTGCTATAAATAACAAACAAGAACGACAATATCATTGGCCTTGAGTTCCTGAGGTGCTGAGATGTTGCGTTTGGTTTTTAAATTCCAAAACTTTCTGATGTCCCACCAGAACTTAACGTAAGAACCTAAGAAGAGCCCTGACGGATCACACCAATAGCCCATCTAGTCCAGCATCCTGTCTCACACAGTGGCCAACAAACAGTTCCCCTGAAGGGCCAACAACAAGACATAGAGGACGGGACCTTCGTAAGAACATCAGAAGAGCCCTGCTGGATCAGGCCAGTGGTCATTCCAGTCCAGCATTCTGTTTCACACAGTGGCCAGCCAGTTCCTAGGGAGGGCCAACAAGAGGGCAGAGAAGCCGAGGCCTTTCCCCTGAGAAGAACCTAAGAAGAGCCCTGCTGGATCAGACCTGTGGTCCATTCAGTCCCGCATCCAGTCTCAGTGGCCAACCAGTCCCTCTAGAGGGCCAGCAACAGGGCAGAGAGCCCGAGGCATCCCCCTGAGAAGAACATCAGAACAGCCCTGCTGGATCAGACCAGGGGTCCATCCAGTCCAGCATCCTGTCTCACACAGTGGCCAGCCAGTTTGTCTGAAGGGCCAACAACAGGGCAGAGAGGCCAAGGCCTTCATAATAACAGAGCCCTGCTAGATCAGACCAGTGAGGGTCCATCCAGTCCAGCCACCTGTCTCACACAGTGGCCAACAGGTTCCCCTGGAGGGCCAACAACAGGGCAGAGAGGCTGAGGCCTTCCCCTGATGTTGCTCCTGGCACTGGGATTCAGAGGTTTAGTAACTCTGAATGTGGAGGTTCCCCTCAGTCCCCATGGCTGATAGCCTTTGATAGACTAATCCTCCATGAATCTGTCTAATCCCCTTTTAAAGCTTTTAATTCCTGTGGCCATCTTCTTCACAGGAGAGGAAGAAGAGATTGGATTTATACCCCTTGCCCTTCACTTGGAGTCTCAGAGTGGCTTACAAACTCCTTTCCCTTCCCCTCCCCACAACAGACACCCTGTGAGGGAAGTGGGGCTGAGAGCTCTTTTTCAGGAACAGCTGTGCTCTTTTTCAGGAACAGATGTGCCGGAGCTTGTGACTGACCCAAGGTCACAACAGCAGGTGCAAGTGGAGGAGTGGGGAATCAAACCCGGTTCTCCCAGATTAGAGTCCACACACTTAACCACTACACCAAACTGGCTCTCACTCAGTGACCAAGGGATCGAAGGGGAAGGGGAAAAGAAACAACCAAACACAAAGGAGTGATAATGAAGTGGAAGTTTTAATGATGAATAGTCATAGGGCAAGACAGTTTGGATATCTGGCTACAAATGGAAACTATCCCAGTACATTTAAGATTGGTGGCATCCAAAGCGGATCTCAGGACCAGGATGGACAAGAGCTCTTGATCTGGAAAGACCATTACTTTTGACCCAGTGAGCTTCTAGCCATTACGGATGCAAGGATATGCTTGGAAGGTTGCAAGCCACAGTAAGGAGAATTTCAGACATCGCAGGAATCGAGAGAGAAGGTGTTCAAGGTGCCCTCCCTGTGCCCAGAACTGCCACAAGAGGAGCACATCTTTCAAAGCAGGAGGTGGAAACAGTGATGCAAATGAAAGGACGTTACTTTGCAGGATTTATACACATTACAGAACTTGGTGGAGAATTTTGATTCAGCAGAGAACACACACAGTCGTGTGCCTTCGCCAGCTGCTCTTCTCTTGACCATTCGTGGTTCTCAGGTGACGTCTACATCCCATCAGCTATTCCCACATGGAGACACAGGGCTTCATGCATGTGGTAGTGCACGTTTTCATGCACTGAGGGGCGCACGGAGCTGCACAGGCTGGTGCACATGGTGAGCAAGCTGGAACACATGATATACAGGCTGGCCCACAGGGCTGAGAACACAGGCATGGAGGGTACGTGTGGCAGGGCTGCGCACACTTGGGAGCGCATGGGTTGCAGGGCTGCACACACTTGGGAGCACACGGGTTGCAGGGATCCACACACATGGGAGCACATGGGTTGCAAGGATTCACACACTTGGGAGCACATGGGTTGCAGGGCTGCACACACTTGGGAGCACATGGGATGCAAGGATCCACACACTTGGGAGCACATGGGTTGCAGGGCTGCACACACTTGGGAGCACATGAGTTGCAAGGATCCACACACTTGGGAGCACATGGGTTGCAAGGATCCACACACTTGGGAGCACATGGATTGCAAGGATCCACACACTTGGGAGCACACGGGCTGCAGGGATCCACACACTTGGGAGCACACGGGTTGCAAGGATCCACACACTTGGGAGCACACGGGTTGCAGGGATCCACACATCTGGAAGAGCACATCTTCACACAAGGAGGGAACAGGCAAGGCTGCTTACACTGACGTTGAACGCAAGACATATTTCTACCCCTGGATGACGAAGCCTGAAATGCATTAGAAAGATCAAGCATTAATCCACATCTCAGAAACCACAAACCTCACCACAGTTTTGAGATCCACGAATAAAGCCAAGCTATGAAAACGAACATTTCAAAACAGCTGAATCACTGTAGCCTGCAGCTCCTGGTTTACAACAGAAGTTAGTCATCAGCAAAATACAAGAGTGCCCAGCCTGCTGGGGTCAGGTTAGGAGAAAATGTTAATTTCTATCTACACTCTTTCCAAACATCTGAAGAAACCTAAAAGGATGGTGGGTAGTGAAGCCCAAACTCCCTTCATCAAAGGCACCTAAGAAAAGAAGGCCAACGCTATGCTGGGGATTATTAGGAAGGGAACTGAAAACAGATCAGCCAGTATCATCATGCCCCTGTATAAATCACTGGTGCGACCTCATTTGGAGTACTGTGTACAGTTCTGGTCGCCACACCTCAAAAAGGATATTATAGCATTGGAAAAAGTGCCGAGAAGGGCAACTAGAATGATCAAAGGGTTGGAACACCTTCCCTATGAAGAAAGGTTAAAACGCTTGGGGCTCTTTAGCTTGGAGAAACGACGGCTGAGGGGTGACATGATCGAGGTTTATAAGATTATGAATGGGATTGAGCAGGTTGAGAAAGAAGTACTTTTCTCCCTTTCTCACAATACAAGAACTCAAGTGGGCACTCCATGAAATTGCTGAGCAGTCGGGTTAGAACAGATAGAAGGAAGTCCTTCTTCACTTGAAGAGTGATTAACACGTGGAATTCACTGCCACAGGAGGTGGTGGCAGCTACAAGCATGGACAGTTTCAAGAGGGAATTAGATAAACATCTGGAGCAGAAGTCCATCAGTGGCTATTAGAGTGCATCATCTGCCCCAGACTGAGAGTTCCCATCTATACCCTGTGGCTAATAGCCACTGATGGACCTCTGCTCCATATGTTTATCTAATTCCCTCTTGAAACTGTCCATGCTTGTAGCTGCCACCACCTCCTGTGGCAGTGAATTCCACGTGTTAATCACTCTTCAAGTGAAGAAGGACTTCCTTCTATCTGTTCTAACCCGACTGCTCAGCAATTTCATGGAGTGCCCACTTGAGTTCTTGTATTGTGAGAAAGGGAGAAAAGTACTTCTTTCTCAACCTGCTCAATCCCATTCATAATCTTATAAACCTCGATCATGTCACCCCTCAGCCGTCGTTTCTCCAAGCTAAAGAGCCCCAAGGATTTTAACCATGTATGTAACTTATGTAACTTTATTGTCAAGATTTGATTTGAACATTTTTTGGCAGGCCCCAGTTTATATTTTTGGTTTCCCTCAAGCACATGGGTGACCTCCCTGGCAGTCTTTAAGCAGCAGCCGGCCAAACACTTGTCAGGGATGGTCTAGGCTGATCCCGCATCGAGCAGGGGGTTGGACTGGATGGCCTGTAGGGCCCCCTTCCAGCTCTGCGATTCTCTGATTTTACATAGGTCAAATCTGCATGTGCATGTTTAAATCAGTTTCGTGCTGCTGTGACGCCGTCAAGCACAGAGAATCGCCAAATCTGCATTTGTCTTTCCCACCACCAGTGTCCCCACCTTTTGACTCCGCCTTCGAAAAAGCTGTCCACATTTGGTGTCGTTTTCACGCCTCAACAGTGCTAGCATACTTTCACACATCCACATATGTTTATCGTCCTTTTGGGGCAGGCTCCGCTGTCATTGCACCTCCGCACCGCTTTAAAAGAATCTTCTCCAAACAACGTTCAAAGGAGTATAGAGAAAGACGGCTGTCACAGCAGCACGCAACTGGTTTAAAAACGCAAATGCAGATTTGAACAGAGAGATGCCAGGGACTGAACAAGGCAGAAACTCTTATGACAGAGCCAGTCTTTGGGGTCCTTCACTAAAGGAAGCAGTTTGAGTTGGTAGGCAGCGGAAGGCATTTTCAGGGGTCCCCCCCTCGCTTTAAGCGGACAAAACCTTTTTCATTGATCTGATATATTCCTATACTGCTTTCCCGAAAAGCCCAAAGAAGCTCCCAAACATAACATTCAATATACAATTGAGTAGTAACACAGCATGCTAAAGCTCCCCCCAAATCCCATTTTTAACAATCTCCGTGAATTTGTTGTCGAAGGCTTTCACAGCCGGAGTTCATTAGTTGCTGTAGATTTTCCGGGTTGCCTGGCCGTGGTCTTGGCATTGTCGGACCTGACGTTTCGCCAGTAGCTGTGACTGGCATCCTTAGAGGTATCACACAGAAAGACGGAGTACTCTCTGTGTCAAGGTGAGAAGAAAGATGGTATGTAGGTAATTTCCTGAGCAGACTTCCTCAGAGGAATAACTGGCATCCTCAGAGGTATAACACAGAAAGACGGAGTACTCTCTGTGTCAAGGTGAGAAGAAAGATGGTACGTAGGTAATTTCCTGAGCAGACTTCCTCAGAGGAATAACTGGCATCCTCAGAGGTATAACACAGAAAGACGGAGTACTCTCTGTGTCAAGGTGAGAAGAAAGATGGTACGTAGGTAATTTCCTGAGCAGACTTCCTCAGAGGAATAACTGGCATCCTCAGAGGTATAACACAGAAAGACGGAGTACTCTCTGTGTCAAGGTGAGAAGAAAGATGGTACGTAGGTAATTTCCTGAGTAGACTTCCTCAGAGGAATAACTGGCATGCTCAGAGGTATCACACAGAAAGATGGAGTATTCTCTGTGTCAAGGTGAGAAGAAAAATGGTACGTAGGTAATTTCCTGAGCAGACTTCCTCAGAGGTATAACTGGCATCCTCAGAGGTATCACACAGAAAGACGGAGTACTCTCTGTGTCAAGGTGAGAAGAAAAATGGTACGTAGGTAATTTCCTGAGCAGACTTCCTCAGAGGAATAACTGGCATCCTCAGAGGTATAACACAGAAAGACGGAGTACTCTCTGTGTCAAGGTGAGAAGAAAGATGGTACGTAGGTAATTTCCTGAGCTGACTTCCTCAGAGGAATAACTGGCATGCTCAGAGGTATCACACAGAAAGACGGAGTACTCTCTGTGTCAAGGTGAGAAGAAAGATGGTACGTAGGTAATTTCCTGAGCTGACTTCCTCAGAGGAATAACTGGCATCCTCAGAGGTATAACACAGAAAGACGGAGTACTCTCTGTGTCAAGGTGAGAAGAAAGATGGTACGTAGGTAATTTCCTGAGTAGACTTCCTCAGAGGAATAACTGGCATGCTCAGAGGTATCACACAGAAAGATGGAGTATTCTCTGTGTCAAGGTGAGAAGAAAAATGGTACGTAGGTAATTTCCTGAGCAGACTTCCTCAGAGGTATAACTGGCATCCTCAGAGGTATCACACAGAAAGACGGAGTACTCTCTGTGTCAAGGTGAGAAGAAAGATGGTACGTAGGTAATTTCCTGAGCTGACTTCCTCAGAGGAATAACTGGCATCCTCAGAGGTATAACACAGAAAGACGGAGTACTCTCTGTGTCAAGGTGAGAAGAAAGATGGTACGTAGGTAATTTCCTGAGTAGACTTCCTCAGAGGAATAACTGGCATGCTCAGAGGTATCACACAGAAAGATGGAGTATTCTCTGTGTCAAGGTGAGAAGAAAAATGGTACGTAGGTAATTTCCTGAGCAGACTTCCTCAGAGGTATAACTGGCATCCTCAGAGGTATCACACAGAAAGACGGAGTACTCTCTGTGTCAAGGTGAGAAGAAAAATGGTACGTAGGTAATTTCCTGAGTAGACTTCCTCAGAGGTATAACTGGCAACCTCAGAGGTATCACAGAGAAGGACGGAGTACTCTCTGTGTCAAGGTGAGAAGAAAGATGGTATGTAGGTAATTTCCTGAGCAGACTTCCTCAGAGGAATAACTGGCATCCTCAGAGGTATAACACAGAAAGACGGAGTACTCTCTGTGTCAAGGTGAGAAGAAAGATGGTACGTAGGTAATTTCCTGAGCTGACTTCCTCAGAGGAATAACTGGCATCCTCAGAGGTATAACACAGAAAGACGGAGTACTCTCTGTGTCAAGGTGAGAAGAAAGATGGTACGTAGGTAATTTCCTGAGTAGACTTCCTCAGAGGAATAACTGGCATGCTCAGAGGTATCACACAGAAAGATGGAGTATTCTCTGTGTCAAGGTGAGAAGAAAAATGGTACGTAGGTAATTTCCTGAGCAGACTTCCTCAGAGGTATAACTGGCATCCTCAGAGGTATCACACAGAAAGACGGAGTACTCTCTGTGTCAAGGTGAGAAGAAAGATGGTACGTAGGTAATTTCCTGAGCTGACTTCCTCAGAGGAATAACTGGCATCCTCAGAGGTATAACACAGAAAGACGGAGTACTCTCTGTGTCAAGGTGAGAAGAAAGATGGTACGTAGGTAATTTCCTGAGTAGACTTCCTCAGAGGAATAACTGGCATGCTCAGAGGTATCACACAGAAAGATGGAGTATTCTCTGTGTCAAGGTGAGAAGAAAAATGGTACGTAGGTAATTTCCTGAGCAGACTTCCTCAGAGGTATAACTGGCATCCTCAGAGGTATCACACAGAAAGACGGAGTACTCTCTGTGTCAAGGTGAGAAGAAAAATGGTACGTAGGTAATTTCCTGAGTAGACTTCCTCAGAGGTATAACTGGCAACCTCAGAGGTATCACAGAGAAGGACGGAGTACTCTCTGTGTCAAGGTGAGAAGAAAGATGGTATGTAGGTAATTTCCTGAGCAGACTTCCTCAGAGGAATAACTGGCATCCTCAGAGGTATAACACAGAAAGACGGAGTACTCTCTGTGTCAAGGTGAGAAGAAAGATGGTACGTAGGTAATTTCCTGAGCTGACTTCCTCAGAGGAATAACTGGCATCCTCAGAGGTATAACACAGAAAGACGGAGTACTCTCTGTGTCAAGGTGAGAAGAAAGATGGTACGTAGGTAATTTCCTGAGTAGACTTCCTCAGAGGAATAACTGGCATGCTCAGAGGTATCACACAGAAAGATGGAGTATTCTCTGTGTCAAGGTGAGAAGAAAAATGGTACGTAGGTAATTTCCTGAGCAGACTTCCTCAGAGGTATAACTGGCATCCTCAGAGGTATCACACAGAAAGACGGAGTACTCTCTGTGTCAAGGTGAGAAGAAAGATGGTACGTAGGTAATTTCCTGAGCTGACTTCCTCAGAGGAATAACTGGCATCCTCAGAGGTATAACACAGAAAGACGGAGTACTCTCTGTGTCAAGGTGAGAAGAAAGATGGTACGTAGGTAATTTCCTGAGTAGACTTCCTCAGAGGAATAACTGGCATGCTCAGAGGTATCACACAGAAAGATGGAGTATTCTCTGTGTCAAGGTGAGAAGAAAAATGGTACGTAGGTAATTTCCTGAGCAGACTTCCTCAGAGGTATAACTGGCATCCTCAGAGGTATCACACAGAAAGACGGAGTACTCTCTGTGTCAAGGTGAGAAGAAAGATGGTACGTAGGTAATTTCCTGAGTAGACTTCCTCAGAGGTATAACTGGCAACCTCAGAGGTATCACAGAGAAGGACGGAGTACTCTCTGTGTCAAGGTGAGAAGAAAGATGGTATGTAGGTAATTTCCTGAGCAGACTTCCTCAGAGGAATAACTGGCATCCTCAGAGGTATAACACAGAAAGACGGAGTACTCTCTGTGTCAAGGTGAGAAGAAAGATGGTACGTAGGTAATTTCCTGAGCTGACTTCCTCAGAGGAATAACTGGCATCCTCAGAGGTATAACACAGAAAGACGGAGTACTCTCTGTGTCAAGGTGAGAAGAAAGATGGTACGTAGGTAATTTCCTGAGTAGACTTCCTCAGAGGAATAACTGGCATGCTCAGAGGTATCACACAGAAAGATGGAGTATTCTCTGTGTCAAGGTGAGAAGAAAAATGGTACGTAGGTAATTTCCTGAGCAGACTTCCTCAGAGGTATAACTGGCATCCTCAGAGGTATCACACAGAAAGACGGAGTACTCTCTGTGTCAAGGTGAGAAGAAAGATGGTACGTAGGTAATTTCGAGATCTGGAGCTCGAGGTATCACACAGAAAGAGGTATCCGTCAAGGTAGAGGACGAGTATTAGGACTTCGGGTCTGCATCCTCAGAGGTATCACACAGAAAGACGGAGTACTCTCTGTGTCAAGGTGAGAAGAAAGATGGTACGTAGGTAATTTCCTGAGCTGACTTCCTCAGAGGAATAACTGGCATCCTCAGAGGTATAACACAGAAAGACGGAGTACTCTCTGTGTCAAGGTGAGAAGAAAGATGGTACGTAGGTAATTTCCTGAGTAGACTTCCTCAGAGGAATAACTGGCATGCTCAGAGGTATCACACAGAAAGATGGAGTATTCTCTGTGTCAAGGTGAGAAGAAAAATGGTACGTAGGTAATTTCCTGAGCAGACTTCCTCAGAGGTATAACTGGCATCCTCAGAGGTATCACACAGAAAGACGGAGTACTCTCTGTGTCAAGGTGAGAAGAAAGATGGTACGTAGGTAATTTCCTGAGTAGACTTCCTCAGAGGAATAACTGGCATGCTCAGAGGTATCACACAGAAAGATGGAGTATTCTCTGTGTCAAGGTGAGAAGAAAAATGGTACGTAGGTAATTTCCTGAGCAGACTTCCTCAGAGGTATAACTGGCATCCTCAGAGGTATCACACAGAAAGACGGAGTACTCTCTGTGTCAAGGTGAGAAGAAAGATGGTACGTAGGTAATTTCCTGAGTAGACTTCCTCAGAGGAATAACTGGCATGCTCAGAGGTATCACACAGAAAGATGGAGTATTCTCTGTGTCAAGGTGAGAAGAAAAATGGTACGTAGGTAATTTCCTGAGCAGACTTCCTCAGAGGTATAACTGGCATCCTCAGAGGTATCACACAGAAAGACGGAGTACTCTCTGTGTCAAGGTGAGAAGAAAGATGGTACGTAGGTAATTTCTTGAGCTGACTTCCTCAGAGGAATAACTGGCATCCTCAGAGGTATAACACAGAAAGACAGAGTACTCTCTGTGTCAAGGTGAGAAGAAAGATGGTACGTAGGTAATTTCCTGAGTAGACTTCCTCAGAGGAATAACTGGCATGCTCAGAGGTATCACACAGAAAGATGGAGTATTCTCTGTGTCAAGGTGAGAAGAAAAATGGTACGTAGGTAATTTCCTGAGCAGACTTCCTCAGAGGTATAACTGGCATCCTCAGAGGTATCACACAGAAAGACGGAGTACTCTCTGTGTCAAGGTGAGAAGAAAGATGGTACGTAGGTAATTTCCTGAGCTGACTTCCTCAGAGGAATAACTGGCATCCTCAGAGGTATAACACAGAAAGACGGAGTACTCTCTGTGTCAAGGTGAGAAGAAAGATGGTACGTAGGTAATTTCCTGAGTAGACTTCCTCAGAGGAATAACTGGCATGCTCAGAGGTATCACACAGAAAGATGGAGTATTCTCTGTGTCAAGGTGAGAAGAAAAATGGTACGTAGGTAATTTCCTGAGCAGACTTCCTCAGAGGTATAACTGGCATCCTCAGAGGTATCACACAGAAAGACGGAGTACTCTCTGTGTCAAGGTGAGAAGAAAGATGGTACGTAGGTAATTTCCTGAGTAGACTTCCTCAGAGGAATAACTGGCATGCTCAGAGGTATCACACAGAAAGATGGAGTATTCTCTGTGTCAAGGTGAGAAGAAAAATGGTACGTAGGTAATTTCCTGAGCAGACTTCCTCAGAGGTATAACTGGCATCCTCAGAGGTATCACACAGAAAGACGGAGTACTCTCTGTGTCAAGGTGAGAAGAAAGATGGTACGTAGGTAATTTCCTGAGTAGACTTCCTCAGAGGAATAACTGGCATGCTCAGAGGTATCACACAGAAAGATGGAGTATTCTCTGTGTCAAGGTGAGAAGAAAAATGGTACGTAGGTAATTTCCTGAGCAGACTTCCTCAGAGGTATAACTGGCATCCTCAGAGGTATCACACAGAAAGACGGAGTACTCTCTGTGTCAAGGTGAGAAGAAAGATGGTACGTAGGTAATTTCTTGAGCTGACTTCCTCAGAGGAATAACTGGCATCCTCAGAGGTATAACACAGAATGACGGAGTACTCTCTGTGTCAAGGTGAGAAGAAAGATGGTACGTAGGTAATTTCCTGAGTAGACTTCCTCAGAGGAATAACTGGCATACTCAGAGGTATCACACAGAAAGATGGAGTATTCTCTGTGTCAAGGTGAGAAGAAAAATGGTACGTAGGTAATTTCCTGAGCAGACTTCCTCAGAGGTATAACTGGCATCCTCAGAGGTATCACACAGAAAGACGGAGTACTCTCTGTGTCAAGGTGAGAAGAAAGATGGTACGTAGGTAATTTCCTGAGTAGACTTCCTCAGAGGTATAACTGGCATCCTCAGAGGTATCACACAGAAAGACGGAGTACTCTCTGTGTCAAGGTGAGAAGAAAAATGGTACGTAGATAATTTCCTGAGTAGACTTCCTCGAAGGTATAACTGGCATCCTCAGAGGTATAACACAGAAAAATGGAGTGTGTCCAGGTGGCAGCACCTTGACGCAGAGAGTACTCCGTCTTTCTGTGTTATACCTCTGAGGATGCCAGTCACAGCTACTGGTGAAACGTCAGGTCCCACAATGCCAAGACCATGGCCACACAACCCAGAAAATCTACAGCAACTAATCTCCATGAAGTTTTTTTTTAAAATGCTCTGCTGCGAACTTTTGGTCCACGCTTAAGCCTGCTTCATGCGTCTGAAGGGGAAGAAACAGTCTGTTTTAACTCACTTGACAGCCATTACCAAAGAGATGGAGCGGCCGTGGGAAACCTTCTGAGGCCTAAAACCAACCCAGTCTGTGCACGCCGACCCAATCTTCAGATGCCGGCAGCAGATTTAAGAATGGACAAGGCTAGAGGTTTCTAAGCATCGGCGATTCACTTACCCAAGTGGCCAACAAGATCTAAGGAGGAAGATGTTCTGGAGAAGACAGAAGGGAGGACTTTTTATACGCTTTCCAGTTGTCCTGAACATGACAGGTCGGTGCGTAAGACAGTCGAGCTGATGATTTCTCCATCAACACTACCACAAATGGCTTCGAAAAGTTGCCACTTGTGAACACCTGCCCTCATTCGGGGACCGGTTCTAGCACATGCTCCGGATGTACCTCAGGTTTGTTCCAGTGCTATATAAAAAAAAGTCCATTCCAAAGGTTAAGTTGGTTTAAATGATCTATTGTGACGAGGAGGGGTTGCTTGTGACTCAGTGGCAGGACTTGTTCGACATGGAGTGGAAGAGCCCCACTCTGACCTGCAGGCCTTGTTCTGTCCAGCCCTCTGAGGCATCTGGGTGCCAATGACCATCCAAGGCCTCTGCCTGGCCAATGCCACCCACCTACTTTTCCCAGCACCCAGAGGGGCTTTTCTCTCTCTCTCTTCAGCCAGTTTGGTGTAGTGGTTAAGTGCGCGGACTCTAATCTGGGAGAACCGGGTTTGATTCCCCACTCCTCCACTTGCAGCTGCTGGATGAAATTGAGCAAGCCATAGTTCTGATAAGAGCTGTTCTTGAAAAAGAGCAGTTTCTGTCAAGAGCTCTCTCAGCCCCACCTACCTCACAGGGAGTCTATTGTGGGGAGGGGAAGGGAAAGGAGTTTGTAAGCCACTCTGAGACTCCTTTGGGTAGTGAAGGGCGGGGTATAAATCCAATCTCCTCTTCCTCCTCCTCCTCCTCCTCCTCCTCTTCTTCTTCTTCTTCTTCTTCTTCTTCTTCTTCTTCTTCTTCTTCTTCTTCTTCTTCTTCTTCTTCTTCTTCTTCTTCTTCTTCTTCTTCTTCTTCTTCTTCTTCTTCTTGTTAGCAGTCAGATCCTTCCTCTCATTGAGGACAGTTTATATCTAGCAAATCCATAAACACGCTTCCCAATAACATTTTAAATATCATAAATACAATACACTGCCTTGCCCAAAATGACACAAAATGGATGCCAGCAAGAGGATGCCAGCCAAGGACAAGCCTGGATATATTATTTATAAGGTGTGAGTCTAGAGTGGCTGACCCGCTAACGACCTCCTCCTCAACCTAAGGAGATGCGTACTTCAGGACAAAGGGTTTCCCAAGAAACATACTGCCTCACCTGAATTAATCTCGTCAACCGACCAGCTTCATTTCCCCTAACACATTTACCCTCGCTAAGCAACACTTAAATGTATTCACCAAAACTGTCACCTTTTCCCGTCTGGTACTTACAGGGTCATCAAGTAGCCATTAGCACCTTTAGTCTACTTCTGGTAAACCCATCAAGCTTCTCCCAAATCCTTGTCCATCTCTGGAAAACCAATATAGTTATTGTTTTGGGGGCAAGCATGTCAGCATAGCCTCAGGGAGTGTTTTGCCCTATATCTGGAGTTCCTAGCCACCAGTCAGTGTGTGTGTGTGTTTGGGAACTTTACATAGACGTCCACTTGTGTGTGGGCCTTCTTCTCTACTCTGTGAAATGCTGGTCATTTTGCTGCTGCCTCCATGGACCTCTCTCATTTAGATTGGTAGCAGTCGCCTTCCCCAAAATCACTTTCCCCCCACTCTCCCTGTTTTTCTGCTAGTTAGCTTACATGTTTTACATGCGTTGGTGTGGGTATGTGTGTTGCTCATTTCTATTTCTTTTTTTAAATAAAAACCTTTCCAGTTGGACATCGGCCAGGTTCATTTGAAAGTTCTTTTAGGTGAATAATCCCTGTAAACATTGGTGGAGATCCCAGTTACCCACCTCTCACTCTGTCTACTTCCAGCTAATTTCCCCAGTTGACTAGAAGACTGAGTCTCAGTTCATTCACTCGCCTTTGTAGGAGCTGCCCACTAAGAGGACCAGGGCTCACCGCTTCCATTGTCCTGGCCCCACTGCTGGACCTCCTGATGGCACCTGGTATTTTTGGCCATTGTGTGACAGAGTGTTGGACTAGATGGGCCATTGGCTTCTCTTATGTTCCCCGCCTTGCCATTCTAAGGCCTTGCTTTGTACATGTGCCACCTTGCAATATCTGTTGTCTGATTACAATAGGAGGGAAGAAGAAGAAGAAGAAGAAGAAGGAGAAGAAGAAGAAGAAGAAGAAGAAGAAGAAGAAGAAGAAGAAGAGGAGGAGGAGGAGGAGGAGGAGGAGGAGGAGGAGGAGGAGGAGGAGGAGGAGGAGGAGATTGGATTTATACCCTGCCCTTCACTATCCAAAGGAGTCTCAGAGCAGCTCACAATCTCCTTTCCCTTCCCCTCCCCACAACAGACACCCCTGTGAGGTAGGTGGAGCTGAGAGAGCTCTCTCGAGAACTGTTCTGAACGAACTTGTGACTGACCCAAGATAACACCAGCAGCTGCGTGTGGACAAGTGGGGAATCAAACCTGGTTCTCCCAGATTAGAATCCATGCTTCTAAAAACTACACCAAACTGGCTCCTAACCGCTACACCAAACAGGTTAGCTTAGTGCCTTGTGGGCTATTGGAAGAGTATCCACTCACCAACTGAGACTCCCCCTATCTTGCTTCATGCTACTCCTTTTAAAACAGCGTGCCTGAAACAATGCAGGTTTATGTGGTACAGAGAACTGCTAACAGCTTTAAGCATTATAAAGCATTTATTAAAATGCCCCCACACATACAGTACAGCAACAGACTGAGGGCGATTCTGCATTGGCTTTTCCCTCTGTTGTTTTAGCAAACCCACGTTGGAACAGGAATTCCCCTCTGCATTGCATGCTGCTTTCACTTTCTTTGGTCATCGGATTTTATGGTACCTTCTGCATAGATTTATGGCCGTTCAGGGGTGACTTTGCAGTCAGTATGGCATTGGCCCCGGTGCACCTGAATGTGGTTCTGAGCTGCACTTTTTCCTCAGCCTTGAGAAAATGTGGAGTGAATGCCAGGTGCAGAACCAGCCTGAGAAAGGGATCCAAAAGAAAAATGTGTAAAACACAGTTCCTCAGTCCCTCTCTCTGTACATGCCCCAGCAGATGTTCACCTAAGGTAGACTCATTATCTTATAAGGTTACTGTGGTTCTAAAGGGCTCTTGATACCTTGGAGTCTCTGCTGAAATCAGCACATCATAGCTACTGATGGACTTCTGCTCCATATGTTTATCTAATTCCCTCTTTTTTTTTTTTTTTGTAAAACTCTCTTAAAAAAGAGATAATTTTATTCTTTTTATAAGAAAAGGGAAGGGTAGACAGATGGAGAAAGAGAAAGGTGGAGTGAAATTTTTTTCTGTTAGTGAGGGTTAGTTTAGGTTAATAACCAATACCAAGTTTTGGCATCCATCATGGTTAGAAGATCTTCTTTTTAACTAAAGCAAAGTCCAAAGTCACTCTGTTAATGCAGTTAGTAAAGTCCATTGGGGTTACTAATTAAACAGCTCCTTCCAGATGCAACACGAACAGTCCTCAAAGTATCTTCTTCTTAATTTTCTTCCAGTTATGGATTAAGTCCATTTTAACTTTGAAGTCTTCCGTTCCATCACCTTCCCCTGGGCTGCTGTCTTCTGCACTTATCCCAATTTTGAATGCTGCATCCTTCTTCCTGCTGGCGTGTCCCTTCAGGAGTTTCTGTGTTTTGAAGATGAAATCCTTCTTCTTTCTTTTCTTTTTTTCTTAAACTTCTGGCCTTCAAGCTTCCAGGGCTCCACAAACTCAGCAGATGAAATTAGATCTCCCGTTTGTCGCCTGCTATGCTCGACATCCCCTTCTACTGGCAGAGTATTTCTTTTTATAAAGGCGGAATAGGCTTTAGGAGCCTTATCCATCTCTTCTTTTAACTTTATCGCTTCACTGCCAGTTAGGGGTGTCAAGACATTTGTCAAGGTAAATCCGAGATCTTCTTTCTCCTCTTCTTTAGCGCCCTGGAAACCTGGAATCAAATTCGATTTCTGTTCAATCTCCTTCATCTTTCTAGTTGTTTCCAATATCTGTTTCTGTCGACTGATGAGAACACTTTCCATTTTAAACAAAGTTTGGTTGATCTTCTGCAATTGTTCCAGCAGGGGGCACAGCATCTCCTTTTTCTGTTGATTGACAGCAAGCTCTTGGGGGGGCTATCTGGACCGGAAGTCCCTCCTCTCTTCTCTTCCGGTGTCTGCAGGGCTTTTTCCATTATCGACATTTTGTTTTTTTATTTACTTTTAAAAAGTTCGTGCCGCATCCCCCAGGAAGCTAAGATGAACACATTCTTCCATGCAGCCCCAACGGTACTTTCACCAACACTTTGTTTTCTTTCTGCCCCCTTCGCGCTCCCTTTGTATAACTTGCTTCTCAAGGGGGTGGGGACTCCTCCCTCCTCCCAACGCTTATCCGCATACAGGGGGCTCCGATTTACGCTTCAAAATAGATCTTCAACTCACAATTCGATGCCACTACTTCTTTTTATGTTGAACCATAGCGCTGTTTTCACTCCTGGAATTCGGTGGCGCCGCTAAGTCCCATTACGGGCACGCCGCAGCGGGGCCGATTGGGGCGGGGAGAAAGCCTCAATTTCCCGGCTGTCTGCCGGCAAAGAGGCTACTCCCCAAGCGCCCCCGGTTCGGAGCCTTTACCTAAGGCTCACTAGGGTCTTTCGCATATGCGAAGACCCCCCCTAACTGCGCGTGGGCTAACCGCCTCCGGGAGCATCCCGAGAAGCGGCCGCCATTCGCGACACCGAAACCGAAACCCCTATCTAATTCCCTCTTGAAACTGTCCATGCGTGTAGCTGCCACCACCTCCTGTGGCAGTGAATTCCATATGTTAATCACTCTTTGGGTGAAGAAGGACTTCCTTTTATGTGTTCTAACCCGACTGCTCAGCAATTTCGTGGAGTGCCCACCAGTTCTTGTATTGTGAGAAAGGGAGAAAAGGACTTCTTTCTCACAGAGTTGGAAGGGACTTCCAGGGTCATCTAGTCCAACCCCCTGCACAAGGCAGGAAATTCACAATTCTATGTGTTAATCACTCTTTGGGTGAAGAAGGACTCACACTTTGTTCTGTAAAAAACGAACAAACACTGCTGATGTGAGTTCTTCTGGAAGAAGGTATTAATGGTGATGGTGACGGGTACATCTTGTGTCCAGCGCTGAATGTGTCACCATCAATTTCCTTCTGAGAGTGTCGGAATGAACCTGAGGTACCTCCCAAGCATGTGCTAAAACAGGTCCCCAAATGAGGGCAGATGTTCACATAGTAGTGCTGATGGACAAATCATCAGCCTGGCTGCCTTACGCACCAAGCTGTCATGTTCAGGAGACTCGGGAAGCATATAAAAGCCTTCCCTTTCCTCGTCTCCTGAACAGCTTACGCCTTTGATCTTCTCGGCAAGTTGGGTAAGTGGATCTCTGATGGCTTCGAAAGCCTACCATGGTCCATTCGTGAGTCTGCCGCATATGTCTGAAGATTGGGTTGGCTTGGCACGTGCAGAATGGGTTGGTCTTGGTCCTAAGAATGTTCTCCATGCTCTCTCTATCACTTATTGGAACGGGCTGTCTAGTGATTTGAAGAAGCATTTGTCTTTCCCTTCTTTTTTTAAGGAAAAAGTCCACAGCAGAGCTTTTATAGAAGAACTTCTTTGGGATATCCCTATCCCTACCTGTTGTTGTTGTTCAGTCGCACAGTTGAGTCCGACTCTTCGTGACCCCATGGACCGGATTACGCCAGGCCCTCCTGTTTTCTGCTGTCCGTTGAAGTTTGCTCAATTTCATGTTAGTTGCATCGATGATACCGTCTAACCATCTCATCCTTTGCCTTCCCTTTCTTCTTTGCCGTCCCCTACCTACCTACTACCTCCCTCCCTCCCTCCCTCCCTCCCTCCCTCCCTCCCTGCCTTCTATCTATCTATCTATCTATCTATCTATCTATCTATCTATCTATCTATCTATCTATCTATCTATCTATCTATCTATCTATCTGTCTGTCTGTCTGTCTGTCTGTCTGTCTGTCTGTCTGTCTGTCTGTCTGTCTGTCTGTCTGTCTGTCTGTCTGTCTGTCTGTCTGTCTGTCTGTCTGTCTATCTATTACCTATCTATCTATTATCTATCTATCTATCTATCTATCTATCTATCTATCTATCTATCTATCTATCTATCTATCTTCATCATCATCATCATCATCATCATCATCATCATCATCATCATCATCATCATCTATCTAATCTCTCCTTCTACTTCTTTGGAGGTTTTCAAAAGGAGGCTAGATGGCCATCTGACAGCAATGCTGATTCTGTGAACTTAGGCAGATCATGAGAGGGAGGGCAGGAAGGGTTGCTTCAGTGCTTAGTTCTTGTGGCCCTTTCTTACATGCCCAGGGAAATGCTGATTGCCACTTTGGGGTCAGGAAGCAATTTTCCTCCAGGCCAGTTTTTCTGGAGATCCTGGAGGGGTTTTTTTTGCCATCTTCTGGGTGTGGAAGAGGGGTCACTGGGGGTGTGTGAGGGGAGATATTTGTGGATTTCCTGCATTATGCAGGGGGTTGGACTGGATGACCCTGGAGGTCCCTTCCAACTCTATGATTCTATATTTATTTAGCTTTAGCATGATGTGTTACTGATTGATCATGTATGGGATTCAGGGCTCTTGTTGTAGCAAAAACTCCTTTGCATATTAGGTGACACCCCCCCCGTAATGTGGCCAATCCTCCAAGAGCTTACAGAGCTCTTCTTACAGGGGCTACTGTAAGCCCTTGGAGGATTGGCTACATTAGGTGGTGTGTCACCTAATATGCAAAGGAGTCCCTGCTACAAAAGAATCCTGGTCATGTATGGGACCATGAACTGAATGACCAACAGCCTGGCAGGAGCCTGGATTAGGGTGTAGGCGGCCATTCAAATGCTGACAGAACGTCGCCATTTTTTATTATAGTTGTGTGTTGAGTAGTTATGGTTTTATACTGTAACCTTAACTTTGCTTTTAGCATTTTTTGGAGATTTTGGAGTTTTAAATACACACACACATACAAACACACACACCCATATAAATTTTAAAAAGTCCTCATTCAAGGTATAAACTTTATGAATTTAATTTAATAATAATAAAATGTTTAGGGTCTACTCTGGGCATTTTGGAAAAGAAGGATAAGACAAGACAGATTTGACAGACCAATTAAGAATTAAGGCTACTTCATTCTAAATTTAGGAAATATGTGCTACATCCCTCCAGAGATGTCCTCGAGGTATGCTGTGAAAATAAGAAGGGGGCTGCCAAACATGTTGGAATTAAGTGTTGACAAAAGAATTACATAAATATGCCCTGTTGTTCAGGATTAGAGAATTAAATAGTCTTTCCCCCCTAAGTTGTGTCTTTCTCAACTAGGGTTGCTAAGTCCTACTGTATCTGCAGTGGGGGAGAGTCCCGGCCCTCTCTGGGAGTTCCCTGGTGCACGCGCTTCGCGATGATGTCACCCGGAAGTGATGTCATCGAGTCCGGCATGTTGGGGGTGGGACCACTATCATTTGAGGGAAAACCATAGAGCTTTCCCTCAAATGATAGAGCATCCCCCCACAACGTGCCCGATGCAATGACATCACCTCTGGGTGATATCATCATGCCAAGCATGTCTCCGCGATCCCGGTACTTTTGGGGTGAGATTCCCCCAGCGGCCTGATGTGGGCCGGCAGGTAACAGACCCATTGAGCGGGGGTTTTTCCTGCCCCCACGGGGGGACCTGGCAACCCTATTTTCACCTGATTCCACCCCCCTGGTGTGCTAAAAACTAGCCAATATTTGCTGGCTTATTTTAGCTAGCAGCTGAGAGAATCAGGCTGCAGTGATTTCAAAACTTTGCAACAGCTGCTTTTACAGGAAAAGCACTCTTGTGATTTTCTGCCTTTCCAACAATTTGTCGTCATATATGCAGGCCTCTGTATCTCATTATGTCCCCCATGATTTGCTACATTTTCTTATTTACATTTTATAATGGAAGTTTGGGCTTCACTAACCATTGTCATTTAGGTTTCTTTGAACATTAGTCAAGCATATAGACAAGACTTAACTTTTTCTCCTAACTTGACCACAGCAGGCTGGCCAGTCTTTTATTATGCTGATGATTAGCTGTTGTTGTAAATTGAGAGCTGCAGGCTACATGTTTGACAGGAGTGTGAAACATGCGGCCCGGGGATCAGATCAGCCCCCCAGAGCTCTTCTATTAAGCCCACAAGGGGATGGCTGTCTCCTGCTTCCTCCTCCAGTTCTGCTGCTGCTGTTGCATCACAGCTTGCTTTCCCAGACTCTCTCAATCACTCAGGAGAGATAGATAGGCAAGCTTCTGCTCCCTGCACTGGGCTGAGGCTCCTCCCCCTCCCAGATTGCTGCAGCACAGACATTTTGATGCAATCATTCAGAGCAAGAAATGTCAGTTATCAGAGACTGTTAAATAAACAAAATATTGCAAGAATGCCAATGTTTCAGGCATGTTTTTATTTTAAGTAAAAAAAAAAAAAGCTTTGTGTTTGTATCCTTTAAAAAGTTTATATCCGCACTACCTGGCATTACATTTTATGACACACATGGCCCAGCCCGACAAAGTCCAATTTATGTCAAATCCAGCCCTCCATAACAAATGATTTCGACACCCCTGCTATAGCAGTTCAGCAGTTTTGGGAAATGTTTGTTTTCATGGCCTTATTAGTGGATCTCACACCTTTGGTCCCATTCATTGTTTCTGAGATACGGATACCTAATTAATTTTCTTATTGCATTCTAGGCTTCGGTCATCCACAAAAAGAAAGATGTCTTGCCATCAGTGTAAGCAGCCTTGCCTGCCTCCTCCTTGTGTGAAGACTTGCTCTCCGTGTGTGAAGACATGCTCTCCCAAATGTGTAGATCCCTGCAACCCATGTGCTCCCAAGTGTGTGCAGCCCTGCAACCCATGTGCTCCCACATGTGTGGAGCTTTGCCACCCGTGTCCTCCTCGCCAGTGTGTCGAGGTTTGCCAGCCCCAGTGTCATCAACCCTGTGAGCCAGCCTGTGTACCATGTGTCCCACCTTGCTCACCATGTGCTCTGGCCTGTACAACTCCATGTGCTCCTCAGTGTGTGGAACTGTGCTCTAAAACATGCATGGAGCCCTGTGTTTCCAAGTGTCAATAGCCAGAATGATATCAGCACCACCGGCAAATCGTGAACGGCCAGGTGAAAAATGGATGATGAAAGGTGTGGGGCTGTGTGGATTCTGTGCTGGATCAACATTCTGCGACAAATTCTTCGATGTAAATAAATCATGCAAATGAAGGCCTCTTCATTTGCATCACTGTTTCCACCTTCCTTGCCTGCTTTGAAAGGTTTGTTCCTCCATGGGAGGTTGTGGGGACACTTGGAACACCTTGACCGATTCCCCACAAGCAGCTGTGCTGCCATTGCTCTTCCGTTTTCCCCGGTCATATTGGTCAATTTTACACTATTCACTGTGCGGCTGCATTTTGACCCACATCTCTCCCCCCCCATCTTCTTGATCCTAAAAAAACAGGAATAGTGTGAAATTGATCAATATGACCAGGGGAAACGGAAGAGCGACGGCGGCACAGCTGCTTGTGAGGAACCAGTCATTGTCTACCAATTCCTGTGATGTTTGAAATGTTACTTGCTTTTGCCTATGTACTTCCGAGTAGGTCCTTGCAGCCATGACAGCTAGAAGCTTGCTTGGTCAAGAGTATTGGTCATTCCACCTGAAAATGTGTAATTAATATTGGTCCCAAGATCCACTTTATTATGCTCCCAATAATATGTGTACCAGAATTGTTTCAATTTGTACCCACATGTCCAAATGGTCTTGCCCTGTGGCTATTCATCATTAAAAACGTTCACTTCAGATCACTTCTTTGTGGTGCATCTTTTCTTTTCCTTTGATCTCTCACTCTCTGTAAGGAGGTTCTTGTGGGATATAGGAAGGCTCTGCAATTTAAAGAACAGACAAACATGTCTTAGCACCTCCAGAACTTAAAGACAACAGTGTCAATCAGGGGTGGCCAAACTTGCCTAACGTAAGAGCCATGTAGAACAAATGTCAGATGTTTGAGAGCCACAAGACATGAGCAAATATTATGCACAAATTTTTATTGGAAAATACGCACATTTGCTTTTTATTAATGTTAAACGAGACTGCCAAAAATAAACAACAAAAGGGGTAAAAACAGATATTGATAATTAAATTTCTTTGTCCAATATTTCTTTGTTTGCTAATGATATTTATTTGTCTGAGAGAGAGAGAGAGAGAGAGATGGAAAGAAAGAACGAAAGAGGTGAAAAGAGAGAGAGAGAGAAACAAAGAAAGCAAATAGATGAAGCAGGAAGGACGGACAGATGGAAGGAGGGAGGGAGAAAAATGGAAAGGTGGAAAGAAAGCAATTAAATGGGGAGGGAGGGAGAGATGGAAAGAAAGCAACATTAACTTTTAATGTGTACTCCAATCCCCCCTGCTGCTGCCACCATGCCAGCCGGTGTGGCTTGGAGAAGGGATTTAAAGAGACAAATGCCTTCTACAAACCAGCTGGAGGGGGGGGGCTTTGAGAATGCATTTAAGGTTAAAGTTGCTTTCTTTTTCTGCTCCCACCCACCTCAAGCCTACCCAGGGAGGGGAACACTGGCTGGGGAAGGGAAGACCGATCAGGGAGGCATGCCTCCCCTTCATGTCCCCAGCTGCCCTGCCGGGAGCCACACAATATGTGTGAAACAGCCACAGGTGGCTCCCTAGCCACAGTTTGGCCACATCTGGTACAGATTCAGGTGGGCAACCATGTTGGTCTGAAGTGGTCGAACAAATTTTGAATCCAGTGGCACCTTTAAGACCAACAAAGGTTTATTCAAGGTATGGGCTTTCCTGTGCACACATACTTCCTCAGATACATTGAAATGGAAGTTAACAGTTCATATCTATCTATCTATCATCTATCTATCTCTATCTATCTATCATCTATCTATCTCTATCTATCTATCTATCTATCTATCTATCTATCTATCTATCTATCTATCATCTATCATCTATAGATATAACAGGGCTCTTTTTGTAGCAGGAATTCTTTTGCATACTAGGCGACACACCCCTAATGTAGTCAATCCTCCAAGAGCTTACAGAACTCTTCTTCAAGGGGCTACTGTAAGCTCTTGGAGGATTGACTACATTAGGGTGTGTTGCCTAATATGCAAAGGAGTTCCTGCTACAAAAAGAGCCCTGGATATATAGAAATATAGATATATATGTAGGCAGATGCCTCTATATAGGTGAACAGCAGATTAGCTTACAACTTAATGAAGATGTTTTGACATATGAAGAAGATGAAGGTTTGGTTTTATACCCCACCCTTCACTACCTGAACGAATCTCAGAGTGGCTTACAATCACCTTCCTTTCCTCTCCCCACAACAGACACCCTGTGAGGCAACTGAGGCTGACAGAGCTCTGAGAGCTGTGAGTGACCCAAGGTCATCCAGCTGGCTGCATGTGGAGAAGTGGGGAAGCAAACCCAGTTCTCCAGATTAGAGTCCACCACTTTTAACCACCACACCAAACTGGATGTATGCTCATTTGCTGTTGTAATTTGCTGTTTGTATGCTGATTTACTGTTCACCTATGTAAAGGCATCTCTCCTTATATATAATTGCCACTTGGAGTGGCAAGATTCGATGCGCGGCAAAATCAGTTGGCTCCCTGCTGTGTTACTTACCCCAAGTCCATATCCATTGGCTGCCTGCCTTCCTCAGTCCTGCCCACACAGCCTCTGGCCACACTCTTGCCCTCACTCTCCAGGGAGCCATGCACTGACATGGATGCTCCACTAGCCACTCCTATGGGGAGGCAGGAGGATGTCCCCGGCTGGCATTGCCATGGCCTATTCACTCCCTCTGGCCCCGGCCCGAGCTGGCCAGGCCAGCGCCACTGACCTCACTTTTTTTCCTTGTCAGCCTCTGTACACTGCCTACTCACCACTCCCTCTGCCATGCTTGCCACCTTCACTTGCCCTGGCCATGACAGCAGCACCAGGAGGAGGAATCTGAGGTGAAGGAACATAGGGAGGGATGGTGGGCAGGCAGGATGGAGGGAGGCGGCCAGCGGCCACCCCAAAACAAGAACATGCCAGCTGGGGATGCGGACAACAAGATGGGCAGGCAGTGCTGATGGGAGGGGAGAAGGTCAGGGGCCTAGGGGGCTTCCTGGAGCCCGTTGTCTTGCTGGGTGGGGCACATGGCTATTTTGCCAGCCCTCCCAGCTGTTGTTCACCCCTCCCCTCCCACTGAGGCCTCCTGCCTTGCCATGGGGCCAGCTCCCATGGCTGCTGGCATCCTTCCCTCCTGCTCGCCCTCTGGCCCTGCCTCCCTGCCTCCTGTGCCCACCATTACCGGCTCCGTTCACACCCCCACTGATGCAGCTATGCTCTGGCTTGGGCACATCCCGAGCAACCACCCAGACGTGGCTGGGAGGCTCCACCCTGCCTGCCCAGGATGGGGCCTCCATTCCTGTCTGCTGAAGATCTCTCCAGGAGGCTGTGTCATTATACCCTGCTTAGGTCGCCACCACAAATTGACACCGAGTGCCCACAGCCGGGGCACTCTCCCAGAGACTCTTTCTAGAGCTCGTTGTATTTATTCCCACAACGGGCCTTATTCCTAGTCTATCTATATTTATGAACTGTTAACTTCCATTTCAATGTATCTGAGGAAGTGCACATGTACATGAAAGCTCATACCTTGGGTCAACCCTTGCAAGTCTTAAAAGGTGCCACTGGATTCTTGTGTCCAGATAAGTGGCACGAGAATGTAATGATAGTCCCCCGAGTAAAATGACGATCCCTAGATCCAGATAAGTAGCTCTGGGAATGGAATGGCAGTGCTCAGGGTGGACTCAAATTTGTGCTCGGCAACTGTACCTGGTGTGGCAGAATAGCCCTGCTCTGACCTGCAGGCACTATTCTGCCCTGCCCTCCTAGGTTTTTCTCAACACATTGGGAGGGTTTTCTTTCTCTCTCGGATAGCTGTCATCAGCACCTGACCTTTGTTGGAATTGCCTACTGGGAGGGTCAGGATTCCCGGCTTCCCTTCCACGATCTGAGACCTTACATAAGAACATAAGAGAAGCCAATATTGGATCAGGCCCATCCAGTCCAGCACTCCGCCACACAGTGGCCAAAAATACCAGGTGCTATCAGAAGGTCCACCAGTGGGGCCAGGATACTAGAAGCTGGAGGGGTGCTGGAGGGGGCAGCAGGGGGCAGCAGTGGGAGGGCTTCTGGTGCCCTGGCCCCACTGCTGGACCTCCTGATGGCACCTGGTATATTTTGGCCGCTGTATGACAGAGTGTTGGACTAGATGGGCCATTGGCCTGATTCAACATTGGCTTCTCTTATGTTCTTATGTAGAAGCCCTCCCACTGTTGCCCCCTCCAAGCACCAAGAACACAGAGCATCACTTGCCCCAGCCTGAGAGTTCCCATCCATACCCTGTGGCTAATAGCTACTGATGGACCTCTGCTCCATATGTTTATCTAATTCCTCTTGAAACTGTCTATGCTTGTAGCCGCCACCACCTCCTGTGGCAGTGAATTCCATGTGTTAATCACTCTTTGGGTGAAAAGTACTTCCTGTTATTCGTTCTAACCCAACTGCTCAGCAATTTCATGGAATGCCCACGAGTTCTTGTATTGTCTCTTTGTCTCCCAGTACCCAGTGCCTGGTCACCATGGGGACTGTTTAATGCCTTGCATGCTGCTGGAGGAATAGCCACTTGCCAGCCAACTACCTGTCTCAAAGGAGCTGTTCTTGAAGGATCTCTCTCAGCCCCACCTACCTCACAGAGTGTCTGTTGTGGGGAGGGGAAGGGAAAGGAGATTGTAAGCCACTCTGGGACTCCTTCAGGTAGTGAAGGGAAGGGTATAAATTCTCCCTGGGGGGGACTTTCAAAACACCCAGGAGAGGTTTTTCTCACCTCAAACCAGCATATCTGAGGAACCACCTTTCCCTACATATTCCCCAGAGAGCACTGCATTCTGGGACACAAAACCTAGTTCTCCCTAGCTCTAAAGAGGCCAGACTGGTCACCACTAGGGCTAGAGCCTTTTCTGTGGCAGCGCCGTGCTGGTGGAATGAGCTCCGGGAGGATATCAGGGCTTTGTGAAACTTACTACAATACCACAGGGCCTGCAAGACGGAGGTCTTCCACCAGGTATTTGACCACATTTAACATCTGGATATAACAACAGAGCCTGCTCTGGGATCTTTTCCATCACCACTGTTGTATTGACTGACTCCTGTTATGAAAATATTGGATATGGTAATACTGGGTCATTGTTCGCCACTGCATAGGAAATTTATGTATAGCACTTTAGACCTTATTGTTGATTTTGAATTGTTTTTAAACTTTTATGTGGATGGCAGGGTATAAATCTAAAAAAAATAAACATAAATAAATAAACCTCCCAGAGAAAAATATGCATTTCTTCACACCTGGCATCATATAAACTGGTGGGGGTTGGAATGAGAGCCCCCAGGGCACTGGCTCCAACCCCAGGTGCCATCATTCCACCCTGGGGGCTATCATTCCAATCCCAGAGCATTTTATATTGACCAAGGGACCAGCGTTCTACTCCCAGACACTGTCATTCCACTCTGGACCCTGTCATTCCAAGCCCTGGGCTGGTTTTTTTTGTAATTCATTCTGCACTTTCATTGCAGGTTTTGGGTGCTGTAAGGTATTTCACTGGAGCATATGCCAGGGACCTCCTCCATTCATTCCAATGGGCATTCTTTTAATTTTTTTAGTACATCCCCATAATGGCAGAACAATACGAAGGGACGAAGGAGGTCTGAAAAGGAAGCCACTTTAAACAACACCGGGCCCAGGACTGAGCCCTGCGGGACTTCCCTCCACGTAGACGCAGAGCCATTACCTTTGAATGTGTAATTGTTTTTATGATTTTATGACTACTATATTATGTACTGTTGTTTTATCTTTTTGGAAGCTGGCTATTGCTGGGAAGGTAGGGTATAAGTGTGATAAAAAAATAAAATAAAATAAAAAATGCTGATGGCCACTTTGGGGTCAGGAAGCAATTTTTCTCCAGGCCAATTTGGCTGGGGATCTTGGAGGGTTTGGGGGGGGGTTGCCCTCTTCTAGGCATGGAGCAGGGATCACTGGGGGTGTGGAGGGGGAGGTATTTGTGAATGTCCTGGGGGTGTCGGGGGGAGGTATTTGTGAATTTCCTACATTGCACAAGGGGTTTGGACTCGATTACCCCAGAGGTCTCTCTGAACTCTATGATTCTATGAGTCTAACAAACGATAATAGGACTTTTTTTGTAGAAAACGCCCAGCAAGAACTCATTAGCATATAGGCCATACCCAACAGCAGGAACTCATTAGCATATTAGGCCACACCCCTGACAGCACAACTCAGTAGCATATTAGGCCACATCCCCATGTTATCAGAAGTGTGGTCATCCAGCCACACCCACCTTTTGGTTCTTATTTTGTTTACCGTGTTTGTTGTCAAAATCCAGGGCTTTTTTGCAGCACGAACTCCTTTGCATGTTAGGCCACATACCCCTAATGTAGCCAATCCTAATGAGTTTCTGCTGTTGGGTGTGGCCTATGATGCTAATGAGTTCCTGCTGGGCATGGCCAACTCTGGAGCCAGCCAGAACGCCGTTCCTGTGCATTCCTGCCCCAAAATAGCCCTGAAGAATAGCAACATTGTTGTCCTGAAATTCCCCAAATGCCAAGATGCTGGCATTTTTTTAAAATTGCAAAGCCTTTTAATTTCCCACCAGAACTTCTTCACAGAGACTGAGGGAGCAGAGGCAAAGGAAAAATAGAACACAAAGAAGGAATATGAAGCGAAAGTTTTAATGACAAATAGCCATAGGGTTTGGAAATTTGGATACAAACTGAAACTATTCCAGTACAGTTATGACTGGCAGAATGATAAACTGGATCTCGGGAGCAGGATTAGCAACCTACTTTAAGATGGAATGGCCAGTACTTTCGACCAAGCAAGCTTCTAGCTATTATGACAGTGGGAATATACTTGGAAAGGTATGAACAACAGCCATCAGGAACAAATCAGAAAAGGAGGATGGACGCTGTGACGCTATCGAAGAGGCCTCAGGTTATACACTTGCTGGATGGTTAGTTGTTCGTAGTTGTAGAATACGGTAGAGGATTTTGTTCAGCCCAACAGTCACCCAGCCTTGTGCCTTCATCATCCATTCTTCTCTTGGCCATTCACAGGTCGCCGGTGACGTCGACATCATTCCAACTATTAACACTTGCGGACACAGGGCTCGCAGACACAGGGCTCCATGCATGTGGTCGTGCACCTTTCTACACAGTGAGGAGCACATGGTGAGCAAGGTGGAACGCATGGTACACAGGCTGGCTCACAGGGGTGAGAACACTGGGGCTGGCAGACCTCAACACACTGGCGAGGAGGACATGGGTGACAGAGTTCCATACACATGGAAGCATATGGGTTGCAGGGCTCCTCGCAGTTGGGAGCACATGGATTGCAGGACTGCACAATCTTGGGAGCGCATGGGTTGCAGGGATCCACACATTTATGAGAGCATGTCTTCACACACGGAGAGCAAGTCTTCACACACGGAGGAGGCAGACAAGGCTGCTTACACTGATGTTGATGGCAGGACATCTTTCTTTGTGTGGGTGATGAAGCCTGCAATGCAACAGGAAGATTAATCATGCATCCGTGTCTCAGGAACCACAAACGTGACCGCAGCCTTGAGATCTACCAGTGAAGCCATGAAAACAAGCATTTCCAAACTGCTGAACGGCTATAGCCTGCAGTTCTCATTTTGCAACAGCAGCTAATCGTCAGCATAATAAAAGAGTGGCCAGCCTGCTGTGGTCAGGTTAGGAGAAAAAGCTAATTCTTATCTACATGCTTGACTAATGTCATTTCTAGACAATGAAACCTGGAATGCAATAGGGAGATTACACGTGCACCCATGTCTCAGGAACCACGGACCCCACCACAGTTTTGAGATCTATCAATAAAGCCAAACAATTTTACTAGAAGAAGAAGAATAGATTGGATTTATACCCCGCCCTTCGCTACCCAAAGGAATCTCAGAGCGGCTTACAAACTCCTTTCCCTTTCCCTTCCCCTCCCCACAACAGACACCCTGTGAGGTGGAAGAAGAAGAAGAATAGATTGGATTTATATCCCGCCCTTCACTACCCAAAGAAGTCTCAGAGCGGCTTACAAACTCCTCTCCCTTTCCCCCTACAACAGACACCCTGTGAAGTAGGTGGGGCTGAGAGAGCTCTGACAGGAACTGCTCTTTTTTCAAGAACAGCTGTGCCAGATCTTATGACTGTCCCAAGGTCACACCAGCAGTTGTATGTGGAGGAGTGGCGAATCAAACCTGGTTCTCCAAGATTAGAGTCCATGCACTTAACCACTACACCAAACTACTCATATAATGGGACTAGCTTTTTTTTTTTTTTTAGTTTTGGAATTATCCGAATATCACATTAAAGGTGATGAAGATATTGATTATAGTTTGGATATCTTTATTTAGTATCCCACGAGTATTTAAATATTTAGTTAGAATAAAACTTAGATTTAGACAAACGATTAAGACAATATTCAGGTTCTAACGTTGATTTAATTTTAGTGTAGAAGTTTGTCCAGCTGTTAAAAGGTGTGATCTCTCTTACTGCCAATAGATTTTCGCTAACATTAGGAAAGTTCTTGTTTATTCTTGTAAAGTGAGAACCTATCCCAAAACACTGTAATATTGATGTTTCATTTGTCTGCTTCTATAACTGAGATATGTATTACGTCTGATAATATGTCTGATTTTACTTGTTCTAAAAACCCATAATATTTGATAAATTGGATGCATCCCAATTCCCCCTGCCCTCTTCCCTTCTGTATCCCACTTTCTTGAGGAAATAAAAAAAAAATAATTAAATAAAGGCAAAGAATGAAAACATCCTTAAGCTGCCGGACCACTGTAACCCGCATCTCTTATTAATTTGCAACAATTAATTCATTAATTATTGTATGGCAGTTGGTATAGTATAGCCAGAACAGCCAAAGAATGTCTGGGAGCCTGAAACTCTAGCTCTTTTTATGGTGAGCTTTTTTTTTTTTTTTGGCTGAGTTAATTGTGACTGACCCAAGGTCACCCAACTTAACACTCAACACTTTGAGTTCCAAGGGACTCTCCAGAGTCTTCTCCAGAACCATAGTTCAACAGAATCTATTCTTCGGCGCTCGGCCTTCCTTATAGTCCAACTCTCGCAGCCATACATGACTACGGGGAATACCATTGCTTTGACCATGCGGACTTTTGTTGGCAGGGTGATGTCTCTGCTTTTTATCACGCTGTTTAGGTTTGCCATCGCTTTCCTCCCCAGGAGCAGGCGCCTTTCAATTACATGGCTGCAGTCACCATCTGCAGTGATCTGGGATCCCAGGAACGTGAAGTCTGTCACTACTTCTACGACTTCCCCTTCTATTTGCCAAAGAGTGATGGGGCCAGATGAAATAGATGCTTATATATATAGCAATGAATCATTCAGAAAGCAGAAAACCGCAAAGGGACTGCTGAGTGTTTTTCCTCTAAGAGCAACAATTGTGATTTTTAAAAATCCTTGTAAGCCTTAACTGCTAATCTTAACAAACTCAGACAGTTAGAGCCAGGTGGTCGGCCGTGTTGGACTGAAAGCAGTAGAACAGATTTAGAGTCCAGCGGCATCTTTTAGGCTGCGTTCAGACGGCCAGTCAATCGCGCCATGAGCCCTCCTAAAATTTTATCCCGATTTTTTTAATCCAGCCTAGCACGACCAGACGCCCCCCATGAAATAGCCTCACCGCGCGTTGTTCCCACCGTGATTTGTCTACACGGCATCCACCGAGGATTTTTTTAAAAAAGTTTTGTACATTCGCATAGGCAAGGCTGCGCCTCCTTGGAGAACTGAGGCGATCGCGGAGGGTTTTCAGCAAAGTCCCGGTCCTCCCCCTTGCCATCATGATCAATGGAGGGACTATTTTGCAAGTTAGAACAGTCCTTCCCCCCCTCCATCTCCCTTCGCGGTAACGTCTTGTCCCTAAAAGAAATAAGCATGAATATTACATTCCTCGTAGCGCTTATCGCTGAATGCGTTTCCTCGTTAAAGCGCACATGGGGTTTCAATTTTTTAAAAATCGCGCCCCCGTCGGCTCGGTCTGACGTCAGACCAAGCCGACGGGAGCATCGCGTGCTAATGGAGTGACCAGACGGAAGAAAGTCTGCAGTTGTTGCGCGGGTAAGCGAAAACCCTACATTGAAACTGCTACTTTTTAAATCAGGATTGGAGGCGCAGCAGAACGGGATGCCTATGGGACCGGAATATTTCGCAGATGTTTCTGTCTGGTCGTGCATTTTTGATCCGCAAGGGAGTCGTTCTTATGGCAGATCAAAAGATCCGTCTGAACACACCCTAAGACCAACAAATTTTTATTCTAGTTATGCGTGCACATGAAAGCTCATACCTAGAATAAAATTTTGTTGGTCTTAAAGATGCCGCTGGACTCTAAATACAGGAAACATCGGCTAGTTTTTAGCATACCAGAAAGAAAATCAGTCAGGAAAGATGCAGATTGGTGGTGGTGGGGACCACCCTCAAGCGATTCTTTTCTCAAATCCTGAACAACAGGCAATACCGATTTTCCATTTTTCAAGATTTGATTTGAAAATGGTTGGCTCCAGTTTATTCTTATCGGTTTACCTCAAGCAGATCTCTGGAGAGATGGGAAATCAACTTTTTAAAATTAAGAACGAAGCAGCCTTAATTCTGAGGCAGACAATGAAGGAAATAGCTGTGATGTCGTATTATGAATATATATATTTAAACTGCTGTTTTGCAGTGAGTAGCATTTCTTCAACAGGTAATCAAGATGTACGCACACACCCACAATGGGATCTGCATATATTCCCGTTTCACAGGACCGCTTTCTCTCAGTGTGCTGCGTGAATAACATTAGTTTACACGTCAACAATACTAATTGGTGAACTTAACACTCAACATTCTTCCCACTTCAATGAAATAAATTCTTAACATGCAAATTCTTAACATGCTTAAGAATTTGTTTCATTGAAGTGGGAAGAATGTTGAGTGTTAAGTTCACCGATTAGTATTGTTGACGTGTAAACTAATGTTAGTTGCTGTAGATTTTTCGGGTTGTGTGGCTGTGGTCTTGGCATTGTCGGACCTGACGTTTCGCCAGTAGCTGTGACTGGCATCCTCAAAGGTATAACACAGAAGGATATAGTATTCTCTGTGTCAAGGTGAACAGAAAAATGGTAGGCAGGTAATTTATATCTACCCTGGAAGGTTGGGTAGGGCTGAGTCATTATCTTGTAGTAGTTCTCCAGGCTATGAATGTGCTAATAGAGTAGCTTTCCTGAGGAGGTTCTTTTGTCTATGGATTGTTTCCTGAGGAGGTTTCCTGTTTCCTGAGGAGGTTCTTTTGAACTTATTGAAACTCTAATCTTATCTGTAGTGCTATTGTCAGCTGTCGAGCATTTTGTGTTTTTCAGGACAGGAAATCATGCCCTATTCATTTTTAAACTCTCTTCTTTCCTGTTGAAATTGTGTTTATGTTTATGAATTTCAATGGCTTCCCTATGAAATCTGACATGGTAATTGGAAGTGTTGCCCAGTCTTTCCGTGTTTTGGAACCAAATGCTGTGTCCTGTTTGGGTTAGGCTATGCTCAGCCACTGCTGATTTTTCAGGTTGGCAGACACTGCAGACCTAAGAACAAAAGAAGAACCCTGCTGGATCAGACCAGTGAAGGTCCATCAAGTCCAGCATCCTGTCACACCCAGTGGCCAACCAGTTCCTCTGGAGGTCCAGCAAACAGGGCATAGAGGCCAAGGCCTTCATAAGAACATCAGAAGAACCCACCTGGATCAGACCAGTGGTCCATCCAGTCCAGCGTCCTGTCCCACACAGTGGCCAACCAATTCCTCTGGAAGGCCAATAACAGGGCAGACAGGCTGAGGCCTTCCCCTGACATTGCCTCCTGGTCCTGGGATTCAGGGGCTTAGTGCCTCTGAATGTGGAGCTTCCCCTCAGTCACCAAGGCTAATAGCCATTGATAGACATCTTCCATGAGTCTATCTCATCCCCTTTTAAAGCTGTTTATTGCTGTGTCCTGTGAATGTCTGCATGCAAGGCACAAACTCTTACCACTCAGTCACTGTCTGGTTCTCTGGAGGCCTTCAGTGAAAGAAGCTATGCTAGGTGGTAGGCAGAGTAAAGCATTTTGGTGGTGGCCAAACTATTTCTGGTGTGTCTGGAAGAAGTGGGAGCCCTGTATACTTAGGTGCTTGCTCCCTTATTTGCCTATTGCCTGGCTTAATATCATAATTCCCCAAAGTAGTTAATAATTCAAGGCAATTTGGCTAACGCTGCATCCTGGACTACACAAATACCATCTTGATGCTCCCAGATGATCACCACTTGGGTTCTTCTACCACTTTGGGGGTCAGCCCCAAACTAGAAGGAATATGGTTGTTTTACACTGTATCCTTCTCTTCTTCAGGCTCTCTTAAGATGGACACACCAGTTTAAACAAATGAATACAATTATTTATTTGATATATTCCTATACTCCTCCAAAGTAATCACCAAACATAACTTTCTGTATTCAATAAATCAGTAGAACATCATGCTAAACTTATATAATCCCATTTTAAAAAGTCCCCCCAAAGTTCTTCTCAAAAGATCTGCTGTGAAGTTTTCCTACACTGAAAAGAGGAAGGAGTGTCCTTCTTCAAACCATTTGAGAACCCATTCCAAGAAGACAGAATGGCTGTGGAAATCATTCTTAGGATCACAACCAGCCCATTCTTCACATGCATGCAACAGACTTACGAATGTACAATGGTAGGATTCTGAAGCCATCAGAAATTGACTTACCCAACTCTCCAAGAAGCTCAAAAGAGTAGGATGTTCAGGAAATGATGGAAGGCTGGACTTTTATATGCTTTCTGAGTGTCCTGAACATGACAATTTGGTGCGTAAGACAGTCAACGTGACGATTTGTCTATCAACAGTATGACAAATGGCTTCTAAGAATTACCACTTCTGAACATCTGCCCTGATTTGGGGACCTGTTTTAGCAAATGCTTTGGTTGTACTTCAGGTTCATTCAAACATCTCTCTCTCTCTCAAAACAAACAAGCAAACAAAAACAGTGTTCATATGTCTGCCTTTCATGCTTAAACACTGGGGACATGTCCATCACCACTACAACCATCCCTCATTCCTGAACAACTCGCGTCAACAATGTTTTCAGAGTTACCCACAAAATCTCCTGGGAAGTCCAAATATGGACAGTGGCTTCCGTGCCAGAAGATTAGGCCTTCTTCTATCACAGCTGGATCATTGGCGTATAAGTCATTGTACGTTAGGCTCCCCAGATAGTCACTCAAACACCAGGCTTCTTCAGAAGATAGCGTTTATTAGGACAAAGCTGGAGACACATGTACATATCCAGTGTCAGTGATAACTTGGATCAATAGACAGGCTAAGTTATACTCTATTCGAAACTCCCCCCCCCAACTCCTAAGCCAATGGTCACATAGCGCGCATGTGAAAGCAAGCAGGCAGCTTAAGAAAACAACCCCAGACCAGTTACAATTCCCAGCGGCTAGGAACTAGCGACTTGAGACCCAAGGCCAGGCAAATTGATAAGCGACAGACCAGAGACAGAATAGACCATGGTAAATCACAGCAAGAAAGGAGGACCTGCACAACTCTCGCATTCCAGTACCAGTGCCGGGCACCTCCTGCATTCCAACTATGGCAGGGTTACCTGACATTGTATCTGGAGCGAACACCTCTTATCCATTCTTTCATAGTGCCTTGTGTGTGTGTGTGTTTGTGGCAACCTCCTTAGCATGCATTTTCAGCACTGCAATATTCAAAGATATGTGATGTCTCCTTAGAAGATAATGAAGGCACCTCGTATCAAAGCAGATAATTGGCCCACCTAGTTTACCAATGTCCACTCTGCCTGGCAGCAGTTCTCCACTGTCTTGGGCTGAGAAAGCTCTACTACACACAGTTCCTTTAACTTGAAGGTGTTAGGGTGTGGAGAGCCAGTTTGGTGTAGTGGTTAGGAGCATGGACTCTAATCTGGGAGAACCGGGCTTGATTCCCCACTCCTCCACATGAAGCCAGCTGGTGTGACCTTGGGTCAGTGACAAGTTCTCTCAGAGCTGTTCTCTCAAGAACAGTTCTTTAAAGAGCTCTCTCAGCCCCATCTGCCTCACAGGGTGTCTGCTCTGGGAAGGGGTAGGAGACTGTAAGCTGCCCTGAGACTCCTCTGAGTACTGAAGGGTGGGGTATAAATCCAACCTCCTCCTCCTCCTTCTCCTCCTTCTCCTCCTCCTTCTCCTCCTCCTCCTCCTCCTCCTCCTCCTCCTCTTCTTCTTCTTCTTCTTCTTCTTCTTCTTCTTCTTCTTCTTCTTCTTCTTCTTCTTCTTCTTCTTCTTCTTCTTCTTCTTCTCCTTCTCCTTCTCCTTCTCCTTCTCCTTCTCCTTCTCCTTCTTCCGCTTCCTCCTCTTCCTCCTCCTCTTCTTCTTCCTTTTCTTTCTCCTCTTCTTCTTCCTCCTCTTCTGCGTGAAACCTTCAGCCTGTCTTTTCCAAAGCTTTTTCTCTCTCTCAGTTCGCAGATATATCTTGGGTTGACCCCCCCCTTTTTCAGTTTTTGCAAGGGATGCTGGGACACCTGGTTCTCTCAGTGGACAATTTCTATAAAGGCCAGGTGGTGGCCATACTTCTATTGAAAGAGGCAGAGAAAAACCCCTCTGTCTGTTGGGAAAGCCAGGTGGGTGGCCCATGCCAGGCAGAGACCTTAGACAGTCTACGGTGTCCAGACACCTCAAAGAGCTGGACAGACCAAGGCCTGCACGTCAGAGTGAGACTGTTCCACCACACATCGCTTGAACATGGAAATCTTTGCATGCCAGACAAGTGCTACCACTGAGTCACAACCCCTCCTGGCCGTAATAGATCATTTAAATCAACTTTGCGTTATGGGATGTTTTTTCTTTCCTTTCCTGAATGAGTTAGAGCAAACCGGAGGTACATCCACACATGTGCCGAAACAGGTCCCCAAACCAGGGCAGACGTTCCGAAGTGGCAATTGTCAGAAGCCATTCGTAGCGGCGTTGATTGAAAAATCATCACCTCGACTGTCTTACGCACCAAGCTGTCATGTTCGGGACATTCGGGAAACATATAAAAGTCCTTCCTTTCCTCACCTCCTGAACAGCTGACGCCGTTGATCTGGGCGAGTCAGGTAAGTCAGTTTCTGAGCTCTGCAAAAGTCGACCTTTCCCCATTCTTAAGTCTGCTCCGCGCGTCTGAAGATTGGGCTGGCAGATGCGCAGAATGGGTTGGTTTTCGTCCTAAGAACGTCTGCCATGGGTGCTCCATCTCTCTTTGGAATGAGCTGCCAAATGAGTTGAAGTAAATATTTTACTTACTTGGTCTATGTAGAATGTTATGTTCGGGCTTTTAGGAAAAGTAGGCTGCGGTCACACACAGTAACTTTCCGTGCACTTTCCAACTGGATTTTACCATGTGAACGGGCAAAATCCCCCATCGGAAAGTGCATCGAAAGTGGATTGAAAGTGGATTCTTTCGTGTGCGTGACCGCAGCTGTTGTAGAGCAATATATCAAATAAGAATATTTTATTTGCTTAAAAGTGGTGGGCGCCGCTTAAAATGTCTTACTCTGTGACTAGCAAAATATCATCTTTCACTGAAGGCTTCCAGAGAAGCAGACTATGGTCCCGGTCACACAGGCGGGAAAATCCATTGGGGAAGGGAGGCATATTAGATGTGGAGCTAAAATAAGCACGAGAGGGTAATTTTACGCTCCCCCGCGGCTCAGTCCTCACTCCGTTGGCACCGATCACACTGGGAAGGCAAAGACTGGAGTCCTAGCGAGGCAACACGATGGTCCTGCATTAGGGCACATGCATGGGTCACGGGCGGCTGCAGGATGCAACAGGCTGCCGGTGCATCTGTGATCCCATGCCTGCCATTGATGTGGATCTTCCAGTAGGTACTCCATTTTGCCTAGTACCTTTTCGATCTGCGTTTTTGGCCAGATGCGTGGGTTAGGGGTGGGTGCGCGACGCTTGCCACGGATGTTGTGGTATGATCGTGCCCGCTTGATGCATCCCCGATCTGTCCCTCTCGCGTGGCAAATCCTCCCATGTGTTTGGTGTAGTTTGGAGCCAGTTTGGCGTAGTGGTTAAGTGCGCGGACTCTAATCTGGGAGAACCGGGTTTGATTCCCCACTCCTCCACTTGCACCTGGCTAGATGACCTTGAGCAAGCCATAGTTCTGATAAGAGCTGCTCCTGAAAAAGAGCAGTTTCTGTCAGTGCTCTCTCAGCCCCACCGACCTCACAGGGTGTCTGTTGGGGGGAGGGGAAGGGAAAGGAGACTGTAAGCTGCTCTGAGACATCTTTGGGTAGTGAAGGGCGGGGTATAAATCCAATCTCTCTCTCTCTCTTTCTCTCTCTCTCTCCTGTCTCGCTGGCAAGAGCAAGAATCCAGTATGACCTCAATGACTAAAGAAATTTGTCGTAGGGGGATGAGCTTTCGTGAGTCTGAAGAAGTGAAGAGTAGCTCATGAAAGCTCCTCCCCTGCCACAGATTTTGTCAGACTCTGAGGTGCTCCTGGGCTCTTGGCTCTTTTCTGCTGCTGCTACAGACAGACTGACATGGGGCTACCTGTCTTGATCTATCACAAATTTTGTTAGTCTTTCAGGTGCTCCTGGACTCTTGGAGAGCCAGTTTGGTGTAGTGGTTAAGTGTGTGGACTCTGATCTGGAAGAACCGGGTTTGATTCCCCACTCCTTCACTTGCAGCTGCTGGATGACCTTGGGCAAGCCATAGTTCTGTCAGAGATGTTCTCTCAAGGGCAGTTCTGGGAAGAGCTCTCTCAGCCCCACCTCCCTCCCAGGGTGTCTGTTGTGGGGAGGGGAAGGGAAAGGAGCTTGTAAGCCACTAAGACACATTTGTCCAGTTTGGCGTAGTGACTAAGTGTGTAGACTCTAATCTGGGAGAACCGGGTTTGATTCCCCACTCCTCCACTTGCACCTGCTGATGTGAACTTGGGTCAGTCACAAGCTCTGGCACAGCTGTTCTTGAAAAAGAGCAGTTTCTGTCAGAAGTTCTCTCAGCCCCACCTACCTCACAGGGTGTCTGTTGTGGGGAGGGGAAGGGAAAGGAGTTTGTAAGCCGCTCTGAGACTCCAAGTGAAGGGCAGGGTATAAATCCAATCTCCTCCTCCTCCTCCTCCTCCTCCTCCTCTTCTTCTTCTACATGGCAGCCCTTCAAATACTTGAAGACTGCAATCATGTCCCCTCAGAGCCTTCTCTCTCCCAGGCTAAACATACCCAACTCTTTCAGCCTTTCCTCATAAGACTTGGATTTCAACCCCCTCACCATCCTGATTGCCCTCTTCTGGATGCGCTCAAGCTTGTCCACATCCTTCCTAAAATGTGGGGCCCAAAACTGGGCACAGGACTCCAGGTGAGGCCGGACCATCGCAGAATAGAGCAGAACTGCCACCTCCTGTGATCTGGACACAAGGCTTCTGTTAATGTTAACCTAAGATTGCATTAGCTTTCTTCGCAGCCACATTGCACTGCAGGCTCATGTTTAGCTTGTGATCAACCATAACACCTAGATCCCTTTCACATGTACTGCTGTCAAGCCAAGTCCCTCCCATTCTATATCTGTGCCTTTGATTTTTGGTACCTAAATGTAGGACTTTGCACTTATCTCTATTGAAATTAATTTTATTTGCCTCAGCTTTCTATTGCATTCCAGGCTTCATCACCCAAGAAAAGAAAGATGTCCTGCTATCAAGAGCACTGTAAACAACCTTGCCTGCTTTCTCCTTGTGTGAAGACTTGCTCTCCATGTGTGAAGACATGCTCTGTCAAATGTGTGGATCCCTGTTGCCCATGTGTTCCCAAGTGTGCGCAGCCCTGCCACCCATGTGCTTCTAAGTGTATGGAGCCCTGCTGCCCGTATCCTCCTTGCCAGCACATGAAGGCTTGCCACACACATGCTCCCAGGTGTGTGGATCCCTGCAACTCATGTCTTCCTTGCCAGTGTGTAGCGGTTTCCCAGTTCCACTGTGCTCAGTCCTGTGAACCAGTCTGTGTACCGTGTGCAGACCCATGCGCTCCTCAGTGCTTAAAAATGTGCACTAACACGTGCATGGAGCCCTGCGTTTCCATGTGCAATTAGCCCAAATAGTGCTGATGTCACCAGCGTCCCATGAACGGCCACGTGAAGAATGGATTATGCAGGCAGAAGTCTGTGTGTATTCGGTGCTGAACTGAAATTCCGCAGCGAATTCTGCGACCAGGAACTGCTAACCATTCTGCAAGGTGTACGGATCACGAAAATAAAGCCCTCTTCATTCGCTTCATTGTTTCTGCTATCTTTTCCTGCTCTAAAAGATTGGTTACTCTTGTTGCAGTTGTAGGGACACCTTGTCTAACGATTCCTGTGATGGTTGAAATTTTGCTTGCTGTTACCCGCATCTTTCCAATGATATCCTTGCAGCTGTGATAAGTAGAAGCTTGCTTGGTCGAAAGCACTGGTCATTCCTGCTCAAAATATGTCATTAGTATTGGTCTTGAATGCCACTTCATTATTCCACCATTCATAACTGTACTGATATAGTTTCACTTCTTACCCCAGATTTCCAAACTGTCTTGCCCTATGGCTGTTCGTCATTAAAACTTTCACTTCTTTGTGTTGTTGTTCTTTTTTTCTCTTTGACTCCTCAGCGGGCCCGTAGCTACAATGGAGCCTCTCTGGGCCTGGCCCCCTGACTTCTTATCCAGCCCAGACCCCCCCGCCCTACAAACCCTTATTTTATTTTTTTCATGCTGTGGTGTGTGGCTCCGAAGAAGAGATTGGATTTATACCCCGCCCTTCACTACCCAAAGGAGTCTCAGAGCGGCTTACAAACTCCTTTCCCTTCCCCCTCCCCACCACAGACACCCTGTGAGGTAGAAGAAGAAGAAGAGATTGGATTTATACCCCACCCTTCACTACCCAAAGGAGTCTCAGAGCGGCTTACACTCTCATTCCCCTTCCCCTCCCCAGAACAGACATCCTGTGAGGTAGGTGGGGCTGAAAGATCTCGGACAGAAACTGCTCGTTTTCAAGGACAGCTCTTATCAGAATTATGGGTTGCCCAAGGTCATCCACTAGGGGGAGCACAAGAGCAAACACTTCCTTCCAACATAACCTCTCTGGATAGCCCACTGTTCCGCCCACTGGCTTTTTGCTGCGGCACATGATTCCCCAAGGCCTGGAAGAACAAAGGCTGTATACCCCGGTACTTCTGGCCTGCATATTCAGAGTGAGCAGCCCCCTCCCTCCCGGATCCACGCATGGGCACATAGATTCTCACAACAGAGTGAGAGAAATGGTCTACCATGGGCAGCCCTTCGGACCCAATGTGCCACATCTCCGGACCCAATGTGCATTAGGTGGACAACGTTCATCGGCTCCCCTATCATGCTGCGGTCAATTCGTCTCCTCTTCTTCTTCTGCAAAGACAAGCACGATGGCTGTGGAATCAGTTTTATGTATTGACTTACACCATTTATTGTAAATTTCAGAGCAAGGGGAGAGCAGGTTGAAAAACAGAAGCAACAAATGAATAACTGAATGAAGAAATACGCAAGCCGCCTTTCTCCCTGGCAGCACTCATGCCTGACTGCAATATAAATGAAAGATCATAAAAGTATATAATAAAAACAACAACGATTAAATAACCCATGAAATGTCACAATTTAAAAACTCTAAGGAGGCCTGTCAATGAGGAGGAGGAGGAGGTTGGATTTATACCCTGCCCTTCACTACTCAAGGGAGTCTCAGAGTGGTTTACAAACTCCTTTCCCTTCCCCTCCCCACAACAGACACCCTGTGAGGGAGGTGGGGCTGGAGAGCTCTGACAGAAACTGCTCTTTTTCAAGAACAGCTCTGATCAAACTATGGCTTGCCCAAGGTCATCCAGGAGGTGCAAGTGGAGGAGTGGGGAATCAAACCCGGTTCTCCTAGATTAGAGTCTGCGCACTTAACCACTGCACCAAACTGGCTCCTACCTGCTGGAGTCCCACCCCTGCCTTCCATTCCCACACCGCCGGACAGAGTGTGGGAAAGAAGTAAAGTGATGGTGTTGGTGAGGTCGTCGATCCAACACCCCCCATCTCCTGGTTTTCATCCACACTGTGAATCATGGTGCGGTGATGGCCTTGGTGGCATGCCTCTCTCCTCGCCTGCCCCGTGCCCTCCTCTTTTAAAATACCCCCTGACTTTAAAAATCCTGGCTACGCCCCTGCTCCTCAGTCTCTGTGAAGAAGTTCTGACAGTGTGGCATATTTATTGTATACATGTAATGGAACAATCTGTTCCCCCCCTTCCTGGTATCTGTGTGATTTAGTTTGGTCCTCTTGGGTGGAGCTGGTTTCAGTTTCCAGTTTTTTATGTTAGCTGAAGTTGTTGGTTGTTGGAGTTGTCTCCTTGCAGATAAATGGCCGATGTTTGGAGCCAGCTTGTCTCTGCCGAATGGATCTGAGAACAGGTTGCCTGAGTGAGTACTCTAACATGGGAACCCACGGCAAAAAGGGGGACATTACAGATGAGATCTAGAAAGGCCCTGCAAATTAAAAACAAACAAACAAAGCATCCAAGCACCTCAGGAACTGAAGGATAACAAGATTGCTGTTACACTTTGTTGTTTATAAAGCATTAGCGCCTTGGATGGTGCTTTACCCAGAGTAGAACACCCTGCCCCAAGGAGCTTACAATGTAAATTTGGTATAAGCAAGGTGAATGTAGAGATTTCTTGGTTAAACGACAACAACAACCTGCATTCAATCTCAATGATGTTTCTCTGAGCTTAGTTTCACTAGGTAAGGGGGATAATAGGCCATTTCAAAGGCCTCACAGAAAAGATTGGTTTCGTGGAAGGCTTTTGAGGGAGAGGAGGAGGAGGAGGAGGAGGAAGAGGAGGAGGAGGAGGAGGAGGAGGAGGAGGAGGAGATTGGATTTATACCCTGCCCTTCTCAGAATGGCTTACAAACTCCTTTCCCTTCCCCACCCCACAACAGACACCCCTGTGAGGTCAGTGGGGCTGAGAGAGCTCTGACAGAAACTGCTTTTTTTCAAGAGAAGCTATGCCAGAACTATGGCTTGCCCAAGGTCATCCAGCAGGTGCAAGTGGAGGAGTGGGGAATCAAACCCGGTTCTCCCAGATTAGAGTCCGCGCACTTAACCACTACACCAAATTGGCTAGAGGAGTGCACTGAGAAAAATTCTATTACATTACAATTTTGGATCTGGGCTTCTGGGGGAGGGGTTTCTACTGTGATTGATAATTCTCAGGAAGGGCTTTACCAGTTCAGAAGTGAAATCCATGTGGTTCTGGAATCTGGGACTCTCCAAGATTCACAGAATCAGAGAATCCTAGAATCACAGCGTAGGAGGGGGCCATAGAGGCCATCCAGTCCAACTCCCTGCTCGATGCAGGATCAGCCTAGAGCATTCCTGACAAGGGTTTGTCCAGCCGCTGCTTGAAGAGTGCCAGGGAGGCAGACGATTCCAATGGGAAATGTCTACGAGGGTGTGGGGCAGCTGTTTATAAAGATGATGGCACCAGATTATCTGAGAACACAATCTAAAGACCCCCTTGTTTTTAAGCAGGTTGAATAAAGGGGGTTGATTTTACAGGTCTCCAAAGTAGGTGACTCTCTGCACAACTGCATTTCTCTCTAGTAAATAGCAAAATGGTAGTCAAAGGCCATTTCCACAGTAGTGAAATCCCCCGCATTGACATTTTTAAATCTGCATATTATGTGAAATTTTCCTCAGTAGATTTTTTTCCCCTCAGCAGGCGCAAAACCAAATTTTTCTCCTCCTTTCCCTGCATTTTTGGAACCCCCAGTTATAGCGAGTTCCAAAAATGCGGGGAACGAAGGAGAAATCTTTGGGTTTGTGCCTCGTGAGGAGAAATCTACTGCAGAAAATTTCACATAATGTGCAGATTTTAAAACGTCAATGCAGGGAATTTCACTACTGCGGACAGGGTCGCAGAGCAGCCCAGCAGGAGAAGTCTGAATGGACACAATTTAAACAGACAACCAACGAAACCTTGTCTGCCATCTGCCTACTTTTACAGTGGTTCAATCTGCATTTGCATTTTTAAATCAGTTGCGTGCTGCTGTGACGCCGTCTTTCTCTATGCTTGTTTGAATGTTGTTTGGAGAAGATTCTTTTAAATCAGTACGGAGGTGCAATGACAGTGGAGCCGCCCCGAAAGGACGATAAGAACATAAGAGAAGCCAATGTTGAATCAGGCCAATGGCCCATCTAGTCCAACACTCTGTCACACAGGAACCAAAATATACCAGGTGCCATCAGGAGGTCCAGCAGTGGGGCCAGGACACTAGAAGCCCTCCCACTGCTGCCCCCTCCAGCACCAAGAATAGAGTGCATCACCTGCCCCAGACTGAGAGTTCCCATCTATACCCTGTGGCTAATAGCCACTGATGGACTTCTGCTCCAGATGTTTATCTAATTCCCTCTTGAAACTGTCCATGCTTGTAGCTGCCACCACCTCCTGTGGCAGTGAATTCCATGTGTTAATCACTCTTTGGGTGAAGAAGTACTTCCTTTTATCTGTTCTAACCCGACTGCTCAGCAATTTCTTGGAGTGGGTGCCCACGAGTTCTTGTATTGTGAGAAAGGGAGAAAAGTACTTCTTTCTCAACCTGCTCAATCCCATTCATAATCTTATAAACCTCGATCATGTCACTCCTCAGCCGTTGTTTCTCCAAGCTAAAGAGCCCCAAACGTATAAACATATGTGGATGTGCGAAAGTATGCTAGCACTGTTGAGGTGCGAGAATGACACCAAATGTGGACAGCGTTTTCGAAGATGGAGTCAAAAGGCAGGGACACTAGTGGGAAACACAAATTCAGATTTGGCCAGTGACTAACAATAGCAACATTCTTACCGTACTTGGATTGAGTTGAGCTTGTTTTCCCCAAACCATAGCTGGCTAGGATCCTGAAGCTGACCATTAGGGGAACAGTATTATGTAAATAGCCTATCGTTGGGAGTGGGGTGTGTTTGGGCTGTGGTGTTTGCATGCTTTCCAACAGGGCTGCCGCCTTGGAGTTTCGTCTTGCAGTGTTCCTGAAATCACTTAATAAAGTAGAGCTGTTTCCCTGAAATGCATCCAGAACCCAGTATTTAACGCTCTGCATTTGCCATCCTTCATTGTGGTGGCCTCATTTCCTTTCACAAAGCAAAAGTTGTTTCAGTAGCAGGCCTCCCATCCCTTTCTGTTCTGCCATTATAGGGATATACTAAAACTAGGACTGCCAAATCCCCCAGGGGGGCAGGGGTTCGCCCATCCAAAGGGCCCCCAACCTGCCAGTCCAGATCTGGCCGGCGGGGGAAACCCCAGCTCCAAAGTGCCCATATTGGGCTGATGTGCCCTGGGCGATGACGTCGCCCGGAAGTGACGTCATCATGCTGGGCATGTTGCTGGGGTGATGCTCTAGCAATCAGCCTGAAAACTCTATGTGGAACCCCACCCCTGAAATGCCCAAATTGGGCCGACATGCCCTGGGCGATGACATCGCTTGGAAGTGATATCATCACGCTGGGCACGTTGCCAGGCAATGCTCTAGCAATCAGCCTGAAAACTCTTTGCTTATTTGGCTCAAACAACCCGGGCTGGGACTGACTCCCCCACTGTGCCAGGTAAGATACTTGGTAACTCTAAAACAAATGACGAGAACGCCTTTGGAAATCAATGGGAGAGGCCTGAAGGTCCATTTCTAGGGTTACCGATGCTGGGTTGCAAAATCCCTGGAGATTTTGGAAGTGGAGCCTGGGAAAGTTGGGTTTTGGGGAGGAGTGGGACCTCGTCATGATATAGCGCCATAGAGTCCAAGCTCCAAAGCAGCCATTTTCTCCAGGGGATGTGATCTCTCTCATCTGGAGAGCAGCTGTCATTCTAGGAAAACATCAGGCCCTACCTGGAGGTTGGCAACCCTGTTAATTGGATATAACTGGTGCCGGGAAAGCCAATTGACTTGCACAGGCTCTAATGAAATACCTGACAGCACATAAAAGCTGCAATGAAAACGTGGAATGGATTACAAGAAACCTGCCCTGGGCATGGAATGACGGGCCCTAGAGTGGAATAATGACCCTGGAAGTTGGTAAAATGCTCTGGGATTGGAATGACAGTGGCCAAAATGGAATTATGGTACATGGAATTGGAATCAGTGCCCAGCCCCTGAGCAGTTTATATGGACCTGGGTGCAGATTCCAAACCCAGGACTTCCATTCCACTCTGGATACTGTCATTCCAGTCTCTGAACTGCTTATCTAGGCTGAAGTATGATCACTCCACTCTGGAGGAGGGTGCCCTTCTAGGCGCAGAACAGTTCCGCCACTCACAGCTACCATCATTCCACTCAGGGGGGTGGGGGGATCTTTCCAGTCCCAGGGCACTGATTGCAGTGCCAAAGTCTGTGATTCTATCTGAGGGCCATCATTCCAGTCCCAGAACATGCTATCTCATTCTACACACCATCTCTGTATCTTTATTCTACATGCCTGGCTGTCTTTCCAGGCCCTTGGGCAGGTTTCTCTAAATCCATTCCACCCTTTCATCGCAGCTTTTGTGCACTGTAATGAATTCCAGTGGAGCCCATGAAAGTCAGCGGGTATTTCTGGCTACCATTACATCCAAGCATCTCCCCTCGCTCCCAGTGGGTATTCTTGCCATTCGTTTTAGTACATCCCCTTCCTTTGCAGAACTTTCTCCTGCCCCCTTTGGTTGGTCTGCCATTATTTCCTGTGGAGGAAACCTCAAGGGGCTGTTTTTTCAACCAAATGACACCAAAATTCTGGCTTGGCAGATGCTTTATTGTTGCTGTTCGGCCTCACAATCGAGTCTGACTCTTCATGACCCCATGGACCACATCATGCCAGGTCCTCCTGTCCTCCACCGTCCACTGGAGTCTGCTCAACTTCATGCCCGTTGCATAAATAACACTGTCTAACTATCTCATCCTTTGCCGTCCCCCTCTTCTTTTACCTTCAATCTTTCCCAGCATCAGGGTCTTCTCCAAGGAGTGCTCCCTTCACATTTGGTGGCCAAAGTATTTGAGCTTCAGCTTCAGAATCTGGCCTTCCAGGGAACAGTCAGGGTTGATTTCCTTTAGGATTGACTGATTTGATCTCCTTGCAGTCCAAGGGACTCTCAAGAGTCTTCTCCAGCACCATAATTCAGAAGAATCTATTCTTCGGCGCTCGGCCATCCTTATGGTCCAACTCTTACATTACTACCGGGAATACCACCACTTTGACTATATGGACTTTTCATAGAATCATAGAATGTTAGAGTTGGAAGGGACCTTGCAGGTCATCTCATCCAACCCCCTGCACTCTGCAGGAGCATAGCTGAAAGATAGCCCTGCAACATACCTGAAAGATGATCATCCAGCTTCCTCTTGAAAATGTCCAGTGAAAGGAGCATCCACCACCTCCCAAGGAAGTCTGTTCTACTGCTCAACCACTCTTACAGTCAGGAAGTTTCTCCTGATATTTAGCCGGTATCGACTCCCTCGCAATTTCCACCCATTAGATCTAGTCTTGCAATCCGGAGCAAGAGGGAATAGATCTGTTCCATCTTCTACATGACAGCCCTTCCAATACTTGAAGACTGCAATCCTGTCCCCTCTAAGCCTTCTCTTTCCCAGGCTAAACATACCCAACTCTTTCAGCCTTTCCTCGTAAGACTTGGATTCCAACCCTCTCACCATCCTGGTTGCCCTCTTCTGGACACGCTCGAGCTTGTCAACATCCTTCCTAAAATGTGGTTCCCAAAACTGTTGGCAGGGTGATGTCTCTACTTTTTATGATGCTGTCTTGGTTTGCCATAGCTTTCCTCCAAGGAGCAGGCATCTTTTAATTTCATGTCTATCCTCAAAAGAAACCCTGAGTATCAAACAAAATTGATCAAGAGTTCCAGTTCTACAAGCCTTTGAACAATCTTCCCCAAGTCATCTTACTTGCATTTATATTAATTCCAGTGCAGGAGTTTAGGGGGAGGGTGCTTATTAACCTAGTGATACAAAAATTGCAATGGAGCGGGTGTTTCTTATCCATGAAAAAACCCAAATTTCAGGCAAATTGAAACAAGAAATTGAATTCTACAAACCCCTGAACAAGCTGCCCCCAGAAGACACAACATCTCACAAAGGAGGGACTACAGAAGGATAGTGCCAATATGTAGTTTTTGTCCAAAGGCGATTGCCTGGGAGCTCTCTGTGCTTCTTCCTTGAAGGATCTGATTGGAAGGGGGAAACATCATTGTTAAGGAAATCAGTGGAATTAAAGAAAAAGATGAAAGTATGCTGCTTTGCTGGATTTTATTATACCAGCAACTCTGTATTTGTACTACCATTCTGGGAAATCATTGTACTGACACAAGCCATCAATTTCAAAGTATGTATTCAGCTTATTAGTTTCATTACGCACACCCCTAGATGAGAGGGGGGAATCACACAAGTGTTGTGGGGGAAATTTCCTGTCAGAAAGGACAGCATGGAGGAGTAGGTGGTGAAACATGAGACCATGGCTGGTGATGGTGGAACTGGAGGAATGAGCATCACAAGTGGAAATGTGAAAGGGGGGGGCATCAAGGCCATGGAGGTGTCTCCTAGATTTTAACCTTCTTGTCAGTATTTTGGGCCAAACTGCACATTGAGATTCTAAAAAAATTGGTCCAGGGTTTGATGTGTACAGAATATTCCACATGGAGCTGTAAAAATTGGGAAATAACTACCCCCTCGAGCTGTTTCGGTAGGGGAAAACATCTTGGGGTGAAGGAAGGAGCCCTTCCTCTCCCTGTGGCAGCATTCTGAGCCCATTTTCACACTTGGATTGATACTTTAAAATTATTGTGGCAAACTAAATTGAGGGATTTTTTTTTTAGAGACGGTTTTCATTCTTTGGCTATTTATCAATATAGACTTTCGTCAAGTTTCATTCCCTTCATTCAGAATTTCAATATTTTAACATTTGAGCAGGTTGTCATTAGAGATATTGAGAAACTGGGTGTGGGGGGAATGACTTACACATAACTGGAATACTTTTTCACGTAAACAGCACCTTCTACTGAAGAATCTCAGTAAGCATATTTCTATTGTTATGAAGCCAGCGGATAAACAAGGTGCAGTGGTAATTCAAGACACTGGGGATTATGTGCAGGGGGTTAAGAAGCCTTCTGTAAATTGACCCGACATGACTGAACCTTCTGTAAATTGACCCGACATGATCCCACGAAGCACATTCTTTTTATTGGTAAAGTCATGAAGTCCTTGCTTTGGGATACATTGATAAAACCCTGTTCTTCATTTTTGATCTATGAATTTTTGAGGTTTCCCTTAATTTATGTGCTTCTCAAGATTCATAAACCTGAATAACTCTCTCCAGGCAGACCTATAATGTCAGGATTGAATTCTGTACTGGAACCTGTGGCGAAATAGTTGGGTCATTTTTGAGTCCCTTTGTTGCAACTATGAAACCATGTATCAGAGATTCTCTTTATTCTCAAGACTGAAGATTTTTCTTTCTGAAGATGGTCTTTTGGTCACCGTGGATGTCAATTCATTGTATACTAATGAATGCCACTTTTTCTGTAGCAGAATTTTTTCCCTTCAGAATAGGAAAGACTTGTTTCCCCCCACCTTTTTTGAGACAACTCCTTCAAATTGTCCCAGAGGAAAATTATTTTCATTTTCAAGGTCAATATTATTTTCACATTTAGGGGGTTGCTATGGGCAGTCCAGTGGCTCCTACTGTAGCTAATCTATTTGTGCACAATTTTGAAAAAAACAAAAAAACAAACCCAATTCATTTGTCAATCTTCCACTTTATTAAACCATTTGAAATTTTATTACAGATATATTGATGATATTTTTTATTATTTTTAATAGGAATGATAAAATTTGTGAATTTGTTGAGTGGCTGAATAGCCTACATATTACTATTAAGTTTTCCTATACTTTTTGACTCCACTCAGATTTCTTTTCAGACACATTGTTATAGTGCCATCACAGAAGAAACTTCGAATACAGAACGGTGTTGTCAGGGAACCTTATCTGAGCTTAAGGCATCCAAGTGGCTATAGGACTGATTCCCTCCCTCCCTCCCTCCCTCCCTCCCTCCCTCCCTCCCTCCCTCCCTCCCTCCCTCCCTCCCTTCCTTCCTTCCTTCCTTCCTTCCTTCCTTCCTTCCTTCCTTCCTTCCTTCCTTCCTTCCTTCCTTCCTTCCTTCCCATCTAGTCCAGCACTGTGCTCAATGCAGGATCAGCCTAGAGCATCCCTAACAAGTGTTTGTCCAGACACTGCTTGAAGACTGCCAGGGAGTCCTCCCTCCCTCCCTTTTGGTGGCAACCTCCTCACCATGCATTTTGAACACTGCAATCTTAATAAAATGTCATTCATTCTAGTAACACAAGGACAACAAAGCAGATCATTGATTCGCCTAGTTCACCACTGTCCAGTCTGCCTGATAGCCATTCCCTGTGGTCTCAGGGTGCAACAGTTCTGCTGCCCACCATTCCATTAACTCAATGATGTCAGGGACTGAACATGGAAATTTGTTCGTGCAAAGCAAATGCTACCTCTGAGTCACAGCCCTTTTTTTCTTTTCTTTTTTTTGATAATTATGGATTCCTTAAACCTATCTTATGTCATGGGACAGCCTTTTTTCTGTGAGGGCTGGAACAAACTGGGCAGGTATGTCCAAAGTATGTGATAAAACAGGTCCCAAAATGAGCTTAGATAGTCGCAAGTGGCAATGGTTAGAAGGCATTTATGGAGGTGTTGATGGACAAATCACCAGTTTGACTGTCTTACACATCGAGCTGTCATGTTCAGGACACTTGGAAAACATATAAAAGTTCTTGCTTCCATCAGATCCTTAAGAGCTTACTCATTTGATCTTGTTGGCGAGTCAGGTAAGTCCATTTCTCTCTCTTTTTTTTCTTTTTAATTTTAACAAAAAAAAAATTTAACATTAAGCCAGCATCAGTAGTAATATACCATATACAGAAATTAAAGATATACATAAAATACTAGTGTAAAGAGTGCAGTTAGATTACCATAACATACAGCCAATTACAGATCAGACTACACTTAGTAAGATTTAGTATTCATTCGTCTTCAAGTTATATAGGATCTGACAGGTCATATTAAATTATACATAAGAAGTAAATCATATCTCTATAATATACATTGCTAGGTAAAATAATCATTTCCCATTAAATATTGCACTACAGGATGCCAGATTTCTTCCAAATGGGCAAACGACTTATCTTGTGAATTACGTGGGTAGCAATGCATTGTTTTACTCAATACAAAATATTCCCATAGCTTTTCTTTCTTTGATTTTATAGAAGGAACTTGAGTACATCTCCAGGAAGCAGCAATTAAGATTCTTGCCGCTGCCAGCAGATTCGATATCTTTTCAATTACCCTCTTTATTACAATTCTGGGGGTAAGTCAATTTCTGATGGCTCGAAAACTCTACCTTTAACTATTCATATGTCTGCTGCATATGTCTGAAGATTGGGTTGGCATGCACCAAAGGGGTTGATTTTATTCCTAACGATATTTCCCATCACTGCTTCATCTGTTTGGAATCGGCTGTTGAATGGTTTGAAGAAGGGTTTAGGCAAAAGTTGAAAGGAGAGCTTATTAGAAGAACTTCAGGGGAATTTTTTTGTTAAAAATGGGATCTTTTAGGTTTAGCAATGTGTTTTACTGATTTATTGTGTACGGTATGTTATGCTTGGGAACGATTTTGGGGTTTTAGAAAAAGTAGTATGTGAGTATATTTATGTTTATTTATTAAATGTATGAATCGCACCATCCCTGCTACTGCAGGGCTCTGAGCGAAGTACAGTAACATTAAAAACACTGGCCAGATAAAAGCAATGAATCGTATTAGAATACATTTTAAAAGAGAGATGGCGAATCCTAGCACTTATTGATTGTTCCCATAGTACAAGCTGCCAGCCGCTTTGTGGATGGGGGGGGAAGAGGTCGAGACAAGGATGGAAAGCAGTGGAGGATGCCAGCCATGATGAAAGCCGTTGCTGTCCTCAACCAAAGGTCTGGCAGAACATCTCTGCCTTGCAGGCCCTACGGAATTGCATAAGGTCCCACAGGGCCCTGGTGGTATTTGGCAGACAGTTCCACCAGGTCGGGGCCAGGACCGAAAAGGCCCTGGCCCTGGTTGAGGACAACCAGATATCAAAATAGATAAAAATAAATAAATACTTCATTTGCTTAAATTGCTGGCCAGTGGTGAAAATGCCTTACTCTGCCTACCAGTTAACTTCTTTCAATGACAGTCCCCCCAAAGAAGCAGACTTTGGTGGAGTGGTAAGTGTTCTGCCTTGCGTCTAGACAAATGCCCCTCTAAGCTGCAGAGTCTTGTGAGCAAAAATTCTACTTTGTGAGCGACTGGCATTAAAGTTGTGAGTGAGCGATTGGGCTACTGCATGAATCAGTTTGCTCTGGAGCCATCCCTCCCTGAGCTAAGATGAAAATGTGTGAGCCAGAAGCTAAAAAACTGTGAGCTAGTTCACACTAATTCAGCTTAGAGGGAATACTGGTCTAGATACCCCCAAATTCAATCTCTGGCACCTACAGTAGGTAATGTTAAAGACCTCTGCCTGGGACCTAGAGATCTGCTGCCAATCAGAGGAGACAAGGCTGACTTTGATAGACCAGGAGGCTACCTCAGAATTAAGGTGACTTCCTTATTAATTTAGAAAAAATTATATCCTGTCTCTTCAGAGATGTGCTTGAGGTAAGCCGTGAAAATAAGCTAGGGCCTGTCAAACATGTTCAAATTAAATCCTGACAAAACAGCACACCAGTATTGCCTGTTGTTCAGGATTTGAGGATCAAATAAACTTTTTTCTAATTTGCATCTTTCCTGACTGATTATTTTTGTATGCTAATAGCTGGGCTAATATCTACTGAGTGATTTTAGATAAGGAGCTAAGAGAAACAGGCTATGGGGATTCAACACTCTGCAATTTTTGCTTTTCAAGGAAAGCACTCTACAGTCACCCCGGGATTTTCTGCCTCCTGAATAATCTGTCGCCATATATGAAAGCCTCTATATTTCATTCTTTCGCCCAAATCCTAGACCACGGCTGGTACATTTTCTTAGGTGCCTTTGATAATAGGAATTTTGGATATTATAGCATTGGAAAAAGTGCAGAGAAGGGCAACTAGAATGATAAAAGGATTGGAACACCTTCCCTATGAAGAAAGGTTAAAACGCTTGGGGCTCTTTAGCTTGGAGAAACGATGGCTGAGGGGTGACATGATCAAGGTTTATAAGATTATGAATGGGATTGAGTGGGTTGAGAAAGAAGTACTTTTCTCCCTTTCTCACAATACAAGAACTCGTGGGCACTTCATGAAATTGCTGAGCAGTCGGGTTAGAACAAATAAAGGGAAGTACTTCTTCACCCAAAGAGTGATTAACATATGGAATTCACTGCCACAGGAGGTGGTGGCAGCTACAAGCATGGACAGTTTCAAGAGGGAATTAGATAAACATCTGGAGCAGAAGTCCATCAGTGGCTATTAGCCACAGGGTATAGATGGGAACTCTCAGTTTGGGGCAGGTGCTGCACTCTATTCTTGGTGCTGGAGGGGGCAGCAGTGGGAGGGCTTCTGGTGTCCTGGCCCCACTGCTGGACCTCCTGATGGCACCTTGTATATTTTGGCCACTGTGTGACAGAGTGTTGGACTAGATGGGCCATTGGCCTGATTCAACATTGGCTTCTTTGATGTTCTTATGTTTCTTCAAACAGTAATCAAGCCCATAGATAAGAAGTAGAAAAGAGCAAGAGGCCACTAGCACCTTAAAGACAAACAAAATATTAAGGTGCTCCTGGACTCTTGCTCTTTTCCACTGCTACAGTTGGACTAACATGGCTACCCATCTTGATCTAACTAGATAAGAAGTAACCCTTTTTCCTAATCTGACTCCAATGGTCCCTAATTGCATGGAGACAGCTACAAAGCTAATTCTGCCTACACTCCATTGGCTGAGGTCTCCTCCTCCTTTGGGGAGGAAGGGAGGGAGAGGAAAAAAGTCTGAGAGAGCACCTGCATGAGAGAGAACAAATTTGGAGACTTGTGGCACCTTTAAGAGTAACAAAAGGTCCTTTCCGCACTTGGATCTCATCCCTGGTTTTATCAGGGTTCAACTCGCGACACAATACCTTGCATTTATCCCTGGTTATAACAGCAACCGTTTACCCTGGGACAAGTGTGGGACAAAACCGAGGTGACCTCAATGTAACGTGGAAACAAACAAACAAACAAACAAAACCCTGAGATAATTACTGCGGTGAACTCGAGTATAGTGTAGAATGGAAGTTCGGGGACGGGGTTGAACCAGGATTAAAGGTCTAGTGCAGAATCGCCCAGAGTTTTATTCCAGGTAAAGAAAGGTCCTTTCTGCACTTGGATCTCATCCCTGGTTTTATCAGAGCTCAACTCGCCCAAAATTCCTTGCATTTATCCCTGGTGATAACAGCATCCATTTATCCTGGGACAAGTGTGGGGTGAAACTGGGGTGACCTCAATGTAATGTGGAAACAAAAATATACAACCGAGATAATTACAGGGGTGAACTCGAGTGCAGTGTAGAATGGAAGTTAGGGGACAGGGTTGAACCTGGATTTAAGGTCTAGCGTGGAATCACCCAAAGTTTTATTCCGAGTATAAGTTTTTGTGTGCATGCACACTGCTTCAGAGGGAGGGAGGGGGGATTCTTCTGATACACACAATTTACATTGAGATTGCTCTGCTCTGCTGTTTTCTACAAAGGAAAGGGGGCGGGAAAAAGTTGCATCTGGGATAAAGGGGGATTAAAAGGAAATTATTTTGAGATAAAGGGGATTACAAGGGAATTATTTTTTTTAAAAAAAACAATTGTATTATTTTCAGACAAACCAACCTAAGAGTATTATATCATTTGTTATAACTAATTAATATACCACGTACATATATATCTGATTACCTATCAGTCTACCTTATAGCTAACTATATTTTTTTGCAACTCTAGATTATAACAATATAGATTCCCTCCTAACTAAACATTTATTAAACCTAGGGAATTACTTTTATTATGCTGGTATGTAACTTCTACTGTAAATTGAGGTCAGCAGGCTGTTGCAGTTCAGGAGTTTGGAAACGTTGGTTTTCGTGGCTTTATTGGTAGGTCTCAAGACCGTAGTTGGGTTGGTGGTTGTTAAACATGGATGTATGTTTAATCTTCCGAATGCATTCCAGGCTTCGTCATCCAAGAAGGCAGAGATGTCCTGCTATCAAGAGCAGTCTAAGCAGCCGTGCCTGCCTCCTCCGTGGGTGAAGACATTCTCTCCTTCTGTGAAGACAAAATCTTCTAAATGTGTGGATCACTATCAATCGTATGCTCCCAAGGGTGTGGACCCCTCCCACACATGTGCTCCCAAGTGTGTGGATCACTACCACTCATATGCGCCAAAGTGCATGGCACCCTCCAACCAATGTGCTCCCAAGGGTGTAGATCACTACCACGCATATGCTCCCAAGTGCGTGGAGCCCTCCCACTCATGTGCTATCAAGGGTGTAGATCACTACCACGCATATGCTCCCAAGTGCGTGGAGCCCTCCCACTCATGTGCTATCAAGGGTGTAGATCACTACCACGCATATGCTCCCAAGTGCATGGAGCCCTCCCACCCATGTGCTCCCAAGGGTGTAGATCACTACCACGCATATGCTCCCAAGTGCGTGGCGCCCTCCCACCAATGTGCTCCCAAGTGTGTGGATCACTACCACGCATATTCTCCCAAGTGTGTGATGCCCTCCCACCAATGTGCTCCCAAGTGTGTGGATCACTACCACGCATATGCTCCCAAGTGCGTGGCGCCTTCCCACCCATGTGCTTCCAAGTATCTGGATGACCACCACTCATATGCTTCAAAGTCTGTGGAGTCCTCCTACCCATGTGCTTCCAAGGGTGTGGAGTCTTCTTACCCATGTGCTCACAAGTATCTAGATGATGACCACTCATATGCTTCGAAGAGTGCAGAGCACTCCCACCCATGTGGTCCCAAGTGTGTGGATCACTACCACTCCTATGCTTCCAAGTGTGCGGAGCCCTGCCACCCATGTGCTCAAAAGTGTGTAGAATCCTCACACCCATATCCTTCTCGTTACTATGTGAAGCTTTGCCAGCCGCAGGGTCCTCAAACCTATGAGCCAGCCTGTGCACCGTGTTATGCTCCAGCTAGCGCACAATGTGCTCCGGCCTGTGCATCTTCGTATGCTCCTCAGTATTCAAAAAAGTACGCCACCACACATGTGGAGACCTGTGGTTCCAAGTATAAATAGTGGAAATGATGTGGACCCGACTGATGGAGAATTCACCAGCAAGCCCCGATAGCTGAATGATGAGCGGATTCTAAAGGCACCATAAAGGCTGTGTGTGTATTCTGCGCTGGGTCAGAATTCTGTTCCAAATTCTGCGACCACAAACGACGAACCATTCTGCAATGCGTAGCAGAAATTGTACAAGTTAAGGCCTTTTCCTTGGCACAAATGGTTCCAGCATTCTTTCCGTTTCAAAAGATTTGTTCCTCTCCTGGCAGTCATGGGAACAGGCAAAGCTCCTGGAACACCTCATTTTACAATTGATCTTTTTTTTTTTAATAAACATTAAAATAATAATAATTTTTTTTTTGTATTTTTTGTTTGTTTGTGCACCTGGAAGTCATGGTGACCTCTGGTGACCGACCCCTACTGGGGGCCAGAAGGATATTCAGAGAGGTGGCTGAATAAATTTATTTATTTATTTATTTATTTATTTATTTATTGGATTTATATCCTGCCCTTCCAACATGGGCTCAGGGCGGCAAACGAGGAGGCAAAATGGCATACATCGACACTAAAACATGGAGGCGAAAGCCAAGAATAAATACTAAAACCATAAATAATCCATTACCACTAAAACAATTAAAACAGCGGTCAACAGAACAAATAACGCACGATATAAAATCCGTACCCACCCCCAACACTCTAATAACCACATTTGTCACTGCTCCAGTAGTGTCCTAACAGAACTGTAGTCCCCTACCAGGGCTGGTACGCCTCGTGATGTCAATACGATGGTGGTACAGTAGCGGTGGCAGCCCCTACTCAAAAGCCTGGCAGAAGAGCTCCGTCTTGCAGGCCCTGCGGAACTGCCTGCCCCCGCCTCCTGACTGCTGGTATTCCAAGGAGGTCTCCCATCGAAATACTTGTCAGAGTCGACCCTGCTCAGCTTCCAAGATCTGACGAAATCGGGCTTGTCTGGGCCTGTCCCCTGGCAACTCCCCAGTTGGCAACAAGCTGTGATTTCCCCCTTCCAAACTGAGAAAAAACAAAAACAAAATTCCTTCTGACCGGGCTTGAGCGAATATGCCCACTAGGGTGCTGTCGGAATTTGGACTCATTGCCCATAGCCTGAAGGCAACCTGCCTTTCCCTGGTAGTTTATCTTTCCCTCGTCTGTTGTGCCATCTGCCCATCACTTCTGAAGAGGGACCCCTTGGGGCTGAACACCATGTTCTCCAGTGCACCACTGCAGCTCCCAAAGCCCCTCTCCCTAAGATTGGGTGGGTAGGACTGCCCCACTCCTGGACCACCAAGAAGGAAGCTTCACAGTAAGAGAAGACAAATCTCAGGATGCCTTAACAGAAGCATTGTGTCCAGATCACGGGAGGTGGTAGTTCCACTCTATTCTGCTATGGTCAGGCCTCACTTGGAGTCTTGTGTCCAGTTTTGGGCACCACACTTTAGGAAGGATGTCGACAAGCTCGAGCGTGTCCAGAAGAGGGCGACCAGGATGGTGAGAGGGTTGGAATCCAAGTCTTACGAGGAAAGGCTGAAAGAGTTGGGTCTGTTTAGCCTGGGAAAGAGAAGGCTTAGAGGGGACATGATGGCAGTCTTCAAATATCTGAAGGGCCATCATGTAGAAGACGGAGCAGATCTATTCTCTCTTGCTCTGGATTGCAAGACTAGATCTAATGGGTGGAAATGACAAGGGAGTCATTATCGGCTAAATATCAGGAGAAACTTCCTGACTGTAAGAGTGGCTGAGCAGTGGAACAGACTTCCTCGGGAGGTGGTGGATGCTCCTTCGCTGGACGTTTTCAAGCAGAGGCAGGATGACCATCTTTTGGGTATGTTGTAGGTAGGTAGAGATCTCTTTCCGCTGTGCTCCTGCAGAGTGCAGGGGGTTGGACTCGATGGCCTGCAAGGTCCCTTCCAACTGTAACATTCTATGATTCTATGATTCTATGATTCTATGATTCTATGATTCTATGATTCTATGATTCTATGATTCCATTCTTCCATTCTCTGGTGGTCCTAGGAGTGGGGCAGTCCTTACTTGTGGGACAGACAAAAACAGCGTGCCTCAAGGTGGGTTTGTAGCTTCAGGCTATATGATGTGCTGCAGAACCCTTTGGCCAAAGTCTACCTCAGCCGAGGCTAACCTGTCCATGCGGTAGTGTCTACTGAATGAATGCACTGATGATTAGATTTTGGTTTAGCTGGAGAGCATTGCTCATGCACTTCCCAGCACACCCTTGCAGTCATGGAGGCTAGCAGCCTTCTTCAACAGCTGAGATGACAAGACAACTTCATCTTCAGCTGCCAATTTGGTGTAGTGGTTAGGAGTGCGGACTCTAATCTGGGAGAAACGGGTTGGATTCCCCACTCCTCCACATGCAGCTGCTGGTGCCACCTTGGGTCAGTCACAAGTTCTCTCAGAGCTGTTCTCTCAAGGGCAGTCATCAAAAGAGCTCCCTCAGCCCCACTGACCTCACAGGGTGTCTGTTGTGGGGAGGGGAAGGGAAAGGGATTGTAAACCACTCTAAGACTCCTTTGGATATTGAAGGGCAGGGTATAAATCCAATCTCTTCTTCTTCCACACAGAATTGTGGCACTCAGACACACCCATACAGCCTTGGCTGGTTCCATTCTGTTCTCCTTTACTGCTTCCTCTGTATCATCTTTGATTTTTTTTTTTAAATGTGGCACATTGAAAGATTTCCACGGCATAGTCTTCAGGCACGCTGCTGGAAGGTATCTATCCAAATGCATTTCAGCTCTTCTCCAAAACTTGATACTCCAGTTTGATAATTATCCTGTGAAACAGAAGATGCACAAGTTGATTATGGGGCATATCAACCTGCCAGTCCATTCCCTTGGGCTAAATTTGAGTGTTTCCCTTCCATTTTTCCATGTGGCACATGGGTATAGTTTGGTGTCCCGTCGTAATTACAATTATGGTGCGGCATCATCATAATTATGGTGCGGCATCAGGACAAGGTACATCCCAGCATGCTAATTACAGTGTGGCATCTGGGTGACAATGTACCTGTCAACAGTGGACTGGAAACCATGGAGAAGACTGTAAAACGATGGGACAACATTGTTTATAAGATTATGCATGAGATAGAGCAGGTCGAGAAAGAAGTAGTTTTCTCCCTTTCTCAGAATACAAGAAGTCGGGGGCACTCAATGAAATTGCTGAGCGGTCAGGTTAGAACAGATTAAAGGAAGTCCTTCTTCACCCAAAGAGTGATTAACACGGAATTCACTGCCACAGGAGGTGGTGGCAGCTACAAGCATGGACGGCTTCAAGAGGGAATTGGATGAACATCTGGAGCAGAGGTCCATCAGTGGCTATTAGCCACAAGGTATAGATAGGGACTCTCAGTCTGGGACAAATGATGCTCTGTATTCTTGGTGTATGTGGGGGGGTCAACAGTGGGAGGGCTTCTAGTGTCCTGGCCCCATTGGTGGACCTCCTGATGGCACCTGGTATTCTTGGCTCCTTTGTGACAGAGTGTCGGACTGGATGGGCCATTGGCCTGATCCAGCATTGGCTTCTCTTATGTTCTTATGTTCTTGGTGATGAGAAGTTGACTGCTGAGCCATCGAGTCCCCATGATTTTGATCATGTGACCAATTTGGATCGACTATTGCAATGCTAGGCAACACATGCAAGTGAAACATGAGATTGACTTAACACCTGTCAATGCACAGCCACATTCGAAATCCCAGCATGTGTTGAAGTATCAGCAAACGAAGGCCCTTTCTGCACTGACAGGTTGCTTCGGAGGATCCGAGGAGTCAAGCCTTAAGGGTTGACTTTGCCATCTCATGCATTCCCTCTGCACTGGTTTCTCCCCCTACGGTTTATTTATTTGTGTAATTCGTATGCATTCTGCATCTGCAAGCAAAACCCACATTTTTTGAGCTAACTGGCTGCTTAGTCTAAGGTGAAGAGAAAGGCAAACATCTGCAGACCCAACCCCTCCCTCCTTCTGTGATTGTGCAAAAAAAAAAAAAATGAAAGGAAGGGGAGGGGAGGGGAGGGGAGGGGGAAATCCAGGCCCACACATGTGAGACTGACACATTTGGGAACAGGGAATCCCCTAGTCCTTTATATATATTGATTCCTTTTATGCTCTCTCTGGCTTTTTAAAAAGTTTGCCTGAGTGGGAGGACATGTTCTGTTTTGTCTTTGGAGAAGGAGGGAAAGAAAACAGAATGAGAGAGGGAGTGTCAGTCGAAAGAGAGAGAGGCGGAAATGGGGGAGGGCAGTAGACAGCAATTAGATACCTACAGAAACAACTCTATCTTAGAAAGGATTAGTGATTCAAACCAAATGAGAACAAAAAATCGCAGCAAAAGGAGTTTGGGTAACTGCGGGGCAACAGTGTGCTGGAAGCAGTCTGAATGCAGATTCCTGTACAACAAATGCGGAAACAAGAAAAAGGCCCAGCACAAACTGAAACTGAAAACAAATGAGAATTCAAAACAAATGAGAACAAAAAATCACAGCACAAGGAGTTTTGGTAACTGCGGGGCGACGGTGTGCTGGAAGCGGTCTGAATGCAGATTCCTGTACAACAAATGCAGAAACAAGAAAAATCCCCGACACAAACTGGAATTGAAAACGGGAGGGCATGCAGAATGGAAGAATAGGGTGGTCTCAGAAATTGAGGCAAAATACAGGTGCAGAAAGGGCCAGACACGCCATATTAACACTGGCCATCCCACCACAAAATATAAGGTTAGTCGTGATCCCGAGATCCACTTTATTATGTTACCAATCAATAATGGTACTGGAATGATTTCAATTCTTACCCAGATGTCCAAACGGTCTTGCCCTATGGCTGCTCATCGTTAAAGCTTTCACTTCATACCACTTCTTTGTGGTGTATTTTTTCTTTTCCTCTGATCTCTCCATTTCAGTAAAGATGTCCTGGTAGGATATAAGAGAAACAAATGAACACAGCATCTCAGTACCTGGGGACTTTTAGGCCAGCAAGATGTTGGAGTGAGCGACTCAGCATGCCTGGACATTGGGGCGCTTTGTTGTTCAGTCGCACAGTCGAGTCTGACTCTTTGCGACGCCATGGACCAGATTACGCCAGGCCCTCCTGTCTTCTGCTGTCCACTGAAGTTTGCTCAATTTCATGTTCGTTGCATCGATGACATTGTCTGACCATCTCATCCTTTGCCATCCCCTTCTTCTTTGACCTTCAATCTTTCCCAGCATCAGGGTCTTCTCCAGTGAATGCTCCCTTCTCATTTGGTGTCCAAAGTATTTGAGCTTCAGCTTCAGGATCTGGCCTTCCAGGGAACAGTCAGGGTTGATTTCTTTTAGGATTGACTGATTTGATCTCCTTGCAGTTCAAGGGACTCTCAAGAGTCTTCTCCAGCACCATAGTTCAAAAGAATCTATTCTTCGGTGCTCGGCCTTCCTTATAGTCCAACTCTCGCAGCCATACATTACTACGGGGAATACCATTGCTTTGACCATGCGGACTTTTGTTGGCAAGGTGATGTCTCTGCTTTTTATCATGCTGTTTAGGTTTGCCATCGCTTTCCTCCCAAGGAGCAGGCGTCTTTAATTTCATGGCTGCAGTCACCATCTGCAGTGATCTGGGATCCCAGGAATGTGAAGTCTGTCACTACTTCTACGACTTCCCCTTCTATTTGCCAAATTGGGGCGCTACATCACTCTAAGTGTGTATAGGTGCTCTCTCCCTGAATGGAGTGCCTCTCTTTGTCTTAGGCTGGGAGTTGCCCTCTGACCCCTCCTCTCTCTCAGGTTGAATCTGCATTTGCATTTTTAAATCCGTTTCATGCTGCGTTTGCATTTGTAAATCAGTTTTGTGCTGTCGTGACTCTGTCTCTCTCTATGCTTGATGGTGTCACAGCAGCACAAAACTGATCTAAAAATGCAAATGCAGATTCGACCTGATCACTTTGTCCTCTCACTCTCTCAACATGGCCTTCCATGGAGACACACATCTATGCAGGTCTCGCCTGCAGAGACAATGCCCTCATACAAAGTTGAGAAAGAAGTACTTTTCTCCCTTTCTCACAATACAAGAACTCGTGGGCACTCCATGAAATTGCTGAGCAGTCAGGTTAGAACGGATAAAAGGAAATACTTCTTCACCCAAAGAGTGATTAACATATGGAATTCACTGCCACAGGAGGTGGTGGCAGCTACAAACGTGGACGGCTTCAAGAGGGAATTTGATAAACATCTGAAGCAGAGGTCCATCAATGGTTATTAGCCACAAGGTATAGATAGGAACTCTCAGTCTGGGACAAATGATGCTCTGTATTCTTGGTGTATGTGGGGGGGTCAACAGTGGGAGGGCTTCTAGTGTCCTGGCCCCACTGGTGGACCTCCTGATGGCACCTGGTATTCTTGGCTCCTTTGTGACAGAGTGTTGGACTGGATGGGCCATTGGCCTGATTCAACATTGGCTTCTCTTATGTTCTTATGTTCTTATACTCCCACACAGCTTCAGCTGGAAGGGCGGGGTATAAATCTCATAATAAATAAATCGATAAATAAAATAAATGATTCCAGACAAGCTGGCCATCAGTGACAGGGAAAGTCCTCTTTACATTAGACTTCTCTCTCTCCTTTTGACTGCAACCCGAATGTGAATTGGACCTACTTTGAATAGTGTATAGTGTCCAGATCACGTGAAGTGATGGCATCGCTTTACTCTGCTCCAGTTAGACCTCACCTAGAGTATCATGTTCAGTTTTGGGCAATACACTTTAGGAAGGAGATAGACAAGCTGGAGCATGTCCAGAGGAGGGCAACGGAGGTGGTGAGGGGTCTGGAGACCAAGTCCTGTGAGGAAAGGTTGAAGGAGCTGGGTATGTTTAACAGGGGTGTAGCTAGAAAATTTTGGTTGGTGGGTCTTGGGGAAATCTGGGAGTGGCACCTCAGCCACACCTGCTGCCAGTTTGGTGTAGTGGTTAAGTGCATGGACTCTGATCTGAGAGAACCAGGTTTTCAGCTAAACATTAAGAAGAACTTCCTGACAGAGCGGTTCCTCAGTGGAACAGGCTTCCTTGGGAGGTGGTGGGCTCTCCTTCTTGGGAGGTTTTCAAACAGAGGCTCGATGGCCATCTGACAGCAATGCTGATTCTGTGAACTTCAGCAGATCATGAGAGGGAGGGCGGGAAGGGTCGCACCAGTGCTTAGTTCTTGTGGCCCTTTCTGACACACCCAGGGAAATGCTGATGGCCATTTTGGGGTCGGGAAGCAATTTTCCTCCAGGCCAATTTGTCTGGAGATCCTGGAGTTGTCATTTTCTGGACATGGAAGGCATTTGCGAATTTCCTGCATTGTTCAGGGGATTGGACTAGATGACCCGCAAGGTCCCTTCCAACTCTACAATTCTATGAATAGATGTAATGTTACCTTTTTTTTTTTTACAGTATACTTCTTGGGAGAGTTATTTACTGCACTATGACGGGGCAAGTAAAGGTTTCCCTTGCTTGAAAGTTAGTCGAATCCAACTCCAGGGGGCAGTGCTCATCTCCATTTCCAAGCCAGCACTCTCGGAAGACTTCTCCATGGTCATGTGGCCGGCATGACTAAACACCGAGGTGCACAGAACGTTGTTACCTTCCCACCGAAGCGGTACCTATTTATCTACTTGCAGTTTCTTGCTTTCAAACTGCTAGGTTTGCAGGACCTGGGGCCAGAGATGGGAGCTCACTCTGTCACAAGGTACTCGGGTCTCAAACTGCCAAACTACCGACCTTCCAGTCTGTAACTCAGCGTCTTAACCTATGAGCCCTGTGACTGGGCAAACTAGGCCACATACCCAGTATAAAGTTGTTGTCAGTGTTCGTCATTTGTACAGTGTTAGCAACCGGAAGGATGCTTTATACAGAGTAAAAGCCCCAAATTCCTTTGAGGAGAATCACCAGAAGCTATGCTGTAAATTTGGTGCATCTACCTCAAAAAACAGCCCCTCCCCAATACCCCCAGATTGATTCCCCATTATAATCTATGGGGACCATTGAGTATAATGGCCCCCATAGGGTATAATGGAGCCAGAAAAATCTGGGATTACAGAAAAATTCTGAATCTGAATACCATACCAGTATTGGGATTTGGGAATATTGGAGAATTCCAGTATTTTTTCAGGTCCAATACACCTGAACCCGAAAAATCCTGATTTTTTTTTTTTTTGCGCACTCCTAGCCATCACTACATCCTCTGGCAGTGGATTCCACATTTTAAGCACTCTCTGTGTAAAGTAGTGTTTCTTTTTGTCCATCCTGAACCTACTGCCCATCAGCTGCATTGGAAGCCCTCAAGTTCTAGTATTTTGGGAGAGAGAGAAGAAGTGTTCTTTTTGTCAACTCTCTTCACCCCATGCATAACTTTATAAACCTCTGTCATGTCCCCCCTTGTTGTTGTTGTTCAGTCACACAGTCGAGTCCAACTCGTCACGACCCCATGGACCACATCACATCAGGTCCTCCTGTCCTCCATCACCCTCTGGAGTTTGCCTAACTTGATGTTTGTTGCATCGATGACACTGTCTAACCATCTCATCCTTTGCCATCCCCTTCTTCTTTGACCTTCAGTCTTCCCCAGCATTGGGGTCTTCTCCAGGAAGTGCTCCCTTCTCATTGGGTGGCCAAAGTATCTGAGCTTCAACTTCAGTCTCTGGCCTTCCAGGGAATAGTCAGGGTTGATTTCCTTTAGGGCTGACTGATTTGATCTCCTTGCAGTCCAAGGGACTCTCAAAAGTCTTCTCCAGCACCATAATTCAGAAGAATCTATTCTTCGGCACTTGGCCTTCCTTATAGTCCAACTCTCGCAGCCATACATTACTCCTGGGAATACCATTGCTTTGACCATACGGACTTTTGTTGGCAGGGTGATGTCTCTGCTTTTTATTATGCTAAGTTTGCCCTCGCTGTCCTCTTAGATACCTCTTTTCTAGTCCCCCTTAGATAAAATCCTAAATATAAATACACGTTGATGGGGTTTGAACTGGCAGAGACGGACCAAGAGAGAGATCTTGGAGTCGTAGTGGATAACTCAATGAAAATGTCTAGACAGTGTGTAGCTGCAATAAAGAAGGCCAACGCTATGCTGGGGATTATTAGGAAGGGAATTGAAAACAAATCAGCCAGTATCATCATGCCCCTGTATAAATCATTGGTGCAACCTCATTTGGAATACTGTGTACAGTTCTGGTCACCACATCTCAAAAAGGATATTATAGCATTGGAAAAAGTGCAGAGAAGGGCAACTAGAATGATAAAAGGGTTGGAACACCTTCCCTATGAAGAAAGGTTAAAACGCTTGGGGCTCTTTAGCTTGGAGAAACGACAGCTGAGGGGTGACATGATTGAGGTTTATAAGATTATGAATGGGACTGAGCAGGTTGAGAAAGAAGTACTTTTCTCCCTTTCTCACAATACAAGAACTCCTTGTGGGCACTCCATGAAATTGCTGAGCAGTCGGGTTAGAACAGATAAAAGGAAATACTTCTTCACCCAAAGAGTGGTTAATGTATGGAATTCACTGCCACAGGAGGTGGTGGCAGCTACAAGCATGAACAGTTTCAAGAGGGAATTAGATAAATATATGGAGCAGAAGTCCATCAGTGGCTATTAGCCACAGGGTATAGATGGGAACTCTCAGTCTGGGGCAGGTGATGCACTCTATTCTTGGTGCTGGGGGGGGCAGCAGTGGGAGGGGGCTTCTGGTGTCCTGGCCCCACTGCTGGACCTCCTGATGGCACCTGGTATATTTTGGCCGCTGTGTGACAGAGTGTTGGACTGGATGGGCCATTGGCCTGATTCAACATGGGCTTCTCTTATGTTCTTATGTTCTTATCTCTTTTTTTTTAGTCTGTTTCTGAATTTGTTTTGCAATAAAACAGCTACTTTGAGGTCACCCAATGAATGTGCTAAGAGGCTACAGGTTTTTCAGTCTCATGACTCTTGATGTCAGCTTTGTGTCCATTTATCCTCTGGCTTAGGGTTTGTCCTGTCTGCCCTATCTAGAGAACTGAAGGGCACTGCTGGCATCTAGTGGCAAATACAATGTTCTAGAAGATGAGTAAGTGAATGAGCCTGAGGTGGTCTAGTTGTTGTTTTTAGGTCCAGTGATTGTGTTGCCTGGATGTATGTGGCAGCAAAGTTGGCACCTGGGTTTATTGCAAGCTCTGGTACCAGTCTCCACGTTCAAATTAGAAGTTGTATTATCATGTGTCTCCTGCTACCCTAGCAGTTCGAAAGCAAGAAATTGCAAGTAGTTAAATAGGTACCACTTCGGTTCCATGCGCCTTGGTGTTTAGTCATGCCGGCCACATGACCATGGAAACGTCTTCGGACAGCGCTGGCTCTTCGGCTTTGAAACGGAGATGAGCACCGCAACCCTAGAGTCGGATTCGACTGGCTTTAGAGCAAGGGAACCTTTACCTTTACCTTTATTATCATGTGTGAGACATTGTTAAGACTGGGGGGGGGCTGTCTGGGTGCAAGAAAAGGTCTGACCCCACCCCCCAGTGATTGTGAAAGAAAACCGCCATTATTCAGTAGAGGTTGCACGTCATTGATGATGCATTGAAACGTTTTGAGTTGAGCGCTGTATATGACGACTCGTGGTCTTCTTGTTATTGTCTCTTTTTAGGTCCTGTCTTGCAACAGGACCAGCCGCACATAGTATTCCAAATGAAACTACACCATAGATCCACACACCCATACTACCAGATGTGTATTTGGGATCTTGCCTCATCATGTGGAAGAAGAGCTAAATGCCGATATCACATCTGTGGATGGAGACGCCTTCAGCTCCCTTTGCATTATTGGTGTTTCTTTATCAAGAAAGAGGGATTCCTTCCTATAGCAGAGTTAAAGAAACATTGCCTCCCGGTGGCCATTAAAGATATGTCATTCAACGTGCCTTGGTGTGACATGATTCTTATCTAATGAGATCGCAGCGATGCAATAAAGTTCCCTGCACAATTAGCTACTGTCTCTAGAGGAGGTGCACTCCAGTATTATAGAAGAAGAAGAAGAAGAAGAAGAAGAAGAAGAAGAAGAAGAAGAAGAAGAAGAAGAAGAAGAAGAAGAAGAGAAGAAGAGAAGAAGAGGAGGAGGAGGAGGAGGAGGAGGAGATTGGATTTATACCCTGCCCTTCACTACCCAAAGGAGTCTCAGAGCGGCTTATGAACTCCTTTCCCTTCCCCTCCCCTCCCCACAACAGACACCCTGGGAGGTAGGTGGGGCTGAGAGAGTTCTTGACAGAAACTGCTCTTTTTCAGGAACAGCTGTGCCAGAACTATGGCTTACCCAAGGTCATCCAGCAGCTGCAAGTGGAGGAGTGGGGAATCAAACCCAGTTCTCCCAGATTAGCATCCGCACACTTAACCACTACACCAATAGGCCTGAAGAGAAGTATGCTTGAAGGAGACTGTTCCAGACAGTCCCTTCACAGTATTAGCTGTGGCTTTCACATTATCTACTTCCCTGATCCTTTTAACAGGAGATTATAGGGATTTTGCACAGAGACCTTCTGTGTGTGAAGGAGAGGATTGATCATTAAGCCTAACCCTTTTCTCCCACTTTTCTCCCCAAATGGGACTCAAAGCAGCTCCATTCTCCTCCCCTCTCACAACAACCCTGCGATGTAGACTAGGCTATGAATGGTATTTCCCTCCACTGGGCCAATGATCTCATATCGTCTCGCAAATTTCTGTCTGCACTTCATGCCGCATCCGCTCTCCTATTGTTTCATCTCAGCATCAGCTGTCTGCATCATTTTATCGCCATTTCGTGATCACTCCGAGGTCACTACGGCGTCTCACTGCCTTACCTGAAAGTGGTTTTAAGGTGGTATCATAGAATCACAGAATGTTAGAGTTGGACAGGACCTTGCAGGCCATCTAGTCCAACCCCCTGCACTCTGCAGGAGCATAGCCAAAAGATAGCCCTGCAACATACCCAAAAGATGGTCGTCCAGCCTCCGCTTGAAAACGTCCAGGGAAGGAGCATCTACCACCTCCCAAGGCTGACTGTTCCACTGCACAACCACTCATACAGTTAGGAAGTTTCTCCTGATATCTAGCCGGTAATGACTCCCTCGTAATCCCCACCCATTAGATGGTACAACTGCTCCTCCCCACCACCGAGCCGCTGTGAGCAAAAATCAGACGACTGGAGCCGAATCCCCCCTCCCATCTTTTCTAAGGAGATAACACAAATTGTCACAAAGGAAAGGCTGTGGAGTCTTGTGAGCAAATATTCTACTTTGTGAGAACATAAGAGAAGCCAATGTTGAATCAGGCCAATGTCCCATCTAGTCCAACACTATGTCACACAGTGGCCAAGAATGCCAGGTGCCATCAGGAGGTCCACCAGTGGGGCCAGGACACTAGAAGCCCTCCCACTGTTGACCCCCCCCCAAGCACCAAGAATACAGAGCATCACTTCCCCCAGACCAAGAGTTCCTATCTATACCTTGTGGCTAATAGCCACTGATGGACTTCTGCTCCATATGTTTATCTAATTCCCTCTTGAAGCCGTCCATGCTTATAGCTGCCACCACCTCCTGTGGCCGTGAATTCCCTGTGTGAATCCAGTTTTAGCTGACTTTTGCAATTGTAAATTCAAGCCACACACACACAAATTGCCCAAGAAGCCATAAAATGCTGGCTACAGGCCTTTGGGGGATTCTTTCTATCTTGTGATCTTTCTCAGGTTCAGCAGATTTTACCCAGAACTAGGGCTCTTTTTGTAGCAGGAACTCCTTTGCATATTAGGCGACACCCCCCCAATGTAGCCAATCCTCCAAGAGCTTACAGAGCTCTTCTTACAGGGGGCTACTGTAAGCTCTTGGAGGATTGGCTACATTAGGGGGTGTGTCGCCTAACATGCAAAAGAGTTCCTGCTACAAAAAAAGCCCTGGTGAGTCCTATTGGCTGGCTGGCCCAGAGATTGGAAACGAACCCCATTAATTGACATAGAGACAAGGCATCTGAAACAGTGTTTTTGTTATTAAATTTTGTTGGTCTTAAAGGTGCCACTGGACTCAGAGTTTGTTCTGTTGCTTCAGACCAACATGGCAAATTGGTGACTCACTTGAAGGTATTTTTAAGTACTAGCTGAGCTAGATCCAAGCCCAGTAGCATCTCAGAGACTGCCAAGATTTTCGGGGCATGACCTTTTGAGAGTCAAAGCTCTTGTTATCAGATACAAGTAGGCATGCTGATCCCTGAACCTTTATACCCTGGTCAGAATTCGGGAGGGGTGCCGGAAAGAAGAGAGTCAGGATGTAAAGGTACACGTGCAAGATGTAATCAGCAGATCAGGACAAGGGAGAAATGCCAAGAGGCAGAAAGTTAGCATATCTAGCGAGATAAGAATCCGATCTTCCTATTTAGCCCAGGGTGGGTGTCCATTTTCCCGAATCTGGGAACGAACTCAGGTTCAGGAAGTATTTAAGTATTCATTGTATGCCTAAATAGACACTCAGTCTTAGCTTTCAGATACTGAGTGGACTCAGATTGGAGACATCAAATTTAATCAGTTGATCTAGAATACATTTTCAGCTGGGAAAGCATTGAGACTAAGAACGTAAGAGGCGCCAAACACCCCATCACACAGTGGCCAAAAATGCCAGGTGCCATTAGGAGGTCCACCAGTGGGGCCAGGGCGCTAGAAGCCCTCCCACTGTTGCTCCTCCCAAGCACCACGAATACAGAGCATCCCTTGCCCCAGACCGAGAGTCTCTATCTATACCTTGCGGATAATAGCCACTGATGGACCTCTGCTCTGTATGTTTATCTAATTCCCTCTTGAAGCCTCCCATGCTTGTAGCTGCCACCACCTCCTGTGGCAGTGAATTCCATATGTTAATCACTCTAGAACAGGTGTCACCCACCAACACCGTTCCTGGCAGTCACCAAGTGTTTTCAGGAAGTGGGTGGGGCTGTTACCCATCAGGGTCTCCGACTGGCCACTAGATGTCCGATTGGCTGTTGTTAGGAGATGAACTTTGAAAATGCTTTTATTTGTTATTTTCTGACCTGCATGCACACCAGAAATGGTGACAGCAAGTGCCTTTGCTTTGGGAGAATGTATGCTTGAGTTAATGTGACTCTCTGTGTAAGGGAGGTACCACACAGCCTGTACTTCCATGCAAATGAGGTCACAGACATGCCTTGCACATACTTACCCATGAGGCCTTGGGAACAAGAAGCCTCCATATTAGCATCTCCATTACAATCCCTTCAACAGAATGTAGAAACAACAGCTTTCCCACCATTGAAGGAGTTCTACACCTCACGTAACCCACAGGATGCTCGACATTTACATATGTGAAGTTCCCACCTGAGAATGGCCAGATCCATCTACATACCTGAAGGTTTCCATGCCAATCCATCTTGACACCTTGACCAAAAACCTCCCTTGTAGAAAGGTGTAGATTTTCACTATTGCCCCACCTTAGTAGGAGGGAACCCCCACATCCTTTAGCCAGTGGTATAGGGATGGGACGGACCCAGAAACACCCCAAGCCAGCCCCCAGACTAGCTGATAAAACGGGGTGCAACCTTTTGTTCGGAGAGCCTCCCTCTCACTCTCTCACACACAGACGCGCGCACGCTCTTCCAAGCCTCCTGCCTTCTCCTCATCATAGCTAAAGTAACTTTCGTGTGCTCTCTTGGAATCTGGACCAAGAGACCCTTTACAATTGTTGGCAGGCTCCAACATTGTAAAGTGAGAGTTTTCTTAGCTAGAAACAATCCTTGTTCCCGAACACTGGAAGGTCGGATCTACTGGAGCAGATAAGTATATGCTCCCCCCTCCAAGCATACCTTCAGTTTAAACTCCAAATATTGTCTTCCATTTCTACTGCAGCTAAAGGAACTTGAATGTATGTGTGTGTGAACCTGTTTTTGTATGCCTGTAAATAATAAGAACATTTAGTAAAGAGAATCTTGATTCAAATTAAGAAACCTTGTCAAGCATTTTCCTTTGAAGAAATAGGGCTCTCTGGCACGAAACTTGCTCTCTCTGTATACACTGGCAAAAAGACCTCAATAAGTTAGTCAGCCACTGCGTAGATAAGCAGTCCGGCTAACACTGTGCAGATTACAATAACGTTCTACCAGAAGTAGCCACCACAATGTTAGTTCTACTCTTTCCCTGTGTATTTTTTTTTAAAAAAAATATCCCTCCGCCTGCCGGGTTCCAATCTGCATTTTGCTACTGAAAGTTGAATGATCTTTGGCCAGTCACACATTCTCAACCTAACCCTACCTCAGAGGGTTGTTGTGAGACTAAAACGAATGAGAGAACCATGTGAGCCACCTTGGGACCCCATTGGAGAGAATGGTGGGGTATAACTAGGTTTGCCAACCTCCAGGTGGGGCCTGGAGAGCCCCCAAAATTACAACTGATCTCCAGACAACAGAGATTAGTTTCCCGGGACAAAATGGCTGCCCTGGAAGGCAGTTTGAATGGCATTGTACCCTGATGAGGTCTTTTCCCACCTGAAACCCTAACCCTCGCTAGGCTCCACCCCCCCCCCCCAGATCTAACAAACCTATAAAACAACAGGCATTTTCAGCGAATAATGAATCAATAGAATACAACGGTGGATGGATGAAGCCTTGAAATGTTTTGCCATCAGATACTCTTTCAAAAGAGAATAAGAAACAAGATTTTTATTTTTATTTTTTTTAAAAATGATGTTAGAATGAAAAGAGAGTAGGTCCTAAAGAAAAGTCTCTGGAGTGGAAGGTTCGTAAGAGGACCCTGCCCTTTGTAGCCACTTAGGTAAGGTAAAGGTCTCCCTTGCTTGAAAGCCAGTCGAATCCAACTCTAGGTTTGCGGTGCTCATCTCCATTTCAAAGCCGAAGAGCCAGCGCTGTCCGAAGACATTTCCGTGGTCATGTGGCTGGCATGACTAGACACCGAGGCGCACGGAATGCTGTTACCTTCCCACTGAAGCAGTACCTATTTATCTACTTGCAGTTTCTTGCTTTGAACTGTTAGGTTGGCAGGAGCAGGGGCTGGAGACGGGAGCTCACTCTGTCATGCGGCACTCGGGTTTCCAACTGCCAAGCTACTGACCTTCCGGTCTGCAGTTCAGTGTCTTACCCATTTGAGCCACTGCAGCCTTTAGCTGCTTAGCCTCTCCTAAGTCTGATCTCTTGCAGAAGGGAATTCTATAAAATGGGTGTCACCAAGAATGCTCTCAGATAAAACAGGAGAGTATTAATCAGGCAAGTCTCTTCCTGATGATATCAGTGAGTGATGGTGCTGACGGCTGGTGAAGCATAGTGGCTAGGGTGTTGGAATAGTACTGGGGTCTTCGATAGGGATGGGCATAAACCAGGAAAATGAAATTCGGTTCGTGTTCTGTGGTGTGCCTGGTTCGTGAACCCTGAACTGCCACAAACTTTTAATCGCCGAATGAACTGATTCAGTTTGTAAGGTTTGTGAGGTGGCAGAATGCCCCCCCCCCGGTATGCTATATACATCAAAAAATGCAGGGGTTCTCCAGATAACTTTACCTGCTCTCCAAGTCTGGTGAGGATTGGATTTATGGGGTCTGAGTTACAGCCCCCCAAAGAAGGTGCCCCCAGGAAAATGCTTTTGGGGGAAATGACAGGGGCAGGTTCAGGAGGTTCAGGAGTGTATAGAATGGATCCTGTGCAAGCTAGAGATGTCAAACTTTCAGGGGACCTCCCCCAGGTGCTCCTCTACATGTTCTCCAAGTACCACACCCCAGTTGCTTCAAAGTTTGGTAAACATTTAGATTGCATGGAGACAGTCTCTCTGGAAATGTATCAATTCACAAACCAGCACAAACTGCTTGAAAGTTCGTGGAAAGTTTGTGCCAGTTGACCTTTCACAAACTTGAGCTCACAAACCACAAACCAGCCACAATTTGTCACTAACTTTAGTTTGTGAGCTGGTCCGTGCCCATCCCTAGTCCCCAACCTTTCTGAGCCTGTGGACAACTTTAGAATACTGACACATTGCGGTGGGCACAGCCACAAAATGGCTGCCACAAAACAGATGCTGTAGGAGACAGAGCCAGCCGTAGAATGACTGCCACTGCTTACCTTCAGCCACACAGTAAGAACATAAGAGAACATAAGAGAACATAAGAGAAGCCAATGTTGAATCAGGCCAATGGCCTATCTAGTCCAACACTCTGTCATACAGCGGCCAAAATATACCAGGGGCCATCAGGAGGTCCAGCAGTGGGGCCAGGACACTAGAAGCCCCCTCCCACTGCTGCCCCCTCCAGCACCAAGAATAGAGTGCATCACCTGCCCCAGACTGAGAGTTCCCATCTATACCCTGTGGCTAATAGCCACTGATGGACTTCTGCGCCAGATGTTTATCTAATTCCCTCTTGAAACTGTCCATGCTTGTAGCTGCCACCACCTCCTGTGGCAGTGAATTCCATACATTAACCACTCTTTGGGTGAAGAAGTATTTCCTTTTATCTGTTCTCACCCGACTGCTCAGCAATTTCATGGAGTGCCCACGAGTTCTTGTATTGTGAGAAAGGGAGAAAAGTACTTCTTTCTCAACCTGCTCAATCCCATTCATAATCTTATAAACCTCGATCCTGTCACCCCTCAGCCGTCGTTTCTCCAAGCTGAAGAGCCCCAAGCGTTTTAACCTTTCTTCATAGGGAAGGTGTTCCAACCCTTTGATCATTCTAGTTGCCCTTCTCTGCACTTTTTCCAATGCTATAATATCCTTTTTGAGATGTGGCAACCAGAACTGTACACAGTATTCCAAATGAGGTCGCACCAATGATTTATACAGGGGCGTGATGATACTGGCTGATTTGTTTTCAATTCCCTTCCTAATAATCCCCAGCATAGCGTTGGCCTTCTTTATTGCAGCTACACACTTCACACAGTGAAGATTCTTGGGCTGCTGCCAAAGCAACATTTCTTAAAAATCTGCACAGCCAATCAAATCTCCAATAGCCAATCAAAAGCCTTAGTGATCAAAAACCTTTCCTGTCCCAATCGCTTTCCAAAAAAACACTTGGCAGGTACCAGAAAAGATGTCAGCAGGTGTCATGATAGCCGTGGGCACAATGTTGGGGACCCCTGGATTAGAATCTGGGAAATCCAGGTTCAAGACCCGACTCTGCCATGAAGCTTGGTGAGTGAATTTCCACAAGTTACTCTGTCTCAGCCTAACCTCCCTCAGAAGGTTGTTGTGAGGGTGAAACACAGGAGAAACAAGAATGAATACCCTGAGCTTCACGGGACAAGGTTAAAATATTTTAATTTTTTTAAAAAATGAAGTAGATAACTAGATTTGAGGAAGAAGTCATAAGAACATAAGGGAAGCCAATGCTGAATCAGGCCAATGGCCCATCTAGTCCAATACTCCATCACACAGTGGCCAAAAACACCAAGGGCCATCAGGATGTCCAGCAGTGGGGCCAGGGCACTAGAAGCCCTCCCACTGTTGCCTCCCCCCCAAATCACCAAGAATACAGAGCATCACTTGCCCCAGACTGAGAGTTCCTATAAGAACACAAGCGAAGCCAATGTTGAATCAGGCCAATGGCCCATCTAGTCCAACACTAGGCCACACAGTGTCCAGAAATACCAGGTGCCATCAGGAGGTCCAGCAGTGGGGCCAGGACACTAGAAGCCCACCCATTGTTGTCTTCCCCCCAAAGCACCAAGAAAACAGAACATCACTTGCCCCAGACTGAGAGTTTCTATAAGAACACAGGAGAAGCCAATGTTGGATCAGGCCAATGGCCCATCTAGTCCAACACTAGGCCACACAGTGGCCAGAAATACCAGGAGCCATCAAGAAGTCCAGCAGTGGGGCCAGGACACTAGAAGCCCACCCATTGTTGTCTTCCCCCCAAAGCACCAAGAAGACAGAGCATCACTTGCCCCAGACTGAGAGTTTCTATAAGAACACAAGAGAAGCCAATGTTGGATCAGGCCAATGGCCCATGTAGTCCAACACTAGGCCACACCGTGGCCAGAAATACCAGGAGCCATCAGGAGGTCCAGCAGTGGAGCCAGGACACTAGAAGTCCCTCCCACTGTTGCGCCCACCCACCAAGCAACGACAGAGCATCACTTGCCCCAGACCAAGAGTCCCTATTTATACCTTGTGGCTAATAGCCACTGATGGACCTCTGCTCCATATGAAGAGGAATTCTCTTTTTATTTTACTAGACCTGTGGGATACCCAAGACATCCCAAAAAATAAGACAAGAGTTAATCTCAGTACTCCTATCAGCAGCTAAATGGCTTTTTGCACTCAAATGGGATAATTTGGTTTTACCACCCATAGATGACTGGTATGGAAAAATCCAGGAGAGTTTTCAAATGGATAAAATAGCTGACACAGCATCTCAATTCACTCCTCATCTAGGTCTTTCTAACCGGATATAAATGGCTATCATTTCTTGATTTTTCAGTAAGTGACAGGAATCCTAGAAGCTCTGCCATAAATCAGAAATAATTTAGGCTGAGACCCAAATAAGTTGGTTATTTCTATTACATAACACATGGGTTCATTTAGGTTTAGTAAAGGTAAAGGTTCCCTTGCTCGAAAGCCAGTCGAATCCAACTCTAGGGTTGCAGTGCTCATCTCCGTTTCAAAGCCAAAGAGCCAGCGCTGTCCGAAGACGTTTCCGTGGTCATGTGGCCAGCATGACTAAACACCAAGGTGCACGGAACGCTGTTACCTTCCCACCAAAGTGGTACCTATTTATCGACTTGCAATTTCTTGCTTTCGAACTGCTAGGTTGGCATTTAGGTTTAGTGTGTAATAAATAAGCTCATAAATTTATTAATGCTGTATCCATGGTTATTCAATCTATTCCTTTTTTACATAAGTTCATTAATGTTATGCACATTCCTAACAAATTCTTTGCTAGTTAATATCTCATGTTAAATGCCTATCTTCCTGACACAACAGTTGTTATACTTGCTTACTATTCTGGAAAAGAGTTTGTTGCATGAAGAAGAAGAAGAGAAGAAGAGATTGGATTTATATCCCACCCTTCACTACCCAAAGGAGTCTCAGAGGGCTTACAAACTCGTTTCCCTTCTCCTCCCCACAACAGACACCCTGCGAGGTAGGTGGGGCTGAGAGAACTCTCTTAAGAACTGCCCTTGAGAGAACAGCTCTGAGAGAACTTGTGGCTGACTCAAGGTCACCCCAGCAGCTGCACGTGGAGGAGTGGGGAATCAAACCCCAGTTCTCCCAGGTTAGAGTCCATGCACTTTACCACTACACCAAACTGGCTGGTACACCAAAGTTCACTACACCAAAGTTCAAATTGGTATGACCTTTGATCCTCTGGAAAAAAAATAATAAAAAGTTTGTTAATGGGCTGATGGCATAGGAAGTACATATGGGTGTGCTGTGTACCCTTAGCTGGGGAGTATACAGAGGGACTATGACCTCCTGCGATTTCGATGCTATGGCCCTTTGAATACAACCCAAGACTGAATTGGCCTTTTTTGCCGCCGCATCACACTGACTGCTCATATTCAGTTTACAGTCCACTCTTACCCCAAGATCTCTTTCGCATACACCACTCCCCAAAAACGTATCCCCCGTCCAGTATTTGTGCTTGACGTTTTTGTGGCCCAGATGTAACACTGTGCATTTATCTTTGCTGAAATGCATCCTGTTTGCAACCGCTCACTTCTCTGGAGTATTTAGGTCTTGATGAATTTTAACTCTGTCTTCTTGGATGTCTGCTACTCCTCCCAATTTGATATTGTCAACAGATTTAATGAGTGGCTCTTCTACCCCTTCATCCAGATCATTGATAAAAACATTGAAAGGTACCGGGTGCCCAAAACTGAGCCCTGCTTGGATGGGAGACCACCAAGGAAGTCCAGGGTTGCTATGCAGAGGCAGGCAATGAAAAACCACCTCTGAATGTCTAGCCCAGGCTAGCTCTGTCTCATCTGATATTGGATGCTAAGAAGGGTTGGGCTCAGGGAGATGTACAACAGAGGCACAAAGCCATAGAATGAATATACAAAGCATTAAGAATTCAAAAGAACACAATTAGAATGACATTTTTTTAAAAAAAAAGATTGAAAGAAGTCCCAGATTCTATTCCTTTTTTACATAAGTTCTTTAAAGTTATGCACATTCATAACAAGTTCTTTGCTAGTTTATATCTCATGTTAAATGCCTTAAAGATTTCATCCCACTTCTGGGCTGCCTGGTCGCTTTCTGCATTGGGGGGGGGCACAAGATCAGAATTAAGGGGAGGGGGAGAGAAGAAGAAGAAGAAGAAGAAGAAGAAGAAGAAGAAGAAGAAGAAGAAGAAGAAGAAGAAGAAGAAGGGGGGATTGGATTTATACCTTGCACTTCACTCGGAGTCTCAGAGCAGCTTACAATCCCCTTTCCCTTCCCCTCCCCACAACAGGCACCCTGTGGGGTAGGGGGGGGCTGAGAGAGCTCTGAGAGAAACTGCTCTTTTTCAAGAACAGCTGTGCTAGAACTTGTGACTGACCCAAGTTCAGCAGGTGCAAGTGGAGGAGTGGGGAACCAAACCCGGTTCTCCCAGATTAGAGTCCTTGCACTTAACCACTACACCAAACCCTTGCTGTCCTCAACCAAAAGGTTGGTGAAACATCTCTGCCTTGCAGGCCCTGTGGTATTGCATAAGGTCCCACAGGGCCCTGGTGGTATTAAGCAGAGAGTTTCACCAGGTTGGGGCCAGGACTGAAAAGGCCATGGCTGAGGACAGCTGGATATATTTGGAGCCAAGGGTCGCTAGCAGGTTGAGCGTAAAGCTCTCCCGGGGACAGACCAGTGGAGATGGTCCCACAGATATGTTGCTCAAGGCCCTGAAGGCCAATACCAAAACCTTGAACCTGACTCGCAACTCGACTGGAATCCAGCGTAGCTGGTGCAGCACAGGTTGCGTATGAGCTGTCCGTGGCGTTCCGGTGAGGACTTGTGCCACCGCATTCTGGATCAGCTGGAGTTTCCAGGTCAGTCTCAAGGGTAGGCCAGCGTAGAATGAATTGCAGTAGTCTAGCCTGGAGGTGACTGTTGCAAGGATTACTGTGGCTAGGTCAAGGTGCAACAGGGAAGGAGCCAGTTGCTGAGCTTGGCAAAAATGGAGACATGCATGAGCTGGGCCTCCAGAGTTGAGGAGGCATCCAAAACCATGCCCAAACTCTTGACAGCTGGTGCTGGTATCAATGGCATCCCATTAAAAACTGGAAGCCTAGATTCCCATTCCGAAGCTCCCTGCCCAGACACAGAACCTGCGTCTTCATTGGATTCGGTCTCAGCCTCCTCTTTTTGAACCATCCCACCAGTCCTTGGATGCTTTCGAACTGCTTGGTTGGCAGGAGCTTGAGCCAGAGATGGGAGCTCACTCCGTCACGCAGCACTCGGATCCCGAACTGCCGAACTACCGACCTTCCAGTCTGCAGCTCAGCGCCTTGACCTCTGAGTCATTACGTCTTTGCAACTGTATAGCCGGAGGGAAAGAGTGTACCTAACCCCATCTCCCTAAACCAACACAGTGAAACCATCTTTGAGTTATAATACCTATCCACTATTGCCTTACTCAGGAAATAATGCATTAACTGATCAAGCCAAGAATTAAACACACACGCTCTTATGTCATTTATCTGAGAGCTTTGTAGTTAACAAATCACAACCACAACTACCTTCCAGGGTAGCCATTTTCTCCAGGGGAACTGATCTCTGTTGTCTGGAGCTCAGCTGCAAGCCCGGGAGATCTCCAGTCCCCACCTGGAGGCTGGTGACCCTAGATAGTGAGGAATCCAAAATCACTCCCAAATGCCTCACTGTTGGTGCTGGTAACAATGAGGCCCTGTCAAGAATTGGGGAGAGGAGAGTGCAAAAGTGGGCTTGAAGCTCAACATCAAAAAAACAAAGATCATGGCATCTGGCCCCATCACTCCTTGGCAAATAGAAGGGGAAGTCGTAGAAGTAGTGACAGACTTCACGTTCCTGGGATCCCAGATCACTGCAGATGGTGACTGCAGCCATGAAATTAAAAGATGCCTGCTCCTTGGGAGGAAAGCGATGGCAAACCTAAACAGCATGATAAAAAGCAGAGACATCACCTTGCCAACAAAAGTCCGCATGGTCAAAGCAATGGTATTCCCCGTAGTAATGTATGGCTGCGAGAGTTGGACTATAAGGAAGGCCAAGCGCCGAAGAATAGACTCTTTTGAACTATGGTGCTGGAGAAGACTCTTGAGAGTTCCTTGGACTGCAAGGAGGTCAAATTATTCAATCCTAAAAGAAATCAACCCTGACTGTTCCCTGGAAGGCCAGAGACTGAAGCTGAAGCTCAAATACTTTGGCCACCAAATGAGAAGGGAGCATTCACTGGAGAAGACCTTGATGCTGGGAAAGATTGAAGGTCAAAGAAGAAGGGGACGGCAAAGGATGAGATGGTTAGACAGTATCATCGAGGCAATGAACATGAAATTGAGCAAACTTCAGCGGACAGCGGAAGACAGGAGGGCCTGGCGTGATCTGGCCCATGGGGTTGCGAAGAGTCGGACTCGACTGTGCGACTGAACAACAACAACAAAAATTGGGAGTTGAATCCCCAGTCCCATCCCACCCCGGCTCAGGCACAGGGCCTCCATCTTTGATGAATTTAATTTCAGTCGACTCTGTTTTAACTAGCCAGCCACAACCTCCAAACCGTTGACTAACATATTTGGGGTGGTGTCCGGCTGGCTGTCCATCAGCAGGTACAGCTGGGTGCCAACAGTGTAATTGTGACAACCCAGTCTGAAACTCCGCACCAACTGAGTGAGGGGGCGCATACAGGTGTTAAATGCCATTGGGGAGAGAAGGGTAATGTGGTGAAACCCTTTCCCCAAGCGGAGTTACACTCTTATAAGCCCATTGACTTCTATGGATTTAGCAGGGCGTGAACTCAATTTAAGAATGACTTCTATGGATTTAGCAGGGTGTGAACTCAATTTAAGATTGCATCGTTGGACTTAGACCAAGCATGAAACAATGCTGCTCGATTAGATTAGGGAGGAGGTTGTGCATCGTAAAGACTCTTTGTGCACACTTACAGAATCCAGTGTGGTATAGTGGGTAAGAACATAAGAAACTTAGAAGAGCCCTGCTGGATCAGACCAGTGGTCCATCTTGTCCAGTATTCTGTCTCACAGAGTGGCCAACCAATTCCTCTGGGGGTCCAACAAACAGAGTTTAGAGGCCAAGGCCTTCATAAGAACATAACAGCCCTGCTGGATCAGACCAGTGGTCCATCTTGTCCAGCATCCTGTCACACACAGTGGCCAACCAGTTCCTCTAGAGGACCAACAACAGGGCAGAGAGGCTGAGGCCTTGCCCTGAGAAGAACTTCAGAAGAGCCCTGCTGGATCAGACCAGTGAGGGTCCATCTTGTCCAGCATCCTGTCACACACAGTGGCCAACCAGTTCCTCTAGAGGACCAACAACAGGGCAGAGAGGCTGAGGCCTTGCCCTGAGAAGAACTTCAGAAGAGCCCTGCTGGATCAGACCAGTGAGGGTCCATCTTGTCCAGCATCCCGTCTCACACAGTGACCAACCAGTTCCTCTAGAGGACCAACAACAGGGCAGAGAGGCTGAGGCCTTGCCCTGAGAAGAACTTCAGAAGAGCCCTGCTGGATCAGATCAGTGAGGGTCCATCTTGTCCAGCATCCTGTCACACACAGTGGCCAACCAGTTCCTATAGAGGACCAACAATAGGGCAGAGAGGCCGAGGCCTTCCCTGAAGTTGCTTCCTGGCACTAGTATTCAAATGTTTACTACCTCTGAACATGGAAATTCCCTTAAGTCACCATGGCTAGTAGCCCCTGATAGATATATCCTCCATGAATCTATCTAATCCCTTTTTGAAGTTGTCTATGCCTGTGGCCCTCACTACATCCTCTGGCGGCAAATCCCACCTTTAATCCCTTGCTGTGTAAAGAAGTATTTTGTCTGTCCCGGATCTACTGCCCATCAGCTTCATTGGATGCCCTCAAATTCTAGTATTTCACGAGATGGTAGATCATTGGGTCCCTGATCTGGATGGCCCAGACTAGCCCGATCTCATCAGATCCCAGAAGCTAAGCTGGGTGCGTCCTGGTCAGCATTTGGAAGGGAGTTCAACAAGGAATACCAGAGTCATGATGGCGGGGGCAGGCAGGACCCCTGGGACGTCCCCCAAATCCCCCACTGCAACAGCAAGGGGACCTGGCCATGCTAACTGTGGTAAAGGTAAAGGTTCCCTTGCTTGAAAGCCAGTCGAATCCGACTCTAGGTTTGCGGTGCTCATCTCCATTTCAAAGCCGACGAGCCAACGCTGTCCAAAGACATTTCTGTGGTCATGTGGCCGGCATGACTAAACACCAAGGCGCACGGAATGCTGTTGCCTTCCCACCGAAGTGGTGCCTATTTATCTACTTGCAATTTCTTGCTTTCGAACTGCTAGGTTGGCAGGAGGTGGAACTATAGATGGGAGCTCACTCTGTCATGCGGCACCTGGGTCTCAAACTGCTGAACTACCGGCCTTCCACAGCCTGCAGTTCAGCGTCTTAACCACTTGAGCCACCGCAGCTCCCATGCTAACTGTGACTTGACAGCAAATAAATAAATAAAGGAAGGAAGGAAGGAAGATTGCTGGGATTGGAGAGATTTTCACCAAATCCCTCCTTGGCCAGGAGTCTAAGTGGATCAGCTTACCCTGCCTCACAGGATTGGCGTGTGGACATGTACAGATAACTCATGAATATTGTTCATCATTCTTTGAAGGAACGGAAGGATAAATATGGAACATATGACTGGTTGACTTGATGGTTGCTGAGGAGGACATTAATGTCGGTTTCGTCACCTTTTATAGCTGATGTTGGCCAATAGAAATGGGGACAAAATGAACTGAATCCTTGATCAGTGGCCATTTTAATAACCATGGCAGGAAACAAATAAATTCGACTCGTGCGTGTCGGTGCCGCAAACCAGCCTCCCGCCTCCTTTGGCTTCCTTTTGTGCAGCTGATGAGTGGGAGGCGCTGCAAATATTGCAGAGACGGGACACGGATGCAGAGGATTTGCTTTGCAAATCGGAAGACAAAGTCCTATCTAAGCCCGTTTCCAGAGGGAACGTCTCGGCTGGGCAGGTCCGCGGGCCCGGCCTTATTTTAATCCTGGGGGGAAAGAGACGTTTTAATGAGGCTCGAGCGGACAATGTCACCAGAATGCATAAACCGTCAGTACAATAATTACGTTTTGTTCATGTGAAAGAGGTGCAGAGCCTTCCATTTGATTGCGGCGTGATGGGTGCGACATTGAGGAAGCAATTGTCCGTGGGCCGTGTTTGGCGAGAGATCTCGTCACAGTTGCAATCTGGGGGTTCGGAACGGCAAATGAAAGTGTTTGCCTAATCTAAACCTAGGGCTGCCCGGTCACCGCTGGCGGGGGATAGGGGGGTAGGGTTGTGAGATCCAGGTTTGAAAACTCCTGGAGATTTGGGGATGGAGCCTGGGGAGGACAGGGACCTCCTGGCAACCCTACACCTCCTCCTTTGGGTTTCAGGTCCCATGTGAAGGCTTTTGGTGATGGAGAACCGTAACCCCCAGTATCTCCCGTTATGAGGATCGATTCCTAAGCGATGCGAAAGACCAGAGATCCTGGAGAGCTGTTGCCAGTCTGAGTAAACCTGACGGATCTTGATAGATTAAGAGTCTGATTCGGTATAAGGTGGCATCATGTGTTTCTATGCGTTTCCTTCACATGAACCTGCCCAGTTAAGAACATAAGAGAAGCCAATGTTGAATCAGGCCAATGGCCCATCTAGCCCAACACTCTGTCACATAGCGGCCAAAATATACCGGGTGCCATCAGGAGGTCCACCAGTGGGGCCAGGACACCAGAAGCCCTCCCGCTGCTGCCCCCTCCAGCACCAAGAATAGAGTGCATCACCTGCCCCAGACGGAGAGTTCCCATCTATACCCTGTGGCTAATAGCCACTGATGGACTTCTGCTCCATATGTTTATCTAATTCCCTCTTGAAACTGTCCATGCTTGTAGCTGCCACCACCTCCTGTGGTATGATCCCACCCACCAGGCAGCAGTCAGAGCAGGGGTTCTTCTGTTGTGGCCCCTTTTTGTTGTTCAGTCACACAGTTGAGTCTGACTCTTCATGACCCCATGGACCAGATCACGCCAGGCCCCTCCTGTCTTCTGTCGGGCTCTGGAGTTTGCTTGATTTCACGCTCGTTGCATCGATGACACTGTCTGACCATCTCATCCGTTGCCGTCCCCTTCTTCTTCTTTGACCTTCAGTCTTTCCCAGCATCAGGGTCTTCTCCAGTGAGTGCTCCCTTCTCCTTTGGTGGTCAAAGTATTTGAGCTTCAGCTTCAGTATTTGGCCTTCTAGGAAACAGTCAGGGTTGATTTCTTTTAGGATTGGCTGATCTGATTGCCTTGCAGTCCAAGGGACCCTCAAGAGTCTTCTCCAGCACCATACTTCGAAAGCATCTATTATTTGGTGCTTGGCCTTCTTTAGCCCTAACCTGTCTCATTTTCCCCATGGATTCTTTTACCTAGCACCAGCTTAAGGATGCCAGCCTCCAGGTGGGACCTGGGGTCCCCTTGGAATCACAGCTCATCTCCAGACTGCAGAGATCAGTTTTCCTGGAGAAAGCGGTTGCTTTGGAGGGTGGACTCTCTGGCATTCTACCCCACTGAGGTCCCTGTCCTCAACAGACTCCTCCCCCAAATCTCCTGGACTTTCCCAACCTGGAGCTGGGAACCCTATCCCCCAACCCCTCCCTATGCCATGGAGGGAACTATCAACTCTATCTACTCCTTTGGCTTTCTGATGCCATGTAAAGTTATTTGTATTTTCCCAGGATTATGGTAATCGTAATTACTTTAAGCCAGTTATCTGCTGCGGCTGCTTTTGCTGTTGCTGGTATCTGATTGATAGTTACAATTGAAATCTTAATGCCATCGGTTTCCATTGTAGCCCAGGAGACATTTGTATTGGTTTTATTGTCCATTAAAAGAGGACGTGAGCTGCCTAGAGAGCTTTCGTTATGACGCGTGATACAAATAGTTCAAATGAATGTGAAAAACAGCAACATTGCTACATCACTTCTGGGTAAAACCTGGAAGTGACAAAGGGTAGCTCTAGGGATTGCCAGAAACTCTATGGTTTTACCCAGAAGTGACACAACAATATTAGTGATACTGACAATACCACATGGACTTCCCCATGTTCGAATCTACAGCCCTCCTGGTATTAGCAACCCTATGTGTTGCATCCCCAAAGTCTGCAAAACCTCGATTTGCTTGGACCAAAAGGCTCAGGCAAGGGACTTTTGAGAGGGTGTTACAAAGGTGAGTGGCCACTACATGAAAGGCCCTGTCTGTAGTGGACATTCCCACCTTCCCCAGGAAACAGGGATAAATGGATCAGGTCTTCTGAAGGTGGGATTGCCAGGTCTCTTGCTATAGCAGCTCCCAACCCCCATCAGTAGGCTGGTGTGTGTGTGGGAGGGAGGAAACTGTCATTATGCCACTCTAGGATTCAGTGGAAACTCTATGGCAAAACCATATTGTTCCCCACTGCACCCCAGTCTCCTGCAGCCAAGAAACCAAAAATAAACGCAACATGCCTACGTCACCCGGAAGTGATGTAGGCACATCGGTGACATTGGGGGGCAACACTCTGGTTTTTGGGCAAAACTTTATGGTAAGAAGCTAATTCTACCATAGAGGTTTGGCCCACAAACCAGAGTGTCACCCCCCAATGTCTCTAATGTGCCTATGTCATTTCCGGCTTCTTCCCTCCCCACTCCTGGTAAGAGCACCCACATCCCCCGCCTGCTCATCCAGCAGACCCGGAAACCCTGTCTGACAAAGATCTTTGATGTAATTGATTCAGTAAATGATTGGCAATGGCATTTGGCATTTGATTGCTGATACTGTTTTGATTGGCAAAAATTTAGACACACCGGTGTGTTTTGAATTCTTTGGAATATTATTCTGTTCTGTATGGCTGGTGGGCTCTCTATCACCTCTCTCTCTCTCAAATCTTTCAAAACAGGAAATCATAATGAAACCCACCATCCAAACAGTAGGACAAAGAATCCGTGAAACATTCATCGTTCAAAAGCACTGTCCAGAGGGATTTTTTTAAAAAATAGACACCCCACTGTCAACAAACGTCAAAAGCCTGGAGAAATCAGGTCTTCGTTATTTCTTTTTTGATTTTGTGTCCAATCATTCCGATGCTAATTTGTCCATAGTCAAAATTTATTGTATGAGTTTCGAGGCTCTTGACTTTCAAAAGCCCGTCTAAGAAGGAAAAGCGCTGAGCTCCTGCATATTTATGCTCATCCAGAGGGTGGCCAATTTATAAATAAATTATGTAAAGGAGGAGATAATGACCCTACTCACAAGCCCTCATCTACATCGCCTGGTATTCAATCCCAAGAGCCAACTCTTTAGATCCTCTATAAAAGAGGTTCTCCTCTCTGCGGTCCTCAGCCAGCTTTCCTCAACTGTGGTTCAGCCGAAGTAGGTAAGTTATTGCCTGATTACAGGAAAACGAAAACTGCTGCTGAAGTTGTACATTATTTCTCATTATTTATTATTTTGTAGACTTGCTTGGCTTGCATTTGTTTCGTTTGCTGGTTCTTTCCTTGGAGATGGCGATGTAGTGCGAATGTTCATCTGCTGCTCTATCAATTCTTGTGCCCACCTTTCGGTCATAGCTAGCAGGATTTATTCACGTTGCAGAATGAGCAGGAGAGAAGAGTAGGCAATGAGACCAATGGAGGAACAGGGTGTCCAGGATGCCCTAGCTGAACCTTCTCAGTTAACCATTTCTGCGTGTCTACCTTATATATCAACATTGGGTCCTTGCTCAACCGAATGTGGAATGTTTGTAGTCTTTTGCCTATAGAGCTTGCATACACATGACAAGCACAGCCGTTGAACCAATGTGGACTATTTCCCCCCCAGAAAGTGCTTATTGGTGCATGCTGGAGGGGAAATTCATGGCATAAAAGTAGTCCCCACATATACAGTCCCACATTTAAGAAAACAGAATCAGTGAGGAAATGTGAATGGCCTTGACATTCCCAGTATCCAGTGGCTTGGAACCCATGGTAAATCTCCATTAATGGAAGGCATTTCCGTCAATGGAACAGAAGAAGAGATTGGATTTATACCCTGCCCTTCGCTACTCGAAGGAATCTCAGAGCGGCTTATAATCTCTTTTCCCTTCCCCACACCACAACAGACCCTATGAGGTAGTGGGGGCTGAGAAAGCTCTTTCGAGAACTGCTCATGAGAGAACAGCTCTGAGAGAACTTGTGACTGACCCAAGGTCACACCAGCAGCTGCATGTGGAGGTGTGCAGAATCAAACCCGGTTCTCCCAAATTAGAGTCTGTGCTCTTAACCACCATGCCAGACTGGCTCTCAATAGGACTTTTTTTGCCACCCCAATCCAAATTTCCCTGAAAGTCTGCTGTTTGGGAGACAGTAGGCCCCCACGAAGAGCACCCGAGACAATTCCGGGGTGTGCAGTGGGATGGGGGGGGGGATCAGCAAAAATCACCTCCTACTTGTCATTAACCAATCTTTGCAGTCCAGCTTCTCTGAGGAAATGGAAATTGTCCTGCTGGTATTCAAAAGGTAAATCCATGTATGCCTTGAAGAGCTCACACTGTAAATCTCAGCTTGGTAATGACCTTTGAACAGGTATTGTATTTTGAATTGCACAGAAGTAGACTGGTCAGCAGCACTGGTACTGCCCGCCGCCCTGTTCCTAATTCGAATGGATAAGACAAAGGCCATTTAACCCTTTCCTCCCCAGCACCCAGCAGCAGCTTACAGTCCGTGCTCAGCCATGGTGATTACTAATCATGCCTGCCTTGAGAATGTTGCCAGCCTTTCTATGTTCTTGGGACCCACTGGTGGACCTCCTGATGGCCCCTGGGTTTTGGCCACTGTGTGACACATCTGGTCCAGTGGCCAAAACCCAGGTTGCCATCAGGAGGTCCACCAGCGAGGCCAGAACTCCAGAAGCCCTCCCACTGTGGCCTCCCCCAGCACCAAGAATCCAGGGCATCACTGCCCCATCAAGAGTGTTACATCTATACCTTGGGGTGTGTGGAATGTCAGCCTTCCAACGCTGGAAGCGATATCTCTGTTTTTCAGGATGCTCTAGGATTCACTCCGAACTCTGTGTCAGAAGATCTCCATTCTAGTAATGGTCCCATTTCCTAGTGGTAGTCAATGTTCCCTCTAAGCTGTGGAGTGTTGTGAGCAAAAATTCTACTTTTGTGAGCTACTGGCATTAAAGTTGAGAGTGAGTGATTTGGCTGCTGCATAAACTATTTTGCTCTGGAGCCCTCCTTCCTGAGTTAAGACAAAGATGTGTGAGCCAGAGGCTAAAAAACTGTGAGCTAGCTCACACTAACTCAGCTTAGAGGGAACACTGGTGGCAGTAGACTAAAAGTTAAAAGCAACTAAATTATAGTGTCTCGGGTTCCTGGTGCTGGTGAAGAATCTTCTCTGTTGGATCCTGGAGAACTGTGCCTATCTAGGAGACACCAGTCATGGTCTAGATCTGGGGCCCCCAAACTTTTCCTGTTTACCAGCACCTTTGGAGTGCTGACACAGCGTGGTGAGTGAAATCACAAAATGGCTGCCCGAAAATGGCTACCGCGGGAGGTGGTGTCCGGGGGTATTGCCACAGCTCACCTTTAGTCACACAGTGAAGATCCTCGTGGGCTCGTGGCAGCTGCTCCCAAAGCAGTGGCCACCTAATAATTACAAAATTATGCCTGGGATAGAGAAGGTAGAGAAAGGAGGACTTTTCTCCTTTTCTCACAGTACAAGAACCCCTGGGCATTCCATGACATTGATCAGCAGTAAGCTTAGAACAGACTGAAAGAAGTCCTTCTTCACCCAAAGAATAGTTAGCATGTAGGATTCATTGCCGCAAGAAGTGGTGGTGGCAGCTACAAGCAGAGACAGCTTCAAGAGGGGATTCGATAAACATATGGAGCAGAAGTCCATCAGTGGCTATTATCTACAAGGTATAGAGGGAACACTCTGGCTTGGGCAGTGATGCTCTGTATTCTTGGTGCTTGGGGGGCAAGAGTGGGAGGGCTTCTGGAGTTCTGGCCCTGCTGGTGGACCTCCCGATGGCTGCTGGGTTTTGGCCACTGTGTGACACAGAGTGTTGGACTGGATGGGCCATTGACCTGATCCAACATGGCTTCTCTTACGTTCTTATGTCCGGGGCAGTGATGCTTTGTCATCTTTGGTGCTTGGGAGGCAAGAGTGGGAAGGCTTCTGGAGTTCTGGACCCACTGGTGGACCTCCTGATGGCCCCTGGGTTTTAATCACTGTGTGACACAGAGTGTTGGCTGGGTGGGCCACTAGCCTGATCCAACATGGCTTCTCTTATGTTCTTACCTCACAAGGCTGTTGAGAGGATGAAATGGGAGTGCTACATACACCACCCCAAGTTCACTGGATGAAAGGCTTGATGGGAAAAAAATGGGATAGATGGATAGATGGCTATGGGAGAATAAGGCATGACGTTTTAATATGCAGATTGTCACATTTACTTATAAACACGTGTTGAGTGCTTAGTGTTGGCATTTGGATTCTTCGTTGAGTTGGACTGGATGGGCCCTTGGCCTGAGCCAGCGTGGCTTCTCTTATCTTCTTATATTCAAAGCAACATTTTAAAAGGCTTCATAGCCAATCAAATTTCCACTGGCCAGCCAGAAGCCTTGCTGGGCAACACCCACTTTCCAAAAAAAACCAACACTTGGTGGGCACCAGCAAAGGTGTTGGTAGACACCATAACATTCATGGGCACCACGTTGGGTATCTCTGATTGGTATGTTTCAGTAGAGGGTAGCTTAATGTGTTTTCCCTCTTCCCCCCTCTATAGCATCACCTAAATCCCACAAGAATGGAGAAGGATCAACAGCAGAAGAAGGCCACCAGCCAACCTCCTGCCCAGCAGAAGCAGGCGCACCAGAAGAATCCTCCCAAAGACAAGGAGAAGGAGAAAGAAGGGGACAAGGAAGAGAAACCAGCCTCTGACAAGCCTTCAGGCTCATAAGGAGAAGGAGCGGCATTCGAACCCACGCAGGCTTCGGCATCCGTAGAACAACGGCCCAAGAGCAGATCCCTGTCAGATGAATAAATTGTCCTCGGCTCGCTGGCGTACCCAGGACTATGGCTCTTATCCTCCTTCTGCTTCTGCTGCCTCTTTCTCCGTAGGCCCTTTGTCCCGTCTTGGCTTCCTTTCGAAACTGAGACAGCACGGCCCACGGCAGAACGGGATCGTTACGATTAAGCAGCTCAGCCAGTCCGCGTTGGACGAATCGTCGGCCCAACCGAATCCATGTTCGAGATCCTCACCTGCCTGCCAACTGCTCTATTTATGCTTCGACAACGCACGGCTCGTCTCCCCGAGAGACACCCACTGTGACCCAGAGAACCATTTGTTCTGCCTTTGCTTGCTGAATTAAATCTTTGCAATTCATGACATTGCCATTTCTGGAGTCTCTCTGTCCATGGATAGTTTTTAAAGGTAGCACAGATGAAAGACTAGGCAGACAGTGCTTATATTCCAGGGAAGGGCCGTAGCTCAGAGGTGGCACACCAGTGGTTTGCGTGCTGAAGGTCCCAGGTTCAGTCCACGGCATCTCCGCCTGTTCTCCTCAACTCCATTATCTCACAACAACAGCCTTGTGAGGTACGCCAGACTGAGTGCTTGTGATAGCTCCAAGAGGGTTGGAACCCCTTCTGTATGAGCCTGGGACGTTTCAGTTTAGAAAAGAAACAGCTAAGGAGGGGATAACATGATAGAGGTTTATAAAATGATGTATGGAGGGGAGGGAGTGGACAAAGAGAATTTTTTCTCCCTCTCTGCAAAATACGAGAACTCGAAGGAATCCAGTGAAGCTGATGGGCAGTAGGTTCAGGACGGGAAAAAAGGAAAGACCTCTTTACACAGCAAGTGAATCAAATGTGGAATTTGCTGCCAGAGGATGTTAGGGATAACATTCCCCAGCTGGGGCTTGACAGGAAGAGATCCCCCCGCCCTTGATGCTGTGCACAACACTCTGATGTCACCCAGACATGACATCAGCACATCAGTCATGTCCGGGGGGTGACACTCTGCTTCTTGGGCAAAACTCTATGGTTTGAGGCTGTTTTTACCATACAGTTTTGCCCAAAAAGCGAAGCAACCTCACCAATGTGCTAACGTCAATTCTGGGTGACATCAGAGTATTGAGAGACATCCCTTCCCATGGTGACTAAGGGGAACCTCCACATTCAGAGGCATTAATCCTCTGCATCCCAGAGCAAGGAGGCAATGTCAGGGGAAGGCCTCAGCCTCTATATCCTGTTGTTGGCCCTCCTGAGGATCTGGTTGGCCACTGTGTGAGATAGGATGCTGGACTAGATGGACTGTTAGTCTGATCCACCAGGGCTCTTCTGATGTTCTTCTCAGGGGAAGGTCTCGGCCTCTATGACCTGTTGTTGGCCCTTCAGAGGACCTGGTTGGCCTCTGTGTGAGACAGCATAAAATCACAGAATGTTAGAGTTGGAAGGGACCTTGCAGATCATCTAGTCGAACCCCCTGCACTCTGCAGGAGCATAGCCAAAAGATAGCCCTACATACCTACAACATACCCAAAAGATGGTTGTCCAGCCTTCGCTTGAAAACGTCCAGCGAAGGAGCATCCGCCACCTCCTGAGGCATACTGTTCCACTGTTCAACCACTCTTACAGTTAGGAAGTTTCTCCTGATATCTAGCCGGTAACAACTCCCTTGTAATTTCCACCCATTAGATCTAGTCTTGCAATCCGGAGCAAGAGGGAATAGATCTGCTCCATCTTTTACATGACAGCCCTTCAGATACTTGAAGACTGCAATCATGTTCCCTCTAAGTCTTCTCTTTCCCAGCCTAAACATACCCAACTCTTTCAGCCTTTCCTCATAAGACTTGGATTCAAACCCTCTCACCATCCTGTTTGCCCTCTTCTGGACACGCTCGAGCTTGTCGACATCCTTCCTAAAGTGTGATGCCCAAAACTGGACACAGGACTCCAGGTGAGGCCTGACCAGAGCAGAATAGAGTGGAACTTTCAATTCGATCTCTGTCAAGGAAGTTCAAATGACTAAACTCGGGCTATTGTACTTTGGTCACATGAGAAGACGAGAGTCACTGGAAAAGACAATGATGCGAGGAAAAGCTGAAGGCAGCAGGGAGAGGCCCAACTTGAGATGGATCGACTCCGTCAGGGAAGCCATGGCCCCCGGTTTGCAAGCGCTGAGCGAGGCTGTGAATGAGAGGACCTTTCGAGGGTCATTAATTCATAAACTGGATCAGGCCCATAGCCAGGATTTTTTTTAAATCAGGGGGCCTTTAAATAAGTCAGGGGGCACCCTGCACACATCCCTAAAAGAGTGCCACAAATAAAATAAAAAACTGGAAATTGGGGGGGCCGGGCTGGATGGGAAGTCGGGGGGCTTGACAGTAAGTCGGGGGCCAGGCCCCAAGGTGCCCCACTGTAGCTACTGAATGCAACCAGCTGTTGCTCCACACACACACAAACACACACACACAAAACAACAACAAGAGATGATTTTAAGAACAAAGAAGCAGGTGTTCTTTAAGAACAAAGAAGCTGGAGGGGGCAGCAGTGGGAGGGGGCTTCTAGTGTCCTGGCCCCACTGCTGGACCTCCTGATGGCACCTGGTATATTTTGGCCACTGTGTGACAGAATGTTGGACTAGATGGGCCACTGGCCTGATTCACCATTGGCTTCTCTTATGTTCTTATGTTATGTTCTTAGGTGCCCAAATTAAACCTTTCTAGGATTTGGTTAAAAATATCCATAGGGTTGTGTGGGAAGAAGGAGTTTGACAACATAAGATTGGCGGCTTGCATGGGACGCCACGAAGGAGAAAGGGACTTGGCTTCAGGCCATTGGTAAGAACTGAGCGTCTCCTTCGTTCCTTTCTAAAGGAATGCACAGAGGGTGCCAAAACTGTATCACACCTGGCAATCGTGATGTGTTCTGGCCCCAGGTGCAGTTAGTTTATCTCCTGGTCAGAACCTAGTTTTTACCCGGCTCGTAGTTTTGAATGAAGTGAAGGCTGAAGGGCGGGTGTCTTCTGCTCTGCCCACTGACTCTCTTTGCATGAAACGGTGGCAAACGGCCTCACCGTTGAGAACAATATGGGGTGGACTGTTCTCTTTTTTTATTCGGACCTTGAGTTAGAACTTCACTGTGGCCTTGCATGGGGTTCCAGCTTTGACTCAGGTTTGGCACGTTCCATGAGTTCAGTTGCTAACGTGGATAAAATGGGTGCGGGAGGAGGAGGAGGAGGAGGAGAAGAAGAAGAAGAAGAAGAAGAGGAAGAAGAAGAAGAGGAAGAAGAAGAAGAGGAAGAAGAAGAAGAAGAAGAAGAGGAAGAGGAGGAGGAGGAGGAGGAGGAGGAGGAGATTGGATTTATACCCTGCCCTTCCCTCAGAGTCTCAAAGCAGCTTACAATCTCCTTCCCTTCCTCTTTTCCACAACAGACACCCTGTGACGTAGGTGGGGCTGAGAGATCTCAGAGAGAATGGCTCTTGAGAGAACAGCTCTGAAAGAACTTATGACTGACCCAAGATCACCCAGCTGGCTGCATGTGAAGGAGTGTGGAATCAAACCCAGTTCTCCAGATTAATGTCCTCCATTCGTAACCTCTACACCAGACTGGCCAACCAGTGTCCCCCGGCAACTGCCTGCCGTAAAAGACACGCTAGAAGTTGGAACCCACTGTCTTCAGGCAGTTGCCATGAAAGTCAGGTGACTCTTTAAAACGACACAGGCTTTTCCTCGTACTGGCTTTGACAAAGAAGAAGTTTTTTCGAAACGCGTCAGGCAGCTGAGTTTTGGTTGCAGAAGAACTTGCCGTACCTGGAGTCGAGCCACGAGAGGCATCTTCGGACAGAAAAAAAAAAATACACAAGTCCCTCTTAACTGTATTTATGCCTTCAGAATAGTTTGTGATATACCCAGGAAGGTTATGAATTAGATGAGGAGGAGGAGACTGGATTTACGCCCTGCCCTTCACTCTGAGCGGCTTTACAAACTCCTTTTCCCTTCCCCTCCCCACAACAGACACCCGGTGAGGTAGGTGGGGCTGAGAGAGCTCTCTCGAGGACTGACCTTGGGAGAACAGCTCTGACAGAAGTATGGCTTGCCCAAGGCCGTCCAGCAGCTGTAAGTGGAGAAGTGGGGAATCAAACCCGGTTCTCCCAGATTAGAGTCTGCGCACTTAACCACTACGCCAGACTGGTGTACAAGTATCGTTAAGTTGATTTAAGTGACATTATCTAGAAACTAGGAGTAAGGCCCGTTGTGGGAAGAAATACAGCGAGCTCTAGAAGGAAGCTCCAGGCTGTGGCTGGTGGGGCAGCAGAGGGAAGGGGGAAATAGAGGGAGGCAAGCCATGTTTCTTTCCTCCTGCTTAGCTATAAGGCAGGGCTGCCTCCAGTCATTTTGCTGCCCCAAGTGGGTAGTCTGGGAGGACAGCCTCATGGTAACAGGTATGGTTCCCTCCACCCCTGACTTATGTTGATTTGGGGCTATGCAGTGGCAGCTAAGGTAGAAAAGCACCTCCTCCTATGCCATGCCTTCTGGGTTCCAAGGGTCTGGAAAGTGGCTCCATAGCCAGTTACAGGGTTACCAACTCTGGGTTGGGAAATACCTGTAGATTTGAGAGGTAGAGCCTGGGGAGAGCAGGGTTTGGGGTGGAGAGCATGGTATAATTCCATACAGTCCATTGCCCAAAGCAGCCATTGTCTCCAGGAGAACTGATCTTGGTCATCTGGACATCAGTTGTATTAGCTGGGAAATTTTCTGTAGGGGAAATGATGTGCTGTGGTTGGGGAACACGGTGATTTCTGGGAGGTCTCCAGGCCCCACAAGGAGATTGGGATATGTATTTTACCTCTGGGCTCCCAACAGCAACAACAAACTGTTGAGAATGTTAGAGGCAAAGGCCAATCAGGCCGAATATGCAAATGACCTCTGTGTTCTGACTGGCTATTGGGGGGGAGAAGAAAAGCGAACTGTTTAGAATGTTGGAGGCGAGACTCAGGCAATGCAGCCAGTGGATAGGGACAGCTTCTGAGTGACAGATCACGGAGCCAAAGGCTGTGGGTGCCGTGTGGAATGTTCAGCAACACGCCACCACCAAGACAGCTTTATAATATAGGAGAGAGAGAGAATCTCCGATGTATGTTAGCACAGTGTGGTCTGTTTTTGTTCTACACCATCTTTCCCATGCGCTCTTTTCCTGGAGGTTGGCAACCCAAACAAAAGGCCTCCATTGGATGTCTAGCTCGAGGATGTGAGACAAGGCACTGCTGGCAGACAGATCATCCTCCGGAGGAGACGTCATTATGCCAGCGCCTCTTTAGGGAAAGCATGAGACAAGATTAGGCGGATTAAAGTAGGTGTTATCAAACCACTCATCTGCACCATCATCAAACTATTCATTCAACAATGAAGTGTGGGTTGTAACATGCTGGCTAACAGCATTTTGAGCATCTCCACCCTGGCTTAGCCAGCATTACCTTTGTTCGTTCCAGCCTGCCCAGGAAAAGTGTCAAGAGATGTCAAGGCTCATCTCCTTTCCCTCGTGTGCCTCTCCAACCTTCCCAAGTAGGTTTGCCAAGCTGCAGGTGAGTTTGGGAGATCTCTTGGAATGCTTTGGAGAACATGACTGCTTTGGAAGGTGAATTTTATGGTGTTCTATCCTGCTGAAGACTCTCCCCTCTGCAACTCCCAGTCCACCTGGGCTCTACCCCCAAATCTCATACAAACAGCCCTGCTGGATCGGACTGATGGTCCATCTAGTCCAGCTTCCTGTCTCACACAGTGGCCAACCAGTTCCTCTGGAGGGCTGACCACAGGGCATAGAGGCTGAGGCCTTCATAAGAACATAGGAAGAGCTTTGCTGGATCAGACCATGGGTCCATGTAGTCCAGCATCCTGTCTCACACAGTGGCCAGCCAGTTACTCTGGAGGGCCAACAACAGGGCAGAGAGGCCGAGGCCTTCCCCTGATAAGATCATAAGGAGAGCCCTGCTGGGTCAGACCAGTGGTCCATCTAGTCCAGCATCCTGCATCACACAGTGGCCAACCAGTTCCTCTGAAGGGCCCACAATGGGGCATAGATGCCAAGGCCTTCCCCTGATGTTGTCTCCTGGCTGTGGAATTCAGAGGTTTAGTGCCTCTCAACATGGAGGTTCCCTTCAGTCACCACAGCTAGAAGCCACTGATAGACCTATCCGCCCTGAATCTATCTAATCCCCCTTGAAAACTGTTTGTTCCTGTGGCCATTGCTACATCCTCTGTTGGGAATTTCCCAGTCTGGAATTGGCAACCGTATCCCTAGCCCACCCATTTGCTCTGGCCACTGTGCTCACTCTGTGGAGCGGTGGGAACAAAACTGGAGGGAAAGAGATGGCATTGTGTGGTGTTCTACCAAGTCCCCCAATCCCTGTGGTTAAAATCATAAAGATTAGGGGATTTACTAGAGCACTGTGTGACATCACGAGATCACTTCCGGGTACTCCCCTGGAAGTGACATCACAGTGTTGTGTAATGTCGTTTCCCAGTCTCTACCCCCAGATGGCTCCAACTGGCAACTGTACCTGGGAATGCCCCTTCATTCTTAGATGAATGTCAGGTCTTCCCGGATGCTGGTGGGGAGACTCCCAATCCTTCCTTGAGCTCTTCTGGTGTGATGTCATTACATTTCTGACATTGGGGGTGACACTCTAGATTTTGGGCAAAACTCTGGTTCTTTGTAGGAGCCAGTTTGGTGTCGTGGTTAAGTGCATGGACTCTAATCTGGGAGAACCGGGTCTGATTCCCCCACTCCCCCACTTGCAGCTGCTGGATGACCTTGGGCAAGCCGTAGTTCTGATAAGAGCTGTCCTTGAAAAAGAGCAGTTTCTGTCAGAGCTCTCTCAGCCCCACCTACCTCCCAGGGTGTCTGTTGTGGGGAGGGGAAGGGAAAGGAGATTGTGAGCCGCTCTGAGACTCCCTTGGGTAGTGAAGGGTGGGGTCAGGCCTGTAGCTACAATGGGGTATCTCGGGGCTAGCCCCCCTGACTAGCTGGCAAGGCCCCCTGACTTCCCATATAGCCCAGAATGCCATGGCCTTCTTCCCCAGATTAAATTGATTAGCCAGTGCCCCCTAAGAAATTTAAATGCCCCTGACTTAAAAATCCTGGCTACAGACCTGGGCAGGGTATACATCCAATCTCCTCCTCCTCCTCTTCTTCTTCTTCTTCTTCTTCTTCTTCTTCTTCTTCTTCTTCTTCTTCTTCTTCTTCTTCTTCTTCTTCTTCTTCTTCTTCTTCTTCTTCTTCTTCTTCTTCTTCTTCTTCTTCTTCTTCTTCTTCTTCGCCTCCAAAAGCATAAAGTTTTGCCCAAAATCTAGAGCATCACCCCAACATCAGAAACGTGATGACATTGCTCCCGGGTGACATCATCGCGGCGGTGCCAGTGGCGCCAGGAGAGGGTTTCTCAAGGGTAGGGCTTCCCCCCACTGGTGGATTGGGGCCCCTGAAATTGGGGGTATCCCTTGGCCCCACTGGGGTTTGCCAACCCTCTCTGCAGGGGTGCCAAACACATGGAAGGGTGGACAAGAATGGCCAGTTTCCAGGAGACCCTGACCCAGTGCTACTTTTCTGAATAGGGCTGCCAGCATCCAGGTAAAGGTAAAGGTAAAGGTTCCCTTGCTCGAAAGCCAGTCGAATCCGACTCTAGGGTTGCGGTGCTCATCTCTGTTTCAAAGCCGAAGAGCCAGCGCTGTCCGAAGACGTTTCCATGGTCATGTGGCCGGCATGACTGAACACCAAGGTGCACGGAACACTGTTACCTTCCCACCGAAGTGGTACCTATTTATCTACTTGCAATTTCTTGCTTTTGAACTGCTAGGTGGTAAACAATAAGGGACCACAGTAGGCAAAGAAGTCCCAGAGAACAAACACTGTGTAATAGTTCCAATTATTGAAAGCGGTACATAACAGTGATAAAGCAGCACACTTCAACAATCAAGTATAGTGCTTGCTCAATACAACTGGTTTCACAACTAGTACCAATTGGACACTTTATCACATGAATTGCACCGAGATAGCACTATAGTATAGTGTATGTGTGTGTGTGTCTAGACTTTTCGGCCTTCCCTCCTAGAGAAGGGGCTCCCACCTCCTCCTCCTCTTGGTTGCCCTTCTCTATATATACATATTTTTAGATATGGCAATCAGAACTGTGCACATTATTCCAAAGGAGGCTGCATGATAGATATCTACAAGCAGGGCTATTTCTGGGCAGGAGCGCACAGGAACGGAGTTCCGGCTGGCTCCCGAGTTGGCCAAGTCCAGCAGGAACTCATTAGCATAATAGGCCACACCCAACTTCAGAAACTCATTAGGATTGGTTACATTAGGGGGTGTGTGGCCTAACATGCAAAGGAGTCCCTGCTCCCAAAAAAAAAGCCCTGGGTTTTGACAACAAACAAGGTCAACAGACTAAGAAGCAAAAGGTGGGTGTGGCTGGATGACCACACTTCTGGTAACATGGGGGTGTGGCCCAATATGCTAATGACCTGTGCTGTCGGGGGTGCGGCCTAATATGCTCATGAGTTTCTGCTGTTGGGTGTGGCCTGTTATGCTAATGAGTTCCTGCTGGGCTTTTTCTACAAAGGAAGCCCTGACTGTATCTGTCAATCAATTCCCACGCAGCGGCACTCCACAGTTTCCTCCTACGCCAAGCCTTTTGAGCGGGAAACCAGTTACTTCCTTATATGGCAGATATGTAAATTGGAAGCCTTCTTCCACCAATCCTGCATCATGAGTCTACAGGGCATTAAACTATTGGCCGCTTTATTTTCAGCCTCTTTTCTAATCATCCCTAACACAGAGTTTGCCTTCTTCGCTGATGCAGAACACTGGGTTGACACTTGAGACCTCCATTACAGCCCCAAGATCTTTTTCTCTCCCAGTTTTGGAAAATTTAGACCCCATTGAAGTTGGGAGTTTTTGTCCCCAGTGAGTGCCGCTTTACGCTTACCTGCTTCATTTGCCACACTGTCGCCCACTCACCCAGTTTGTTGAGGGCCTCATGGTGTAGGGAGACAGTTTGGTGTAGCGATTAGGAGCATGGACTCTAATCTGGGAGAACTGGGTTTGATTCCCCACTCCTACACATGCAGCTGTTGGTGTGACCTTGGGTCAGTTACAAGGTCTTTCAGAGCTGTTCTCTCAAGAGCAGTTCTCAAAAGAGCTCTGTCAGCCCCACCTACCTCACAGGGTATCTGCTGTGGGGAGGGGAAGGGAAAGGAGACTGCAAGCCTCACTGAGATTCCTTAGGGTACTGAAGAATGGGATATAAATCCAACCTCCTCCACCTCCTCTTCTTCTTCCTCTACCTCCTCTTCCTCTTCTTGTTTGGTGTAGTGACTCCCAATCCTTCCTTGAGCTCTTCTGGTGTGATGTCATTACATTTCTGACATTGGGGGTGACACTCTAGATTTTGGGCAAAACTCTGGTTCTTTGTAGGAGCCAGTTTGGTGTAGTGGTTAAGTGCACGGACTCTAATCTGGGAGAACCAGGTTTGATTCCCCACTCCTCCACTTGCAGCTGCTGGATGACCTTGGGTCAGTCACGAGTTCTTTCAGAGGTGTTCTTGAAAGAGCAGTTTCTGTCGGAGCTCTCTTGGCCCCACCTACTTCACAGGGTGTCTGTTGTGGGGAGGGGAAGGCAAGGGAGATTGTGAGCTGTTCTGAGACTCTGAGTGAAGGGCGGGGTTATAAATCCAATCTCCTCCTCCTCCTCCTCCTCCTCCTCCTCCTCCTCCTCCTCCTCCTCCTCTTCCTTCTTCTTTTTCACACTCTTCACATTCAGCCTTGGGTTTCACCATCCTGAATGATTTTGGTTTTGTCTTGTAAGCCACCTTGGTAAAACTTGTGTGAGACGATAGGATATCTGTGTTTTAGAGACAGAGAACGTACCGGGATACAGGCACCTGGCTCTGTAGTTTGTGCTCCTCACCCTTCTGACTTGTCTGGATTCCTTTCCCCAGGCAGACCCCGGCCTCTTCCGTCAAAGGGGAGAGTCAGGCCCTGGGGGCTTCAGGCTCGAGTAGAGCTGGATCAGCCAGTCAGGCCCTGCCCTGAGCTGGCACACCCTTTCCTTTTCCACCCGCCCTCAGCTGGACTCTTGTTCCTTTTCTGTCTCTAGATGAGTGCTCCCTCTAAGCTGTGGAGTCTTGTGAGCAAAAATCCTACTTTATGAGCTGTCAGCATTAAAGTGACGAGTGAGTGGCTACTGTGTAGATTAGTTTGCTCCGGAGCCACCCTTCCTGCGTGAAGAGAAAAAAATCTGTGAGCCGGAGGCTAAAAAAACAGTGAACTAGTTCACACTCATTCAGCTGAGAGGGAACACTGCTTTAGACTATGAGTGTACATCAAGCATCAGGCCATTGGTCCATCTGGGTCAGGATTGTTGTCTCAGGCCGGCAGCGGGTTTCCAGGGGGTTGGGCACAGGTCTTTCATATCACCAGCTATGATGCCAGAGGGTTGGATCTGAGACCAAACCCATAGCTACATTGGGGCATTTGGGGGCCCTGCCCCCTTAATTAAAAGCCCCGCCCCACCAAAAAGCCATGCCAGCAACCTTATTTCGGACCATGGCCTAGGCGGTACTGGGCTAGCAGAAGGAAGGATTGTTGGAGATGTGTCGAAGGTGCCCTTCAAAGCTTTCTTGCCCTGCGGAAGGGAATCCGAAAGCCATTTGAATGCCTTCTGAAGGCAATGAAATGCCCTCTGAGCTGTTTTTCCCCCTAGGAACTGATGTGCTCGCCGCCATGTCCCTTGAATGGAAGAGCTAGAAACGGGCTCTGAGCCTCCCCCTAGAGACAGGTGTTCAGATTGATTTAATTAACCGCAATTTAACTGCCCCCTTAAAAATTTAAATGTCCCCCCCAAACAAACAAAAAAAATCCTGGATATGGGCCTATCTGGGACCCTTTGTGTGCCAAGCAGATCCTCGACCACCTAGCCAGAGCCCCTCCCCGACCACCCTCTTCCCTTGGCTTATACTCCAACAGAACCTGCCACCCCCTCCACTGTGGTTCCTCTTCTTTTAAACGCCTGACTCAGTTGGCAGTCCCAGGAGGCTTGCTGCCCCATCAGCACTCTCTGTATGACCGAAGGTTGCCAACTTCCATGTGGGGCCTGGAGATCTAGAATCACAACTGGAGATCATTTCACCTGGAGAAAATGGTTGTTTCAGAGGGTGGCATGATACCCTGATGAGTCCCTCCCAGAAGAAGGAGGAGAAGGAGGAAAAGGAGAAGGAGAAGAAGAGGAGGAGGAGAAGTAGAAGAAGAGGAGGAGCAGGAGAAGGAGAAGCAGTAGAAGAACAGGAGGAGAAGGAGAAGAAGAAGAAGAGGAGGAGGAGAAGGAGAAGGAGGAGAAGGAGGAGGGGGAGGAGAAGAAGAGGAGGAGGAGGAAGAGGAGGAGGAGGAGAAGTAGAAGAGGAGGAAGAGGAGGAGAAGCTGGTCTTTATACCCCATTTTCACTACCCGAAGGCGTCTCAGAGCGGCTTGCAATCTCCTTCCCCTCCTCTCCCCACAACAGGTGCCCTGTGAGGTAGGCAGGGCTGAGAGAGCCCTGAGAGAAACTGCTCATGAGAGAACAGCTCTGAGAGAACTGTGACTGACCCAAAGTCATGCCAGCTGGCTGCACGTGGAGGAGTGGGGAATCAAACCCGGTTCTCCAGATTAGAATCTACTGGTCTTCACCATGACACCAAACTGGCTTCCCAACCATCCCCGGCTTCCCCCAAATCTCCAGGAATTTATCTGCCTGGAGTTGGCAACCCACCTATTCTGGGGCTGTGAAGGTCTGGCTGACTCTTTCTCTTGGTGGCTCCACTCTGATGTCCAAGTGGGCAGGAACATCCAGATTCCTTCCTTCAAGGAGTAAGTGAGGCATCCGGCTGCCATGGAGTTATAGGATGAGGCTCATCTAATCTCCAGAGTACAGAGAGTGGACTCTAAGTAGGGGTGCCAGCCTCCAGGTGGGACCTGGGGATCCCTTGGAGTTACAGCTCATCTCCATACAGAGATCAGTTCCCCTGGAGAAAATGGATGCTTTGGAAGGTGGATTCTAGGCTGTTGTGCCCCACTGAGGTCCCTGTCCTCCCCTGGGCTCCACCCCCACATCTCTAGGGATTTCCCAACCCGGATCTGGCAATCCTATCCCCCCATCCCCTGCCGGTGGCCGGGGAGGACCTGTCAACCATTACTCTACAGCATTATATCCCATTGAGGCACCAGGCTCAACCATCCCCAGCCTCCAGCCCCCAAATCTCCATGAATTTCTCAGCCTAGAATTGGCAACCTTTCTTGCAAGGCTCTCATCTCCTGCTTCCACAAATTTGTGGATTCCCTGCATTGCACAGGGGGTTGGACTAGATGGCCCTGGAGGTCCCTTCCAACTCTATGACTCTAAGTCACTGCTTCCCAAGGAACTGAGGAAAAAATGGGAAATCACCATTTAAAGCCATCAATGCTAGTGGCCATCCTAGATGGAGCTGGCCTTTTTCTTCACTGCTACACACGGCCAACGTTTTCTTTGAGCTGTCCACCACGACCCCAAGATCTCTTTCCCTCTCAGTCGCCTCCAGGTCAGACCCTTCCATGTATATTTGAAGTGTGATCTGAAGTGCGTCCTCCCACACTTACCCAAGCTGAGCTTTACCTGCCATGTTGCTGTCCACTCCTGCAGTTCGGAGAGGTCCTCTTGGAGCTCCTCACCGTTTGCCTGGCTTTTCATCATCCTGAATAATCTGCAGGCTTGGCTGCTGCACTGCTCACCTCTGATTCCAGGTCATCTATGATCGTACCCGTTCTTCTAGGACTCCACCGTGTTGTCCACTCCCAGGGTGAGAGCTGTCCTACTCACCACTTCCTGTTGTTTTATCAGTTGTGAATCGATAGGAGTGCCTCTCCTCTCATCTAATGACTGCTGTGTTTACGGAGAAGTTTTTGGCAAGGGATATTGTTGAAAGATCTTTTGGAAGTTCTTCATCCCCCTCTTTTAAGAAGTACTCGTTAGTTCTTAGAACAATGGCCTCCAGTGTGATGCTCATGGGCATTATGGTGCCCATCAAGCCTTTTGCTGGTGTCCACCATGTACTTTTAAAACGTGGGGCTTTTTCAGGGCTTCTGATTGGCTGTGCATATTAATAAGGCATCCTGGCCTGAAAGCGTCCGCCTGAAAGGCTAAAGAGTTTTATGTACCCTTGCTCCCTGACATTTTGTGGTTGGCTCCACCACCTCATGTGACGGCCATTTTGTGGTCGGGCCCACCACCCTGTGTCAGAATTCCAAAGGTGCCTTCAGGCTCAAAAAAGTTGGGGACCCCTGCCTTAAAATGTCTTCTCTGTCCACCCCTACTTTGGGAAGAAAGAAGGGGTATAAATAGATAGATATTTGACTCAGCTCTTCAGACACTTCCTGTGAATTCACTTCAAAAAGGATGCGGACGGAACGGAGTGGGTGCAGAGGAGAGCAATGGGGATGATCGGGGGCCTGGAGACCAAGAAGCCCAAGGCTGAAGAACTTGGGAGTGTTCAGTCTGGAGAAGGGGAGGTTGAAGGGGAACAGGATATGGCTCTCTTGAAGTCTTTGAACGTCTGGGACTTAGAGGAGAGCAGGGAGCTGTTCCTGTTGGCAGCAGAGGAGAGGACTTGCAATAATGGGTTCAAATTAAGGGCAGGAAGGTCCTGGCTGGGTATTAGGAGAAACTTCTTTACAATAAGAGCTGTGCCGCAGTGGAGTCAGCTGCCTGGGGAGGTGGCGAGCTCCCCCTCCCTGGCAATCTTCAAGCAGCGGCTGGACAAACCCTGGTCAGGGATGCTCTAGGCTGATCTTGCATTGAGCTGGGGTTGGACTAGATGGCCTGTATGGCCCCTTCCAACTCTGTGATTCTAGGGTTCTATAATTGGCAGCTCCAGCATGGGTCTCTCTCTGTGTTAAGTGCTGTCAAGACACTCCTGACTTATGGGGACCCCACTGCTTTCACGCATGCTAAATAAAGCAGCTTCGGTCCACTTCAGTGACTGCTTGCAAGTGGATTTTGCCGTTTCGCACAATAAAATCCAGTTGCAAAGTGCATTGAAGCTGGATTGCAAGTGTGTTCTTTAGTGTGTGTGGAAAGCACCCTCTATGACTCAAGGACCCCCACAATGCCCAATTATCAATGGTCTTGCTGAGGTCTTGCAAACTGAGGGCCGTGGCTTCCTTTGCCAAGTCAGCCCATCTCGTGTTGGGTCTTCTGCTTTTCCTGTTGCTTTTGCCTTTCTCTAGCCCGATCGTCTTTCCCAGTGAGTCTCTCGTCTTCTCATGATGTGACCAGAGTACAATAGCCTCAGGCTAGTCATTTTAGTTTCTAGGGAGTGTTCAGGCTCAATTTGATGTACCTATATATTCCCCACAGTGAAAACATGCAGTCAAGCCAACCAACCAACCAACCAACCAAACAAACAACTAATCAATCAATCAATCAATCAATCAATCAACCAACTAACCAACCAATCAACCAACCAACCAACCAACCAACCAATCAGCCAGCCAGCCAGCCAGCCAGCCAGCCAACCAACCAACCAGCTAGCCAGCCAGCCAGCCAGCCAGCCAACCAACCAACCAACCAACCAACCAACCAACCAACCAACCAACCAGCCAGCCAGCCAGCCAGCCAGCCAACCAACCAACCAGCCAGCCAGCCAGCCAGCCAGCCAGCCAACCAACCAACCAACCAACCAACCAACCAACCATCCATCCATCCATCCATCCATCCATCCATCCATCCAGCCAGCCAGCCAGCCAGCCATCCAGCCAGCCAGCCAGCCAGCCAACCAACCAACCAACCAACCAACCATTCATTTTATCTGTCACCTTCCTTTCTTCCTTAAATTGTTCTCTTTTAGAATCAAGATTCGGGGGTATATAGTATCTTGCTTCACCTCTTATGAAGTTGGAGGAGTTGGAGAAGGGGGGAAAAACCAAAACAAGAGTCTCGAAACACGTGAGGCAGGCTATGCAAGCAGAAGAAGATTTATTGATATACATAGATTGAAGAATGGGTTCTGGCTATTACATTACCAATTCATTCAGTAGCGTAACAAACAGTAACCTCTCCGACAGAAGAGATCTATCACCAGCGAACAGAAAGACAAATGGGAGATGTTGTTCTGGGTTTTTTTGGCCAGAAGAGGAGTCCTACCACCAGTAAAGCAACATGTCAAGTTCAAGACTGCAAGGGAACGAATCCACTGTACATTGATATTAACGAGACATCTTAAAGAGAAGCTGAACTTTTGAAGCATTGGATCCATCACCAGCTCAGAAGATGAAAGAAATCAAACCAAGGTCCAATCCACAACGTTTTGGATTCGAATTTTGCAATGAAGCCACCTACGAGTTGACATTTTCTGAGGGTCTTGGTATATCGAGGCCCTTCTCATGCTTGAACTTGTGTGAAAAATTCGGAAGTCACTGCCTTCTGCAAGGATCTTCCAAATAAGGGTTGATCCAAGAGAAGGCGAGTGTTGATCCTGATTCATAAGATCTATTCCCCGCAAGCACCCAGAAAATGATCTTCTATTTATAGTGACTTCATCTCAGGATTGTCATGGAAAGAGAGTCGTGTGAATTTGACCTCGGGCACAATTAGCATGAACTATAACTATGTCCAAATTAAACATTGGCTGACATTTCAGAATTCCAACATATGCATTTCATTTCCAGACCATTTCCCAGTTTTCTTTAGAATTCTAAAGTTAAATATACTTCAACTCTTAACATTTTGTCGATCATTCTCACAACGATTCCTAAGGCAATACAATCCTTAAGGCAACATAACCCCCCATCCCACCCCCAAAACCCGCAGTCTTTGAAGTTAAGAGCACTGGAAAATTTAATATTTTTTTGAAATTTTTTTGCTACCATCTTTAAGAGAGAACAACAACAAAAAAATATGCTGGTATATCCGTCCCCCTCAAAATAATTTGTTTGAATATTAGCCGAATTTGAAAATGCCTTTTGATCTTCCTGGTCACTGGCGTTGAAAGAGAGCTTTGTGTAGATCAGTATATCCGTTCAGCACAACCCAGAGATTGATTACATTAGATTAAATTGGGGTTTGGGGGTCAGTACAACAGCAGGCCAGGTCAACATGCTATCTGTTCATGCCTTCAATATACCTTCATGAGACACACTCGTGAAATTCTCCCCATCCAAATTTATCCCCAGAGGTTGGGGTTTCCAGTTAACTGATCTTTCCCCCCACAGCTGCACTGACCAATCAGCAGTCTGCAGCCCTGCCAGGTTTGCTTTTCACATATCATTCAGATCCCTGAGCACACCCAGTTCGTTGCGCAGTTTTCAGATCCTGCCTTTGGTTTCCTTTCATGGGTCACTGATGCGCTAAAGCCCATGTGGTAACCGGCTTAAATCTTCATGCAAAAAGGAATCCAAATGGGATTGCATCAAGTCAAGGCTCTTTTTGTGACAGGAACTCCTTTGCATATTAGGCGACACCCCCCCTAATGTAGCCAATCCTCCAAGAGCTTACAGAGCTCTTCTTACGGGGGCTACTGTCAGCTCTTGGTGGATTGGCTACGTTAGGGGTGTGTCGCCTAATATGCAAAGGAGTTCCTGCTATCAAGTTCTCCAGTCTCCCGTTTGCACCGAGACTAAGCGCATCAGTCACCTGTATGGAACTTTTAAAGGGTCCATGAGCTGAAAACTGCCACAAACAAGGTGCTCCTTTCAAGATTTATTGATTGTCCGTGGAAGGTAGGCAGATCACAACACTGGTTAGAGAGAACCTGCGGAATGACAGCAGGATGGAATGGGGGAGGGGGCTATCTTTGCACCCTAGTAGTCATCATAATAGTCATCCATATCCATGTACTCCAGGTCCAGATAATCACAAGGACACACCTGTGAACACGGGGAGCATGGATTTACACATATCGGAGAGGTGGGGATCTGGCAGTAAGGACGACAACACGGCTGGGCACAAAGAGGTCTGGGGTACACACACTGAGGGCGAGGTAGTATACATTGAGGTTGGCATGGACTCACACAATACGGGCGACATGGGCTCAAGTACCGAGGCCGGCATGGACTCACACAGTATGGCCGACATGGACTCAAACATGAAGGCCGGCATGGACTCGGGCAGTATGGGCGACAGGGAATCACACACTGAGGTGCACATGGACTCGGACAGTAAGGGCGAGAGGGAATCACACACTGAGGCGCACATGGACTCGGACAGTAAGGGCGGCAGGGCACCACACACTGAGGCGCGCATGGACTCGGACAGTAAGGGCGAGAGGGAATCACACACTGAGGTGCACATGGACTCGGACAGTAAGGGCGGCATGGAGAGACACACTGAGGTGCACATGGACTCACACAGTAAGGACGGCATGGAGACACACACCGAGGCCTACAGTAAGGCCTACAGGGGTCCACATATCTGGGCCTGCAGACAGGGGCACAGGGACGGCACACCCTCTGACAAGGGTCATATTTAGAAGGGCACTTGACGCCGCCTGGTCTCATGTAGAGGGAAGAGTCGTGTGATGGTAGACAATCTGGGCTCTGCCGGATCAAGACATTGAGGCCGCTGTCCGGGAACTGGAGGTGTGACACGTCCACGAGGTCGGGATTCAGTTGATGGAAGTACATCTTGCGAGTCCTGAGGAACCCAAAGAAAATTCAACCGGAGAGGCTTAGCTCTAGAGGTGACATTCGATCGCTCAAAGTTTCAGTACAAAATAATGCCAGTTGGGATAGTTCAGGAAGGTGCTTTAAGAAAGGGAACTGGATTGTGTGGACTATACTGCTGTGTATTTCCCTGACATGGATGGCTCAGGCTAGCACAATCTCGTCGGATCTTGGCTGATCTGCAGGGTGCTTCCTGTTTAGTACTTGGATGGGAGACCACCAAAGAAGTCTCTTGCCCTGAAAATCCACTGAAGAAACCATAAATAACTGGACTGCGACTCAATGGCCATTTCTACCACCACCATAGTATGTGTGACATCTCTGCTACATGCATCATCTTGCTCTCTCTCCGTTGTTTTCTACTTATGTCATGCCAGTTCGGCAATGCTTAACATATCATTGCTTTGGTTACTGGCTGAGTTCTGGATTCACTTCAAGGTGTTGGCAATAACCTTTAAAGCCTTACATGGCCTGGGACCAACATATCTGAGGGACTGCCTCTTCCTATATGTGCCCCGAAGAGCATTACGCTCTATGGATCAACATCTCTTGGTGGTCCCTGGCCCAACAGACGTCTATCTTGCCTCCACTAGGGCCAGAGTTTTTTCTGCCCTGGCCCCTGCCTGGTGGATCATGCTCCCTATTGAGATCAGGGCCCCGGGGGACCTTCTTCAGTTCCACAGGGCCTGTGAGATGGAGCTGTTCCACCAGGCCTTTGGCTGAGGAGGCAGGTGTCCATAAATGGCCTCCCTGATGTGTCTGTCCCCTGTCTTCCACCCAATGATACCTGGCTACTTATCTGTACTAAAGAGCCAGGAAATCCTCTCCCAACCACTCATTTTTTGACATTGGGCTGTGACCACCAATTTTAGTGTTGTATTGTTGTATTTAAATTTTAATCGTATTCATTACATTACTGTATGTTCACCACGAGAACCATCCACTGAGAATGCAACTCATACATAAACATGACTATCAGGACTTTTAAGAAAAAACCCAGCAGGAACTCAGTAGCATAATAGGCCACACCCATCAGCAGAAACTCATTAGCACATTAGGCCACACCCCGACAGCACAGCTCATTAGTATATTAGGCCACACCCCCATGTTACCAGAAGTGTGGTCATCCAGCCACATCCACCTTTTGCTTCTTATTTTGTTTACCCAGGGCCTTTTTGTAGCAGGAACTCCTTTGCATGTTAGGCCACACAGCCCCAATGTAGCCAATCCTAATGAGTTTCTCCTGTTGGGTGTGTCCTGTTATGCTAATGAGTTCCTGCTGGGTGTGGCCAACTTGGGAACCAGCCGGAATTCCGATCCTGTGCGTTCCTGCCCCAAAATAGCCCTGATGTCTATCCATTTTTTGAGCCAGCAAACTACCTAAGACCACCTTAAGAAACTGATGCTTGGTGGCAGAGCAAGATTTGACTGCAGCGGCAATTTAAAGACCAACAAGAATTTCCAGGGTACAAACTTTTAAGAGTCAAAGCTTTCTGACAAAGGGAATGCTGACTCTCAAAGGCTTATACTGTGGGAATCTTGTGGGCCTTGAAGGTGCTACTGGATTTCATCTTGCTCTTCTACTGCAGGCCAACACTGCTACCTACCTGGTGCTCTATGGGATGCTCATAAGAGCATAAGACCCCTCTTGGATCAGGAGTAGAGCAGAACCTTTATTGGCATATAACTTCTTGGATCAGACCAATGGACCATCTCATCCAGCATCCTGCTTCTCAAAGAGGCTGATCAGGTGTCCTAGAAGGCCCATAGCAGGGGCACAGAGTTCAGTGCCTTCTGCTGCTGCTACCCACCTGCCCCCAGAAGCTGGTACTCAGAGGTCTATTGCTTCCAAACGTGGAGGTCCTATTTAGCCATTGTGACTCAAAGCCATCGATGGATCTCATCGCCATGAATTTGTGCAATCATGTTTCAAGGCCATCTAAATTTGTAGCTATCGCTACAACCGGTGCCAGTGAGACCCACAAGTTAACAATACATTGTGTGAAGAAGTATACCCGGCATCTACCACTCAGGTCTGATCCTGGACTCCCTCTCCCAGTCCTAAATCTAAATCTATTGCTTGTCAGTTTGCTCTCTCCAAACTCTGACTATTTAAGGAGACTTTTTTTGTGGGGGGGGGAGAACAAAGTTTGAGTCCAGCGACACCTTTAAGACCAACCAAGTTTTATTCAAGGCATAAGCTTTCGTGAGCACGCACACTTTCCAGATACAGATTGGGGGCAGCAGAGATGCATCTCACCCACCTACTCATACCCCCCAAATGCTGTTGGTCTCTTAGGTGCCACTAGACTCAAATCTAGGGGTTCCAATGATGTAGTTTCTCATGGTCTCTGAAATGCCATGGGGCCATGCAGATGGAATCGGCAAGATTGGCACATGAACCTTTCCTTTATAAATGAAACCAAAGACAGCTAGTGGGAGAGCCATGCAAAGAGAAATCCCACCATGACAATAGACCAAGTGCAAACAGAAGAACACATTGCATTTCTGGGTATCTGGTCACATCAGAAATGCCTTATTTGGGGAAAAAAATCAGAAAAAAGGAAGAAAGGAGGAATATAAATACATTGTTTCCGCTCCAGACCAGAACTTCCAAAATCTGGCAAGAAATTGAGAAGATGAGAATTTTGGAAATGTTTCTCAAGTAAAACTGGTTTTGGAGGCAAGTGTGCAAAGCTTGTTCTTCTCTTGTTACAGGTTGGCCTCCACTGACAGTTACTACCAGTGTTCCCTCTAAGCTGAGTGAGTGTGAGCTAGCTCACAGTTTTTTAGCCTCTGGCTCACCCATTTTTGTCTTAGCTCAGGAAGGATGGCTCCAGAGCAAACTAATTTATGCAGCCGCCAAATGGCTCGCTCACAGCTTTAATGCTAGTAGAATTTTTGCTCACAGCTTAGACGGAGCATTGATTACTACTACACAGCCTTCTAAAAGCATTGCATTAATACATACACCTAGGGCTTTTTTTCTTTTCTTTTCTTTTTTTGAAAAAGAGGTGCCGGAACTCTCAAGAGGAAAATGGAGTTTTCAATCAATCAATCTAATTATTTATTTGATTTATACCCTGCCCTGAGCCTGCCCCTGTGGGGAAGGCAAGGTATAAATCAAATAAATAAATAAGTAAATAAATAAATAAATATCCTGGAAACTCATGAACGTTTAAACAATTTAAAAAAGAATTTTGTCAAAGATGTTCCGGAACGCTGTTCCGGCACGTTCCACAAGAAAAAAAGCCATGCATACACCTTCCCCCAGCCAACCCCCATGATAAATACATACAACTCATCATTCCTGGCTGGTTCCTTTGCCTCCTCTCAGCTAAGAATGGGTCCTTCTTCTGGGACAAGAAACCTCCAACTGTCCTGTGACCTTAGCTGAGCAGAGCGGTAGGACACAACTCATGCCTCCGAACGAGATGAGAGCAAGGACAGAGTGAACCTCAAACCACGACAGTGCAACTTACCGTGTGTTTGTTCCCGAAGCAGATGACTTAGTGCGATGGTTTGTCATTGACCGGGAGCGGAGACCTTATATACTGTGTGCCTAAGCCTCGTGGCAATGCCATGCTGCAGGACAAATAATAATAACATCTAATTCAGGCACGACCCACTGATGTTTCCTGCAGTTCTTTCTCCAACTGATCATTAAAAAATATCTCCTCCACCATGGTGTTAGCTTCTGGCAAGTTAGGAAACTCATTGCACTGACTCCCAAGTGGAAAAAACAGTTTATCTTGCAATTTTATTAATCTGTCATTACGTTTACTCAATGCCTCTGAAGGAGACTTGAACTTCCAGGAATGTGCGGAGAGGACTGCTTTCCCTCACGTTCCAGGACACTGACCACAACAGGTTTTCTTGGCCTTCTCCTCAGAAGGGACAACCACAGCCTTCAGAGAGAACTTCTCATCATCTTGGCATTGAAACTTGCAGCTTCTTGTTCTTCCTTCTCCTCACCTTCTTGTTGTTCTTGCTCTTCTTCTGATGTTTTGGCTGAGGAGGGACCCCCACATTTGATTGTACTTCACTTTTGGAGAAGTCACTTTGAGAGCAATGATAGTCTTGAAGTAGAGTTCCCAGATCCCTGCCTGGGGGCGGGGAACTCACTACTTTGGGATTTCTCCCCTCAAGCGCCATTCAACCAGTTGGTGGGAGACTTACCAGCAGCAAACTGAAGCCTAGGCCTCTGTCACTGGAGACACAGCAATGTGTCACCACATTGGTGGCAACTTGGGGATATTCTGGTATTTGGGCAAAAGCTCTATGGTAAAAATGGGTTCCACTGTAGAGTTTGAGAATCCAGTCTGGTCTTTGCAGGAAACCTAACAGTGGAGAAGTCTTGAAAGATGGCTGTCCAGCCTCTGTCTGAAGACTTCCAGTGAGTGAGCATCCCCCCAATCCCATAATTGTTTCCATTGCAGAACCACTACTACTGTTGTGAAGTTTCTCTAAGGAAAATATACTCTCCCACATCTCAGGCCTTTCCAATCTAGTCTTGCCCTCTGGTGCTGAAGGAAATGAGCTTTTGCCCTATGAGAATCCTTCAGGCGTTTGAAGACTACGTATGTATCTCACCTCAGTTTTACTCTGCTCTGGTTAGAGCTCACCTAGAGTATTGTGTTCAGTTTTGAGCACCACAATTCAAGAAGGATCTAGACAAGCTGGAATGTATCCAGAGGAGGGCAACGGAGATGGTGAGGGGTCTGGAGACCAAGTCCTGAGGAAAGGCTGAAGGAGCTGGGTTTGTTTAGCCTGGAGACGAGATGACTGAGAGGTGATATGATAACCCTCTTCAAGTACTTCAAGTACTCTCCAGAGTCTCAGGAAGAGGTCTTTCCTATCACCTGCTGCCTGGTCCTTTGAACTGGAGATGGCGGGGATTGAACCTGGGGCCTTCTGCATCCCAAGCAAATGCTCTGTCACTGAGCCACAGCGCATCCAAAATTTATTCTGAATTCCCTGCAGAACATGTTTGCCCCTCTGTGTCAGCACTGCACGTGTGCACAGATGTGTCCTGAAAGGCACCACATCCAAACCTTCACCATCTTTGGTTTCAATGCCACTCATTCTTATTGTCAACATAAAACATCCTTTTCTTCCCCTATGCCACCAGTGTGCACAGGATACAAAAACAATGTTGACAATTTAACTGCTTCAAGAAGAAGAAAAGGCACGTTGTCATTGTTGTTTAGTTGCACAGTCGAGTCCAACTCTTTGCGACCCCATGGACCACATCATGCCAGGCCCTCCTGTCTTCCGTCATACTCCAAAGTTTCCTTAATTTCATGTTTGTTGCATCGATAACACTGTCTAACCATCTCACCTTTTGCTGTCCCCTTCTTCTTTGACCTTCAGTCTTTCCCAGCATCAGGGTCTTCTCCAGTGAGGGCTCCCTTCTCATTTGGTGACCAAAGTATCTGAGCTTCAGCTTCCATATCTGGCTTTCCAGGGAACAGTCAGGGTTGATTTCCTTTAGGGCTGACTGATTTGACCTCCTTGCAGTCCAAGGGACTCTCAAGGGTCTTCTCCAGCACCATAATTCCAAAGCGTCTATTCTTCGGTGCTCAGCCTTCCTTATGGTCCAACTCTCGTAGAAAAGGCATGAGAGAGCAGCAAACACTGCAAAAATATAAACACAGGGGGCCGTTTCTCACGAGGGAAAAGATAAATGAAAACGGGGATGCTTCGACTGAAACGGCAAGCTTTCCAAACCCAGTCACCTCAGTAAACCCCATACCAAGAAGGATCTTGGAGCAATCACACATGCACCATCACATTCTAATTGCTTCTTTGCAGGGTCCTCTCAATGCACATGAGTAATTGTTGAAGTCAAACCAGAACTGGGAAGAAGAGGAGCAATATTTTCAGAACGAGTCAGGATTGCGTTGGATTGTGATTGTGGGAGACACAGGTTCAAATCCCCGTTCTGCTACTAAGTTTATTGGATGCTGATGGGTCAGCGTCTCTCCTGTGAATGCGGCCTCAGCCTAACCAATTTGACAATGCAGAATGAGAAGAACTGCATGTACTGCTCTTGGATAGGGAAAGAGAGAGAGAGAGGAAGAAGAAGAAGAAGAGGAGGAGGCAGAGGAGAAGGAGGAGATTGGATTTAAACCCCATCCTTCACTTGGAGTCTCAGAGTGGTTTACAAACTCCTTTCCCTTCCCCTCCCCACAACAGACACCCTGGGAGGTAGGTGGGGCTGAGAGAGCTCTTTCCAGAACTGTCCTTGAGAGAACAGCTCTGACAGAACTATGGCTTGCCCGAGGTCATCCAGCCGCTGCAGGTGGAGGAGTGAGGAATCAAACCTGGTTCTTCCAGAGTAGAGTCTGCACACTTAACCACTACATCAAACTGTGAAAGGGAGGGAGGGAGAGAGGGAGGGAGGAAGGAAAGAATCAGTGCTGGAATAGAATAAGGGGAATTCATCAATATATCTAATTCTTAACATGGCCAAATTGGTGGATATTTAAATCCAGAGACTGGAGCCATGATCTGTTTCCCCTTCCTCCCTGATTTGGGGATGGGCACACAAATAAAAGCTGAATAAGATTGGCTTTTATTCAGGAGCACCTTATCAGCAGCCAAATCAGATTAGAGACTCTGATTCAGCTGAATACATACTTTAAAAATGTCAAATGCACGCCCCTGCTCTGAATGTGGGTGTTCACAAGTTACACTGAACACTCATACAATCCACAAACACTGTACACTTGATTATACATGCTAGGGTTACCAACCTCCAAGTGGAGCCTGGACTTCTCCCAGAACTATAGCTGATCTCTAGACTGTAGAGATCAGTTCCGGGCTCACCATCTTTGGGTTGTGAAATTTCTGGAGATTCAGGGGATGGAAAGAGGAGGGAGCTCAGCTGTATATAAAGTTATGGACTCCACTCTCCAAAGCAGCCATTTTCTCCAGGGGAACAGCTCTCTGTATCCTAAAGATCATTCATAGTTCTGGGAGGTCTCCACATCTCCAGTCCTCACTTGGAGGTTGGCAACCCTGTCAATTCACAGGAGGAAATGACAGCTTTGGAGGGCAGAATCTAAGGTCAACAAATTCCTTTTGAGCACCTTCCCATTTTCTCAAGCACCACCCCTAAATCTCCTGGAACTTCCCAAGCTGGAGATAGTGACCCTAATAAGGAAATAATTCTCCCAAAGTGTAATTAACATGTGGAATTCACAGCCACAGGAAGTGGTGGCAGCGATAAGCATAGACAGGGATTGAATCAACATATGGGGCAGAGGTCCATCAGTGACTATTAGCCAGAATGTATAGAGGGAACACTCTGTCTGGGGCAGGGATGCTCTGTATTCTTGGTGCTTGGGGGGGCAAGAGTGGGAGGGCTTCTGGACCCACTGGTGGATCTCTTGATGGCACAGGGTTTTGGCCATTTAGTGTTGGATTGAATGGGCTACTGGCCTGATCAACATGATTTCTCTTATTTTCTTATGTCTGCTCTGTGATGCTTTGTCTTCTTGGTGCTTGGGGGGGGGGCAAGAGTGGGAGGTCCTCTGGAATTCCAGCCCCATTGGTAGACTGCCTGATGTCACTTGGGTTTTGGCCACTGTATGACACAGAGTGTTGGGCGGGATGGGCCACTGGCCTGATCCAACATGGCTTCTCTTATGTTCTTAAAACACGTGTTGAATAATTGTCAGGTTACAGCTGACTGTGTGATTTAAACTGTATATTTATCCAGACACTAGTCCCTGAATTCCTTTTTAAAGTTAACACACATCAGCTTTTCCCCTACAAAGAGGCATAGGTATGGACATGCAGGAAATATAAGCATTCACTGTGACACACGGAAAGGACTTGTGAGGCAGGCCCCTCAGCTAAAGCCACATCTGTGGCCTGATAAACCGTACTCTCCCCCCCTCTTTCTTTGTCCCTTGTCAGCACACCAATAGCTTTGTTGGAAGAACTAGCTTTCCTTTTAGGCACTTATGCCAGCCACATAAAGTACACCAGCTACCTAAAGGACGAAGAGATGTGAGATACTGCTTTAAAAAGTATGAAAACCAGCAGGGTGTAGTGATTAGAGTATCATGTCATGTTCAGGGAGGCCCAGGATCAAATCCCCACGTACCCTAGAAGATCACTGGGGGACTTTGGGCCAGCAAAGTGTTGGGGAAATTGGAGGTGCAATTGGCATAGCAGTGACACCGTCTGAAGAAGTGAGCAGTGACTCCTGAAAGCTCATCCCCTTCCACAAATCTTGTGAGTCTTTAAGGTGCCAACAAAAGTCCGCATGGTCAAAGCAATGGTATTCCCAGTAGTAATGCATGGCTGCAAGAGCTGGACCATAAGGAAGGGAGTGTCGAAGAATAGATGCTTTCGAATTATGGTGCCAGAGAAGACCTTGAGAGCCCCCTGGACTGCAAGAAGATCAAATCAGGCAATCCTAAAGGAAATCAACCCTAACTGTTCCCTGGAAGGCCAGATACTGAAGATGAAGCTCAAATACTTTGGCCACCTAATGAGAAGGGAGCATTCACCGGAGAAGACCCTGATGCTGGGAATGATTGAAGGTCAAAGAAGAAGGGGACGGCAAAGGATGAGATGGTTAGACAGTGTCATCAAAGCAACGAACATGAAATTGAGCATACTCCGGAGGAGGGTGGAAGACAGGAGGGGCTTGCGTGATGTGGTCCACGAGGTCACAAAGAGTTGGACTCGACTGTGTGACTGAACAACAACAACAACAAAGTGCAACAGAGTGCCAAAATTAGCTGTGACCTAGGAAGGCGGCTGCTCATATCTCACCCAAAACACCAGACAGGGCTGTGTAACAGAAGACGCTACAACAATAGCAGTAATGAAAAAGCTCAATAATACAGCAACACAAATATTAATGAATAAAGACAATAAAGTCCATATAAATGTGGTTCACGTGTAATAAGATCCAAAAAGTACAAATTGCATGGGAAGTCTTCAAAATACATGTAGACAAGTCATAAGTGGAACAAATGATACGGATATTATGAATTTCGTTTCGCTGAACTTCCTCAAACGAATGATCCGGATATTATAAACCTCATTTCGTTGAATTTCCTCAGTAGTGACTAAACATGAAAAACATTATTAGGAATCCAAAATCGGAAAATATACAAATTGTGAAAAGCATACAAAACTTTGCAAACATTTTTGTTGTTCAGTCGCACAGTTGTGTCCGACACTTTGTGACCTCATGGACCAGATCACGCCAGGCCCTCCTGTCTTCTGCCCTCCTTGCAGCATCAGACTTTCCTTTCACCATCAAACACATCCACAACTGAGCGTCCTTTCGGCTTTGGCCCAGCCGCTTCACTCTTTCTGGGGTTACTGGTACTTGCCCTCTGCTCTCCCCTAGTAGCATATTGGACACCTTTCGACCTGGGGGGGGGGCTCATCTTCTGGCATCATATCTAATATTGTTTCTGCATTAGATACAGAAGAAGAAGGAAATGAAGTTGAAGACGAAGACCAAGAAGAAGAAGAAGAAGAAGAGGAAGAGGAGGAGGAGGAGGAGGAGATTGGATTTATATCCCACCCTTCACTACCCAAAGGTGTCTCAGAGCGGCTTACAAACTCCCTTCCCTTCCCCTCCCCACAACAGACACCCTGTGAGGTAGGTGGGGCTGAGAGAGCTCTTGACAGAAACTGCTCTTTTTTCAAGAACAGCTCTCATCAGAACTATGGCTTGCCCAAGGTCATCCAGCCAGGTGCAAGTGGAGGAGTGGGGGAATCAAGCCCGGTTCTCCCAGATTAGAGTCTGCGCACTTCACCACTACACTAAACTGGCTCTGCTTCTGAAGTACTTCACAAGAACACAGTTCCCCGTAAAGGAGACATACACGTATCCAGATATGCCGTTGTGTGACGGTGCTAAGCTAAAGCCTAAGTTATTCCTGAAGGCAACTTGCCGAAAAACTTTTCACTGATGGGCAACCAGCCATGAAATTTAAATTATTTAATTAATTAATTAATTAGGTTTTTAAGCTGCCCTTCCCTGCAAGCAGGGGTCAGGGCAGCTTGCAACAGAAGAAAACATACAATCAATTAAAAGTTAAAACCAAGAAAAAAATATATATATCCGATAATATATCCGCATGATTTAGTTGATCCAAAATGGCGGAGGAAATTCCCAATTTCACTGGCGTCCCGGAGGGGAGCCGTGGAGAATGAAGTGTCTGAGACTGCCGGGTTACATTGCTGCACCATCGCTGTCCTCAACCAAACGCCTGGTGGGACATCTCGGCCTTACATGCCCTGAGGGAAGATAACAACTCCTGCGGGTCATAGATGTTCTTCAGTAGGATCCCGTACCTGAAAAGGTTAGTCCAGAACAAAAGATATATAGGTCCAACATTCTTTTGACCAACACTGTTTTTAATTGAAGGAACATTTTATGGAACAATTGGCCATACAATCTTTGAAAAAAATATATAGTTGACCAGAGAGCAGCACCACTGGACATGTGATTGTACTGGAGGCCTCATTTGCAATTTTGTATTTTCCTTCCTTGCCCAGTGGTTAAACTTTCCTTTGTTTTCTGGTCTTTGTTGATTTCAACCTTTATGTATGTAGGGTTTGTATGCATTTCTGTTTATATAATAGCCAATGCGTTCCATATGCATTTTGTATTAGACCTCTGAAGAAGGCCTGCTAAGGCCAAGACACGTCAGGTCTATTTTATCAGCCCTTGTATATTTTCACAATTCTTTATGAGGTATGAATGGGCCCCTATATAATGTTTTAATCTGTGTTTAATAAATACATGTATGTTTTTGAAGTGGATTTTAAATTTGGCCCTCTTTTGTTTTGGACTGACCTTTTCAGGTACTGAATTCTTTATTTTGGGTTCAGTTTTCTTCCCTCCCCTTTTCTGTTCTTCAGCAGGATCCCACCAGGTAGGGGCCAGGGCTGAAAAAGTCCCAGCTCTGTTTGAGGACAGCCGGATCTCTCAGGCCGGGGATCACCAGGAGGTTGTTATTCCCTGAGCGTAATGCTCTTCTTGTGGCATACTGAGAGAGGCGGTCCCGAAGGTATGTGGGTCCCTGACCACTAAGGGTCCTGAAGGTCCAAACCAGCCCCTTGAATATCAGAGGGTAAGCGACTCTGGCCTACCTCGCAGGGCCGTAGTGTGCATCGTTACAAGGACAGGCAGGAAACCTTTTAACCACAGGCAGCATTATTGAAATGCGAACACGTATTTGTTCGTATGCTAACTTTCAGCTTTTCAGAAGTGATCAAAGGTCCTTTCGGTGTCTTTTTTTAAAAAACAAAAAATGTTTTGTTTACAGGTTACTCTGCCTGCAAGGGCAGGGTGGATTGGGGGGAAAAAAAATCCAAAGAAATCAAAACCTTAGTTTCAACACAGGGGACGTTCCCTTTGGGCAAGTTCCGACAAACAACAGGCGAGGTAGGGAACCTGTTCTGGGAGTTGGGCAGCTTCAGACTGTGGGTAGGAGCTTCCACGGCTGAAGGCCTCCCCGGCGGAGGGGGAAAGTTCCCTTTATGCTGAAAACTAGCACGTTAAGAAGCCGTATAGGCCACGGCCTGCCTCGAAGATCCTAAGGTGGGTGGAAAGTGGCACAAAAAATGTTTTAATTTAATAAACTATTTGGCACTCTAGCTTTCCTGTGAAGAGGATTTAAAAAACAACAACAACAACAACAGTGGGACGTGCATTCCTGTGACCCCCCTCCCCCGTCTCTGCTCTGAAGTGACACAACATACCTGCAGGTTTGCCACCTCACCTGCCCTTTGTGTGCAATGAATCGTCGCACTGACAGGGTGTTGAGCGTACTGGAGACCTAATAAACGGCTTGCGGATCACAGTGGAAAACGGAAGGGAGGTACAGAGCGACCTTTGCAGATGTATGTGTTATGTATTGATTACATGCATGTATCAATTAAAAGGTTGAAGAAAGGTTATGAAGAAAGGTTAAAACGCTTGGAGAAACGACGGCTGAGGGGTGACGTGATCGAGGTTTATAAGATTATGAATGGGATTGAGCAGGTTGAGAAAGAAGTCCTTTTCTCCCTTTCTCACAGTACAAGAACTCATGAAATTGCTGAGCAGTCGGGTTAGAACAGATAAAAGGAAGTCCTTCTTCACCCAAAGAGTGATTAACACGTGGAATTCACTGCCATGGGAGGTGGTGGCAGCGACAAGCATGGACAGTTTCAAGAGGGAATTAGATAAACATCTGGAGCAGAAGTCCATCAGTGGCTATTAGCCACAGGGTATAGATGGGAATTCTCAGTCTGGGGCAGGTGATGCACTCTATTCTTGGTGCTGGAGGGGGCAGCAGTGGGAGGGCTTCTGGTGTCCTGACGCCACTGCTGGACCTCCTGAGAGCACATGGTATTTTTGGCCACTGTGTGACAAGAGTGTTGGACTAGATGGGCCATTGGCCTGATTCAACATTGGCTTCTCTTATGTTATGTTCAATTCTTGATTTATGAAATGTATGCATGGTTTTATTTCCTTTATGTATCTGTATCCTGCTTTATCACCTCGGGCTCAAGACAAAAACACGTTGCGAGGAGAGCAAAACAGCCTCGCCATCCATTGTGTGTCTCTGTGTCCAAATTGCTGTCAAGTCGCAGTCAATCCATGGCAACCCTTCATGGGGGTTCCCAGGTAAGGGATATACAGAGAAGGAGAAAGGATTGGATTTATACCCTGCCCTTCACTACCTGAAGGAATCTCAGAGCGGTTTACAATCTCCTTTCCCTTCCCCTCCCCACAACAGACACCCTATGAGGCAGGTGGGGCTGAGAGAGCTCTCCTCATGACAAAACATGGGCTTTTTTAACCCAGCTGCGGAAGAAACTGTTTCCTCACGGTTCTGCTTTTGAAACAATGAGAGCCTTAATTTACGAGTTCTTAAAATAATCACCCATGTTGTAAGAGTACAGAATTAAACAGAAGGTATGCTTTGGAAGAAGAAGGAGAAGAGGAGGAGGAGGGGCGGGGGATTGGATTTATACTACTACCCAAAGGAGTCTCAGAGTGGCTCACAATCTCCTTTCCCTCCCCCTCCCCGCAACAGACACCCCATGAGGTAGGTGGGGCTGAGAGAGCTCTCCCGAGAACTGCCCTTGAGAGAATAGCTCTGAGAGAACTTGTGACTGACCCAATGTCACACCAGCGGCTGCATGTGGAGGAGTGGGGAATCAAACCCAGTTCTCCCAGATTAGAGTCTGCGCTCCTAACCACTACACCAAAATGGCTCTCAGGTGGTTCGTCATTGCCTGCCTCTGCATAGCAACCCAGTAAGGCCTAGGTGGTTTCCCAGTCAAGAGCAAACCAGGGCTGGCCCTGCTTAGCTTCCAAGATCTGGCAAATTTGGGGCAGCTTGGCTATCCAGGTGAGTGCAGCCATCAATTTGTGAGAGTTTTTTTTTTTTTTAAATTGTGTGGATTAGAAGAAGAAGAGGAGGAGGAGGAGGAGGAGGAGATTAGATTTATACCCTTCCCTTTACTACCCAAAGGCGTCTCAGAGTGGTTTACAAACTCCTTTCCCTTCCCCTCCCCACAACAGACACCCTGTGAAGGAGGTGGGGCTGAGAGAGCTCTGACAGGAACTGCTCTTTTTCAAGGACAGCTCTTATCAGAACTATGGCTTGCCCAAGGTCATCCAGCAGGTGCAAGTGGAGGAGTGGGGAATCAGACCCGGTTCTCCCAGAGTAGAGTCCATGCACTTAATCACTACACCAAAGTGGATAGATTAAAAATGCATAGATTAAAAATGCGGCCAGATTTGCCTCATTTTCTTCAAGAGTAGCTTCTGTTTTAGATCCACGTTGTGGGTCATTCTACCCACACCAGAGGAAGAGAAAGCCAGTTTGGTGTAGTGGTTAAGAGTGCAGACTCTAATCTGGGAGAACTGGGTTTGATCCCCCACTTCTCCACATGCAGCCAGCTGGGTGACCTTGGGTCAGTCACAAGTTCTCTCAGAGCTGCTCTCTCAAGGGCAGTTCTCTCAGAGCTCTCTCAGCCCCACCTACCTCCCAAGGTGTCTATTGTGGGGAGGGGAAAGGAAAAGAGATTGTAAGCCGCTCTGAAACTCCAAGTGAAGGGCAGGGTATAAATCCAATCTCCTCCTCCTCCTCCTCCTCCTCCTCCTCCTCCTCCTCCTCCTCCTCCTCCTCCTTCTTCTTCTTCTTCTTCTTCTTCTTTGATTTTCAACAGCTTAATAATGGATTTAGATTCAGAATTATTTGGTCTATGACCACTACAAATCAAAAGCTCAAAAGGTTTACAATAACATAAACAGGAGAATGCAAAAGGTCAATTCTGCTAACACAACAGTTGGAATTTACTAAAAGTTAAAATCCGTACATGAAATTTCCCGGCAAATTTTACAAGCTGCTGAATTTGTGTGTGTGTGTGTGTAGCTAACAGGGGTCTATTGATTAACACCCAACAAAACCTCCTTTGAAAAATCAACATCAGAACAGCCTTTTAAGCGATGGGGAGATTAGATTTGAGCGAATTTCCTGAAAAAAACACAGCAATAAAACGAAACGTGCTCAACTGATTCTGCCCCTACAATACCACAGGGACAGATTCTTTCCTTCATGGGGATCTTTTTTTTGTATCTCCCCTCCAAAATTGCAGAGGGGAAAGCTTGCCATCTTGCCAGCATAAAAGCTCTCAGTTGGCTAGGTACCTCCAAAAATGAGAGCTAGGGAAACAGACTGACAATATAACTAAGTTTTTCAGAAATCCTGTTATTGTCTCTTTGTTGCTCTATATCAAACAACCCTTGTTTGACCATTGCTTTTGCTCGGTGATAATCCATTTCCAGAATATTTTCTAAAGAAAACTCTGAATTCTGCAGTTTGCAATGGATGGCCTTCACCCAGGAAGATTGGTAATTTTCTTGGAGAACTAAGGGTGTCAGGGCCAGTGGGTTATATACTAGCTTTAGCCAAAAATTGATGAAGGCAAGGCTTACCATAGGCCAGTCTGGTGTAGTGGTTAATTGTGTGGACTCTAATCTGAGAGCACTGGGTTTGATTCCCCACTCCTCCACTTGCAGCTGCTGATGTGGCCTTGGGTCAGTCACAAGCTCTGGCACAGCTGTTCTTGAAAAAGAGCCATTTCTGTCAGAGCTCTCTCAACCCCACCTACCTCACAGGGTGTCTGTTGTGGGGAGGGGAAGGGAACGGAGTTTGTAAGCCACTCTGAGACTCCCTTGGATAGTGAAGGGTGGGGTATAAATCCAATCTCTTCTTCTTCTCCACCTTAACCAAGCCAGAATCAAGATGTAGCCTAGCATTGGAAACACAACTGAGTACTTGGAATAATGTTCTCAGGAATTTTGATGGAACTCGCTCTAAAGGGACAAAACAAGAGAAGGGAAGTGTCTGAGGACTGTCCCATCCATTAGCTGGGGCAATGTTTTTGCCTGGAATAGCCGGAGAGCGGCTGGTGAATAGAGATCTCCTTTGGTGCATGCAAATGTTAAAATACCCTGAGTGGATTTTTGGCCTATTACTCCAACACACTCATGATGACCAGTTCTGGTCCCAGACAAACGAATCATCAACCCTAAGTACTTGAAATACATTATTTGTTCCAACTTATGGCCATTGAGGTTCCAAGACCTTCTTTTCCGACTTCTGCCAAAGGATATGATTTTTGTTTTCTGGTAATTAATCTCTAATTGCCTTTCTTTGCAATAATAACTTTCTTTGCAATAATAACACCTTAAGCACTCTTTTCAAACCCACTGGGGTTTGAGAAAGTAGTACCGTATCATTGACAAACATTCATGCCAGGATTTTACTGTTTACTAAAATAGAGGGGGTGGGTATCAACGTGACCTCTGCTACTAACCAAATTATTAATGTACTAGGAGTAAAGCCTGTTGTGGGAAGAAATACAGCGAGCTCTAGAAGGAAGTGCCAGGTGAGTGTCCCAGCTGTGGCTGGTGGGGTGGCAGAGGGAAGGGGGGAATAGAGTGAGGCAAGCCATGTTTATTTCCTTCTGCTTAGCTATAAGGCAGGGCTGTCTCAAGTCATTTTGCTGGCCCAAGTGGGCAGTATGGGAGGACAGTCTCATGGTAACAGGTATGGTTCCCTCCACCCCTGACTTACACTGATTTGGGGTTATGCAATGACAGCAAAGGTAGAAAAGCACCTCCTCCTATGCCATGTCTTCTGGGTTCCAAGGGTCTGGAAAGCAGTTCCATAGCCAATTACAGGGTTGCGAACTCTGGGTTGGGAGATACGTGGAGATTTTGGGGGATGGAGCCTGGGGTGTGGAGGGACTTCAGCAGGGTATAATGCCATAGAGTCCACTGGCCAAAGAAGCCAGTGTCTCCAGGACAAGTGATCTTGGTCATCTGGAGATCAGTTGTAATAGCGGGGAAATTTTCTGTAGGGGAAATGATGTGCTGTGGCTGGAGAACATGGTGATTTCTGGGAGTTCTCCAGGCCCCATAGGGAGACTGGGATATGTATTTTACCTCAGGACACATTCAGTGACTCCCAACAGCAACAGCAAACTGTTTAGAATGTTAGAGGCAAAGGCCAATCAGGTTGCGTATGCAAACACCTCTGTGTTCGGCTGGCTATGGGGGGGGAGGAACAGCAAACTGTTTAGAGTGTTGGGAGGTGAGACTCAGGCAATGCAGCCAGTGGATAGGGACAGCTTCTGAGTGACACATCATGGAGCCAACTGATTTAAGAGCATATGGAATGTTCAGAAAGTGCCACCCCACTACTCTATTATATATAAGGAGAGATAGGTTGAACAACACTGGTGCCAGGACACAGCCTTGTTTTACTCCTTTTGCTGTTATTACTGGAAGAGAAAGGTGCCCAGCCTTGTTGCATCTATCTTTGAGGGATGTATTTCAATATAGGGCTCATATTAGATTTAAGAGTCTACGGTCTATATTCATGGCATTTAGTTTCTCCCATAGCCCTCCCCTAGATATAGAGCCAGAGGGCAGATCTCAGGTCAAAAAGTTCAGCATACAATGAGACCGATCTACTAGTCACAAATTTATCCATTGGATGTTGCATAATTAGACAATGGCCCAAAGTAAATCTGCCCTCCCTAAAGCCTGCTTATTCTATAACAAGGGCATCTTCTTGTCCAATCCAGCATTTAAATCTAGCTAGCAAGTGGCTAGCATATAGTTCACCTGTAATGCTGAGCAAACTAGTAGGTTTATAATTGGCTGGATCAGCCCTCCTCCCTTTTTTATAGCATGGTACAATGACTGCCTGCCTCCAGTCCCCTGGAATACATTCCATAGAATCTCCTGGCTGTCTCTGGCCCGAAGGACATCTGTCTTGCCTCAACCAGGGCCAGGGCTTTTTTTGCCTTGGCCCCTGTCTGGTGGAACATGTTCCCCGTCAAGATTAGGGCCTTGTGGGATCGTCTTCAATTCTGCAGGGCCTGCAAGATGGAGTTGTTCTGCCAGGCTTTTGGCTGAGGCAGCGGGCGTCCATGTATGACCTCCCTGAGGTTGTTGTCACCCACCTACTAACCCAAATAGTATGCCGGGGAACCAGTTTGGTGTAGTGGTTAAGTACGTGGACTCTAATCTGGAGAACTGGGTTTGATTCCCCACTCCTCCACTTGCAGCTGCTGGATGACCTTAGGCAAGCCATAGTTCTGACAAGAGCTGTCCTTGAAAGGGCAGTTCTTGGGAGAGCTCTCTCAGCCCTGCCTACCTCACAGAGTGTCTGCTGTGTGGAGGGGAAGGGAAAGGAGTTTGTAAGCCACTCTGAGACTCCAAGTGAAGCGTGGGGTATAAATCCAACTCTTCTTCTTCTTCTTCTTCTTCTTCTTCTTCTTCTTCTTCTTCTTCTTCTTCTTCTTCTTCTTCTTCTTCTTCTTCTTCTTCTTCTTCTTCTTCTTCTTCTTCTTCTTCTCCTCCTCCTCCTCCTCCTCCTCCTCCTCCTCCTCCTCCTCTTCACAATCAGTTGACTTGTCTGAATTGTGATTTTATGTGTTAAGTTTTTAACTGTATTTGTTGTAGTGTTACATGATGTTATTCTTCTCCTCCTCCTCCTCCTCCTCTTCACAACCAGTTACTCATCCTGATTCTGCTTGAGAGATGGGTGGGCTATAAATACAAATAATAAATAAATAAAATTGATATATGAGAATAGCATGGCCAGGGGTGGTGCTTAATAACAGAATATGCATGATTCCAGCGGTAAGAAAAACAGAAACTTTAAAAAGTTTCAACTCCGAAGGTCTCTTCTAGGGCTGCCAGGTCTTCTGAAATAACCTGGACCCTGACCTTAACTATAAAGGGAGTCCTCCTGCCAAAAATCCCCTGACCTGCGCTGCTGCTTGGTAGCCCGGCGGGAAGAAAAATGAATAATTGAAGTCATGCCAATGGCATGATGTCATTTCCTGGGTGGACCCAGAAGTGATGTCATGCTGCTATAAGATTCAGAGGAAACGATGGTAAAACCTTGGCATTTCCACTGAATCCTAGAGTGAGGTGACCTCACTTTGTCAGAGGGCTGAAGCTCCGTGTTATCGTTTACACTATGTTCATTGTTCATAGTTTACTATCTTGTCCCTTGCCTTTGCGCCTGCGTAGAAATGCCCGCTGCAACGTGGGAGAATACTCTCCTGCCGCCTCGTCTTATCATGGTGGCCTTGAAGAAAAGGCTTTGGAGCGTTCCTCTGTCTGGGGGATTTTCCAGTCCTACGTGACGAGGTGGTGGTGGTGGGGGTAGTACTCCCGAGCATTAAGTAATCCTCATGCCGGGAGTTTTCCCGCGTGCGCGCTAAAAGTTCATTTGCTAGTTTTGGCTTTGCATCACGCTATATCAATGTCTAACTGACCCCATGCAGCCATTCCTGACAATAGCAGTATTACTGTGGGCAACAGCCTTGTATTCCAATAAAGCATATCTTTGCCTGAAGAATGCCTGGACCTACTTGCTATTGAGCCTGACACACTTCCAGGTTCACTCCGGGAATGAGGCCATACTTCCTGCAGGGCAGCACCCCCATACCCCCAACCTCTGGTCTCCCGCCGGGTGCCAGCTACTAGCTGGTAGCCCTAGCCTCTTTACATGTTATAAAGTCCTTGAGTCTTTTGGGTGACGAAATGAGGACTTTGAAGAAGATGTTCAGTGGGAGTTTGGTGCCCTCGCCCCAGTATTACGCCTTCCTTTTTCTTCTTGTTGTGGGCTGCAGTCGCTCAGTGGTTAAGATGCTGAACTGCAAACCGGAAGGCTGGTAGTTCAGCAGTTTGAGACCCGAGAGTGCCGTGTGATAGAGTGAGCTCCCGTCTCTGGCCCCAGCTCCTGCCAACCTAGCAGTTCAAAAGCAAGAAATTGCAGGTAGATAAATAGGTACCACTTCGATGGGAAGATAACAGCGTTCCGTGCACCTTGGTGTCTAGTCATGCCAACCACATGACCACGGAGATGTCTTCAAGCAGCGCTGTTATACAGATAAATTTCCAGTCAAAAAAAGGGAGTCAAAAATGAGGAGGAAGATCTTAGTGTTTTAATTGCAACCAAAACACCTGAAAACTGTTAGGCCGGACCGCCTATCCAAAATTCACTGCTTTCTGAGCACAACCAGGAAATACATGCAATTTTATATTTCAGATTTCAAATGACATCCTCACACCATCATCATGAAAACAATATCCAAAAAGCATAATTGTTTACAAAAAATTAAACACCATCTGAATAAAAATTGCCTTATTGGTCAAATATGAAGAAAGGCGTATCTCTGCAACAGCGTCAATTGCTTACGTAATCTAACCTAAACACTATCGAGCAAAGTTTCTATGCGCCCAAACAAAGGTGTTTTTCTCTGATACGGAGCTAAAAATCCTTTTTGACCCAGGCACTGCGAAATGGTAACCTAAACAACTGAAAACCATGAACTTTATATCTATCTTTCTTGTCTGCTAGAAATCAGCTAGAAAAATTAACCCAACCTAGAAGAGAAAGGCCTACTAGTTAATAGGCCTACATTACAGCCTAAGAAAATCTTGCTTAGGAAAAAAAAAACTATAAAACCAGAAAAAATATGACTAATCCAAAGGAAATAAATGTTATAATCAGATCTAAACTACAGCACTGGCTCTTCAGCTTGGAAACAGAGATGAGCACCGCAGCCCTAGAGTTGGATTTGACTGGCTTTTGAGCAAGGGAGACCTTTACCTTTATCTTCCTTCTTGCAATGGCAGCATTCCCCTTCCCGTTTCTTTCTCCCGAACCTGCCTCATAGAGCTGCTCTCGAGTCTGTTGCTGCCGCATAAGAACTGTGCTTTTACAAGAGGAGCCAGTCAGATTCGACCGTCCTACTGGCTGTTGTCCCATTGCGTTGTGTGTTTGTTTCACACTTTACCCCCGTCAGATGTTCCATGTAGCAATCCTCCCAGTGATCCACTGAGGACTGGTATGCAGAGATGTGCATGTAACACTCACATGTATATTTTAATCTGGATTGCAACCCATACTTCTGTGGCACTTCTTTAACACCAATGTCATGAAAAAGCATACCCACATTTTAAAAAATCTGGGGCGCGCCCAGGGAATATGTATACAGTCCTATTTCGATGAAGAATGGCATTTTTGAGGGTGAATTCCTAGCATGGAGGAATTTGGAAGCAAATAAATGTCACCACAGCAGAGGGCAATTAATCCCGCAAGTGAATTATAGGGTTGGGTGAATGCCTCTTGTTTCATTCTGTATCTGAGCAATCTGGGAATATCTGTGCGTCTTGTTTGCATGGATATGGATGATTTTTTAATGTACCTCCTTTGACATGTTTTCGGTAAATTTCACAACACATTTTTGTTGTTGTTCAGTCGCACAGTCGAGTCCGACTCTTTGTGACCCCATGGACCACATCACGCCAGGCCCTCCTGTCTTCCGTAGTCCTCCGGAGTTTGCTCCATTTCATGTTCGGTGCATTGATGACACTGCCTAACTATTTCATCCTTTGCCGTCCCCTTCTTCTTTGACCTTCATAAGAACATAAGAGAAGGCAATGTTGAATCAGGCCAATGGCCCATCTAGTCCAACACTCTGTCACACAGCGGCCAAAATATACCAGGTGCCACCAAGAAGTCCAGCAGTGGGGCCAGGACACTATAAGCCCTCCCACTGCTGCCCCCTCCGGCACCAAGAATAGAGTGCATCACCTGCCCCAGCCTGAGAGTTTCCATCTATACCCTGCGGCTAATAGCCACTGATGAACTTCTGCTCCATATGTTTATCTAATTCCCTCCTGAAAATGTCCATGCTTGTAGCTGCCACCACCTCCTGTGGCAGTGAATTCCATATGTTAATCACTCTTTGGATGAAGAAGTACTTCCTTCAGTCTTTCCCAGCATCAGGGTCTTCTCCTGCAGTTTCTGGCCTTCCAGGGAACAGTCAGGGTTGATTTCTTTTAGGGCTGACTGATTTGATCTCCTTGCAGTCCTCTCCTTGCAGGACTCTCAAGAGTCTTCTCCAGCATCATAGTTCGAAGGCATCTATTCTTCGGCGCTTGGCCTTCCATATGGTCCAACTCTCGCAGCCATACATTAGTATTGGGAATACCATTGCTTTGACCATATGGACTTTTGTTGGCAGGGTGATGTCTCTTACTTTTTATTATGCTGTCTAGGTTTGCCACTGCTTTTCTCCCAAGGAGCAGGTGTCTGTTAATTTCATGGCTGCGGTCTCCGTCTGCAGTGATCTTGGATCCCAGGAACGTGAAGTCTGTCACTGCTTCCACGACTTCCCGTTCGATTTGCCAAGGAGTGATGGAGTCGGATACCATGATCTTAGGTTTTTTTTGATGTTGAGTTTCAATCCAACTTTTGCACTCTCCTCCTTCATCCTTAACAAGAGGCTCTTTAGGTCCTCTTCACTTTCTGCCATTAGAGTGGTATCATCTGCATATCTGAGGTTGTTGATGTTTTCCCTGGCAATCTTCATTCCGGCTTGTGATTCATCGAGGCCTGCCCAACACATGCTTCCACTCTTATTTCCACAATGGTAACATTCAAAGCACACCCTCTGAAAACATGTGGGGAGTCACCAATGGAAAATACTGGGGAAATATGCACATGCCTCCATTCCAGGACTGTCGTGGAAGACTTGGGTTGGAATGCCACATTCCAGATAAATTCCAGTTGGGAAGGCATTCGAAAGCATCTTCATATTATAACTTGATTCTATCATTCAGCCCTGAGCGACGCTGGGTTAATAGGCTTCTGGACCTTTGCACATAGATTTTGGCATTATCCTGTAGCATGTGAACATTTTTTGAAGGTGAAGGGAAAGGAAGTCGGTGCAGTGTGGGAGAAAGAGAACAAGTGTTTTAGAGAAAGAGATGACAGGAAATGCCTGGAGTCTTCTGATAGATATGAGCTAGATCGTACATATTTCTGCTGGCTAGGAATTATGGGGATCTATGTGGTCATTAAGCCATTACTGTTGTGTAGTCAAATAACCTCGAAAATAATTTGAAAGGGTGGAAAACAATCTCTTTCTCGTTTGGGTGGTTTCACCTAGGTTCTTCCTCTTCCCGATAACACAAGTTCTAAGGCACATGACTTCAAATCCTTTGGATAGATCAGATGCCACACGTTATCCTGGCATGAAGGTGTGCCTATGGGTCGAATTCCTACAGAGATGTTTCTGCGGACTCTGTTAGGCTTTCATGCTCTGTTGCTTTTCTTTGCAGAATTGTTCGACGGCCTTAAGACCACAAAACCCATGATGCAGTAGGAGTTCGTATTGCTCAGGAATGTCTAGTATTTGCAGCGGAAGTAATGGGAAGCAAACAAACTGAAAGAGCCGGTCAATTTCTTATGAGAATCCATGACTCCAGGTCCAGCATGTAAGGATATATATTCTGTATTCTTGATGCTTGGGGGGGGGGCAACAGTGGGAGGGCTTCAAGTGTCCTGGCCCCACTGCTGGACCTCCTGATGCCACCTGGTGTTTTTGGCCACTGTGTGACAGAGTGTTGGACTGGATGGGCCGTTGGCCTGATCCAACACTGACTTCTCTTATGTTCTTATGATATAAGAAGAGTCCTGTTGGAACCATCCAAAACTCCAGCTAATTTAGTATCCTGTTTGCCGCAGTATCCAGTCAGATATTCCCCAGAAGGACCACAGAAGTGGTACAGAGGCCCAAACCCCCTCTGTGTTGCTGCCCCTTGCAACTGGCATTCAGAGGTATACTGCTTCTAAACATGGAGGCTCTATTTTGTCATTATAGCTAATAGCCATTGATAGACCTTATCCTTAGGGGCGTTGTCTAATCTCCCTTCAAAGCCACTTAACTTAGTGGCCATCACTGTATCTTCGTGTAGAATACGAGTTTTTCAATGAGCTGACGTTTTCATCAGAAGGCACGTTGCAGTGAATTTGTTCCTCTTTCTGTATTCTGTCTTTAAAGGGGAATTAGAAAATTCATGGGGGATAGGCCTATTAGTGGCTTACTAGCCATGATGACTAATGGAAGGTCCATGTTCATAGACGGCCAGGAGGCAAAATCAGGGGAAGGCCTCGTCCTCTCTGCCCTGTGGTTGGCCCTCCAGAGGAACTGGCTGGCCACTGTGTGAGACAGGATACTGGACTAGAGGGACCCTCACTGGTCTGATCCAGCAGGGCTCTTCTGGTATTCTTCTCAGGGGAAGGCCTCGGCCTCTCTGCCCTGTTGTCGGCCCTCCAGAGGAACTGGCTGGCCACTGTGTGAGATGGGATGCTGGCCTGGATGGACCCTCACTGGTCTGATCCAGCAGGGCTCCTCTGATGTTCTTCTCAGGGGAAGGCCTCAGCCTCTCTGCCCTGTTGTTGGCCCTCCAGAGGAACTGGTTGGCCACTGTGTGAGACAGGATGCTGGACTAGAGGGACCCTCCCTGGTCTGATCCAGCAGGGCTCTTCTGGTGTTCTTCTCAGGGGAAGGCCTCGGCCTCTCTGCCCTGTTGCTGGCCCTCCAGAGGAATTGGCTGGCCACTGTGTGAGACAGGATGCTGGACTGGATGGACCACTGGCCTGATCCAGCAGGGCTCTTCTTACATTCTTATTTGTTGATGAAAATATATTTATTACATGTCTGAGTCAGAGAGTGCCCTGGGGCAATCCAGAGGCCTGTCTTCAGCTGAGAGGGAAATACTTCACCCTTGAATGCTAATAGCAGCAAGGGTGTGGGCCATATTTTGAGGATGACAAATTAGACCGGTGCCAGCGGTGTTCATCCCTAAATCTCAATTTTAAAAAGCTGACTAAGAGGACTCATATCTTGGTTTTCTCATTAATATTTATACCTTTCATTTCATTTGCGGATTCCGGCATCTCAGGAAATACAGTGCACAACATTTTTTTTTTTTATCTACTAGTTATGTTATGGCAACAAAATACAGTCCACAGTAAACAGTGATAAAGAGAAAACAAAAAATAACAACTGTGCACTCTAGAAACCCGCACCAAAGCTTACAATAAGAGACTTCAATACAATAAGTAATTCAACACATGTAATCAATCATAGGAAAATATAAAAGTCCACTATATCCCAAAGGGAAAGAACAAAGTCCAGAATAGAAATCTCTCAGCAGCAAGCAATGAAGTCTGGAATAGATGTCCAACACTTTTCCTAGGTATTGATCAGTGTTTCGGACTTCAGGTCCTTCCTCAGGAACTAGAAGCCATTATAGGAAGTCCTATTGCAATTTCTTAACAAGGTCAACATTATTCAGTTTCAATATGGGCCAGGTCTCCTAAGCTCTAAAAAGCACCTGCAAAGGTTGCTACTATAGTGTAGAATACGAGTTTTGCAGGTGCTTTTTAGAACTTAGGAGACCTGGCCCATATTGAAACTGGATAATGTTGACCTTGTTAAGAAATTTCAATAAGACTTCCTATAATGGCTTCTAGTTCCTGAAGAAGGACCTGAAGTCCGAAACACTGATCAATACCTAGGAAAAGTGTTGGACATCTATTCCAGACTTCATTGCTTCCTGCTGAGAGATTTCTATTCTGGACTTTGTTCTTTCCCTTTGGGAAAGTGGACTTGTATATTTTCCTATGATGGATTACATGTGTTGAATTACTTATTGTATTGAAGTCTCTTATTGTAAGCTTTGGTGTGGGTTTCTGCAGTGCACAGTTGTTATTTTTTTGTTTTCTCTTGATCATGGCAACAAAATATCCAGTTTCTTTAAGGACAGTGGGCTCTGGCTTCCATGTGAATCAGGGCCCAACAACATTTATAGAATCATAGAGCTGGAAGGGAACTCCAGGGTCACCTAATCCAACCGCCTGCACAATGCAGGAAATACCTCCCTCTTCACACCTCCAGTGACCATTGTTTCATGTCCAGAAGATGACAAAAAACCTCCAGTCAAACTGGCCTGGAGAAAAATTGCTTCCTGACCCCATAGTAGCGATCAGCATTTCCCTGGGCAGGTAAGAAGGGGCCATGAAAACTAAGCACTGATGCAACCCTTCCTGCCTTCCCTCTCATGATCTGCCTAAATTCACAGAATTAGCATTGCTGTCAGATGGCCACCGAGCCTCTGTTTGAAAACCTTCAGAGAAAGAGAGCCCACCACCTCCCAAGGAAGCCTGTTCCACTGAGGAACCGCTCTATCAGGAAGTTCTTCCTAAGGTTTAGCTGAAAACTCTTCTGATTTAATTCCAAACCGTTTATGCCCTAAACCCTTTTTTTTTTAAAAAAAATCAAGATCTGGAGGTGTGCACTTGGATCTTCCTGAGCTGAAAATATACCGGTAAAAATACATGATCGGTATTTTTCGGGTATATTTTGGCATCCCAAAAGTATCCGGGATTTTTGAAGAAAACCGAAAAAAAAATCTCAAGAAAATCCGGGATATTTTGGGAAACCGGGAAGATTGAGGAAAACGGCAGAGTGGTGGAGAGACTGAAAAATAAAGGGGGGAACCTCAGCATATAGTATGCAAAAAGGAAGAAACTGCTAACGAAAAACCACCGACAATATGAATGTATTCTGTGCTAAAATAAAAACATATTTATTAAGCAATAGTCTGTTGCATGTTATTTCTATTTCACGCTAATGCATTGAGGTTGGTGGCCGCAACCCAACAGCTATGGCTTATAATGTTAGCATGCTCCCAGGCACTACTTCACAACAATCATAGCTCTTGAACGTGACACAATACATATGTATGGATATTAACCTAGGCCCTCAGACGACATACAAAAAGTGTCCATAGACCTCCCTTGACGAAATGATGCCGCTGATATAAGGCGGAAATTTCCTCTGCAGCCGTGCACAGTAGGTGTACAGCCATACACGTTTGCCAGGTATGTGTTTCCCAAGTATGCAGCTGCTGGTGTGAGCTTGGGTCAGTCATGGCTCTCTCAGGGCTGTTCTCTCAAGAGCAGTCCTTGAAATAACTCTCTCAGTCCCACCTATCTCACAGAGTGTCTGCCGCGGGGAGGGGAAGGGAAAGAAGATTGTAATCTGGCCTGAGACTCCTTCGGGTAGTGAAGGCTGGGATATAAATCCAATCTCCTCCTCCTCTTCCTCCTCCTTCTCCCCCTACTCCTCCTCCTCTTCTTCTTCTTCTTTGTCTTCCTCTCAGATCATATGGAGCAGAGGTCCATCAGTGGCTATTAGCCACAAGGTATGGATAGGAACTCTCAGTCTGGGGCAGGCGATGCTCTGTATTCTCCTTCTCCTTCTCCTTCTCCTTCTCCTTCTCCTTCTCCTTCTCCTTCTCCTTCTCCTTCTCCTTCTCCTTCTTCTCCTTCTCCTTCTTCTCCTTCTCCTTCTTCTCCTTCTCCTTCTCCTTCTCCTTCTCCTTCTCCTTCTCCTTCTCCTTCTCCTTCTCTTTCTCCTTCTCCTTCTCCTTCTCCTTCTCTTTCTCCTTCTCCTTCTCCTTCTCCTTCTTCTCCTTCTCCTTCTCCTTCTCCTTCTCCTTCTCCTCTTCCTCCTCCTCCTCTGTCTTCCTCTCAGATCATATGGAGCAGAATTCCATCAGTGGCTATTAGCCACAAGGTATAGATAGGAACTCTCAGTCTAGGGCAAGTGATGCTCTGTATTCTCCTTCTCCTTCTCCTTCTCCTCTTCCTCCTCCTCCTCCTCCTCCTCTGTCTTCCTCTCAGATCATATGGAGCAGAATTCTATCAATGGCTATTAGCCACAAGGTATAGATTGGAACTCTCAGTCTGGAGCAAGTGATGCTCTGTATTCTTGGTGCTTGGGGAGGGGCAACAGTGGGAGGGCTTCTAGTGTCCTGGGCCCCCTGATGGCACCTGGTATGGTGTGGGACTGGATGGGCCATTGGTCTGATCCAACATTGGCTTTTCTTATGCTCTTACCAAAGCAGCTATACATACAACTTGGGACCAAATTTCATAAAATATAGTCACAATATTATTTTAGAATAAGAGTTCTCGGCTTACGTTGAATCAAGAGGTTCTCGATAATAATTCTGCAAATATATTCCGTGAAATCTGGTTCCAAATACCGCAGGGGGCTCCAGTTAGTTTTGAGAACCTCCAGATTCTGTACTGGTTGAGAATTGTCGGTCTGCAATAATTCTATGAATATGTTCTGTGAAATTTTGGTTCCGAGTTATATGCACGGCCACTCCGATCTGAGAGGAAGACAGATTGAAACACGGGTTTACCTAGGAAATGCATAGGGCTGTACACCTGCTGCACATGGCTGCATAGGAAATTTCTGCCTTACTTCAGCGACACCATTTTCTCACAGGAGATCTATGTCCACTTTTTGGCCGAGGACAGACTGGCAGTTTGCCCCGGGATGGGACCCGGGCTGACAACGATTCAATACCGGAGTAAATGGAATGTTCACACAGGCACATCTGCCTGGCGTCCCCCACCCGTTGCCTACCGGTGCTCTTGCGCTTCACTGCCGGATTAAAAAAACACCTGATAAAAGCCTTCGCAAATCTTGAAAGCCTGCGTTCGTCGCGCGTTTCTCCACTTCCGGGGAGTCTGAACGCGCAGCCGAAAAGCCGGGAGCAACCCGTGTTGGGCATGAGGCAGCAGCGGTGTGATTGGCTGCGCTCCGCTCCACTGCCCAATGCGGTGCCGGCGTTGCAGGGCAAAAAAAAAAACACCGGCAAAATGCGCTTATGCGCACATACACCCACAGCCGAATTAATGGGGAAACGGCGAATACAGCACGCCTCCGGCGCGGCAGTCTGAACGCTCCCGCGCACCTCCGTCCTGTATCTTCCGGCAGCGGCCCCCGCTGTGTGGACGGGAAAACCCGGTATTGTTTAATCCAGGGTTTTTTTGCCGCGACTGGCTACCGGGGCAAATTGCCAGTCTGTCCTGGGCCTTTGTATGTCATCTGAGGGCATAGGGTAATATCCATACATATGTATTGTGTCATGTTCAAGAGCTACTATTGTCGTGAAGTAGTGCCTGGAAGCAGACTAACATTATAAGCTGTAACTGTTGGGCTGTGGCCTTTTAAACCAGACTGCTCTCCATCTCAGCTGTTTTTTTCCTTGCTGCTTTCTTTTGCAGTTCCTTTAAACCAGCCTGGTTTAAAGGGTCTGCAGAAGAAATCAGGGGGAAAACAGCTGAGCGGTGGGAGCAACGTGCTTCTGCCACTCATCTGTGTTTTGGGCTTTGATGCACCTGAGTCTCTCCCCCCTCCCTGGTTTTCTTTCATCTCGGGTCTATTGGACCTTGGAAGGTCTCTTACCTTGAAAACCTCACAGGTAAGAACATCAGAAGATCCAGGGCTCTGTTTGTAGCAGGAACTTTTTTGCATATTAGGTGACACACCCCTAATGTAGCCAATCCTCCAAGAGCTTACAGAGCTCTTCTTAGAGGGGCTACTGTAAGCTCTTGGAGGATTGGTTAGATTAGGGGTGTGTCGCCTAATATGCAAAGGAGTTCCTGCTACAAAAAGAGCCCTGAGAGAGTCCTGCTGGATCAGACCAATGATCCATCAAGTCCAGCACCCTGTCTCACACAGTGGCCAACCAGTTCCTCTGTAGGGCCAACAACAGGACATAGAGGCTGAGGCCTGCATTAGAACACCAGAAGAGCACTGCTGGGTCAGATTAGTAGCCCATCTAGTCTAGCATCTTGTTCCACACAGTGGCCAACCAGTTCCTTTGAAGGGACAACAACAGGGCAGAGAGGCCAAGGCCTTCCCCTGATAAGAACATCAGAAGAGCCCTGCTGGATCAGACCAGTAATCCATCTAGTCCAGCATCCTGCCTCATGCAGTGGCCACCCATTTCTTTTGGATGGCCCACAACAGGGCACGGAAACCAAGGTCTTCTCCTGAGAAGAACCTAAAAAAGAGCCCTGCCGGATCAGACCAGAGGTCCATCTAGTCCAGCATCTGGTCTCACACAGTGGCCAATCAGTTCCTCTGGAGGGCCAGCAACAGGGCAGAGAGGCTGAGGCCTTCTCCTGAGAAGACCATCAAAACAGCCCTGCTGGATCAGACCAGTGGTCCATCTTGCCCAACATCCTGTCTCACACAGTGACCAACCAGTTCCTCTGGACAGCTAACAGGGCACAGAGGCCAAGACCTTCCCCTGAGGTTGCCTCCTAGCACTGGGATTCAGAGGCTTTGTGTGTGACTGGCCCAAGGCCTCCCAACAAGCTTCTGCACCAGAGCCAGGATTCGAACTTGGGTCTCCCAGAGCCTCATCTGATTTGAGCCGATGCTATAGGACCTTGGCATAGTGTCAGCTCCACCACATCCCCTGACTCTTCCAAGCTGTCCCATGTTTGTAATAACATCTCGCTGTTTCCGATGATCTGAAAGCCGATGACGCACACTCTTCTTGTGGGATCGCCCGGCTCCAATTTAATACAGAGATCACTAGCTTTGAAGTATCCCCAGCATAACATATCATGTGCAGAAGGGAAAATAGGAACACCGTGAACTCATCCAGTAGCTAAACTTCTTCATTCTCATAATAGGTTGTGTCAGACCTTCCCGGAAAAAAATAAAAATAAATGTTGTCAGACAGTATCAGCAAGTAGATGATTTATTGCCGAGCGTTTGTAATTAAGAAAGGAGATGGAACCCTGGCTAATTGAATGCATGGCTAATTGAATGTATGGCATGACAGAAAATGTGTTGCCTAATCTGTAACGAGCCATAAAACTCTGCAAGGCACGGTCGGCATCTCAGAGAGGGAACTCATGCCCCTCATTAAACATGCCATTAATTGTTGTCATCTGGGTTTGGAGGCAAAAGGTGTTGTGTCCGCGGACCACTTCAGGCTGGCAGCGAAAGAGCCTGAACTTGAGACATTCATCTGAGAGTTCTGAAAGAACTCAAATGTGAACTTGTGGATCTCCTGACAAAAATATGTAATCTTTCTTTAAAATCTGCCTCCATTCCTGAGGACTGGAAGGTAGCTAATGTCACTCCCATCTTTAGAAAGGGCTCCAGGGGAGATCCGGGAAATTACAGGCCAGTCAGTCTGACATCGATACCGGGTAAGTTGGTGGAAACTGTTATTAAGGAAAGAATTAGTAGGCACATTGATGAACAAAAACTATTGAGGCAGACTCAGCATGGATTCTGTAAGGGAAGATCTTGTCTCACTAACCTGTTATTGTTTTTTGAGGGAGTGAACAAACATGTGGACAAGGGGGACCCAATAGATATTATTTACCTTGACTTCCGGAAAGCTTTTGATACAGTTCCTCATCAAAGGCTCCTAAGTAAGCTCAATAGTCATGGGATAAAAGGACAAGTCCTCTTGTGGATCAAAAACTGGCTTATAAATAGGAAACAGAGAGTGAGTATAAATGGGAAACTTTCTCAGTGGAGGGTGGTAAGCAGTGGGGTACCACAGGGATCAGTACTCGGTCTGATGCTTTTTAACTTGTTTATTAATGATTTGGAATTGGGAGTAAGCAGTGAAGTGGCTAAATTTGCAGATGACACGAAGTTGTTCCGGGTGGTGAAAACCAGGGAGGAGTGTGAGGCACTCCAAAGGGATCTGTCGAGGATGGGTGAGTGGGCGTCAACGTGGCAAATGGGATTCAATGTGGCCAAGTGCAAAGTGATGCACATTGGAGCCCAAAATCCTAAATATAAATACACGTTGATGGGGTCTGAACTGGCAGAGACGGACCAAGAGAGAGATCTTGGAGTCGTACTAGATAACTCAATGAAAATGTCTAGACAGTGTGTAGCTGCAATAAAGTAGGCCAACGCTATGCTGGGGGTTATTAGGAAGGGAATTGAAAACAAATCAGCCAGTATCATCATGCCCCTGTATAAATCATTGGTGCGACCTCATTTGGAATACTGTGTACAGTCTGGTCACCACATCTCAAAAAGGATATTATAGTATTGGAAAAAGTGCAGAGAAGGGCAACTAGAATGATAAAAGGGGTGGAACACCTTCCCTATGAAGAAAGGTTAAAATGTTTGGGGCTCTTTAGCTTGGAGAAACGACAGCTGAGGGGTGACATGATTGAGGTTTATAAGATTATGAATGGGATTGAGCAGGTTGAGAAAGAAGTACTTTTCTCCCTTTCTCACAATACAAGAACTCGTGGGCACTCCATGAAATTGCTGAGCAGTCGGGTTAGAACAGATAAAAGGAAATACTTCTTCACCCAAAGAATGATTAACATATGGAATTCACTGCCACAGGAGGTGGTGGCAGCTACAAGCATGGACAGTTTCAAGAGGGAATTAGATAAACATATGGAGCAGAAGTCCATCAGTGGCTATTAGCCACAGGGTATAGATGGAAATTCTCAGTCTGGGGCAGGTGATGCACTCTATTCTTGGTACTGGAGGGGGCAGCAGTGGGAGGGCTTCTAGTGTCCTGGCCCCACTGCTGGACCTCCTGATGGCACCTGGTATATTTTGGCTGCTGTGTGACAGAGTGTTGGACTAGATGGGCCGTTGGCCTGATTCAACATTGGCTTCTCTTATGCTCTTATGTTCTTATGTTCTTATGAGTCCTGGTGAACAATGGGACTGGGGCTCCTGGCTCCTGCTTTGGGGAACCAATGGGAATGGCGGCGGGAATTCAAACCCTCCAATGGCACCAGGGGGTGTTCCCCTTAGCTTGTATACAGTTGCCCACCTGGCCAGGTAACTTTGCCTTGTTGTATAATAGTGAACCATGCTGATCACTACATCGTTGTCTGTGGTTTCATTATGTGTCTAACCCACTATAGAACAAAAGGGTAGGGGGAGGGAAAGCCTGAGAGAAGAAAAGGGAACCATTTGCGGGCGTTTGCTGCAAATGTCAAAAAAATAGCAGAAACCAAAAAAGAAGGGGAGCCAGCGTACAAAAACAGGAACAAAGCACAAAAACCACTGGCTGACAACAAACAAGGTAGATATATAATGATTTGTTGCTGTTGTTCAGTCGCACAGTCGAGTCCGACTCTTCGCGACCCCATGGACCAGATCATGCCAGGCCCTCCTGTCTTCCACTGTCCTCTGAAGTTTGCTCAATTTCATGTTCGTTGCCTCGATGACACTGTCTAACCATCTCATCCTTTGCCGTCCCCCTTCTTCTTCGACCTTCTATCTTTTCCAGCATCAGGGTCTTCTCCAGTGAGTGCTCCCTTCTCATTTGGTGGCCAAAGTATTTGAGCTTCATCTTCAGTCTCTGGCCTTCCAAGGAACAGCCAGGGTTGATTTCCTTTTATTGCTGCTGTTGTTCAGTCTCACAGTTGAGTCTGACTCTTCGCGACCCCACGGACCACGTCATACCAGGCCCTCCGGTCTTCTGTCGTGCTTCAGAGTTTGCCTAATTTCATGTTCGTTGCCTCAATAACACTGGCCAGCCATCTCATCTTTTGCCGTCCCCTTCTTCTTCAACCTTCAATCTTTCCCAGCATCAGGGTCTTCTCCAGTGAGGGCTCCCTTCTCATTTGGTGGCCGAAGTATTTCAGCTTCAGCTTCAGTATCTGGCCTTCCAGGGAACAGTCAGGGTTGATTTCTTTTAGGATTGACTGATTTGATCTCCTTGCAGTCCAAGGGACTCTCAAGAGTCTTCTCCAGCACCATAGTTCAAAAGAATCTATTCTTCGACGCTCGGCCTTCCTTATAGTCCAACTCTCGCAGCCATACATTACTATGGGGAATACCATTGCTTTGACCATGCGGACTTTTGTTGGCAGAGTGATGTCTCTGCTTTTTATCATGCTGTTTAGGTTTGCCATTGCTTTCCTCCCAAGGATCAGGCGTCTGGCTTGCAGTCACCATCTGCAGTGATCTGGGATCCCAGGAGTAACAATCCAGTAAACAGAAATGTAACAATAATGGCCAAGGTGGAACCAGAATACAGAAACAAGAATAAGGAATAAAGTCCCAAATATTTCACTGTGGGTGCGGTCACATGGCCCTTTTGATCGGGGTTCGCCGCTGTTCTCTTTTGCATTTAAATTTCCCATCCACATGTGCCAATCCGCTTCCCGTGCCGAAGCAGGCTCACTCATCGCAATGGTTCCGGGTTTTCCTGCCCCCGGGAAAATCAAGTATTTTCCTGGCACTTGTGCTTTGAATGCGTAATTTCACCAATCTGGACAGCCATCTTTCACAATGATTGCAATTAGGGCCATCTGACCGCTCTTTGTGCAATTTTTAAAAAAAACCTTCCGGCTTTGAACGCTTGAGCAAACAAGCGCTCATCCTGCTTGGAGAAAAGTCCTGCCCGCCCCAGGAGTGAAGCTGCGGTGGGCAGCAGGAGGCGGAAGTTGCTGGGGGGAGACAGGGGGAGTGCCGGGCTGGCTTTCGGAGGATGGCGGAGATGACGGGGCTGAGCCTTCATGGGGCTACTGCGGCAGCAGCAGGGGCACCACCCCCCACAGCGGAGGCAGGAGCGGCAGCCACTTGAGCCTGCCCCGTGGCCGGCAGGATCACCTAGAGGGACTCGGTGCGGTGGGGGCTCTGCTGCAGCCCCAACGAGGCGAGCTGAGTGCAGCAGCCCTCTTGGCTGGTCGGGCAGCAAGAGGTGGCTTGCTGGAGTCAGGCAGGGGAAAGATTTTGCTTACGAGCCGACAGGCGAGCGGGTGGTGGAAGAGAGGGGCTGGCTGCATCTAATCAGCCCAACCCGAAGAAATATGTTCCCGATTAAATTAAAGCAGGAACAAAGTGCAGTGACCTTGCCGGTGTGACCACAGCCTCAGTCTCACTCCAGTTGTGTTGTAATATCATTGTCCAATTTGACGTGGATTTCATCATGGAGTGGACATTCATGAATTCCATAAGCCATAGAAAGCCATTTGACGCATAGTCCGGATACAAGCTGCCGCGTTTCGAGTATTTCATGTTCAAAACCAATAGGCTGTAGTGGGACTAAAAGCAAATTCAAAACATACGCAAGTGAGAATGAACATCCGTGCATAATGTATAAATTGCATACAATGGAGCTGCAGGAAGACTCACCCCAATCTCAGTAGAAGGCAGATACAAAGCCAGTATAATCAGTCATGAAGAACATAAGAGAAGCCAATGTTGAATCAGGCCAGTGGCCCATCTAGTCCAACACTCTGTCACACAGCGGCCAAAATATACCAGGTGCCATCAGGAGGTCCACCAGTGGGGCCAGGACACTAGAAGCCCCTCCCACTGCTGTCCCCTCCAGCACCAAGAATAGAGTGCATCACCTGCCCCAGACTGAGAGTTCCCATCTATACCCTGTGACTAATAGCCACTGATGAACTTCTGCTCCATATGTTTATCTAATCTAAGGATCATGGGTCCTTATCCTACCATATGTTGCATCATAAAGGTAAAGGTAAAGGTAAAGGTAAAGGTTCCCTTGCTCGAAAGCCAGTCGAATCCGACTCTAGGGTTGCGGTGCTCATCTCCGTTTCAAAGCCGAAGAGCCAGCGCTGTCCGAAGACATTTCCGTGGTCATGTGGCCGGCATGACTAAACACCAAGGTGCACGGAACGCTGTTACCTTCCCACCGAAGTGGTCCCTATTTATCTACTTGCAATTTCTTGCTTTCGAACTGCTAGGTTGGCAGGAGCTGGAACTAGAGACAGGAGCTCACCCCGTCATGCGGCACCCGGGCCTCGAACTGCTGAACTACTGACCTTCCACAGCCTGCAGTTCAGCGTCTTAACCACTTGAGCCACCACAGCTCCTGTTGCATCATAATTTATACCTAATGTCAAGCGTCAAATGGCTTTCTATGGCTTATGGAGTTCATGGCTTGTTCTTGTTTCTGTACTCTGGTTACACCTTGGCCATTATTGTTATATTTCTGTTTACTAAATTGTTATTCCATATCATTATATATCTACCTCGTTTATTTCCAGCCAATGGCAAAAAAAATAGCCAAGAGGGGGTGTGCAATCAGGGAAGGTGTGAAAGGTGTTTTGTTATCCATTGTGTACCCTCCAGGGTGAATTGTAATTAAGGTTGGCATCTCTGGGCTGGGAATTTTCTAGAGATTTTGGAGTAGATACTCGGGAAGTCTGGGTTTGGGGAAAGGAAGGACCTCTGTGGCGATATGGTGCCATCAAGCCCACCTTCCGAGTCGCCATTTTCTCCAGCAGATCTGATCTCTGGAGACTAGATGTAATTCTGGGAGATTTCAAGGTCCCACCTGGAAATTTGCTGCCCTACCACCCGCTGTGTTTCAGATGCTGAGGGGGCACAACCAAAGACTACTGCTTCCGATTCCTGTGCCCAGTTACACCCCCTAGGGATGGGCATGAACCAACTCACAAACGAAAGCTCATCACGCATTTTGGCCAGTTTGTGGTGCATGAAGTGAACAGCTAAGCAGCGGGGAGCAGAAAGCAGGGGTTTAAACGGAAACCCCTGCTTTCCACTCCCCACTGCTCAGCTGTTGGGTTTAAACGGCTCTGAGCCCTTTAAAACCCCTGATTTTGGCTCCCTGCGAAAAGCAGCAGGGAGTAGAAAGCAGAGGGATAAATGGCTCATGAACTGATCTGAATTGGTTCGGTTCGGGGAACCAGCACATCGGTTCGCGGTTTGGTTCATGGTTCAACCGCAAGCCATGAACTGAATGCAAGTGAACCACAAAAAAATGCTGTTCATGCCTATCCGTACCCTTTACTACCCGGATTTATTTGTTGCTTTTTTTTTTTGCAGAAGCATTCCAAGTTCCAACCAATTTGCAATATAAATGAAGGATGTGGAATCTGCTTTTAAAAAGGAAATGGGGCATGGAAGGAGGTGCTCAGTCTCAGGTGTTCCGTGACCTTACAGAATGGAGTCGTCGCCGTGTGGAATCGACAGAGAGGATTCTGGGAGGGGAGGAACTAAACAGCTCTCCGGTGAGCCAAAGAAGAAGGTCATACTCCCTCTGGTGTAGCTTTGTGGAAGAGCCACTGCATAAAATTATAGCTACATCAAGCTTAAAAAGCCCCGTAGCATTATTCCCCAAAGGTACCTTAGTCATCATTAGTAATTGGGTTTTTTTTTTGTATTTAGAAGCCTCTCATAATCCAAGGCCCTAAACTGTAGTTGACTTAGTTTGTGTATAAATCCAGCTCCGGATTGTCCACTATTTTCTAATTAAGCGAGCCAGCTTCCGCCACTGCCAGACTTCATGTACGTGCTGTTTCTCTCCCTTGCGGCCTGATAACATGTCCTCGTACTCCACTGCAGACAGCAGAGTTTGAAAAGAACCAGATCTACCACTCATTGGCCAGGCAGGGAACTCTAAGAGAAATCCTATTGGCTCGAGCGAAGAAAGCTGGAAAGAGAGGGACTTTCAAGCCAACCAATCGGCTTCCCGTGTTTGTTCCCACTGACTTTGGGGGTCAATGGTGGCAGTACTGAATCTTCTAAGGACAAGTGAAGAAGTGATCATGGTAGGAAAAAGGCTGGAGTGACTAGAGACAGCTAGTACTTTAAGAACATGAGAGAAGCCATGTTGGATCGGGCCAATGGCTCATCAGATCCAAAACACTGTGTGACACAGTGCCCAAAACCCAGGGGCCATCAGGAGGTCCACCGGCAGGGCCAGAACTCCAGAAGCCCTCGCCCTGTTACCCCCGCCAAGCACCATGAAGACAGGGCATCACTGCCCCAGACATAAGAACTTAAGAGAAGCCATGTTGGATCAGGCCGATGGCTTATCCGATCCAAAACACTGTGTCACACAATGGCCAAAACCCAGGGGCCATCAGGAGGTCCACCAGCAGGGCCAGAACTCCAGAAGCCCTCACCCTGTTGCCCCCTCCAAACACTATGAAGACAGAGCATCACTTGCCCCAGACTGAGAGTTCCTATGTATACCTTTTGGCTAATAGCTGCCCATGGACTTCTGCTCCATCTGTTCATCCAATCCCCTCTTGAAGCTGTCTATGCTTGTAGCCACCACCTCCTGTGTGAATCGCTCTTTGGGTGAAGAAGTCCTTCCTTTCATCCATTCTAAACTTACTGCTCATTCATTTCATGGAGTGCCCGCAAGTTCTCGAATTGTCGGAAAGGGAGAAAAGCATTTCTCTCTCTACCTTCTCTGTCTCAGGCACAACTTTGTAAAAATGGTACAGTCATCGTCGGACACCACAAACAGAAAGAGCCACTGTAACACCGTGGTGAAAGTTTAGGACCAAAATCTCAGAGGCTCGGGTTCGAATTCCCATTCTGCCATGGAAGCCTGCTGGGTGACCTCGAGCCGGTCACGCTCTGTCAGCACAGCCTACCTCGCAGGGTTGTTGTGATGATTAAATGGGAGAGAAGAGAACAACATTAGCCGCTTTGGATCCCCATGGAGGAGAGGAAAATGCAATTTATTTATTTATTTTTATTTATATCTTTCACATTCATATCCCGCCCATCCCTTAAATGGGCTCAGGGCGGGTCACAACATTTCAATAAGTACAATAACATTTAAGACACATTAAAGCATATAAAATCAGTAGTCATGCTGTAGGGAAGAATCCAGCCCACTGTTGTAACTAGGTATGGCCGGTTATCAGTCATTGGGAGACCACAATCTCGGGGGGGGCATATGTGGAGGCCCATTGCCTCAGCCAAAGGCCTGGCGGAACAGCTCCGTCTTACATTGAAAGCTAGATGTCAGGTAGAAGAACTCCAGCTTTGTCCTTTTCTGGTCAAAGAGGTATTCTAAACATGCTCTGTGCAAAAAAGATCTCTGCAAAGACAGTCGGGGTTGTATGATGGGTTGTATGATGGGGCAGGTGATGCACTCTATTCTTGGTGCTGGAGGGGGCAGCAGTGGGAGGGCTTCTAGTGTCCTGGCCCCACTGCTGGACCTCCTGATGGCACCTGGTATATTTTGGCCGCTGTGTGACAGAGTGTTGGACTAGATGGGCCATTGGCCTGATTCAACATTGGCTTCTCTTATGTTCTTATGTTCTTATTCCACACTAGACCTTAAATCCTGGTTCAGCCCTGTCCCCGAAATTCCATTCTACACTACATTCGAGTTTGTTCCCGTAATTATCTCAGGGTCCAGCACTCACTGGAGAAGACCCTGATTCTGGGAAAGATTGAAGGTCAAAGAAGAAGGGGACAGCAAAGGATGAGATGGTTAGACAGTGTTACCAATGCAATGAACAGGAAATTGAGCAAACTTCAGAGGAGGGCAGAAGACAGGAGGGCCTGGCGTGATCTGGTCCATGGGGTCGTGAAGAGTCAGACTCGACTGTGCAACTGAACAACATATTTTTGTTGTCAAAGGCTTTCACGGCTGGAGTTCATTAGTTGCTGTAGATTTTCCGGGTTGTGTGGCCATGGTCTTGGCATTGTAGGACCTGACGTTTCGCCAGTAGCTGTGACTGGCATCCTCAGAGGTGTAACACAGAAATATGAACCTTGACACAGAGAGAGGCTGAGTTCAGACTGGCAATTTGCCCCGGTAGGGACCCGGGCCAGCGACGAGTCAATCCCAGAGTAAATTGGGCGTCCACACAGGAACATCTGCCTGGCGTCCCCCACCCGTAGCCAACCCGTGCTGTTCTGCTTCACCGCCGGATTAAAAAGATACCTCATGAATCCCGTAGCAAATCAGGAAGCCCGCATGTATCGCGCATGTCTCCGCTTCCAGGGAGTCTGAATGCGCAGCCGAAAAGCCGGGAGCAACCCGCGTTGGGCAGAAGCCAGCAGTGATATGATTGGCCATGCTCTGCTCTACTGCCCAATACGGTGCCAGCGCTGTGGGGTCCTCCCCCAATTGGCAAAATGCGCTTATGCGCATGAGCGCTTGAGTGCTCATGCGCACATACACCCATACACCCACAGCCGGATTAATGGGGAAACGCCGAATATGGCACGCCCCTGGCGTGGCAGTCTGAACACTCCCGCGTGCCTCCACCCCATATCTTCTGGCAGCAGCCCAGGTTGTGTGAACGGGAAAACCCGGAACAGTTTATTCCGGGGCTTTTTTGCCACGACTGGCTACCGGAGCAAACTGCCAGTCTGTCCTCATCAAGTACTACATCTTTCTGTGTTATACCTCTGAGGATGCCAGTCACAACTACTGGCGAAACGTTGGGTCCTACAACATATTTTTGTTTCCACTTTACATTGAGGTCACCCCCGTTTCACCCCACACTTGTCCCGGGATAAGTGGTTGTTGTTATAACCAGGGATAAATGTAAGGTATTGTGTCACGAGTTGAACCCTGATAAACCAGGGATGAGATCCAAGTGTGGAAAAGGCCTATATGTCTCCTGAAGGTTCAATCTACCTGGGGGGGTGGGGGGGAGAGAAGCTGAAAGAATATGATAGAAACTAATTTGAACCGGCCACAGTAGAGGAACACCCACAACGCTTTGATATAGATTTACATTTTATTATCTGTTGCCTGATTAACACATGGAATTCACTGCCACAGGAGGTGGAGGTGGCTACAAGCATGGACAGCTTCAAGAGGGAATTAGATAGGCATATGGAGCAGAAGTCCATCAGTGGCTATTAGCCTCAAGGTGTAGATAGGAACTCTCTGTCTGGAGCAAGGGATGCTCTGTATTCTTGGTGCTTGGCGTGGGGGGCAACAGTGGGAGGGCTTCTAGTGTTCTGGCCCTACTGCTGGACCTCCTGATGGCCCCTGGTATTTTTGGCCATTGTGTGACACAGAGTTGGACTGGATGGGCCATTGGCCTGATCCAACATTGGCTTCTCCTATATTCTTATGCTGGACATTCTGACGGCACCTGGTATTTTTGGCCACTGTGACAACAGAGTGTTGGACTGGATGGGCCATTGGCCTGATTCAACATTGGCCTCTCTTATGTTCTTATGTTCAACATTGGCTTCTCTTATGTTCTTATGTGACCACAATATCATCACGAATTCAGTGGTTTTCCATTTTCAGAAGCCGTTCAACAGCACCATAATGACAACTGAACAAGTTATTGGCTTTGTCTGTGGAACTTCTACCTGCTATGCAGCCATTTAAAACCCAGAGATACCTTGGGGCGGGGGGAGTGAGGTATAGTAGTACTTAGCATGTCAGACTAGGACTAGGTGAAATCCTACTTAGGATCGCTGAATGCCTGGAGGGGAAAAAAAAATGTTCCCTTAATAGAGGTGCGATGGGATCTTATTTACCTCCATGACATTCAAAGTTCCAGTGACTCATTTCCACACAGACGCCTCTATTAAAGGGACCTGGCATTTTTCCTTGTTATTGTGTGTGTGTAGTTTGCTCAACAAATTTTTATTGCGTGTGTCCGGTATTTTTCTTGAAACTATCTGGTAACCAGTTATGGGAGTTGTATGCATCTGGCCTTGAACCTACTGCCCATCAGCTTCATTGGATTCCCCCCGGACCTCCCACCTTGGTCCTCCCCGGTCCTCCCACCTTGAGAGCTGGCTCCTCCATGCTCCAGACAGGTAGATGGGTTCTTTGGCGGCACCACAAACAGCATGCTGGGATCTGAAACCCCCTGAAAACCTTGCATCTCTTTGGGGATGGCATGTGTACTCTTCAGTATCATTAGCTCCACCTGGCATTCTTTACCAGAAGTGGAATTAAGTTGCCAAGGTGGATCATGTCCTCTGGGGGTGGAGTGGACCTCCTGAGCCACTGAGGAGACACGCCATGTTTTCTTTGACTCCTCAAATGGCACAAACGACACACAAGAGCTGATGCACGACCTACGATTGGCACCTGAAGCTTGGCACCGCCTTGGCATCTTGCCTGGGTGTGCCCTCTGCCCCATCTTCCTCATTTCAAATATTTTGTTTCCACCCTGCGAGGGAACTTTCAGGCTGTATTGTGTCCCTTTCATCACGTGGACTGAAGTTCACATTCAATTAAGGGAAGATTAATTTTTCATCCCGCTGTCAATGAGGGCCTTTTAGCGACACAGGCCTGCCAAGTCAAACAATTTCTTCTAAAGCCCCAAGAGATTAGCGGGCAGGACTAATGGAAACAACTGCTTGACGTCTGACACACACATGCAAAAATAATGATCCTAACTCACCGCGAAGTTCGTTTCAGTTAGTAGATTAAATTGCCGCCTGGTTATCTGATTCTGTCGAAGTTCCTGTTCAGCCCGTTTTCCGAACGACTGACGTTCTTTCTTGGCTCGAAAGACTTTTTATCTTAAGCCACATCTCTTGACAGCTAAAAGGACTGTTTTTAAAGACAGAGCTGTTCAGAGATTTAAAGTGTTTTACGTAGTGGTTGTCTGTAAGGTGATGCACACTGGGGCCAAAAAAATAAATAAATCTCAACTTCAAGTATAGGCTGACGGGGTCTGAACTTGCTGAAACCGAGAAGGGGAATCCAATGAAGCTGATGGGCAGTAGGTTCAAGGCTGACAAAGGGAAATACTACTTTACACAGAGTAAAAATGTGGAATTCGTTGCTAGAGAATGTAGTGATCAGAGGAATGCAGTGGCCACAGAAATAAACAGCTTGAAAAGGGGATGAGATAGATTCATGGAAGATAAGGATATCAATGGTTACTAACCATGGTGACAGAGGGGAATATCCACATTCAGAGGAAGCCAGCCTCTGAATCCCAATAGATGGTTCCTTGGTAAATGGATATGATATATATTGTGGGTGAGAAGACTCGATGTATGACACAGTTGTTACAGTAAGACGTGGATATGTTCCATCTTTGATCAAATATTATGTGAAATGAATCCAGAGGCTGGCAGAATTTGTCAGATGGAATGATTCAGTCTTTACAAGTCTTTTTTTGTGTGTGTGATATATATTGGAGAAAGTAGATTGCTTGTGGAATCCAGAAATTTACAAGTTTTTTTTCGTCCTTAAGAATTTAGATACACACAAGTTTTTCCCCATTCCAAAGGAACTTTATTATACAAAGGACTCTGATATTGATTCGAAGAGTTGGAAGCAACATAGACTACAGGAAAATTTGGATGTCACATAGACCCTTATGGGGATGATCATATACAATGCTTCCTCTGGCCCCACTGCTGGACCTCCTGATGGCCCCTGGTATATTTTGGCCGCTGTGTGACAGAGTGTTGGACTAGATGGGCCATTGGCCTGATTCAACATTGGCTTCTCTTATGTTCTTATGTTCTTATGTAGTGTCCTGGCCCCACTGCTGGACCTCCTGATGGCCCCTGGTATATTTTGGCCGCTGTGTGACAGAGTGTTGGACTAGATGGGCCATTGGCCTGATTCAACATTGGCTTCTCTTATGTTCTTATGTAGTGTCCTGGCCCCACTGCTGGACCTCCTGATGGCACCTGGTATATTTTGGCCGCTGTGTGACAGAGTGTTGGACTAGATGGGCCGTTGGCCTGATTCAACATTGGCTTCTCTTATGTTCTTATGTTCTTATGTAGTGTCCTGGCCCCACTGCTGGACCTCCTGATGGCACCTGGTATATTTTGGCTGCTGTGTGACAGAGTGTTGGACTAGATGGGCCATTGGCCTGATTCAACATTGGCTTCTCTTATGTTCTTATGTTCTTATGTTCTCTAAGCTGTGAAGTCTTGTGAGCAAAAATTCTACTTCACGAGCTACTGACATTAAAGTTGCAATATGGCTATTGTATAAATTAGTTTGCTCCGGAGCTATCTTTCTTTTTTTGGTATAACTTCTTTTAATTTTATAGACATCACAAACATAAAAGGGGGAAACTTATCTTTTTGTTTCTTCTTTGCCAAACTCATGGCTAAAATATCATACGTTTATATATTCCAACTTATATCAATAAGAATATCAACTGCAAGTATATCCAATTTTAACGTTGTATATCCTTAACAAATCCTAAACCTCTATATTTTACTTGGTATAATCTTCAAACCGCTTGTAAAATCCTGACCACGCGTTTTCGAATGTCGTTTCTAATTGTCCTTTCAAAATTTAAAGTTAGTTTATCCATTTTCGCCATTTCCAAGATTCTGTTCAAAATTTCTTCTCTCAAAGGCATTTTTGTTCTTCCCCAGTATTTAGCATAAAGTATTTTAGCAGTTGTAGTCAAATACGATATAAGATACGAGTCGTTTCTTTTATAATCCATCCTTCTTGAGTTAAGACAAAAATGTGTGAGCTGGGGGCTAAAAAACTGTGAGCTAGCTCACATGAACTCAACTTGGAGGGAACACTGACTGTATGGTGTAATGTGTATAATATGGTGAATGTCTCTGTATGTTATTCATTATAAGCATTATTAATTTTATAATCTTTTCTAAGTAAATCCCACACACACAAAGAGAGATTTAATTTTCACTGGTACATTAATGGTGCCTAGAGATCTTCTTGTATTTCAAGTCATTGCCAGACTACAGATGTTAGTTTATCTGGGGGTGGGGGAATAGCTGTTTTGGATTATAAGACTTGGTGGCATTATACCCTACTGAGGTCCCCGCCCCAGAACCCCACTATTCCCACTCACCCCCCAAATCTCCAGCAGTTCCTCAACCCAGAGTTGACAACCCTATCTATAAGGGAATTTCGATCATATTCTTCTCTTGCATTTTCTCCAAGGAGCTCAGGGTTCAGAGCCAGTTTGGTGTAGTGGTTAAGAGTGAGGACTCTAATTTGGGAGAACTGGGTTTGATTCCCCACTCCTCCACATGCAGCTGCTGGTGTGACCTTGGGTCAGACCTATGTTTTTTCGGAGCTGTTGTCTCAAGAGCAGTTCTCGGGAGAGCTCTCTCAGCCCCACCTACCTCTCAGGGTGTCTGTTGTGGAGAGGGAAAGGGAAAGGGAAAGGGATTGTAAGCCACTCTGAGACTCCTCTGGGTAGTGAAGGGTGGGGTATAAATCCAATCTCCTCCTCCCTCTTCTCCTCTTCTTCCTAAGAACATAAGAGAAGCCAAAGTTGGATCAGGCCAATGACCCATCCAGTCCAACACTCTGTCACACAGTGGCCAAAAATACCAGGTGCCATCAGGAGGTCCACCAGTGGGGCCAGGACACTAGAAGTCTTCCCACTGTTGCTCCCCCCAAGCACCAAGAATACAGAGCATCCCTTGCCCCAGACTGAGAATTCCTATCTATACCTTGTGGCTAATAACCACTGCTCCCTCATGGATCACTGCCTTGTCGTGGCGAGGGGGCTTGCATGGTTCGATGAGGCTGTGGGCTATGCCGTGGAGGGCCACCCAGGACGGACAGGCCACAGCAGAGAACTCAGACCAAGCGTGATCCCCTGGAGAAGGAAATGGCAACCCACTCCAGTATCTTTGCCAAGAAAACCCCATGGACAGTAACAAAAGGCTAAAAGATATGACGCCGGAAGATGAGCCCCTCAGGTCGGAAGGTGTCCAATATGCTACTGAGGAAGAGCAGAGGGCAAGTACGAGTAACCCCAGAAAGAGTGAAGTGGCTGGGCCAAAGCCGAAAGGACGCTCAGTTGTGGATGTGTCTGATGGTGAAAGGAAAGTTCGATGCTGCAAAGAACAATACTGCATAGGAACCTGGAATGTAAGATCTATGAATCAAGGTAAGCTTGACGTGGTCAAAAATGAGATGGCAAGAATGAACATCGACATCTTGGGAATCAGTGAACTAAAGTGGACAGGAATGGGTGAATTTAACTCAGAAGACCATTATATCTACTACTGTGGCCAGGAATCCCGTAGAAAAAATGGTGTGGCCTTTATAGTCAACAAGAGAGTGAGAAAGGCAGTATTGGGATACAATCTCAAAAATGACAGAATGCTCTCGGTCCGAATCCAAGGCAAACCATTCAATATCACAGTAATCCAAGTCTATGCCCCAACCACTGCTGCAGAAGAGGCTGAAGTGGACCAGTTCTACGAAGACCTACAACAGCTCGTAGAACTAACACCAAAAAATAATGTCCTCATCATCATAGGGGACTGGAATGCTAAAGTAGGAAATCAAAAGGTAACTGGAATAACAGACAAGTTTGGCCTTGGAGAACAAAATGAAGCAGGGCAAAGGCTAACAGAGTTTTGTCAAGAGAACACACTGGTCATAGCAAACACCCTTTTCCAACAACCTAAGAGGCGTCTCTACACATGGACATCACCAGATGGGCAACACCGAAATCAGATTGACTATATAATTTGCAGTCAAAGATGGAGAAGCTCTATTCAGTCAGTAAAAACAAGACCTGGAGCTGACTGTGGCTCAGATCATGAGCTACTCATTGCAAAATTCAGACTTAAACTGAAGAAAGTTGGGAAAACCACAAGGCCATTCAGATTTGACCTAGATCGCATCCCCGATGAATATACAGTAGAGGTGAAGAATAGGTTTAAGGGACTAGATTTGATAGACAGAGTGCCTGAAGAACTATGGACAGAGGTCCGTGACATTGTAAAGGAGGCAGCACTCACCGCCATCCCAAAGAAAAAGAAATGCAAGAAAGCAAAGTGGCTGTCTGATGAGGCTTTACACATAGCAGAGGAAAGAAGGAAAGCTAAAGGCAATGGGGAAAAGGAAAGATTTGCCCAACTGAATGCAGATTTCCAGAGAACAGCAAGGAGAGATAAGGAGGCTTTCCTGAATGAACAATGCAGAGTAATAGAGGAAAACAATAGATTGGGAAGGACTAGAGATCTCTTCAAGAAAATTGCAGAAATCAAGGGAATGTTCCATGCAAAGCTGGCCATGATAAAGGACAAAAATGGTAGGGACCTAACAGAAGCAGAAGAGATTAGGAAAAGATGGCAAGAATACACAGAAGAACTATACAAGAAGGACCTCGATGTCCTTGACAACCACGATGGTATAATCACTGACCTCGAGCCAGACATCCTGGAAAGCGAAGTTAAATGGGCCTTAGAAAGCATTACTAACAACAAAGCTAGTGGAGGTGATGGTATCCCAGCTGAGTTATTCAAAGTCTTAAAAGAAGATGCTGTTAAAGTGCTGCACTCAATTTGCCAACAAATTTGGAAAACACAACAGTGGCCAGAGGATTGGAAAAGGTCAGTTTACATTCCAATCCCAAAGAAGGGCAATGCCAAGGAATGTTCAAACTATCGCACAATTGCACTCATTTCACACGCTAGCAAGGTCATGCTCAAAATCCTACAAGCTAGGCTTCAACAGTACGTGGATAGAGAATTGCCAGAAGTACAAGCTGGGTTTCGAAGAGGTAGAGGAACGAGAGATCAAATTGCCAACATTCGCTGGATTATGGAGAAAGCAAGAGAGTACCAGAAAAACATCTACTTCTGCTTCATTGACTATGCTAAAGCCTTTGATTGTGTGGATCACAATAAATTATGGCAGGTTCTTAAAGAGATGGGAGTACCGGACCACCTGACATGTCTCCTGAGAAACCTGTATAAGGGTCAAGAAGCAACAGTTAGAACCGGATATGGAACAACTGATTGGTTTAGCATAGGAAAAGGAGTACGACAAGGATGTATATTGTCACCTTGCTTATTTAATTTATATGCAGAGTACATCATGCGAAATGCTGGCCTGGATGAATCACAAGCTGGAGTTAAGATTGCTGGGGAAAAGATCAATAACCTCAGATATGCAGACGATACCACTCTGATGGCAGAAAGTGAAGAGGACCTAAAGAGCCTCTTGCTCAGGGTGAAAGAGGAGAGTGCAAAAGTGGGCTTGAAGCTCAACATCAAAAAAACTAAGATCATGGCATCTGGCCCCATCACTCCTTGGCAAATAGAAGGGGAAGTCGTAGAAGTAGTGACAGACTTCACGTTCCTAGGATCCCAGATCACTGCAGATGGTGACTGCAGCCATGAAATTAAAAGATGCCTGCTCCTTGGGAGGAAAGCGATGGCAAACCTAAACAGCATGATAAAAAGCAGAGACATCACCTTGCCAACAAAAGTCCGCATGGTCAAAGCAATGGTATTCCCCGTAGTAATGTATGGCTGCAAGAGTTGGACTATAAGGAAGGCTGAGCGCCGAAGAATAGATTCTTTTGAACTATGGTGCTGGAGAAGACTCTTGAGAGTCCTTTGGACTGCAAGGAGATCAAATCAGTCAATCCTAAAAGAAATCAACCCTGACTGTTCCTTGGAAGGCCAGATCCTGAAGCTGAAGCTCAAATACTTTGGCCACCAAATGAGAAGGGAGCATTCACTGGAGAAGACCCTGATGCTGGGAAAGATTGAAGGTCAAAGAAGAAGGGGACGGCAAAGGATGAGATGGTTAGACAGTGTCATCGATGCAACGAACATGAAATTGAGCAAACTTCAGCGGACAGCGGAAGACAGGAGGGCCTGGCGTAATCTGGTCCATGGGGTCGCGAAGAGTCGGACTCGACTGTGCGACTGAACAACAACAACAAAAATAACCACTGATGGATCTCTACTCCATATAAGAACATAAGAGAAGCCAATGCTGGATCAGGCCAATGGCCCATCCAGTCCAACACTCTTGTCACACAGTGGCCAAAAATACCAGGTGCCATCAGGAGGTCCACCGGGGGGGCAGACACTAGAAGCCCTCCCACTATTGCCCCCCCCAAAGCACCAGGGTGCTAGAAGCCCTCCCACTGTTGCCCCCCCAAGCAAAAATACCAGGTGCCATCAGGAGGCCCACCAGTGAGGCCAGCACACTAGAAGCCCTCCCACTATTGCTGTCCCCAAGGAGGAGGAGGAGGAAGATGAGGAGGAGATTGGATTTATAGTCTTCTTTTTCTTCTTCTGGTTCTGATTCTCACATCCACTGCTTTGCCTTCACAACAACCCTGCAAGGTCAGTTAGGATGAATGAGAATCATTGGCTCAAGTTCTTCCGCTGCACCATGGGACTGAGTAGGGATTTGAACCTGGGTCTCCCAAGCCTTAGTTTTACACAGTAGCTCCTAGACCACACTGCCTCTTCACACTGAGCTGGTTTCCCCCGTTGCATTATCTTACTGGTCCACAAGGTTAGTATGTGCTGCAATCCACCCTGTTTACATTCTGGGTTAACTGAGAGACTCTCTCTCTATGGTAAATACCAGAACTGGAGTGCGCAGTGTTTGCCCTAGATTTCTGCCTCTTTTGTCTGCTTCCGAACCTTGATATTATCAGTGAGCATGCATGGATTGATAAACACTGCAAAAAAATTAAATTAGTCACAGTGAGCTCGTGCGTATGATTGCATTAAGGTTCTTTTCGAGTGTGGCCTGTTACTGATCCTGTCCACATCTTAACCGGGGCTGACCCTGCTTAGCTTCCAAATTCTAATGAGATTGGGGTAGTTTGGGGCGTCCAGACTGTGTGATGTTTGTGTGTGTGTCTAAAGTGTGGTCAAGTCACACTTGGTTTATGGTGACCCCAGAAAGGGGTTTTCAAGGCAAGTGAGAGGCAGAGGTGGTTGGCCATGGCCTTCCTCTGCAGAGCCTTCCGTGGTGGTCTCCCTTCCAAGTACTGACCCTGCTTAGCTTAGACTTATGGCAATCCCCACAAGGGGCTTCCAAGGCAAGGGAGAAGCAGAGGTGGTTGGCCATTGCCTTCCTCTGCAGAGCCTTCCGTGGTGGTCTCCCTTCCAAGTACTGACCCTGCTTAGCTTAGACTTATGGCAATCCCCACAAGGGGCTTCCAAGGCAAGGGAGAAGCAGAGGTGGTTGGCCATGGCCTTCCTCTGCAGAGCCTTCCGTGGTGGTCTCCCTTCCAAGTACTGACCCTGCTTAGCTTAGACTTATGGCAATCCCCACAAGGGGCTTCCAAGGCAAGGGAGAAGCAGAGGTGGTTGGCCATTGCCTTCCTCTGCAGAGCCTTCCGTGGTGGTCTCCCTTCCAAGTACTGATTCTGCTAAGTTTAGACTTATGGCAATCCCCACAAGGGGCTTCCAAGGCCAGGGAGAAGCAGAGGTGGTTGGCCATTGCCTTCCTCTGCAGAGCCTTCCGTGGTGGTCTCCCTTCCAAGTACTGATTCTGCTAAGCTTAGACTTATGGCAATCCCCACAAGGGGCTTCCAAGGCCAGGGAGAAGCAGAGGTGGTTGGCCATTGCCTTCCTCTGCAGAGCCTTCCATGGTGGTCTCCCTTCCAAGTACTGATTCTGCTAAGCTTAGACTTATGGCAATCCCCACAAGGGGCTTCCAAGGCCAGGGAGAAGCAGAGGTGGTTGGCCATTGCCTTCCTCTGCAGAGCCTTCCTTGGTGGTCTCCCTTCCAAGTACTGATTCTGCTAAGCTTAGACTTATGGCAATCCCCACAAGGGGCTTCCAAGGCCAGGGAGAAGCAGAGGTGGTTGGCCATTGCCTTCCTCTGCAGAGCCTTCCTTGGTGGTCTCCCTTCCAAGTACTGATTCTGCTAAGCTTAGACTTATGGCAATCCCCACAAGGGGCTTCCAAGGCCAGGGAGAAGCAGAGGTGGTTGGCCATTGCCTTCCTCTGCAGAGCCTTCCGTGGTGGTCTCCCTTCCAAGTACTGATTCTGCTAAGCTTAGACTTATGGCAATCCCCACAAGGGGCTTCCAAGGCCAGGGAGAAGCAGAGGTGGTTGGCCATTGCCTTCCTTTGCAGAGCCTTCCTTGGTGGTCTCCCTTCCAAGTACTGATTCTGCTAAGCTTAGACTTATGGCAATCCCCACAAGGGGCTTCCAAGGCCAGGGAGAAGCAGAGGTGGTTGGCCATTGCCTTCCTCTGCAGAGCCTTCCTTGGTGGTCTCCCTTCCAAGTACTGATTCTGCTAAGCTTAGACTTATGGCAATCCCCACAAGGGGCTTCCAAGGCCAGGGAGAAGCAGAGGTGGTTGGCCATTGCCTTCCTCTGCAGAGCCTTCCGTGGTGGTCTCCCTTCCAAGTACTGATTCTGCTAAGCTTAGACTTATGGCAATCCCCACAAGGGGCTTCCAAGGCCAGGGAGAAGCAGAGGTGGTTGGCCATTGCCTTCCTCTGCAGAGCCTTCCGTGGTGGTCTCCCTTCCAAGTACTGATTCTGCTAAGCTTAGACTTATGGCAATCCCCACAAGGGGCTTCCAAGGCCAGGGAGAAGCAGAGGTGGTTGGCCATTGCCTTCCTCTGCAGAGCCTTCCGTGGTGGTCTCCCTTCCAAGTACTGATTCTGCTAAGGTTAGACATATGGCAATCCCCACAAGGGGCTTCCAAGGCCAGGGAGAAGCAGAGGTGGTTGGCCATTGCCTTCCTCTGCAGAGCCTTCCTTGGTGGTCTCCCTTCCAAGTACTGATTCTGCTAAGCTTAGACTTATGGCAATCCCCACAAGGGGCTTCCAAGGCCAGGGAGAAGCAGAGGTGGTTGGCCATTGCCTTCCTCTGCAGAGCCTTCCTTGGTGGTCTCCCTTCCAAGTACTGATTCTGCTAAGCTTAGACTTATGGCAATCCCCACAAGGGGCTTCCAAGGCCAGGGAGAAGCAGAGGTGGTTGGCCATTGCCTTCCTCTGCAGAGCCTTCCGTGGTGGTCTCCCTTCCAAGTACTGATTCTGCTAAGCTTAGACTTATGGCAATACCCACAAGGGGCTTCCAAGGCCAGGGAGAAGCAGAGGTGGTTGGCCATTGCCTTCCTCTGCAGAGCCTTCCGTGGTGGTCTCCCTTCCAAGTACTGACCCTACTTAGCTTAGACTTATGGCAATCCCCACAAGGGGCTTCCAAGGCCAGGGAGAAGCAGAGGTGGTTGGCCATTGCCTTCCTCTGCAGAGCCTTCCTTGGTGGTCTCCCTTCCAAGTACTGATTCTGCTAAGCTTAGACTTATGGCAATCCCCACAAGGGGCTTCCAAGGCCAGGGAGAAGCAGAGGTGGTTGGCCATTGCCTTCCTCTGCAGAGCCTTCCGTGGTGGTCTCCCTTCCAAGTACTGATTCTGCTAAGCTTAGACTTATGGCAATCCCCACAAGGGGCTTCCAAGGCCAGGGAGAAGCAGAGGTGGTTGGCCATTGCCTTCCTCTGCAGAGCCTTCCGTGGTGGTCTCCCTTCCAAGTACTGATTCTGCTAAGCTTAGACTTATGTCAATCCCCACAAGGGGCTTCCAAGGCCAGGGAGAAGCAGAGGTGGTTGGCCATTGCCTTCCTCTGCAGAGCCTTCCGTGGTGGTCTCCCTTCCAAGTACTGACCCTGCTTAGCTTAGACTTATGGCAATCCCCACAAGGGGCTTCCAAGGCCAGGGAGAAGCAGAGGTGGTTGGCCATTGCCTTCCTCTGCAGAGCCTTCCGTGGTGGTCTCCCTTCCAAGTACTGATTCTGCTAAGCTTAGACTTATGGCAATCCCCACAAGGGGCTTCCAAGGCCAGGGAGAAGCAGAGGTGGTTGGCCATTGCCTTCCTCTGCAAAGCCTTCCTTGGTGGTCTCCCTTCCAAGTACTGATTCTGCTAAGCTTAGACTTATGGCAATCCCCACAAGGGGCTTCCAAGGCCAGGGAGAAGCAGAGGTGGTTGGCCATTGCCTCCCTCTGCAGAGACTTCCGTGGTGGTCTCCCTTCCAAGTACTGACCCTGGGTGTGAGCCAGAGGCTCAAAAACTGTGATCTAGCTCACACTAACTCAGCTTAGAGGGAACACTGGACCTGGGAATCCCCTGGAATAACAGCTCATCTCCAGACTATGGAGATCTGTCCCCCTGGAGAAATTAGATGCTTTGGGAGGTAGATTCTATGGCATTGCATACCACTGAGTTCCCTGTCCTCTTCAGGCTCAATCCCCAAATCTCTAGGAGTTTCCCAACTTGGATCTGGCAACCCTAATGCCTCATTCCCTGGCAGTGTTCCCTCTAAGCCGAGTTAGTGTGAGCCAGCTCACAGTTTCTTAGCCTCCGGCTCACAGATTTTTGTCTCAGCTCAGGAAGGAGGGCTCCAGAGGGAACTATTTTCTGCAGGAGCCAAATCACTCACTCACCACTTTAATGCCAGGAGCTCACAAGGCAGAATTTTTGCTCACAAGTCTCCACAGCTGAGAGGGAGCATTGTTCTTAGACTCCACAGCTTAGAGGCTGATTGATTTGTTTGTATGCCCGGCACAAGATTTTCCAGTAAAATGGATGAGGATACGTTCCAGTACTTGAAATTATGGCATGGAATACCATGTGAAGACACTGTGAACAGTAGGTTTTCAAGAGAGATTACCATGATGCTTCAGAGCATTCGGTTGAAGTTGTGAACGAAACGAAAGTCAACTCCGGGGAGTTTCGTCAACCCACTTCTTTCTGTACTTATGATGTGCTTATGAAAAAAGGAGTGTGCATAGAATGTGGATGTTAATTACCACTATAAAACATTATTAAGTTCATTAGAGAAACTGCATTTCCTTTCACACTAAAGCGCTGAGTGTCAGCCTGCTTTCTGGTTCACTAGTTATCTTGGGCTGTTACCATTTATATTGTTCCCCGGCTAGGGATGGCAGCCTCCGGGTGGGACCTGAGGATCCCCTGGAATTACAGCTCATCTCCAGGCTACAGAGATCAGTTCCCCTGGAGAAAACGGATGCTTTGGAAGGTGGACTCTATGGCATTGTATACTACTGAGTTCCCTGTCCTCCTCAGGCTCCATCCCCAGAACTCCGGGAGGTTCCCAGCTTGGATTTGGCAACCCTAACCCTCCCGTCCCCTGCCGGTGGCCAGGGCAACCCAGCAACCCCACCTGATAGTTCTTTCCCCCTCATCTCTGACTCTGTACCTTTATCGCAACTGAATTTTTTACATGCAGGGATTTGGGGATGGGAAAGAACTGAAACCCTCTCAGGGATTGCTGCCTTGACGCGGCGAGGGGGCAGTGGCAGATTAACCATTAAGCAGACTAAGCACATGATTAGGGCACCAGGGACAAAGGTAAAGGTAAAAGGTTCCCTTGCTCGAAAGCCAGTCGAATCCGACTCTAGGGTTGCAGAGCTCATCTCCGTTTCAAAGCCGAAGAGCCAGCGCTGTCCGAAGACGTTTCTGTGGTCATGTGGCCGGCATGACTAAACACCAAGCCGCACGGAACGCTGTTACCTTCCCACCGAAGTGGTACCTATTTATCTACTTGCAATTTCTTGCTTTCGAACTGCTAGGTTGGCAGGAGCTGGAACTAGAGACGGGAGCTCACTCCATCATGCGGCACTCTCGGGTCTCGAACTGCTGAACTACGGACCTTCTGCAGGCTGCAGTTCAGCGTCTTAACCACTTGAGCCACCGCAGCTCCTTACGAGGGCCAAAGGGGGCACCACAAAGTTGGGGAAAGGGTGAAAAAAAATGTAGAAAAATGCCTTTCGGGTCATGAAGATTGGAACTTTGATACGTTTAACTTGTGAAATAGTAAAACGGACATCATATTGCATTTTTATAGAACTTTATGTAGCCAAAGCTTGGCTTTGTTTGTACAGTATATTGTGTTGTCATATGAACGAATTTTTGTGTTGCTGCAACCTGCGTCGTATATCTGGTCAGACAGGTCGACAACTAAAATGGACTGGGTCAGTGTGGAAAGGAGGGGGGCACCGAGATTGGTCAGTGTTTAGGGCACCAGAGAGCCTTAATCTGCCCTTGCAAGGGGGCTTGTGTGGTTCGATGAGACTGCGGGCTATGCCGTGGAAGGCCACCCAGGACGGACAGGCCACAGCGGAGAACTCAGACAAAACGTGATCCGCTGGAGAAGGAAATGGCAATCCACTCCAGGATCTTTGCAAGGAAACCCCATGGATGGTAACAGAAGGCTAAAAGAGATGACGCCGGAAGACGAGCCCCTCAGGTCAGAAGGTGTCCAACAATGCTCCCTCTAAGCTGTGGAGTCTTGTGAGCAAAAACTCTACCTTGTGAGCTACTAGCATTAAAGTTGTGAGCAAGAGATTTGGCTCCTGCAGAAATTAGTTTTCTCTGGAGCCCTCCTTCCTGAGCTGAGACAAAAACCTGTGAGCCGGAGGCTAAAAAAACTGTGAGCTAGCTCACGCTAACTCAGCTTAGTGGGACCCCTGGCATCCAATATGCTACTGGGGAAGAGCTGAGGGCAAGTACTAGTAACTCCAGAAGACAGGAGGGCTTGGCGTGATGTGGTCCATGGGGTCGCGGAGAGTGTCAGGTAATCCTGCCATCGGATGGATGGAAGGGTAGGAGGGAGGGATGGTCTGCAACTTTTCATGCTCTGGAATGTAGGGAGGTGTGCAGGTTGCCTAGGAGATTCAGAATTCCACCGCCTGGGCAATCTGTTATCTCACCAAATGTCCTTGGTCTCACAGTTCGGGTTTCCGCTGCTTGGGACAGCCCTGGGGCCTTTTGGTTATTTACTGCTTTAGGACTTTTGCACCTTTTCCCACGCGCGGGCTTAGTGCCCATTGGTAGATAGAGAGGGGGGGCATTTCAAGCTGGTATAAATGTACGTGTATCCTTAGAATTAGCTATCACTGACAAAGAGATGTTACCGTGCCTTTAGAACTGCTTTCAATAAACGCTACCTTCTTTATGAAGCCTGGTGTTTGACTGACTTTCTGAAGAGCCTGACAGAGAGTTGGACTCGACTGTGCGATTGAACAACAACCGGAGCTGAAAACCAGAAAACCTCCTAGTTTATTTTTTAAAAAATTAAATTAGAAAATAACCAGTAGTAAGAATGTTGGAGACAAATCTTTACGAATTCCTCTTCATTTCTATAAGCAGACCATGCAGATGTTATTCAGTTCAGTTCACCACCCTTGTCAGAATACAACATAACATTATCAAATTATTACCTAACTTTTTACCATGCAACAGACAGGTTGGTTTACTCAACTGTACACATTCTTTTCGTTTCTCCAACCACTCCTCTCTATTTGGAGCAAAGTTTCCTTCCTAGTATCTAGTAAAGACCAGTCTTGCAGAAGTTTTGGCATTGAAAACATATTCTTGACTATCTTTGGGAAGAACGTCTGTGGGAACTTCTGGGATTCTATCACAGGGTGGTGGGTGTAACCACAAAATGGCTTCCTGTGGGACGTGGAGTCACACACACAGAGAGGACGCCTGAATGCAGGAGAAGAGGGGTAATTTAAAAAAAAAATACATTGGGAAAGAATATGAGAAAATAAAAAACAACACTGGTGTTATTTATTTCATTTACATTAGTATAAAGTCTCCTCTCCTTTGAGGTCGAAGTGGTTTACAATAAAACATTCTACAACAGACCTTTAATAAAACACAGCTAAGAAGACAACAAATCTACTGGCGAATTGGACTCTGTGTCTTCCGACGAGGACTCTGATGCAGAAAAGGGGGCGGCTGCTCCCAAACAAAGCTACCAACTGAGAGAGCACAAGGAGAAGCAAAATAAGAATTGAGACTTTGAAAGTTCACATAAAGCTGTTATTTTAGGAGATGATCTGGGGGGGGTTCTTGAACTGGGAAAATAGTTAAGCTGATATAGAACTGGGATTATTAGATCATGCTCAATGCTTTTTAAGCTTTTTTACTGGACTAACACCGATATAAGCATTATTGAAGATCTCCATCTCTTGGGGTTTTGGTTAGTTGTGGTTATCTTTTCTTTCTCCCTAGTCGTAGATGTTTTCCCTCCCCTTTTTGTGTTGTAGTTTGTAGTCTATAGAAAAGCAAATAAGAAATCCCCTTCGGGGGGCCAAAAAAATAAAAATAAAACACAGCTAAATATCAAAATAGCACCCGCTAGTCAAATACAATAACAATAAAAGATTAATAAAATATCAATAAATATTAGGGTTGCCAGGTCTTACCTCGATTGGTGGGGGGCTCCAGCCCGGCCCCTGGAGTCCTCTGGGGTGCATGTGGAGTGTGTCATGACGATGTCACCCATAAGTGACGTCACTGTGCCAGGCACATTGTTTAGGGCATGCTCTAGCATTTGGGTCAAAACTCTATGGCTACCATAGAGTTTTTAATCTGAATGCTGGATTGTGCCCTGCACGATGGGTATTCTGTGGGCAAGGCACCGTCCCAAGACACTGACTGGAGGAAGCATGGGGGGGGAGCGTTAAACCAGGAGAGGCTGTCCCAGACCATTAAGGATTTTATGAAGGCCCCAGACCATTAACAACTTTCTAGGTTAAAACCAACTCCTTGAATTGGCACCAGAAACTAATTGGGAGCCAGTGCAGTGGCTGCACGATAGGAGTGAAATGAGCTAATCAACAGCCCGGCATTCTGGACTAAAGCTGCCCCTGAAACACACAAATGTTATTTCGTTCTGCCCAGCCAATTGGATCTCCACCTGCCAATCAGATGACTTGCTCGGCAAATTTCCTACCTGACCCCACCCACTTTCTAAGAAACACTTGGTGGGCACCAGAGAAGGTGTTAGTGGACACCATGGTACCTAGGGCAGCTGGTTGGCAGGAGAGCCCCGTGCCTGAAGAGCCCTGTTGTGTCCAATGTGCCTGGCATGATAACGTCACCTGGAGGTGATGTCATCAAACTGGGCATGTCGTGTGGGGGATGCTCTAGCATTTCGGCAAAAACTGCTATGGTCACCGTGGAGCCTTATACCCAAATGCTAGTGTGTCCCCTACCCTAGTTTATTTATGCCACAAAGTCTCTAGGCAGCCTATCTCTCTTGGGTCAAAACAAGGCTGAGTTCAGACTGGCAGTTTGCCCCACTATAGCCACGTTTCAGCCATGTTTCCCAAGTGGATTCAAGGGGGCGTTCACACAGGCACATCTGCCTGGCGTTCCCCACCTGTAGTCAACCCGTGCTGCTCTGCTTCGCTCCTGCGTTTAAAAGATACCTGGTGAAAGTGGTAGAAAATCCCTGAGAGCCCATTTATCCAACTTCATTCCGCTTCCCGGAAGTGTGAACGCCAACCTGAAAAGCCGGGAGCAACCCGCGTTGTGCATAAGGCAGCAGTGATACGATTGGCTGTGCTCCTCTCTACCACCCAATGCAGTGCCGGAGCAATGGGATCCTCCCCAAATCGGCCTGATGCGCTTATGTGCATGAGCGCATATGCGCTCATGTACACATGCGCACATAGCTGAATTAGCAGGGAAAGCTGTTGACAGCCACGCCTCCAGGCCAGCAGTCTGAACGCTCCCGCTTGCCTCCTCCCGGTATGCTCCCGCATCAGTCGGCGCAGTGTGACCGGGAAAACCCAGAACAGTTTGTTCCGGGGCTTTTTTGCCACGACTGGCCTCCGCTTCGAACTGCCAGTCTGAACTCAGCCTAAGACAGAGCAAAGTGTTAAAGAAAGATCACTCACTTTCCCACATCTTGTAGAGATGAAAAGGCCACCGACCCCTGACTTCTGCACCTTCTCCCATCTGGCCTTCCTCATGGGCCGTTCAATATAAATACAAGTTGTTATTATTATTAAGCGTAGCCTAGAATCTAGAAGAGTGGTCTTCAGTCACTTGGGACCATCTTTGATCTCAGACCTCCAATATGGAAAAAAACCCCACCATAAATTAATTGTATATATTTTACTGTCATCTGCATATTTCTGTAGATCTCTCCTCCCCTCTTTTTCTTCTGTTTCTCTTTCTCTCTGCCTCTTTGTTTGTTCATCTTTTTTTTCCTGTGACACTCTTTAAAAGAGCTTCATGGAGTCACCATGTATTTGGCTTAAATTACATTATATAATGGAGCTGCGGTGGCTCAAGTGGTTAAGACGCTGAACTGCAGGCTGTGGAAGGTCAGTAGTTCAGCAGTTCGAGACCCGGGTGCCGCATGACGGGGTGAGCTCCTGTCTCTAGTTCCAGCTCCTGCCAACCTAGCAGTTCAAAAGCAAGAAATTGCAAGTAGATAAATAGGTACCACTTCGGTGGGAAGGAAACAGCGTTCCGTGCACCTTGGTGTTTAGTCATGCCGGCCACATGACCACGAAAACGTCTTCGGACAGCGCTGGCTCTTCGGCTTCGAAATGGAGATGAGCACCGCAACCCTAGAGTCGGATTCGACTGGCTTTTGAGCAAGGGAACCTTTACCTTTACATTATATAATATGAGTGCATAAAGTGCCATTACATAAGAACATAAGAACATAACATTGAGTTGCAGCTGATTTATATCCCCACCTGGATAGCGCAGGCAAGCCCGATCTCATCAGATCTCGGAAGCTAAGCAGGGTCGGCTCTGGCAAGTACTGGGATGGGAGACCTCCAAGGAATACCGGGGCCGGCACGCAGAGGCAGGCAATTATCAAACAACCTCTCTGAAATGTCCTAACCTCAGTAGGGATTGCCAGAAGTCACCATGACTTCCAGGCATGCAAGCACACAGACACACGTGCTCACATGTATATACAAAAAAAAAGTTGCAGATGATTTATGATGACCCCCTAGGGTCTTCAAGGTAAGTGATTAAGCAGAAGTGGTTTGTCATTGCGTTCCTGGGAAAAGTATTCCATAGCGATCGCCCATCCATAGACCATAGTCTGGTCTACGGCCTAGTGGCTCCAGTTTTGTGAGTGCCAATACTCCCTCTAAGCCGCGGAGTCTTGTGAGCAAAAAATTCCACTTTGTGACCTCCTGGCATTAAAGCTGTGAGCAAGCGATGTGGCTACTGCATAAATTACTTTGCTCTGGAGCCATCCCTTCCTAAGCGAAGACAAAAAAAAATGTGTGAGCCGGAGGCTAAAGAACTGTGAGCTGGCTCACACTAACTCAGCTTAGAGGGAACACTGGTGACCACCGTATCCAACTGCTGTGCCATCGGTGGTAGATTCATTATGAAATGTTTTAATTCTCATTGTGTTGTCCTCCACTGTTGTCCTCCACTCTGGGCCCATTCGCGTGGAGGGCGGAATGTAAGATGAAATAAATAAATAAATAAATAAATAAATAAATAAATAAATAAATAAATAAATAAATAAATATCTACCCTGCTTAGTTTCTGTGATCTGATGGGATCGAGTATACTACACCATCCCACATCCCATCGTATAATATAAAACTTATTATATATTATTATTATCATATTATTATTATATAATATAATGGCTGCTAGACTTGGACTATAAGGAAGGCCAAGCACCGATGAATAGACTTTTTTGAATTATGGTGCTGGAGAAGACTCTTGACAGTCCCTTGGACTGCAAGGAGATCGAATCAGTCAATCCGAAAAGAAATCAACCCTGACTGTTCCCTGGAAGGCCAGAGACTGAAGCTGAAGCTCAAATACTTTGGCTACCCAATGAGAAGGGAGCACTCACTGGCGAAGAAGACCCGGATGCTGGGAAAGATTGAAGGTCAAAGAAGAAGAAGGGAACGGCAAAGGATGAGATGGTTAGACAGTGTTATCTATGCAACAAACATGAAATTAAGCAAACCCCGGAGCATGACGGAAGACAGGAGGGCCTGACGTGATGTGGTCCATGGGGTTGTGAAGAGTCGGACTTGACTGTGCGACTGAACAACAACCACAACAATTATATAATATAAGCCTTAAATTAGGCTATGACTTGTGAAGTACGCATTATCAGTCAAAACAATGAAAAAGAGGCTCTGAGGGAGAATCCCATAAAGTTTAGTCATCAACTTCAGATTCATTCAATGAATGAATAAAACATTCTTATCTCTAGAACCAGGAATTCTCACCTTCCTGCCATTATCGGCCATTCATGTCAACTCACAAAGAATTTAGTGTCCTTTTCTGTGAAAGAGATAAGATCGTATAATTGGTCAATTTGGTAAGTATGACAGAAACCGCACCTAAAAAAAGCTGCATTTCCAAAATGTTTTCATGATGAACTTAGGACTAATTATCTCGGGCATGGATGTTGACAGCATCTCAGGAATGATATGGTGATGGTTAGTAGAGTAACCTCTAGTGGGCCACACCCACCATAAAGGCTTTTATTTATCTGATACAAATATGTTTAGGCAACCCTCCCCCATTCCTAAAGATCACTTGACAAACTATCCCTTCATGTCCTTGTAAAAAGTTGACCCTTGGACATGACACCTATTGTCAGAGCTCCTGGAGAAATCAGTTCCCAATAACATTCATTCCAAAGAAGTAAAGTTTATTGAGACATTGACAGGATCCAGACCTAACGTACTTTGTTAGGACTGAGGTCCAGCATGCGAAGCCAGTGATTATAGTATAATCAAATACACATCAGTGGCTCTTGGCCAATCACTACTAAGTGAAAAGCCTGCCAAGCTAACACTCTAACAATCCCAGGAGAACAGGATACTAAAGGCAGTGCAGGTCTCAAGGTTACATGGCTGTACCAGACACCGAACAGATAACGGGCAGAAACAAAACCATACATTCCAGATGATGCACCCCCACCTCTCCATGGCAACCAAGCACCAGACAAGCGCTTTGGTTGGCACCTGTGTCTTATCTGAGCATTGCTCCTCAATAGGGCACTTGCTCCCAGATTCAGCAAAGTGGACAAGGCCCTAGTCTGAAGAGGCTTGTAGCTCCTTGGCATGCAGAAGTTCCTAGGTTCAACCCCTGTCACCTCCAGTTAACAAAATGATCAGGTAGAAGGTGATGTGAAAGACCCAGAAGAGCCAGAGACCTTGGAAAGCAGCTTCCAGTCTGCGAAGAGGCTGTGGCTCGGTGGTAGCAGAGCATTTGCTTGGCATGCAGAAGGTCCCAGGTTCAATCCCCAGTTCAAAGGACCAGGCAGGAGGTGATGGGAAAGACCTCAGGCTGAGACCCTGGAGAGATGCTGCCAATCTGAGTAGACAATACTGACCTTGATGGACCGAGGCTCTGATTCAGTATAAGGCAGCTTCATATGTTCAGTGGTAGAGTCTCTGCTTGGCATGCAGAAGGTCCCAGGTTCAGTCCCCAGCATCTCCAGTTGAAAGGACCAGGCAGGAGGTGATGGGAAAGACCTCAGGCTGAGACCTTGGAGAGATGCTGCCAGTCTGAGTAGACAATACTGACCTTGATGGACCAAGACTCTGATTCAGTATAAGGAAACTTATTAAAACCTCCAAAGAAGATGCTCTGTACCACTGAGATGGAGCCCTACCCTAACATGAAGCCAGAAGTGCAGTCATCACGTCCCAAATGGAAGTGAAGGTGGCTCTTTGGGTTGATGGTAATTGCTAATGTGGCTACCCACGAGGTGCAGAGTGAGTGCCACTCTTGCAAAGTGAGATAGCCGCTGACATATGGGGACTTCCTACCCTCCATCCCACCCAAAGCAATGTCAATAACTTCACTCAGATATAGTTTGAATCTGCCGGAACCTTGAAGACCAACAAAGTTTTATTCTGGGTAGAAGATGAAGAAGTGGGCCTTGCAAACGGAAGCTCATACCTTGAATGAAACCTTGTTGGTCTTCAAGGTATTGCTGGACTCAGGCTCTGTTCTGCTACAGACCAACATGACCACCCACCTGCATCTTCACTCAGAGACGTTAGTGAACCCAATGAAGTTCACTAACTCGTGATGGAAGGTGTTGAGTCCTGAATGCTAGGTATCAGAATGAGGAGGCAGCATTGTTTTAAATGGGAGCGTAGTTTACATGAGAACGTAAGAGAAGCCAACGTTGGATCAGGCCAATGGCCCATGTAGTCCAACACTCCATATCACACACTGGCCAAAAATACAAGGTGCCATCAGGAGGTCCAACAGTGGGGCCTGGACACTAGAGACCCTCCCACTGTTGCCCACCCCCAAGCATCAAGAATACAGAGCCTCACTTGCCCCAGACTGAGAGTTCCTCTCTATACCTTGTGGCTAATAGCCACTGATGGATCTCTACTCCAGTTTGGTGTAGTGGTTAAGTGCGCGGACTCTAATCTGGGAGAACTGGGTTTGATTCCCCACTCCTCCACTTGCACCTGCTGGATGACCTTGGGCAAGCCATAGTTCTGTCAGAGGTGTTCTTGAAAAAGAGCAGTTTCTGTCAGAGCTCTCTCAGCCCCACTTACCTCAGCGGGTGTCTATTATGGGGAGAGGAAGGGAAAGGAGCTTGCAAGCCACTCTGAGACTCCTTTGGGTAGTGAAGGGTGGGGTATAAATCCAATCTCCTCCTCCTCCTCCATATGTTTATCGAATTCACTCTTGAAGTTGTCCATGCTTGAAGCCACCACCATCTCCTGTGGCAGTGAATTCCATGAGGTAATCACTGTTTGTGTGAATTACTTCCTTTTATCCTTTCTAACCCGACTGCTCAGCAATTTCATGGAGTGCCCATGAGTTCTTGTATTGGGAGAAAGAGAGAAAAGTACTTCTTTCTCTAACTGCTCTGTCCTATGAATAATCTTATAATCCTCAATCATGTCACCCCTCAGCCGTCGTTTCTTCAAGCTGAAGAGTTTAATAAATCAGGCTCTTTAGGTCGTTTAGTTGTTAAAGATGTAATTTCTTTGTCATTACTAGATTATCACTCACTTTAGAAAAGTTCTGATTTATTCTTTAAAGAGAGAATCTATCCCAAAATTCTGTAATATTGATATTTGAATGTCTGTTTCCATATTTGAAATATGTAACACATTTGGTAATACACCGGATTTTACTTGTTGTACGTAACAACTCACATTATTTGACAAACCTGATGAATTTATATTTCTTTAGTTGTTCTAGATTTTCTGGACTGTATGGCTGTGGTCTTGGCATTGCAGCACCTGATGTTTTGCCAGTAGCTGTGACTGGCATCCTCAGAGATATAACATAGAAAAATGTAGTACTCTCTGTGTCAAGGTGAGCAGAAAAGTGGTAGGCAGGTAATTTATATCTACTCAGGTAATTTATATCTGCCCCACCTTCCTGAGTAGATATAAAGTATCTGCCTACCATTTTTCTTCTCACCTTGACACGAAGAGTACTCTGTCTTTCTGTGTGATACCTCTGAGGATCCAGAACCTGACAAAGGTTAGTCAAATGTAAAAAAGGGGGCCAATATTAAAAACTTACTGAAGGAAATATATAAAAATACATGTATTTATTAATCACAAATTTAAAATTATATAAGGGCCCAATCACACATTATGTATAAATAACAAACAATAAAACACAAGGGCTTATAAATCTGACATGACGCGTTTCGGCCTACATAGGCCTTCCTCAGAGGTCAATAGTGAGGACCATATTGGCTATTATAAAAATATAGTACAATCATGTAAATACAAAGCATAAATTCAATAAGGACCAGAAGCAAGTTGCTGTAAAAGATAAAAAAATGGAAAATTAAACACATGTATTAAAACAAATAAACAGACTGTGAATATACATTGCCAATAAATAAATATGTACCATTGACTTACTTTCAAGATAAACCACCAGGCACAGAGTAAAAAATAAATGAGGCCTCTAATTGTGCAATCACATGCTAAGTGGTTCTCAGATATAAACCTAAAGACAAAACATGTATAAATCAATGTATCCCACAATTTAGAGCCTAAATGCAAAAAATAATAAATAATAAAAACGTCAGGTCCTACAATGCCAAGACCACGGCCATACAGCCCCGGGAAATCTACAACAGCTAATGAACTCCCGTCGTGAAAGCCTTTGACAAAATAATTTATATTTCCCTCACCCCCTTTTCCCTGCTGTATCCCACCTTTCTTCTGAGAAAATAATTAAAAAATAAATACATAAAGAAACCAGGCTCTTCCTCTGTGTGGAGCAGCAGTAACAATGACTTCCTTTTTTTTTCTAGCGAGATCAAGATGGGCCGCTGTAATAGTCTGTCTGGCCGAGTTCAGACTGGCAGTTTGCCCCGAGAGAGGCACGTTTCAGCAACGTTTCACAAGCGGATCAAAGGGGGCGTTCACACAGGCACATCTGTCTGGCGTTCCCCAGCTGTACTCAACCCGTCTGGTAACGCTTCGTTCCCGAGTTAAAAAGATACCTGTTAAAAGTGGTATCAAGCCCTGGAAAGTGTGTCTATCCCACGCATATCCCACACCAACACAGTGTGAATGCTAAAATACATGATTTTGATTGTGTGCTCATGTGCCTAAGCACATATCTCCAGATTAGCAAAACAGAAAGCCGTGCCTTCGGGCCAACAGTGTGAATGCTCCCTCATGCCTCCTCCCCGGTATGCTCCCACATCAGTCGGTGCAGTGTGACCGGGAAAACCCGGAACAGTTTGTTCCAGGGCTTTTTCGCCACGCCTCGCTCCCACTTCAAACTGCCAGCCTGAACTCGGCCTCTGTAGTGCTAGAAAGGAGCAAGAGTCCAGTAGCACCTTCAAGACTCATAAATTCGTGGCAGGATATGAGCGTTCGTGAGTCAACCGCTCCCTTCTTCAGAATGCTCATACCTTGCCACATATTTTCTAGCTCTATAAGGTGCTCCTGGACTCTTCCTTTTTCCTTTTGTTTTCTGTGATGGTGACCCAGTTAATGGGTGACCTGCAGAATATTCTATTGTTTACGGCTTTGCTCAGATCAAGAAAACTGAAAACTGGAAGACTGAACGGCCGTGGCGTCCCTTATTTCTCTCTCTGTCTCTCTCTGCCTCTCTCTGCCTCTCTCTGCCTCTCTCTGTCTCTCTCTGTCTCTCTCTGTCTAGTACTGCTTGTACAGCAATAGCCTTAAGCAGAAAATAAAATTATAAAATAAGATAATGCCTTACTTAGTGTCACTCTTCTGTTTAATTATTGCCGCCATAAATTATGCCACAGAGTTATTGAGTCATAGAAGCATGGAATCACAGGATCATAGAGTTGGAAGGGACCTCCTGGATCATCTAGTCCAACTCCCTGCACAATGCAGGAAATTCACAAATCCCTCCCCCTTCACCCCGCCAGTGACCCTGTTAGCCGAAATGCTTATCTACGCATTAATCGGACTAAACTTAATTGAGTTCTGGTCTATGTATACAGAGAAAGCAGCTTCGCCCCAAGAACCCGTTCCCAAAGAGAACACGTGACAAGGTTTCTTTAGTAAAATCAGTTATTCTCTTTACTGAATAGTATCTTTTTGATTCACAGGCAAACAAAACAGATTCATACACACATACAGACAAGTTCCTTTAGGTACAATAGAAATGGAAAACAATATGGGGTTTAAACTAGAAGAAGTTTAGGAAGGGGAAAATCACTTGATACTTATCTGATTCCTGAAGCTCGACCTTCACGGTGAAGAATACAAGAGTAGAGATCTGACTAAGGGAAACTCTTACTGCACACAGTTGGAACCAGCCAACACATGTGAAGGGCTCCTTGGTCGCGATTCCAGGGAAGCATGCGAGAGTTACCTATAGTGGACTCTTAGGTTACTAGGGGTAAGAGAAGGATGACTAGCTAGCTGGCTGGGGAAGAAAAGGCGCGCAAAACAAAATATGAACCTCGCTTTTTATCAGCTATTTTTGGGGGCTGGCATTAGGGTCTTCTTCCAGTCCGTCCCATCCCTATATTATTGGCTTATAGGATGTGGGGTACCCTCCTACAAGGGGGCGGGGCATATTGGAAATCTACACCTTATACTAAAGGGGCATCTGGTCCAAGGTGTGAAGATGAGTTGTCATGGAAACCTTAGAACTGCAAATGAATCCAACTTGTCTCAAGTCATCAACAGGAAACAGTCTTAACACTTGCAAAAACCAAGCCAACGTGTTGACTCCAAATTCCTTGATGGTAGGCATGTTGTTGTTTTAACATCCTTCTGGCAGACCATAATGGAGATGGTCTTTTCCTTTTTCCAAGTGCATGATGGGTAGGTGTATGTGCTTAGGTGTGTGTGTGTGACTTCATTAGCATGAAAGTGCAGACGGTAGGGCAACTTTCTAGTGCAGGGAGTCACATTAAACAAAGCACACATTCTCCCAAACCAAAGACACTTGTAGGCACCATTCAGGTGTGTGTGTAGGTCAGCAAACAGCAGAATAAAAGCAGTTTAAAAGTTCATCTCCTAACAACCCAGGGATCACTTCCATGCTTAAAAGGTAAAGGTAAAGGTTCCCTTGCTCGAAAGCCAGTCGAATCCGACTCTAGGGTTGCAGTGCTCATCTCCGTTTCAAAGCCGAAGAGCCAGCACTGTCCGAAGACGTTTCCGTGGTCATGTGGCTGGCATGACTAAACACCAAGGTGCACGGAACGCTGTTACCTTCCCATTGAAGTGGGACCTATTTATCTACTTGCAATTTCTTGCTTTCGAACTGCTAGGTTGGCAGGAGCTGGAACTAGAGACAGGAGCTCACCCCGTCATGCGGCACCCGGGTCTCGAACTGCTGAACTACTGACCTTCCACAGCCTGCAGTTCAGCATCTTAACCACTTGAGCCACCGCAGCTCCATAGTCAGATGTGTGTGCAGGTCAGCAAACAGCAGAATAAAAGCAGTTTAAAAGTTCATCTCCTAACAACCCAGGGATCACTTCCATGCTTAGAAGAGGACAAAAAAAAACCCTCCAGGGTCCCCAGCCAGATTGGCCTGGAGAGAAAAAAAATACTTCCACAAGAACTAAGCACTGAGGCAACCCTTTCTCACGATCTGCCCAAGTTCACAGAATCAGCATGGCGGTCAGATGGCCTTCTGGCCTCCGCTTGAAAACCTCCAAAGAAGGAGAGCCCGCCACCTCCCGAGGAAGCCTGTTCCCCTGAGGAACCGCTCTAAACCATCAGGAAGTTCTTCCTAATGTTTAACTGAAAACTCTTCTGATTTAATCTCAACCCGTTGGTTCTGGTCCGACCTTCTGGGGCAACAGAAAACAACTCCGCCCCATCCTCTATAGGACAGCCCTTCAAGGACTTGAAGATGGTGATCATATCACCTCTCAGTTGTCTCCTCTCCAGGCTAAACAGACCCAGTTCCTTCAGCCTTTCCTCACAGGACTTGGTCTCCAGACCCTTCACCATCTTTGTTGGCCTCCTTTGGATACACTCCAGCTTGTCTAAATCCTTCTTAAATTGGGATGCCCAAAACTGAACACAATACTCTAGGTGAGGTCTAACCAGATCAGAGTAAAGCAATGCCATCACTTTGCATGATCTGGACACTCCGTCCCATGCTGGGTCTCTCTCTTCTTCTGAAGAGAGCCAGTTTGGTGTAGTGGTTAAGTTACGAGTTCGTGTCTATACTCTACATTCACTATATGCTTGTTTTGAATCAATTTCATTTGCTACCTTTGTCAATTATTGTTAAGATCTATCCCTTAAGCTACCCTGATACTTTTGCGACCATTTATAAAGTCTCTCCCATTTTTTTTTTCAAAATCACTTTCAGGTTTTTCATGTAACTGTAGCATTAATTTATCCAATTCTGGTGCATCCAACAATTTGAATATCAGTTCTTCTTTTCTCGGAACTTCTTCATTCTTCCAATATTTTGCATACAGAATTCTAGCTGTGGTTACAACTTGTACAGTCATATATATATCTTGTATATTAAACTCTTGTGGCACAACATTCAATAAAAACATTTCTGGTATATTTCTGCACCTATATCTAATATTTTTTAACTACATCACAAGTACACCACATATGATAAAATGAGCCAGTTTTAAGTTTACACTTCCAGCATAAATTTGACATATTTGGATACCATTTAGCTAGTTTCTCTGGTGTCATATACCACCTATGAAACATTTTGTACAAATTCTCTTTGTAAGATGACGCTTTGGTACATTTTATATTAACTTTCCAAACTTTTCCCCATTGGTCTAGTTGTATAGTATGACCTACGTTCTGTGCCATTTAATCATTACTTCCTTCACCACTTCATCTGGCATTTCCCAATCTAATAAAAATTTACAAAATAATTTTATATGTACTGCTTTGTGGCAGATCTAATAATTTTGTCTAACTCAGAAAGGGTAGTTTGAAATCCCATCACTTTGTCCTTTATATATCTAGAATCTAATTGTGCTTTTCCCCAAAACTTTGTTGGTCTTAAAGGTGCCGCTGGACTTGAACTTGGCTCATCAGTTATAAATGAGAAGGAAGGTCTGTAAGTGAGCTTTAAGTCTTGACAGTGCATACCCATCTACCCTAGAAATTTTTGGTGGTCTTTATGGTGCGACTGGACTTGAAATTTGTTCTTCTGCTACAGACTTAACATGGGTAGCCACCTGGTTTCACCAAAATATGGTTGTCCCCTGTGTCCATTTGGGTAGTGTGGTTACAATTTTATTGCCTGATGGAAACGGCAAAATTTTCGCAGACCTTCCTGCGTGAGATGGTCACCACACTGTCTCCGATCGTTCTGGAGGATGGGAATGAGTTTGCTCTCAAACATGACTGCCTCGGTCATCCACCTAGGGGTGCAAGCGTGGCTGAAATTTACCTCGTGGCACATCTGGAGCACAGATAGCATCCTGTTATGCGCGGAGGATCCGTTCCACAGGACAATTTTGAAGGCAGAGTGCCGCTTCAGTGTAGGGCTGCACAGAAAACCACCCATGCTAGTTTGGGACTGACCAAAAGAGACTGAAGAGCAGATGGCAAATGAGTGGAGTTTGGAAACACCCTGTTAAAAATTGCTCCTGTTGTTATTATGCAGTTCTCTGATAGCTAGCCGTAATTCTTTGGCCCTTGCAAGTGACAAAAACGGACGTCACGAGTTCATCTAGCTCAGCTGTTCTCCAAAGTCCCAGACGGAGGTCTCCCCCCAGCACTGCCAATTGAAAACTGGGGGAAACTTTGGAGACTTTGGATTCAAATTAAGAAGAGGGATTCGGATCACTTCTTCCCAAGTAAACTCGCTCTGTGTGCTTGGGCCAGTCAATGATGCTCAGTCTAAACTACGCATGGGGTAGAGAAGGTAGAGAAAGAAGGACTTTTCTCCCTTTCTCATGATACAAGAACTCGCGGGCACTCCATGAAATGAATGAATGGTAGGCTTAGAAGAGAGAAAAGGAAGCACTTCTTCACCCAAAGAGCCATCGACACGTGGAATTTGCAGGAAGTGGTGGCAGCTACAAGCATGGAGAGCTTCAAGAGGGGACTGGGTAAAAAGATGGAGAAGAGGTCCACAAGTCCAGTTGGGTGTAGCGGTTAAGTGCACGGACTCTAATCTGGGAGAACTGGGTTTGATTCCCCGCTTCTCCACTTGCACCTGCTGGATGACCTTGGGCAAGCCATAGTTCTGTCAGAGGTGTCCTTGAAAAAGTGCAGTTTCTGTCAGAGCTCTCTCAGCACCACCTACCTCACAGGGTGTCTGTTGTGGGGAGGAAAGGGAAAGGAGTTTGTAAGTCGCTCTGAGACTCCTTTGGATAGTGAAGAGTGGAGTATAAATCCAATCTCCTCCTCCTCCTCCTCTTTTCTTTCTTTCTTTCTTTCTTTCTTTCTTTCTTTCTTTCTTTCTTTCTTTCTTTCTTTCTTTCTTTCTTTCTTTCTTTCTTTCTTTCTTTCTTTCTTTCTTTCTTTCTTTCTTTCTTTCTTTCTTTCTTTCTTTCTTTTATCAACCACCCTCCCAAGTGGGAATTATGTAAACATCGAGTACAACAAGCTAAAATGGGAAAAAAAAAACAGTAAAAAAACATGATAGTCCAGTTAACTAAAGATGGCACTAAAATCCTAATGGTACCGCTGTCTCATGGGGAAAGGGTAGGGCGAGATGAGAGTACCATGACGGAGCCATTGCTTTCCTCAGCCAAATGCCTGGCAGAACATCTCTGCCTTGCACGCCCTGTGGCACTGTAGGGCTATTTCTGGGCAGGAACATGCAGGAACGGCGTTCCGGCTGGCTCCTGAGTTGGCCACGCCCAGCAGGAACTCGTTAGCCTAATAGGCCATACCCAACAGCAGAAACTCATTAGGATTGGCTACATTTGGGGTGCATGGCCTAACATGCAAAGGAGTTCCTGCTACAAAAAAAGCCCTGGGTTTTGACAACAAAGAAGGTAAGCAGAATAAGAAGCAAAAGGTAATTGTGGCTGGATGACCACACTTCTGGAAACATGGGGGTGTGGCCTAATATGCTAATAAGTTTCTGCTGTTGGGTGTGGTCTATTATGCTAATGAGTTCCCGCTGGGCTTTTTCTACAAAAAAAGCCCCGGTAGTATGTATGTCCCCCAGGGTATGGATGTTGCCCAGCAGAGAGTCCCACCATGTTGGAGCCATGGCAGAGAAAGCCCTGGCTCTGGTTGAGGGCAGCTGGATATTTCTTGGGCCGGGGACCACCAATAAATTCTGTTCTCCCAATTGTAACACTCTTCTGGGAGTATACCAGGAGAGGTGGTCCCGAAAGTATGTAAGTCTCTGATGGTTAAGGGCCTTAAAGGTGATCACCATAACTTTGAATCTGATCCTCACAATACAAGGACTCGTGGGCACTCCATGAAATTGCTGAGCAGCCGGGTTAGAATGGATAAAAGGAAGTCCTTCTTCACCCAAAGAGTGGTTAACACATGGAATTCACTGCCACAGGAGGTGGTGGCAGCTACCAGCATGGACGGCTTCAAGAGGGAATTGGATAAACATCTGGAGCAGAGGTCCATCAGTGGGTATTAGCCACAAGGTATAGGTAGGAACTCTGGAGCAAGTGATGCTCTGTATTCTTGGTGCTTAGAGGGACATCAGTGGGACGGCTTCTAGTGTCCTGGCCCCACTGCTGGACCTCCTGATGGCACTGTGTGACAAAGAATGTTGGACTGGATGGGCCATTGGCCTGATCCAGCATTGGCTTCTCTTATGTTCTTATCCGGAAGCCAATGCAGCTCACATAGCACAGGATGGATATGTGGCGTGCGCAGTGCCCCCTTTAGGACCCGTGTTGTTGCATTTTGTACCAGTTGGAGTTTCTGGGTCATCCTCAAGGGTAGGCCCATGTAGAGTGAGTTACAGTGGATTACAGTGGCTAGGTCGGGGCGAGACAGGTAGGGGAAGAAGAAGAAGAAGAGAAGAAGAGATTGGATTTATACCCCACCCTTCACTACCCAAGGGAGTCTCAGAGCAGCTTACAAACTCCTTTCCCTTCCCCCTCCACACAACAGACACCCTATGAGGTAGGCGGGGCTGAGAGAGCTCTGACAGCAACTGCTCTTTTTCAAGAACAGCTGCTCCAGAGCTTGTGACTAACCCAAGGTCGCATCAGCAGTTGCATGTGGAGGAGTGGGGAATCACACTCGGTTCTCCCAGAATAGAGTCTGCACACTTAACCACTACACCAAACCTTGCTTGGCACAGGTGAAAAAAAACACCAGTCTGGCCACATTTGTGACCTGGGCCTTCATTATTAAGGAGGCATCCAGGATCACACCAAGACTCCTGAGGGCTGGGAGTTCATACCACAAACCTGAATCTCCCTATCCCAGCCATAGAACCTCTCTCTTAGAAGGATTCAGTCTCAGCTGGCTCAGTTTTAGCCATTACACCATAGCCTTTAACCCCTCTGCCAGATTTTCTGGGGTGGTATCTGGCTGGCAACCCACTAGCAGATAAAGAGCCCGAACCTCTGCATCTGCTGGGCAAGGGGGTGCATGTTGATGTAAGATAACACTGGAGAGAGGATTGCCTTACTAAGGGGTACTTGGGTAATACCCTTTCTCCCAGTGCCGCCTTTTGTCCCGATCTTGGAGAAACGAGGCAAGCCACTGCAAGATTACCCCCCGAAATCCTACGTCGGTGAGGTGGTGGATCAAGAGATTGTGATCGACCGTGATGAATGCCACTGTGAGATCCAATAACTCCAGCAGTACTAGCTGCGGAGCTCATCTGTGAGGGTGAGCAAAGCCGTCTCCATCCCATGTCTGGGGCAGAAGCTGATGTGTCACCCAGAAAACTCTGGAGCTGTTCTGCCACCACTCTCTTAGGTACCTTGCTCCAAGAACGAAAAATTCGAAACCGGGCGGTAATTGGAAGGATCTGAAGAATCCAAAATTGACTTTTTCAAGAGTGGCATGACCACAGCATCCTTCAGTCCCTCTGGTTAAACCCCCAGATCTAGGGACAGATTTCTATTGTCTACAAGAGACAGTTTGGTGTAGTGTTTAAATGCGTGGACTCTGATCTGGGAGGACCGGGTTTGATTCCCCCACTCCTTCACTTGCACCTGCTGGTGTGACCTCCTTGGGTCAGTCACAAGCTCTGGCACAGTTGTTCTTGAAAAAGAGCAGCTTCTGTCAGAGCTCTCTCAGCCCCACCTACCTCACAGGGTGTCTGTTGTGGGGACGGGAAAGGAGTTTGTAAGCTGCTCTGAGACTCCTTTGGGTAGTGAAGAATGGGGTATAAATCTTCTTCTTCTTCTTCTCCTTCTTCTTCTTCTTCTGGCCCCCATAACCTCTCACTGCTGGCTTTCACCAGCCATGAGGAACACAGGTCTAAGAGGCATGTGGTTGGTCTAACAACACCCAGGATCCTGTCAACATCAGCTCGGGAGAGCTGTCTGAAGCTCTCAAAGACCGAATCCAGAGACGGCCAAGGGGCCTCCAATTCACTTACTGTATCAATGCTGGCAGGGAGGTCACGGCGGAGTGATAAGAATTTCTCTGCAAAAAAGTTTACAAAACACCTCACAGCTAATGACTGAATTCCTAGCATTTTGGGTTCTCTCTGTGAGAGATGAAAGCACTCTAATCACCCTAGACAATTGTGCTGGATGAGAGCTAGAGGATGCGATGGAGGCTGTATAGAGTTCTTTCTTCGCAGCCTTCACTGCCACTACATCGTCATGAGTTTACCACCAAACTCGCTCTGGGAATCTCAGCTCCTGTTTAGCCCCAAGGTATAGATGGAACACTCTGTCTGAGGCAGTGATGTTCTGTATTCTTGGGGCATGGGCGTTAGCCGAAATGCTCTGATCTATAATTAATAGAGCATTTGGGACAGTTTTTAATATTGGGATTCTTTGGTCTGTGTATACGAAGGATGGGCTGCCACGCTATTTCCCAGTAAAGAGGCGAGAGACAGGAGTAAAATAAATCTTTTAACATAAGAACATAAGAGAAGCCAATGTTGAATCAGGCCAATGGCCCATCTAGTCCAACACTCAGTCACACAGCGGCCAAAATATACCAGGTGCCACCAGGACACTAGAAGCCCTCCCACTGCTGCCCCCTCCAGCACCAAGAATGGAGTGCATCACCTGCCCCAGACTGAGAGTTCCCATCTATACCCTGTGGCTAATAGCCACTGTTTACACTGTTTACTGTGTAATAATATTCAGCAGAACACATACAATCACACACACACTGGCATACAACAGACTAAATAAAAGCAGGCAAGAAATAAATAGCACATTTGCATGAGCAGGTATTGAAGCGATGATGGCAATAATTATCTCTGATGTGCAGCTCCTGAAATCTTCCAGTGGGAGGTAAAAGTGGTGGGGGGGGAGAATATGGAAAGAAAATGGGGAGCACGCGTATTAGGCCGGCTAAGCACGTGCGTTACTTCAGCTGCAGACTGGAGCCTTAAAGCGAGGTGAGGATTGGGGAGAGTAAGCTGGACATAAGAGGTACAAAGCAGGCTGAGAGAGGTCATAAGAACATAAGAACATAAGAGAAGCCAATGTTGAATCAGGCCAATGGCCCATCTAGTCCAACACTCTGTCACACAGCGGCCAAAAATACCAGGTGCCATCAGGAGGTCCAGCAGTGGGGCCAGGGCACCAGAAGCCCTCCCACTGGTGTGGGGGGGTAGGCGGGGCAGAGAGAGCTCTGAGAAGCGTGTGTGTGTTTTTAAAACCTCTCGAGCGATGGGCGTGGAAGGCCAGGCGGCTTACACCTGAAGACACTCCCTGTTGGCTAGGGATTGGTTGTTAGGGTCAATTTCAAATGCTAGTGGCTACCTGGACCGTTGGTCACCTGGGAGCATGGAAAGAGAAAGTTAGAACAAAAGAGGATAACTCTTTGGTATCCAGGCAGATCCTCCACGAGACATGTGTGTGTTGGCACATGAGGGGGGGTTAATCCCTTTATACTGGAGACAGCGAGTCTGGGCGGTATGCAAGAGTCTTTTGTTTGAATGCAAACCCGTGATTGTGAGATGTGACATGCAGCAAGCAGACTATAGGGGACCCTCTGGAGTGATTTTAGCCAGCTTCATCGCCTTTGGCTGGTTTCTGTTTTCCTCTCTGAGCTTTTCCCCATGGTGCTTTATTACAGTCTCTTGGCTGGCACACCATCAGGTTCATAACAGCATAAAACAGTCCAGAAATAGCCCAATACAGGCGGCTGGGCTAACATGGGGAGCAACAGTGGGAGGGCTTCTGGGGTTCTAGCCCCACTGGTGGATCCTCTGATGGCACCTGGGTTTTGGCCACTGTGTGACACAGAATGTTGGATTGGATGGTTCACTGGCCTGATCCAACATGGATTCTCTTACGTTCTTATGTTGTTAACTTACTCTCCACCAGTCTGGCATTATATGAAAGAGTAAGTATCATGCAAGTGGGGAAGTTGAACCAACAAGGGTGTGTTTTTCTACACTGCCCCATCTATGATAATCTCAGATGTGCAGTCATCATTCCGATTCACCCCAAGAACAAAGTAACTAAAACAAACAAACAAACCCTGGAAGATGGGAAGGAATGCTATACTTCCCTTCTTCTAGCAGACCTTAACTCTGGAACCAGAACTGCTGATAGGGATGGGCATGAACTGGAATAACATGGTTCGTGTCGATATGTGGTTTCTGGCCGAACCACGAACTGGATTGAACCAGGAAGTTCATTCATGAACTGAGCTGGTTTCTGGCTCGTGGACCAACAAACCCGGTTGAAAGGGACTGCAGCCCCTTTAAATGGGTTTTGCAGAAAGCCCAAAAAAATCTGAATGGCAGGGTGCTCTCCACAGCTCAGCTGTTTTGGGCTTTCTTGCACAGTCCCTTTAAAGATTATAGGGACTGGGAAAGCCAGAAAAACAGATGATCCTGCTCACCTCCCCCCCCATTCAGCTCCTTTTCAGGCTTTCTTATGCAGTCCTTTTAAACTTTAAAGGGAATGCACAAGAAATCCTGAAACAGCTGTTTTGTGGGGAACAGAAAGTAGGGGTCTCTTTAAACCCCTGCTTTCTGCTCTATCCACGAACCACCACAAACTGCTTTAAAAGTTTGTGGAATTTCATGACAGTTGACCCGTCACAAACTTCATTCCGCAAACCACAAACAGGGGGAATATGTGACAAATCATAAGAACATAATAACATAAGAGAAGCCAATGCTGGATTAGGCCAATGGCCCATCCAGTCCAACACTCTGTCACACAGTGGCCAAAAATACCTGGTGCCATCAGGAGGTCCAGCAGTGGGGCCAGAACACCAGAAGCCCTCCCACTGCTGCCCCCCCACCCAAGAACCAAGAATACAGAGCATTGCTTGCCCCAGACTCAGAGTTCCTCTCTATACCTTGTGGCTAATAGCCACTGATGGACTTCTTCTCCATATGCTTATCTAATTCTCTCTTGAAGCCGTCCGTGCTTGTGGTTTGGTTCGTGCCCATCCCTAGTCTCTCAACTATGTGCAGACCCCATAGTGCTGATTTGGTGTAACATATTTTTGTTATTTTTGCCCTGACCTGGATGGCCCAGGCTCACGCAATCTCTTCAGATCTCGGCTGCTAAGAAGAGCCGGCCCTGCTTAGTACTCGGATGGGAGTCCACCAAGGGAGTCCAGAATTGCTACATGGGTGCAGGCAATAGCAAACCACATCTGTGCATCTCTTGCCTTGAAAACTCTCCGGGGTTGTAGGTCAGCTGCAACTTGACAGCACTTTCCAACACCATTTTAATATTTTTAATGTACTGGTTTTCTGTAAACATTTTTCTTAATGTATGTCTTATACTGCTTCTCCATGACGATAATCAATAACAGTACTGTAGACAGTTCTGGTGAGGTTTGGAGGGGGGGACTGGAGAAGGGATAACTGTAAACATCACCCTGGGCTTGTTGGAGGGCAGATAAACAAAAAAGAATAGATTTTTCTGTCCTGGCACAATATCTAAATCACTGAAGACGCCATTCCTGCCGTTTTGTGTTTCAGACAAGTGGATATTAATCTTGCACTTTTGAGGTGGGTCAGGGGACCTAGGACATTACAAGGAGAATTTGGAAACAGATCCTGTGTCATGTACAGGTCAGACAATTGGGAGAATTTGGAAACAGGGGGATTTGGAAACAGATCCTGCGTCATGTGCAGGTCATAAGAGTGGGAGAATTTGGAAACAGATCCTTTGTCTTGCGCAGCTCTTAAGAGTGGGAGAATTTGGAAACAGGAGAATTTGGAAACAGATCCTTTGTCTTGCGCAGCTCTTAAGATTAGGAGAATTTGGAAACAGATCCTCCGTCATGCACCACTCATAAGACTGGGAGGCTTCCATAAAAAGGAAGAAGAAGAAAAAAAAACAAAACCAGAACAAGCAATTGCAAGATGCGTAGGTGTAACGAGGCAGAGCTGTTAAAGACAACTACAGCTCCATACCCTTGGGGTGCCTCACATCCGGAACCCTGTTGAGCCAACCGTATAAAAAGAGAGTGCCTCTTGCACTCCCAGATCTTCTGGACTTTTTTGCTGTTGGTTCCTGCAGGTGATTGGGGTGAGTCTCGGAACAGTATGTTTGATCTGTATCTTGCTCTTCTGTCAACCTCGTGGAATACGATGTGGCTTTTGAGAAGCAGCCTTTCTGGTTCTGGATATGTTGGCTAGATGTTGTTTCTAGGATAGGCAATGTAATTTCGGGCTGCGGATGGAGAATTGTGATGCGGTCGGGCAACCGCTTGGGAACTCTGCGTTCTGTGTTGCACTAGCCTCTGCGGGCTAGAAAGAACCTTCTTGGAACATCTCTTGGAGGACAGCTCTTTCAATGAGGAGTTACAGTCATGGATTCAGAAAACCCAGGCTCAGTTCCCCGTTGACCCATGCAGTGTCTTGGGTGACTTCGGGTCAATCCTTTGGGGAGGGGCTGTGGCTCAGGGGTGGAACATTTGCTTGGCATACAGAAGGTCCCAGGTTCATTCCATGGCATCTTCAGTTAAAAGGGTCAGGTAATATGTTAATTAAAACTAAGTATCATATGGCATTGAGTGTGGAATAGCCAGGAGATCCTAAGACTGTCTGGCAGCCACAAGTTCTAGCTCGTAGTGTTATGGTAGTAGTGAGCTAGACTTGTTTTTAGGGGCCGAGAGAGCTCTGAAAGAAGAAAAGAAGAAGAAGAGATTGGATTTATACCCCACCCTTCACTGACCACAGGAGTCTCAGAGTGGCTTACAATCCCTTTCCCTTCCCCTCCCCACAACAGACAGCCTGTGAGGTAGGTGGGGCTGAGAACAGCTCTGAAAGAACTTATGACTGACCCAAGGTCACACCAGCATCTGCATGTGGAGGAGTGGGGAATCAAATCTGGATCTGCCAGATCGGAGTCCGCGCTTCTAACGACTACACCAAACTGGCTTTCAAGAGCTGTGACTGGCCCATGTGAAGGAGTGGGGAATCGAACCCGGTTCTCCAGATCAGAGTCTTTACCAATACACGAAACTGGCTGGTAATAGGTGACATGAAAGACCTCAGGCTGAGATCTTGGAGAGACACTATCAGTCTGAGTAGACAATAGTGACCCTGATGAACCGATGGTCTGATTCAGTAGAGGGCAACTTCATTTGTTCATTCTCTCTCAGCCTAACATTACCTCCTAGGGTTGGTATGATGATAACATGGAAGAGAGGAGAATGATGCAAGCTACCATCAGAGCCAATTTGGTGTAGTGGTTCTTAAAGAGCCGCATGTGGCTCCCAAGCCACAGTTTGGCCACCCTTGTGCTGCCTGATAGAACATGAGAGATATGCTCTCCTAGATAAATTATTATGTTTGCTGCAAAGGGTGCCAATGGGACCATCGGAAAAATGCTGCTATTTTAAGAGTATCGTACTCACAAAGAGAATTTATTATGCCTCATGTCTTGTATGTATATCACTGTCCTTGGAAAATAAGATTGTATTCAAGGACTGGTAATTTGCTAGAGTCCCGTGGGACTACTGATTGTGAAACTGACAAGGTGGTGTCTGAATGAACATAGTGTAGAACTGCACTTGGATGCATTGTTTTTGCATGCTTGGTAATACCCGACACCAATATTTATAAAATAGTATAGAAAAATTAATAAAAAATAAAAAGCACAATATAGATCTACCTTAAGGATACATCTATTATACAGTGTCATATAATTTCCCCATACCCCGGCTCAACCCTAGCTCAAGAAAAAATTCTGATGTATTTGTTTAAATTTGTTCTTTTTATCATTTTTTTTGGTAATACTGCACAGGTTTATGATGCATTGATAGTCCCTCATGCCATAATTTTTGTCTAAAAACTGCTCCCTCTTGGTTAGCCACTCTTTCTCCATTGACTCCAGTCCTTCCTGCCTAGATTCCAAAATGGCTGAAATTCCATGAGACAGGGTTAGGTGACCTGCCCTACACCATTGACGAAACAGGAAGTGATATGCCATTCTAGGGATTCCAAAAATCTCAATGCGTTTATGATATCTATGTCAAAACCCATAAACACGTCATCATTTTCTGTTTCAGAGTGACGTCGTGATATGAGGAACTCCAAGGTCTCTATTTCCAAAGAAATGGATAAACAAGTAGCCATGGGTGCATTCCCTGGGGTTACATCACATAACAAATGTAAAGAAATGGAACATAGTTTTTGAAATGAAAATGAAAAATAGCACGTGCCTTGTACGTAGGGTTAAACAAATAATCAGACCCAAAGGAAACTGGAAAAGTACGCTAAATATCTATACGGTACAATATATTATCCAATATTCAAAGCATATCAAAATATACAAATAGTCAGTTTAAACAATCATAGTAATTAAATTCATAGTTGTTGATGAAATTCTCCAGAATGACGTATCATTTTGCTGGGACTTCATCTGAACAGCAGCGTGTCTCATTATTGATACAACATTGATTGGTGTCTAGATAGTAGGCTCTTCTTCTAAGATTTTCAGATTATAGTAGTCATTTTTGCTCGGTATATGCGACTGTTTAACATGCCCGTGCGGAATTAACCACGATGATTGTTTAAACTCACTATTTGTATATTTTGATATACTTTGAATATTGGAGAATATATTGTACCATATAGATATTTAGCACACTTTTTTCAGTTTCCTTTGGGTCTGATTACTGGTTACTGGGGCTGTTGTCCATCCGGTATATTGTATGTAGTGTTGCCAGGTAACCATAGAGGGTTTTTTCCTCAAATGCTAGAGTGCCTCCCTTGAAATATGCCCTGCGCGATGATGTCACCTCTGGGTGACATCATTGTGCCAGGTACGTTGGTGTGGATGGGGCTCTTTGGGGGTGGGGTTCCCCCGTTAGCCAGCTGGAGCCCCCTGAAAGTGGGTAAATCCCTGCCCCCATCAGGGTAATGGCAACCCTACTTGTATATATGGCTCCGGTTGTTTCTGGATAGCTGGAACCCGGGGGCTCTTCTTTCTTGGATGTGACAATAAATCCTCTCTCACTTATTCTTGCAGGTCTGCCTGGAACCCGGGGGCTCTTCTTTCTTGGATGTGACAATAAATCCTCTCTCACTTATTCTTGCAGGTCTGCCTGGAACTCCACGAAAGATGGCTTGCCCGTTCCAACAGTGCAAGCAGCCCTGCCTTCCACCTCCCATTCCTGGGTGCACTAAAAAAAGTGCCCCCGTGGGCCCACTTCCGTGTCCCGAACCCTGCGCTCCGGTCTCTGTCAAGCAAAGCCCTGTGACTGTTTGTCCTGAGCCCTGTGCTAAAGTGGATCCATGTGCTCCTCAGGGCACAGAGGAGTGTGCTCCCAAGTCCGTGCCACCATGTGCCCCTACCGTCTGCGAGCAGCAATGTCCTCCTCAGGGTGCAAAGGTGTGCTCTCCCGTGTCTGTGGTGCCGTGTCCCCCTCCCATCTGCGAGCAGCCGTGTCCTCCCCAGGGAGCAAAGGTGTGCTCTCCCGTGTCTGTGGTTCCATGCGCCCCTCCTGTCTGCGAGCAGCCATGTCTTACTCAGTGCAAACAAGTATGCACTCCCAAGTCTGTCCCATGCGCCCCTCCTGTCTGTGAGCAGCCATGTCCTCCTCAGGGCGTAGAGGTGTGCCCTCCCAAGTCTGTGGTGCCATGTCCCCCTCCTGTCTGCGAGCAGCCGTGTCCTCCTCAGGGCGCAAAGGTGTGCACTCCAGTATCTGTGGTGCCATGCGCCCCTCCTGTCTGTGAGCAGCCGTGTCCTCCTCAGGGAGCAAAGGTGTGCTCTCCCGTGTCTGTGGTGCCATGCACCCCTCCTGTCTGCGAGCAGCCATGTCTTACTCAGTGCAAACAAGTATGCACTCCCAAGTCTGTCCCATGCGCCCCTCCTGTCTGCGAGCAGCCATGTCCTCCTCAGGGCGTAGAGGTGTGCCCTCCCAAGTCTGTGGTGCCATGTCCCCCTCCGGTCTGCGAGCAGCCATGTCCTCCTCAGGATGCAAAGGTGTGCACTCCAGTATCTGTGGTGCCATGTGCCCCTCCTGTCTGCGAGCTGCCGTGTCCTCCTCAGGGAGCAAAGGTGTGCCCTCCCAAGTCCGTGGTGCCGTGTCCCCCTCCTGTCTGTGAGCCACCGTGTCCTCCTAAGTGTGAAGTGGTGTGTCCTCCCCAGAACATAGCTCAGTGTAAACTGAGCCAGTGTAAAGTTCCCCCACAATTCCCACCCCAGTGTGCCCCCAAATCTTCCAAGTAAATACCTGTGGATCCACGCTGCAAGGAACCTCCCCCTCCCCAGGTCAACGCCATGGAAAGCTCAAAGCTACAGAACCTTGAAATGAGATCCAGATTCGTGCTGTATATTTTTAAAGCACTCGCCGAACTTCCGGGAAATATTTCGCCGAGGGGGTTCTAGAGGTTCGGTCCTTGCACTTTGTCCTCTACCTGCTGAATTTAACGCCCGCACACTTGTAGTATTTAAATTATGGATCGTTCCTGCATGTGTTCTGTGGAAAATATATATATATATATGCATATTTATGTACCACATTTTCCCAATACTGTCCTCTTCTCATCTTATGCAGCCGGCTTGCCATAAACGAAAGTTACACCTTGTAGCATTTCCTTGTTTCAAGAATTATTTTGACTCGTCCTTTCTGGTAGATTCAGAAAGGATAAAAGAAAGTATTTCATGGGATGCGTAATTCTCATGGGGAATTCTTGGTTTTTGGTAATGAGGACTGGTTCGGGGGTGGGACCCTGGGCAAGATGGCATCAAGGGGTCCAACATTGGGGGGGTCAAGTGGAGTCCCTGCCCCCTGCTGCCCTCCCTGCTGCCCAGTAGGGGGAGTTACCGGCAGCACGGGGATGCCTAGCCTGGTATGGCATTGATGCTGGCAACAACATGGTGACATCACTAGCAGCATGCACCAGGAGAGAAATCATCCTATCACTGTCGACATGGGACACTCTGGTATTTGGGCAAAAACTATGGTAAATATGGCTTCCGCCATACAGTTTTTGCCCAAATATCAGAGCATCCTGTGTCACTGAAGACACAATGATATCGCCATGCCCCCAGCGACATCACTGCAAAGCTGGGCTAATCCTTTCCCCACTCCCAGTAAATCCCACCCATCAACCCCCCAGTTGCCAGAGGGGACCCGGCTACCCTACTAATCAGTAATGGGTGATTCTCATGTTATATTCAATCTATGCACAGCAGAAGATGTGATGCTACAAATTCAACCAGGTCCTGGTCTCTGGTTTCAATTGCAAAGTGAACATGCATCAAAAAAGATGTACGCCCACGCACACAGGATACACATCTGTTCAATGGAACACGTGAACAGGGCTTATGGGTACCACCAAGTCCTCATTTATCTGTGTTCATTCTGCCTTTTCCTCATATCCTCCAACCTTCTCTGAGATGAGTGCTGGCAGAACTTGCTGCTCTGTTCCCTCCATTGTCTCTGAGACCAGGAAAAGGGAGATACAGATGAACACATGAAGTTGCCTTATCCTTAATTAGAACATTGGTCCATCGAGGTTAATATTGTCTACTCAGATCAGTAGCAGCTCTCTGGGATCTCAGGTTAGAGGTCTTTCACATCACCTACTTGCCCAGTCCTTTTAACTGGAAATGCTGGGGATTGAACCTACCATCTATTAAGCATCTGAGCATTATCTATTATCTTCTAAACACCTATTATCTATTAAACATCTGAGCATTATCTGTTACCTATTAAGCACCTATTAGCTATTAAACATGAAGAAGAAGAAGATTTATACCCTGCCCTTCACTACCCAAAGGAATCTCAGAGCGGCTCACAAACTTCTTTCCCTTCCCCTCCTTACAACAAACACCCTGGGAGGGAGGTGGGGCTGAGAGAGCTCTTTCCAGGACTGTCCTTGAGAGAACAGCTCTGACAGAACTACGGCTTGCCCAAGGTCATCTAACAGGTGCAAGTGGAGGAGCGGGAAATCAAACCCGGATCTCCCAGATTAGAGTCTGCGCACTTAACCACTACACCAAACATCTGAGCAGACTCAAGGATTATTACTTCGGCATCTTCATGTTGCTTCTTCAATCGGTGCAGTTTTGGACCTGAGAGAGGATATGTTATCTGATGTATCTTATTGTATCATTTTATATTGTGAACCGCCCTGAGCCCGCTCCAGCAGGAAGGGCGGGATAGAAGTCACACAAATAAAGAAATAAACAAATAAGGAAATGAATCTGGAACCTTCTGCATGCCAATTGGATGGTCTACCATTGAGTATCGTAGGGGCGGAGCATGAAAAAAATGGCCCAGGATCAAACCAGGTGGAGCGGCCCCAGCAACACTGGCAGACATACTGGGCCTTGGCTTTGTGTGGGCAGCCTTCTATGGGCAGTGGCCCATCAGGAACGTTCCCTGTAAGTTAAATGGCCAATCTGACCCTGATGTCTACCCTGACTTCATCCCTGTTCCCAGCTGGTTTGGGCTATGTAACTTATGCCTGGTCTATCCATGCGTAGACGACCAAAGCATCCACAAATTTCACAAGTTACCATTAGACAATAGTCTATTGCAACATAATCACGTGGTTCTCCATTTGGGATTCCATTTGAGACATGAGTTGGGCCTAGATTATTGTGGGAATCAGGTTCGACTTTTCAGCCATAAAACTGAGGAAGAATGCCTTGAAACGTCTGGCATATCTAGGAAGGGCGTTTTTGGCTGCAGATTCATCTTCGGGACATCCTCTGCCGTTTTGGTGGACTTTGAGGTCTTTAGGACACTATTCTACTGGAAGGATATAGAGGGAGTCGCCTGTTGGACTCTTTCTTCACTATTGAATTGTTATACCAATTTTTGTCTTCTATTCTTTGAACTGTTACTAGTGGCTTGGAATTGTGAACACTAATTCTACTCTGTTTATTGTTTTACTGTGATTATGTTGCGATAGACTATTGTCTAACGGTAACTTGTGAAATCTGTGAATGCTTTGATGGTCTACCCTTGCGTTTTTCATCTCTGTACATTTCATACGCTTGGGGGTCCCTATTGTTTGGCTGGTCTATCCATGAAGTGCCAGAAATGGCTATACCTCTGCAGACTATGGGAGAGGGGATCACTTCCTTAATGTTTCTCTGTGTGAAAACTCCATGCAAAAATGAAATATTAGTGCACCTGAGCATTCTATGCTTTCTCCCACACTAAATAATTTACATTCAACCCACTCTCAAATGTATCTAGCAAGTGGATCGTACTGTGCAAAACAGCAAAATTCGCTTGCAAATGGTCGCTGAAGTGGGCTGGAAGAGCATTATTTAGCATGCGTGAAAGCGTCCCCCCAAGTCTAACTGTCTGCATATGAGATGAGCTTCCCACTTTTAGGGAACCACTTGGATAGGGGAACCTTGGGGGGGACATATCCCCTCACCTGCACTCGGAAGTGGTTGTCCATTTGACCACTGCCACCCCATTCTTGTGCATCTGTAGAACAGATCATAGATGGCATTTATTTATTTTATTTTTTGCATTTATATCCCGCCCATCCCATAAACAGGCTCAGGGCGGGTTGCAGCATCTCAATAAATACAATGAAATTTAAAACACATTTAAAACACATTAAAAACAACAGTCATGCTTGCCGCAGGGAGAATCCGGCCCATTGATGTAACTAAGTATGGCCGGTTATCAGTGGATAGGAGACCACAACCTCAGGGGGCCAACGCTATGCTGGGGATTATTAGGAAGAGAATTGAAAACAAATCAGCCAGTATCATCATGCCCCTGTATAAATCACTGGTGCGTCCTCATTTGGAATACTGTATACAGCTCTGGTCGCCACATCTCAAAAAGGATATTATAGCATTGAGAAAAGTGCAGAGAAGGGCAACTAGAATGATAAAAGGGTTGGAATACCTTCCCTATGAAGAAAGGTTAAAACGCTTGGGGCTCTTTAGCTTGGAGAAACAACGGCTGAGGGGTGACATAATCGAGGTTTATAAGATTATGAATGGGACTGAGCAGGTTGAGAAAGAAATACTCTTCTCCCTTTCTCACAATGCAAGAACTCGTGGGCACTCCATGAAATTGCTGAGCAGTCGGGTTAGAACAGATAAAAGGAAGTTCTTCTTCACACAAAGAGTGATTAACATATGGAATTCACTGCCACAGAAGGTGGTGGCAGCTACAAGCATGGACAGTTTCAAGAGGGAATTAGATAAACACAAGTGGAGACCCGCAAGAAACTTGCGGGATGGTCATCCCATTCCTCACACCTTTGCTTCCTCCCCTCTACCCTTACCTATCTCACACTCTTTCTCCCTTCTGGGGGTGGAGCCATAGACTCAACCCTCCAAAGCAGCCATTTTATCCAGGGGAACTGATCTCTGTCACCCGGACAACAGTTGTAATTCTGGGTGATCTCCAGCCCTCACCCAGAGGCTGGCAATGGTAGTTCTCATGGAGGAAATGGCTGGTTTGGAGGGTGGAGTCTGTGGCATTATACTGGTCTGAAGTTCCTCCCCTCCTCAAACCCCACCATCCCCAGGATCCACCCCTTAAATGTCCAGGAATTTCCCAATCCAGAGTTGGCAACCCTATTTCCTTCCCACCCAATAGCCAACTTAACCTTTATCTGCCTTTATTTCAGCTTTTTGTCTCCACCCCCCTCCCCCACAGCTTCTACCAAGGAAAATTATAGTCTTTCTCCACAGTGGGGACTAAAGCAGCTTACATTATTCTCACCTCCTTTTTATCTGCACAACAACCCTGTGAGGTTGGTTAGGCTGAAAGTATGTGACTGGTCCAAAATCACCCAGTCAGCTTCCACCGCAATATGGGGATCTGAACCTGGGTCTTGCAGACCCTACTCTGAGGCTCTAACTGCTGCACCACTGCTGGCTTTCATCGGGTGGCTGCTGAACAGCAGCAAGCAGCCAGGCCAAGTTGAGTCATGCAAATTAGGTGGTATCAAGTCACCCAGAGGGTGCTGCCTAGGGATGCCAGCCTCCAGGTGGGATCTGGGGATCCCCTGGAATTAGTGCTCAGCTCCAGACTACTGAGATAACTTCCCCTGGAGAAAATGGATGCTTTGGAGGGTGGACTCTAGGGCATTGTACCCCACTGAGGTCCCTGTCCTCCCCAGGCTCCATCCCCAAATCTCCAGGAGTTTCCAGACCTGGAGCTGGCAACCCCACTACCCTCATCCCCTGCCAGTGCCCATGGGGGGACCTGGCAACCCTAGACTGCTGCCAGGCCTAGGGTTGGCAACCTCCAAGTGGGGCCTGCTGGAGAGTGAACTCCAGAGATCTGTGAACAACAGAGATCTGTCTCCCTGGAGGAAATGGCTGCTTTGGAGGGTGGATTCTGTGGCATGATGCCCAGCTGAGGCCTCTCCCTTCCCCAAATCCTGCCCTCCTTGCACTCCACCCCAAAACCTCTAGGAATCCCCCAGCCTGGCCCCAAGGCTCCCTCCCTCCCTCCCCCTCCCTCCAAGGCCGAAAGAGGCCGGGAAAGAAAGGGCCCTTCCCCCCACCCTTGACTGACAGAGCCAGTCAGAAGCCTCTCCTCCCCCTCCCCCCAACGTTCTAATCTCTCACCGTTGCTGCCTGGAGTCAGGTCCTGCAGAGGCCATTTCAAAAGGCTTTTGGGGGGGGAATTCAACTGTCCCTGAAGGAATTTCCTCACTGTTTGGATTTTTCTACAAACCCAGGAAGTCTACTGACTATGTAGGAAAAGCTGTTGGGGGAGAGTGAGGCCCCTGTTGGAGGGAATAGGTATCCGCACAGAAAAAAAAAAGTCTGGAATTAGAATAAGGATATGGAGCAGAAGTCCATCAGTGGCTATTAGCCACAGGGTATAGACGGGAACTCTCAGTCTGGGGCAGGTGATGCACTCTATTCTTGGTGCTGGGGGGGCAGCAGTGGGAGGGCTTCTGGTGTCCTGGCCCCACTGCTGGACCTCCTGATGGCACCTGGTATATTTTGGCCGCTGTGTGACAGAGTGTTGGACTAGATGGGCCATTGGCCTGATTCAACATTGGCTTCTCTTATGTTCTTATGTTCTTATAGATGGACGCCCGCTGCCTCAGCCAAAGGCCTGGTGGAACAGCTCCATCTTGCAGGCCCTGCGGAATTGAAGGAGATCCCGCGGGGTCTTGATCTCAATAGGGAGCATGTTCCACCAGGTGGGGGCCAGGGCGGAAAAAGCCATGGCCTTGGTTGAGGCTCGACGGACGTCCTTTGGGCCAGGGACCACCAGGAGATGTTGGCTCTCAGAGCGTAACACTCTCCGAGGCGTATATGGGAAGAGGCGGTCCCTTAAAAGGAATAGTATGCATCCACAGAGGACAAGATAGTGTTGCCATTCCCCAATTGGGGGTGGGGGATACCCCAGTTTTGCAGGTTCCTGCAAATCCCCCCCCCCCAAACAGCAATGTTGGTGACGTTGGGGGGCGACGTTCTGTTTTTTTGGGCAAAACTCTATGATTTGAGGCTGATTTTAAACATAAGAACATAAGAGAAGCCAATGTTGAATCAGGCCAATGGCCCATCTAGTCCAACACTCTGTCACACAGCGGCCAAAATATACCAGGTGCCATCAGGAGGACCAGCAGTGGGGCCAGGGCACTAGAAGCCCTCCCACTGCTGCCCCCCCCAGCACCAAGAGTAGAGTGCATCACCTGCCCCAGACTGAGAGTTCCCATCTATACCCTGTGGCTAATAGCCACTGATGGACTTAAATCATCATTTTGCCATCAAGTTTTGCACAGACAATGGCACGTAGCCTCGGACATCACCGATGTTCCTATGGCACTTTGGGTGACGCAGACATGTGGTACAACGTCACTTCCTGCTTCTGGAAAGTCCCCCCCCCATCCTCCCACTGGTGTTTCTGATGGACCTGGCAATACAAGGAGGAGATGTCTAAGTCAGAGGGAGGGGGGACAGTGGTGCCTGGGAGGCAAGAGTGCGAGGTGAAGGCTGCTGGAGTTCTGGCCCCTTTGATGGAAGAGACACACATCCAGCAAATTGGATATTTGGTACCAGAGCAATTTGGAGAGCATCTGCAGTTACCATGAGAGATTATCAGTGTCAGTCTGGGGTAAGTGATGCTCTGTCTTCTAGGTGCATGGGGGGCAACAGTGGGAGGGTCTTCTAGTGTCCTGGCCCCACTGCTGAACCTCCTGATGGCACCTGGCATTTTTGGCCACTGTGTGACAACAGAGTGTTGGAGTGGACGGGCCATTGGCCTGATCCAACATTGGCTTGTCTTATGTTCCTATCTAGGGAATTGGATCGGCATATGGAGCAGAGGTCCATCAGTGGCTATTAAGCACAAGGTATAAATAGGAACTCTCGGTCTGGGGCAAGTGATGCTCTGTCTTCTTGGTGCTTGGGGGCAGGCAACAGTGGGAGGGGCTTCTAGTGCCCTGGCCCCACTGCTGGACCTCCTGATGGCACCTGGCATTTTTGGCCACTGTGTGACAACAGAGTGTTGGACTGGAGGGGCCATTGGCCTGATCCAACATTGGTTTCTCGTATGTTCTTATCCATGGCCTACTGTGTAAACTTTTAGCAATTGCACATTGCATGAGAAAGCAACACCTGGCTCTAAAGAAAATCTTTGTTCATATATTTTATTTCTGGATGTGTGTTGTTTCACATAGTAATATTGACCACTGAGGAAGGCCCAAAGGGGCTGAAACTCATATGGTCTACTGGTCATAAGACATAACCATCAATTGTATATGGAAAACTTTCAGCTCTGTGTGTAAAAAGTTTTAAGAGTCTGATATCTGGATCATTTCTTTTAACCTATTTTATTTTTCACTGATGTTCTTTGTCATTTTCTGGGCGTGGAACAGCGGCAAGTGGGGGTGTGGGGGGGGAGGTATTTGTGAATTTCCAGCATTGTGCAGCGGGTTGAACTGGATGACCTTGGAGGTCCCTTCCAACTCTATGATCCTATAAATTCCCTTGTCTGACACTCTAGCCACTGTACCACACTGGCTCGAAGATGGAAGGCACAGCCATAACTGAGGCAACTCAGTTTTGGTTCAGTCTCTGTGAGGAGTTATCTGAACATGGCGGGAGTTCAAGAGGGAACCACTAGATGGCGGACACGAGCAACTGACTTGACGTGGAGGGGTTATATGAAAACGCAGCACCATCTCCTGGACTCCGGTGGTTTTTGTACTTTGCTTGTTGCCGATCCAGGAGGAAGAACGAGGATCAAGAAACAAACTGCCCCGAGGAATTTTGGGAAATCTCCCTGCCAATGACTACTGTTTCCTTTAGAATCAAGGCCCGATATTCGGCGGAGTAAAATAGATGTATTTATTTATTTATTTATTTATTTATTTATTTATTTATTTATTTATTCTTTCGATTTCTAGCTCTCCCTTCCTTGCACATGGTAAATAGTTAAAAAATTAACTTTACCATCTTAAAAGAAACAATCAATACTGGCGCATAATAAAAACCCAATGCATTGCAGGTGGTCCCCAATGCTTCCTCTAAGCTGTGGAGTCTTGTGAGCAAAGATTCTACTTTGTGAGCTACTGGCGTTGAAGTTGTGAGCGGGCAATTTGGCTGCTGCATAAATTAGTCTGGTCTGGAGCCCTCCCTTCCTGAGCGAAGACAAAAAAATGTGTGAGCCGGAGGCTAAAAGAACCGTGAGCTAGCTCACACTAACTCAGCTTAGAGGGAACACGGCACTGGTAACAATCAGAACAGAACAGATAAAAGGGGAGCAGAAAACTCAAGGTCAGTGCTCTTCAGACCGTCAGCATCTGTCAAAAAATGTCTCCCTCCCCAGCCCGGGCTAAAGATCTTATCACCAGGAGGCTGGCTAGCTTCAAAATTACAAACGGTGTTGGAAGAACCTGGGCACCTCCCACAGAGGTAGACTGCCACCAGTCCTTTTATGTCCTTCCAGCCAGGAGCCAAAGGACAAACTCCTGACCTTCCCGGGATTATCTAGGGAGCCCTCCCTGCGAGGTCGGCTCAAGGTAGGAAAGCCACCAAAATTTGGGGTCAGAAAGCAATTTTTTTCTCCAGGCCAGTTTGGTTGGAGATCCTGGAGGTTTTTCTGTCATGGAACAGGGGTCACTGAGGGTGTGGGGGAAAGGTATTTGTGAATTTCCTGCATTGTGAAGGGGGTTGGACTAGATGGCCCTAGAGGTCGCTTCCAACTCTATAATTCTGTACTATTATGGGAGTGGACCACCTATTTAAAAACATAAGAACATAAGCTCCCGCAGAGTGCAGGGGGTTGGACTAGATGACCTGCAAGGCCTCTTCCAACTCTAACGTTCTATGGTTCTATGATACTATGAACATAAGAGAAGCCAATGTAGGATCAGGCAAATGGCCCATCCAGTCCAACACTCTGTCACACAGTGGCCAAAACCACCAGGGGCCATCAGGAGGTCCACTAGAAGCCCTCTCACTGTTGACCCCCCAAGCACCAAGAATACAGAGCATCACTTGCCCCAGAGTCCCTATCTATACCTTGTGGCTAAAAGCTACTGATGGACCTCTGCTCCAGATGTTTATCCAATTCCCTCTTGAAGCCGTCCATGCTTGTAGCCGCCACCACCTCCTGTGGCAGTGAATTTCTTTTTTTCATTTTTATACCCTGCCCTTCACTACCTGAAGGACTCTCAGAGTGGCTTACAAACACCTTCCCTTCCTCTCCCCACAGCAGACACCCTGTGAGCAATGCTCCCTCTAAGCTGTGTGGAGTCTTGTGAGCAAAAATTCTAATTTTGTGAGCTCCTGGCATTAAAGCTGTGAGCGAGCAACTTGGCCGCTGCATAAATCAGTTTGCTCTGGAGCCCTCCTTCCTGAGCTAAGGCAAAAAAAGATGTATGAGCCGGAGGCTAGAAAACTGGCAGCTAGCTCACACGAACCCAGCTTAGAGGGAACACTGCTTGTGGGGTCGGTGGGGCAGAGAGAGCTCTGAGAGAACTGTGACTGGCCCCAGGTCACCCAGTGGGGACCCAAACCCAGTTCTCCAGATTAGAGTCCGCCGCTCTTAACCACTACATCAAACAAGTACTGGGTGTGAGAGAAAAGCAGGCAATTTGCCCACTCCAGGTTGGGAGATTCCTGGAGAATTGGGAGTGAAGCCTGGGGTAGGACCTCAGCTAGGGTATAATGTCGCAGTGCCCAGCCTCCAAAGCAGACTTTTTCTCCAGGGGAACTGGAGATCTGTCATAGTTCTGGACAGGGCTTTTTTGGTAGAAAAAGCCCAGCAGGAACTCATTAGCATAATAGGCCACATCCCCAACAGCAGAAACTCATTAGCATATTGGGCCACACCCCCATGTTACCAGAAGTGTGGTCATCCAGCCACACCCACCTTTTGCTTCTTATTCTGTTTACCTTGTTTGTTGTCAAAAACCCAGGGCTTTTTTTTTTGGAGCAGGAATTCCTTTGCATGTTAGGCCACACACACCCTAATGTAGCCAATCCTAATGAGTTTCTGCTGCTGGGTGTGGCCTGTTATGCTAATGAGTTCCTGCTGGGCATGGCCAACTCAGGAGTCAGCTGGAACTCCGTTCCTGTGCGTTCCTGCCCAGAAATAGCCCTGGTTCTGGGACAACTCCAGACCCCACCTGGAGGTTGGCAAGTTGAGCAGGCAAATATGACCCCCCACACACACCTGCTTCAGAGTCAACCCAAATTTGCCACCCTCCCCATTTAAAAATATATATATATATATTTGTTTCTTGGGTGTTGAATTTGACTTCAGTATTTCAAAATATCGCATCCCCCCATCTTTTTAAAGGTCTCCTCAACATCTCTCCGTGGTCTCATTATTTATTTGTAAATGGGAAGGATGGATTTGATGAATATTTATGGATTTCGAATAATTTTTTTTGAAGGCTGCCTCTCCAAGCAAATCTGCCCGAGGTGCTTTGCAGGTAAAATATAATAAAACACCGACAGAGCGGCTGAGTTCAGACTGGCAATTTGCCCTGGTAGGAACCCGGGCCAGCGACGATTCAATTCCGGAGTAAATTGGGCGTTCACACAGGCAGATCTGCCTGGCGTCCCCCACCCGTAGCCAACCCGTGCTTTTGTGCTTCACCGCTGGATTAAAAAGATACCTCGTAAAACTGGTAGCAAATCCGAAAGCCCGTGTGTGTCGCGCGTTTCTCCGCTTTCGGGAAGTCTGAATGCGCAGCCAAAAAGCCGGGAGCAACCCGTGTTGGGCAGAAGGCAGCAGCGATATGATTGGCCGTGCTCCGCTCTACTGCCCAATGTGGTGTCGGTGCTGTGGGGTCCTCCCCCCAATCGGCAAAATGTGCCGAAGCCCACAAAACCAGGCCGTCCCCCTCCAAACTGTGGAATGGCAACCCTATCATAGCTAGTAGCTGCTGATAGCATGCATGAAGAGCATTATGTTAGGAAAAATTCAACAGAAGAGGAGGAGGAAGAGGAGGAGGAGGAGGAGGAGGAGGAGGTGGAGGAGGAGGAGGAGATTGGATTTATACCCCACCCTTCAGAGTCTCAGAGCGGCTTACAAACTCCTTCCCCTTCCCATAACAGACACCCTGTGAGGTAGGTGGGTCTGAGAAAGCTCTTCCCAGAACTGTCCTGGAGAGAACAGCTCTTGTCAGAACTATGGCTTGCCCAAGGTCATCCAGCAGCTGTGAGTGGGGAATCAAACCCGGTCCTCCCAGATTAGGGTCCGTGGACTCAACCACTACGCCAAACTTTGGGGCGCGAAGTAAGAGCGATGGGAGTGGGGAATCAAAGCCGGTCCTCCCAGATTAGGGTCCGTGCACTTAACCACTGAACCAAACTTTGGGGCGCGAAGTAAGAGCGATGGGAAATGTGTCCGCGAATAATTTACAGGGTTGCATGAAACGGCCGTGTCAGCTCGATGTAACTTGCTCTCGTTCCCAGAGCAGGGTGGCAACTAACCTGAAGCAGGAGAGGTGCATCATTAGGCGTGTCCAGACATTATTGCCAAACGCCTCTTTCTTTTGCACTCCGATGTGGGTTAGAAGAACAAAAAAGGGGATTTTGATCCACCTTCGGGTCAGCCCTATTCCTGCATGCCAGGGCAGTCACCCACAACCAAGACTGGCAAAAGAGTCAAAAGTTTGCCGCTTTCTGGAAAAGAGAAACAACCGTCGGGCTTCATTCAACAGGACGACACCACCCTGAGAAGCTTATGTCTTCTGGGGAGGTGAGGGAAGGGTAATGAATGCTAAATAGATCTTCCATGGTCAGAGGCAGTGCTCCTCAGAATAACAAATGCTGGGAACATGCTGCAGGGGGGGTCACGCCCTCAATGTCGGGTTACCACAACAACTTTTGGGAAAGAAGAAGGGGGAGCGAGATGGAATTTTGTGGTGGAGCAGGCTTATATTCAAAGGCTGGGTTGTAGGCGTTGGGTTGGCAGGTCCCTCTTGGCAACTGGTGGAGGTCCGGGATCTAACCTCCAAAGGACGTTTGGTGGAGGTCCAGGGTCTAACCTCCTGATGGCACCTGGTATTTTTGGCCACTGTGTGACAGAGTGTTGGACTGGACAGGCCGTTGGCCTGATCCAACATTGGCTTCTCTTATGTTCTTATTATGTTCTTACGTTTAGAAAACTCATTGAGGGCCAAAAGTTAAAAACATAAGTACATGTACAAAGGAGCGTACACAGGAGGTGGTGGCAGCTACAAGCATGGACAGTTTCAAGAGGGAATTGGATAAACATATGGAGCAGAAGTCCATCAGTGGCTATGAGCCACAGGGTATAGATGGGAACTCTCAGTCTGGGGCAGGTGATGCACTCTATTCTTGGTGCTAGGGGAGGCAGCAGTGGGAGGGCTTCTAGTGTCCTGGCCCCACTGCTGGGCCTCCTGATGGCACCTGGGTATTTTTGGCCACTGTGTGGCAGAGTGTTGGGCTAGATGGGCCATTGGCCTGATTCAACATTGGCTTCTCTTATGTTCTTATTATGAGTGTTTATTACAAAGACGTATAAAAACCTAGTAGGGGCCCAAATAAAGCCTCATAAACACACAAGAAGGACAGTGTATGACCGGGGTCTAACCCGGAGCACCAGGGAGGTTCAGCCTATGTACAAGGATATGTCTACATCCCTGCCCATGTGACCCAGAAGTGACATCATCACTTCCAGGACATCAGGGGTGGCACTGGAACTTGGGCAAAAGCTCTATGGTAAATTTGGCTTCTACCATAGAGTTTTTGCCCAAATACCAGAGTGTTAACCCCTCGCTGATGCCCCAGAAGTGATAATGTCACTTCCAGGTCACGTGGGTAATGATGCTGGATCTCCTTTTTCTGGGTGAGTTCCCCCCTGTTGGCCAGCTGATTAGCATTAGGGAGCCAGTGCCTGGGAGCGGGGGATCCCTGCTTTCACCAGGGGATCTGGCAACCCTATCTAGGCACAATCCCCAATGTGATGGCATCACTTCCGGGTCAAATTTACCATAGAGTTTTTCCCCCGATACCAGAGTGTCTCCCTGACATGATGACGTCACTTCCAGATCACAAGGACAGTTATGTAGGACACTAGGGTGGCCAGTCCCCAGGTCCCAGTGGAGGTTTTCCTAATTTTCAGGGCTTCAGGCCACTGCTGGCCACCCTCAAACAGCCACATTCCAGCAGAACATCCCCAATGCGATGATGTCACCCGGAAGTGACACCATCACGTCAGGGATGTCTCACAATGGTAAATTTGGCCTGAAATCATAGCGTTTTACCCTCAAACCAGAGCGTCCCGTGAAGCGTTGCCAGCGTGATGACATCACTTCTGGGTGCTGTCATTGTGTCGGGGAATGTTCTGGAAAGCATCCCAAATCCCCCGCCCAGCACAGCGAGGGGACCTGTCAACCCTAGTCTGGTGTAGTGGTTCAGTGCGCAGACTCTAATCTGGGAGAACCCAGTTTGATTCCCCACTCCTCCACTTGCAGCTGCTGGATGACCTCGGGCAAGCCACAGTTCTGTCAGAGCTGTCCTTGAAAAACAGCAGTTTCTGTCAGAGCTCTCTCAGCCCCACCCACCTCCCAGGGTGTCTGTTGTGGGGAGGGGAAGGGAAAGGAGTTTGTAAGCTGCTCTGAGACTTCGAGTGAAGGGCGGGATATAAATCCAATCTCCTTCGCCTCCTCCTCCTCCTAATCTTGTTCTTCTTCTTCTTCTTCTTCTTTATGTATTTATTTTATTTATTTTGAGATTTATACCCCGCCCTATCCGGTAGCTTCTTCTTCTTCTTCTTCTTCTTCTTCTTCTTCTTCTTCTTCTTCTTCTTCTTCTTCTTCTTCTTCTTCTTCTTCTTCTTCTTCTTCTTCTTCTTCTTCTTCTTCTTCTTCTTCTTCTTCTTCTTCTCTTCCTCTTGACACATTGCTGTACACCGGCTGAGCCTCCCTGCTGCCCCCAGTCACCCCCCCCAATGTCTACCATTTTCCAGGAGGGATCTGACAACCCTACTGGCAACCTGGGAGGGGGTCCTCTTCATCCTATCCCCCCAACCCTGGAACTCAGGCCAACATCGTTGGCTGCCTGGACCGAGTGCTATAACGTGTCAGCGCTTTGTTTGAGCCATGCTGTGATTCTGTCATTAAAGTCGTGCAGCCTCGCTGAACTGAAGTCACGTGTCGCGTGTTCCTTCTTGGGTGCGAGGGCAACTGCGGGGACAATCTTGATCAACGTTCCCTCTAAGGTGTGGAGTCTTGTGAGCAAAAATTCTACTTTGTGAGCTACTGGCATTAAAGTTGTGAGCAAGCCATTTGGCTACTGCATAAATTAGTTTGCTCTGGAGCCCTCCCTTCCTGAGCGAAGACAAAAATGGGTGAGCCGGAGGCTAAGAAACTGTGAGCCAGCTCACACTAACTCAGCTTAGAGGGAACATTGATCCTGATTGCCTTGAAAGTGGGTGGAAGCGTGGGCGGATGGACAGAGGGAGGACTCTGACCATGTGACAGCGACTTGCCCAGATCTTTAAGCCGCTGCAAATGCTTCTCAGAGTTCAGCAGCAGATATGTATTGTGGAAATGTCTCACTCTGAATCTCACAGCTGTCAAACAATGCCTTCTCAGACTACATTCCTTTGACAGATGTGCCCCTCCCGAACCAGTTCATCTGACTCTTTGGCTCATGATGACTGCTTAGAATTTCTGCACATCTTGTATCCATTTCTATGGACAGGGGAACAGGAGCAACACATGCCACATACAAGATTAAATTCTTTGCCTGCATCTGCTTGAAAACCTTGGTTTATAGTGGCATGCCGAAAGGTTAATCCTGTAGCTGGGGGAGGGTTAGGGTCAGGAACTGTTACACGCATCATTCTAAAGGAGTTTGTAAGCCGCTCTGAGACACCTTTGGGTAGTGAAGGGTGGGGTATAAATCCAATCTCCTCCTCCTCCTCCTCCTCCTCCTCCTCCTCCTCCTCTTCTTCTTCTTCTTCTTCTCCTTCTCCTTCTCCTTCTCCTCCTCCTCCTCCTCCTCCTCTTCTTCTTCTTCTCCTCCTCCTCCTCCTCCTTCTCCTTCTCCTCCTCCTCCTTCTCCTCTTCTCCTTCTCCTTCTCCTCCTCCTCCTCCTCCTCCTCTTCTTCTTCTTCTCCTTTTCCTTCTCCTCCTCCTCCTCCTCTTCTTCTCCTCCTCCTCCTCCTCCTCTTCTTCTCCTCCTTCTCCTCCTCCTCCTCCTCTTCTCCTCCTTCTCCTCCTCCTTCTCCTCTTCTTGTTCTTCTTCTTCTTCTTCTTCTTCTTCTTCTTCTTCTTCTTCTTCTTCTTCTTCTTCTTCTTCTCCTTCTCCTTCTCCTTCTCCTTCTCCTTCTCCTTCTCCTCCTCCTCCTCCTCCTCCTCCTCTTCTTCTTCTCCTTCTCCTCCTCCTCCTCTTCTCCTCCTCCTCCTCTTCTCCTGCTCCTTCTCCTCCTCCTCCTCCTCTTCTTCTTCTTCTTCTTCTTCTTCTTCTTCTTCTTCTTCTTCTTCTTCTTCTTCATCTTCTTCTTCTTCTCCTCCTCCTCCTCCTCCTCCTCCTCTTCTCCTTCTCCTTCTCCTCCTCCTCCTCCTCCTCCTCCTCCTCTTCCTCCTCTTCTTCTTCTTCTTCTCCTCCTCCTCCTCCTCCTTCTTCTTCTTCTCCTTCTCCTTCTCCTTCTCCTTCTTCCTTGGCTCCACCATTGACCAGAAGGGCAACTCCAACCCAGAAATCAGAAGGAGACTGAGAATGGGAAGATGGGGGGGAGAAAGAAAAATTTGGACAGTGGCCTTCGGTATAGAATTAAGGGTACGATGCTATACGTACGTGTGCTATCAAGTCGCAATCAAATATAGCGACCCTGTAAGAGCCACTCTTTCAGTAAGAGTTGTGCCGCAGTGGAATGGGCTGCCTGGGGAGGTGGTGAGCTCCCCCTCCCTGGCAGTCTTTAAGCAGCGGCTGGACAAACACTTGTCAGGGATGCTCTAGACTGATCCTGCATTGAGCAGGGGGTTGGGCTAGATGACACTGGACACATCTCAAAAAGGAGATTATAGCTTTGGGAAAAATGCAGAAGAAGGTAACTAGAATGATTAAAGGGTTCCCTAAGAAGAAAAGTTTCCCTATGAAAACTTTCCCTATGAAGAAAAGTTAAAGCGCTTGGGGCTCTTCAGCTTGGAGAAACAACAGCTGAGGGGTGACATGATCGAGGTTTATAAGATTATGAAGGGGATTGAGCAGGTTGAGAAAGAATAACTTTTCTCCCTGTCTCACAATACAAGGACTTGCGGGCACTCAATGAAATTGCCGAGCAGTCGGGTTAGAACGGATAAAAGGAAGTCCTTCTTCACCCAAAGAGTGATTAATACATGGAATTCACTGCCACGGGAGGTGGTGGCAGCTGCAAGCACGGACAGTTTCAAGAGGGAATTAGGTAAACATCTGGAGCAGAGGTCCATCAGTGGCTATTAGCCACAGGGTATAGATGGGAACTCTCAGTCTGGGGCAGGTGATGCGCTCTATTCGTGGTGCTGGAGGGGGCAGCAGTGGGAGGGCTGCTAGTGTCCTGGCCCCACTGCTGGACCTCCTGATGGCACCTGGTATATTTTGGCCACTGTGTGACACAAAGTGTTGGACTGGATGGGCCGTTGGCCTGATTCAACATTGGCTTCTCTTATGATGGCCTGCATGGCCCCTTCCGACTCTGTCATTCTATGTTTCTGTGACTCTGGCAAGGGGCTTTCAAGGAGATTAAGAAGCAGAGATGGTTTGCCGTCGCCTTCCTTTGCTGAGTCTTCCTTGGTGGTCTCTTGTCCAAGTACTGGTCCTAATTATATTCTGAGATCTGATGAGTTGAGGCTATGCCGTGGTTCCTAGATATACTGTACTATACTATACATGCTATTATCTTCCATTTCTTGATCTTAAAGGTACCCCTGGAGTCAAACTTTGTTCTCACATCTGTTGTTAATTCTTTTAGCATCTGTGTGCCAGTTTGCTGCTATCCACAGGTCTTAAAAAGTAAAGGTAAAGGTTCCCTTGCTTGAAAGCCAGTCGAATCCGACTCTAGGGTTGCGGTGCTCATCTCCGTTTCAAAGCCGGAGAACCAGCGCTGTCCAAAGACGTTTCCGTGGTCATGTGGCCGGCATGACTAAACACCAAGGTGCACGGAACGCTGTTACCTTCCCACCGAAGTGGTACCTATTTACCTACTTGCAATTTCTTGCTTTCAAACTGCTGGGTTGGCAGGAGCTGGAACTAGAGATGGGAGCTCACTCCATCATGCGGCACTCTCGGGTCTTGAACTGCTGAACTACTGACCTTCCACAGCCTGCAATTCAGCGTCTTAACCACTTGAGCCACCGCAGCTCCTTCCACAGGTCTTACCAACGGCATTATTCCAGTCTTAGCGGCATTTATTGCTCAGTTACTTCTGCATCTTGACTGTAATCAGCCCTTCCAGGCAACTAACCCCCCCCACACCTACATGTAATGTTGGAGGCAATCTGTTTCAGCGCATCTGAAGTAGTGTTCATCCACACATGCAGAATCTCTCACTTATACCCACAACTGAACTTCATTGGTCCTGGAGATGCCACGGGACTCAAACTTAGTTCTCACATCTGTTTGTTAACTCTTGTCTTTGTATGTTAATTGACTGCTATTCACAGATCTCACCAGCCCCTTTAATCTAATCTCAGCTATAATCGCTCAGTTACCTATGCATCTTGACTCCAACTTACCCTTCCTCGCAACTCACACACCTCCCCTACCTATATATAATGGCTGAGAAAATTTTGTTTCACAGAAGAAGAAGAAGAAGAAGAAGAAGAAGAAGAAGAAGAAGAAGAAGAAGAAGAAGAAGAAGAAGAAGAAGAAGAAGAAGAAGAAGAAGAAGAAGAAGAAGAAGAAGAAGAAGAAGAAGAAGAAGAAGAGTTGGATTTATACCCCACCCTTCGCTCTGAGAGAACTTGCGACGGACCCAAGGTCACACCAGCAGCTGCATGTGGAGGAGAGGGGAATCAAACCCGGTTCTCCCAGATTAGAGTCCGCACTCTTAACTTCTACACCAAACTGGCTCTGTGCGCATGCACACAAAAGCTTATTGTTCTTCAGTCGCACAGTCAAGTCCGACTCTTCGTGACCCCATGGACCACATCACGCCAGGCCCTCCTGTCTTCTGACATGCTCCAGCGTTTGCCTGAATTTCATGTTCGTAGCATCAACCCCCATTTCCTATGACTTCTGTCAGGTAGGATTTGCTCTCTGACTAAATGGGACATATCCTTCCGGAAAAGGGTGGTTTCCTCCAAAAATAGATGGCCTGTGCCCTATCAGTGATAGCAGGGTGGAATTCGCATGTGTCATTCTTAACTCACTGTAGACTCACCTCTGTTTCCTGGATGGATTGAAAGCTAGGTGTTGGTGGACCTATAAAAGGCCTTTCCTCTCCTTGTCCACCAATCCGTTCCTCTCCATCCATCTGTGCTGGTATCTTGTTCTGGGTAAGTGAACTCCTTTGTTGTACTTCCATTCAATGATGAGAATCTCGGTGAAGAACATCGACAAATGGCTGCTGTTGATATGAAGGCGATAGGACTTAGCTGGTGATGGGAATTGCCATCTCACCCGATCCAGGTCAGGTCTTCGTTGTGGCTAACTTAAGTTCCAGTGATGGAGCCCTGACCTAGATAGCCCAGGATAGCCCGATCTCATTGGATCTTGGAAGCTAAGGAGGGGCAGCCCTGGGTAAGTGCACTCTTTGCTATACTTCCTCTTATTTATCTTTTTCATTTATTTATTTCTTTCGTTAGAGTTTTACCCCGCCCTCCCGACAAGGCCGGCTCAGGGTGGTGTACACAGCAATCTGAAATCATGCAATATGGAATACAGTATGCAATATAAAATCCATCAAACACATTTCAGACCGTAACTGTACAGCTTATTAAGGTGCTAGCATTAATTCCTCGGCGTACAGTCAGCTACTTAGTCTCCTTCAGATGTCCCAGGCCTTTGGGTCAGGCAATGGTTGGGGGGGATGACCCAGGGGGTCGGGCTTGCTCTCCGTAAAGTGTCAGATGTCAATGGTGGGAGTGTTGGTGGTGGCAGCTCCAAAGGCCTAGTGGAAGAGCTCCATTCTACAGGCTCTGTGGAACTGTAAGAGGTCCAGCAGGGCCCTGATCTCCTTGGGAGCTCATTCCACTAGAACGGAGCCACCACCAAGAAAGCCCTAGTCCTCGTTGTCACTAACCCGGCCTCCTTGATGTTCGGGAGGACCAGCCGATTCTGGGTCCCCAATCGCAGCGCTCTCTGGGGAACATACGGGGAAAGGCGGTCATAAGAACATAAGAGAAGCCAATGTTGAATCAGGCCAATGGCCCATCTAGTCCAACACTCTGTCACACAGCAGCCAAAAATACCACATGCTATCAGGAGGTCCAGCAGTGGGGACAGGACACTGGCAGCCCTCCCACTGCTGCCCCCTCCAACACCAAGAATAGAGTGCATCACCTGCCCCAGACTGAGAATTCCCATCTATACCCTGTGGCTCATAGCCACTGATGGACTTCTGCTCCATATGTTTATCTAATTCCCTCTTGAAACTGTCCATGCTTGTAGCTGCCACCACCTCCTGTGGCAGTGAATTCCATATGTTAATCACTCTTTGGGTGAAGAAGTATTTCCTTTTATCTGTTCTAACCCGCCTGCTCAGCAATTTCATGGAGTGCCCACGAGTTCTTGTATTGTGAGAAAGGGAGAAAAGTTATTCTTTCTCTACCTGCTCAATCCCATTCATAATCTTATAAACCTCGATCATGTCACCCCTCAGCTGTCGTTTCTCCAAGCTGAAGAGCCCCAAGCGTTTTAACCTTTCTTCATAGGGAAGGTGTTCCAACCCTTTTATCATTCTAGTTGCCCTTCTCTGCAATGGTCTGATCCCTCAGGTATGCAGGTCCCTGGCCATAAAGGACTTTAAAGGTAATAATGATGAGCGTCTTGGTGAAGACCATCAACAAATGGCTACTATTTACATTAAGGCAATAGGACTTGGTTGCTGATGGGAATTGCCATCTCACAAGATACAGGTCAGGACTTCGTTGTTGCTAACTTACGTTCCGCTGATCTAGCCCTGATCTAGAAAGACCAGGCTAGCCCGATTTCATCAGCTCATGGAAGCTAAGGAGGGGCAGCCCTGGTCAGTATTTGGATGGGACACCACCGAGGAGTGCCAGGGTCACGGCACAGAGGCAGGCAATGAAACGGCAGACCGCCTCTGAATGTCTCTTGCCTTGCAAACCCCACTAGGGGGGTGTCATAAGTTAGCTGTGACTTGACAGCAAAGAAAACAAATAAATGCTAAATGTCGCGCTCCAAAGAGAATAGCTTTCATGTACGAAGTTTGGTTTGGACCTGACATCATCGTCCGGTGAAGAATGCCATTAAATTTCTAATCCCTGACGTTTCGTTCTGAAAAATCCCCATTTTGATTTCACTCCTGGGAGGGCCCGTGGCTCAGTGTGGAGAGCATCTGCTTGACGTAAAGAAGGTCCCAGGTTCAATCCCCGGCATCTCCAGTTAAAATGGACCAGGTAGGAGGCGATGGAAAGACCTCTTCCTGAGACCCTGGAGAGCTGTAAAGAGGGGCCATGGCTCAGTGGCAGAGCCTCTGCTTGGCATGCAGAAGGTCCCAGGTGCAATCCCCAGCATCTCCAGTTAAAAAGGACCAGGCAGGAGGTGATGGGAAAGGCCTCCGCCTGAGACCCTGGAAAACTGTAAAGAGGGGCTGTGGCTCAGTGGCAGACCATCTGCTTGGCATGCAGAAGGTCCCAGGTTCAATCCCTGGCATCTCCAATTAAAAAGGACCAGGTAGGAGGTGATGTGGAAGACCTCAGCCTTAGATCTTGGAATCCTGTTGAGGAGACAATACTGACCCTGATGAACCAATGGTCTGATCCAATACAAGGCAGCTTCATATGTTCATGAGCTCTCCCTTGTGGAAACAGCCTTTCATTTCGTGCTATTTCCAGTTTCCTCATGCTGAGCATGTTTGCATGAGTTTCATATGCACAGCGTAGGTAGGGCTCCTATTTGCCCGCTTATGGCAGGAGAGCTCCAGGTAACGGTGGCTCTTGCCAGCTGATGTTCACCTGATTGGTGGGTGAAAACTGAGGTGGGGAGAGGGGGAATCATCCAGGGGAGGAAAATAAATAAATAAAAATAAGGTCTCTTCTGCTTTCAGGAAATTCTTACCAAAGAGTTCCTGGTGATTATTGGAGCTACGTAGATGAGATAAGGGTAGCTCTAGGAATTGCCAGGAACTCTATGACAATCTTTCAGGAACCTATGCTAAACTTACTGTAGAGTTTCTGGTGACTCCTAGACTACATTTGTCACTTCCAGGTAGCTCTGGTAATCACCAGGGACTCTATCTTCAGAACTTCCTGTAAGCAGACAACGTCCTATGTTTATTTCTCCTTCCACCCCCACCTCCCACTGGTAGAGAAGAAGAAGAGAAGAGGTTGGATTTATACCCCACCCTTCACTACCCAAAGGAGTCTCAGAGTGGCTTACAAACTCCTTCCCCTCCCCCTCTCCACAACAGACACCCTGTGAGGTAGGTGGGGCAGAGAGAGCTCTGACAGAAACTGCTCTTTTTCAAGGACAGCTGTGCCAGAGCTTGTGACTGACCCAAGGTCACATAAGCAGGTGCAAGTGGAGGAGTGGGGAATCAAACCCGGTTCTCTCAGGTTAGAGTCCATGCACTTAACCACTACACCAAACCACTACACTACACCAAACCACTACGCCAAGCAATGTCTGCCAGCCCTAAGCATAGGTATGCTAAAACTGTTTAGAAAATAGTATATGCCTGGCCACCAGCCCAACATCTTCAACTGACCGTGTGGATGTTATGGCTAGATTCCCGGATAGTCCATTCCCCTTACAGTCAAAATGCAACTGCATGCCATTTTGGAACTGGACACACCTCCACATGTCAATAACACTATTCTGAATGTCAAACACATTCTGACTGTTCTTCCGCCTGTATCTCTGCTTGGCGTAGTCTTCCCTCAGCTGGGGTCTTTCTGTGAGATGCTCCCCCCCCTTTCTTTTTGCCCATTACAAGATATGTTCAGGATTTGGCATGTTGGAATTCTGAAGGCAGCGTCGTTCCAAGTTGTGGCAGGTAGACTGAGAGAGGCCATGGGCACCTTGTAACTTACTTGCGGGTTTGTAAAGCAATGCCGATGTGGCTAATGTGAAGATGATATTTAAAAACTCATGGTGACATTTTCCATGAGTTTCAAGGCCAGTCGTGCATAGGAGTCTATCTATCTATAATAACGTAATAACATCTGAAGAGCCCTGCTAGATCAGACCAGTGGGCCTTCTAGTCCAGCATCCTGTCTCACACAGGGGCCAATCAGTTCCTCTGGAGGACCAGAGTGATGTTGCCTCCTGGCTCTGGGATTCAGAGGTTTAGTGCCTCTGAATACGGAGGTTCCCCTCAGTCATCATGGCTAGTAGCCCCTGATAGACCTATCCTTCATGAATCTATCGAAGTCATCTATGGTTGAGGCCATCACTACATGTTCTGGCAGTGAATTCCACATTTTATTCACCCTCTGTGTAAAGTAGTATTGTTTCTGTCCTCTGTCTGTTTGACTGTCTGTCTATCTATCATCTATCTGTCTGTCTATGTGTCTGTATGACCATCTGGCTATCTGCTTGCTCTCTCAGCCCCACCTACCTCACAGGGTGTCGGTTTTGGGGAGGGGAAGGGAAAGGAGTCTGTAAGCTGCTCTGAGACTCTGAGACTCCGAGTGAAGAGTGGAGTATGAATGGGAGGGCTTCTAGTGTCCTGGCCGCACTGCTGGACCTCCTGATGGCACCTGGTATATTTTGGCCGCTGTGTGACAGAGTGTTGGACTGGATGGGCCATTGGCCTGATTCAACATTGGCTTCTCTTATGTTCTTATGTTCTTACGTTCAATCTCTCCTCCTCCTCCTCCTCCTCCTCCTCCTCCTCCTCCTCCTCCTCCTCCTCCTCCTCCTCCTCCTCCTCCTCCTTCCATATCTTCTGTCTGTCTATCATCTATCTGTCTGTTTTTCTGACCATCTGGTTATCCTCCTGCCCATCTATATCCATCCATCCATTTATTTTGTGTGTCTTGTTTCCTCCCCAGGATTCCCACAAAGCCAAAGAAAATGTCTTACCAGCAGTCTCAGCAATTCAAGCAGTCTTCAGCCTGCCCCTCCTCCTCCTCCTCCTGTGCCAATCCCTGCCAGCTTTCAGGATGCTCCAAGCCAGACCCAGCACCAGGATGGCCCAACCCATGCCCATCTTCAGGATGCTCCAAGCCAGGCCCAGCACCAGGATGGTCCAACCCATGCCCATCTTCAGGATGCTCCAAGCCAGGCCCAGCACCAGGATGGTCCAACCCATGCCCACCTCCAGCACATCAAGGATCAGCTGGTACTCCATGCCAAGGATCATGGGGAAATCCATCCCAGTGCTCATCCGGCCAAGGCAGTGGACATCATCAGCACCACTACTATCATGGCACCCAACAACACAAGCCATGCTAGATTCCTTGGAAGAGCTGGCCACCAAGAGATGGGAGCATACCAATGAAGGCTCATGAGGTCAACCTCCCAACTTCATGTTCTCTTGATGGGCTCTCCTACGTGTTAGCCTCTTGTTCAGACTCTACATTATGTCATTTTAATACTTTCAGGCCAGCGGGTTTTTAATTGTTATTTTGCAGTGGCAATCAGTCTCCTTTTTGTCTTTCCCTTTGCTTCCTGTCTCTGAGATTAAACAATGAAAGCATTATCTAAGATTGAACAATGAGAGCATTATCAATAAATCTGGATGAAACCAATTTAAATAGCTTTGTGTCTTCTTATTTTCTCTTCACACTAGTTACGCAATTATGTTCTCTAACAGGGTGGTTGCATAAGCCTATATTATATATATATATATATATATATATATATATATATATATATATATATATATATATATAAATAATGTCATTTGAAATCCCTGCTAGCTGGGGTCTCCATCACCCAACAGTCATTGAAACATACACTAGTTGAAAGAAAGAAAGAAAGAAAGAAAGAAAGAAAGAAAGAAAGAAAGAAAGAAAGAAAGGAAGGAAGGAAGGAAGGAAGGAAGGAAGGAAGGAAGGAAGGAAGGAGGGAGGGAGGGAAGGAGGGAAGGAGGGAAGGAGGGAAGGAGGGAAGGAGGGAAGGAGGGAAGGAAGGAAGGAAGGAAGGAAGGAAGGAAGGAAGGAAGGAAGGAAGGAAGGAAGGAAGGAAGGAAGGAAGGAAAGGAAAGCTAATGCTGGATCAAGCCAATGGCCCATCCAGTCCAACACTCTTTGTCACACTGTGGCCAAAAATACCAGGTGCCATCAGGAGGTCCAGCAGTGGGGCCAGGACACCAGAAGCCCTCCCACTGTTGACCACCCCCCAGCACCAAGAATACAGAGCATCCCTTGCCCCAGAGCTAGAGTTCCTCTCTATACCTTGTGGCTAATAGCCACTGATGGACCTCTGCTCCATATGCTTATCTAATCCCTCTTGAAGCCGTCCATGCTTGTAGCCACCACCACCTCCTGTGGCAGAGAGAGAGAGAGAGGAAGGAGGGAAGGAAGGAAGGAGGGATTTTTTTTAAAGCGCCCCTAAAAGAGGCATTTTTATTATTTTTAAGACAATGACATAACAACAAAACAAAACACAAAATACAATCACAGACAATACAATACACAATACAAAACCTTAACACTACACAACACCCACAAAATACAACATTCAACATTCACGGGGGGGGTAAACTTCCCAAAGCAAATCACCCAGTTAGATTCCCTCCCCCTTACCGACATAAGTGTTACCTTCTTTTACTTCTGTATCCACCAATTCTATCGTTCTATCTTATCCACTTCTAATTTAACACAAAACTAATAATATTCAATATTCAAACCATTATTGTTTCTCTCCATCCTTCTCTCTCTGGCCATACCAGTTATAAAAGCGTTGCCACGTATTTATAAAGGCTGATTCATCATGCCCTTTCAACATCAAAGTCAGTTTGTCCATTTCTGCTGCTTCCGTAATCTTCTCAATCAGTTCTTGTTTCGTTGGAACCACCGTAGACCGCCAATACTTCGCATACAGAATCCTAGCCGCAGTTGCAATATATATTAACAAATATCTCTCCTCTCTCTGCACCTCCTTTGGCAGTATACCCAGCAATAACACCTCTGGCTTAAACACAAGAGTACCTTTTATAATTCTCTGCATCATTCTATGCACCTATATCTAATATTTTTTTGTAACTTCACATGTCCACCACATATGATAAAAGGTCCCAACTTTAGCATTACATTTCCAGCACTTATTAGAATATTTTTCATCATACTTTGCCAGCTTATCTGGCGTGATATACCACCTATACAGCATTTTATACATGTTTTCTCTATATGGGACCGTCCTGGTTATTTTTACATTTATTTTCCATATTTGGTCCCTAATTTTTGTCTGTCCTGAATCTACTGCCCACCTGCTTCACTGGAAGCCCTCAAGCGCTCGTATCTTGAGAGACGGAGAAAAAGTTTCTAAACTTCTATCATCCCCCCCAAAACACAAACTTAGTTATCTCTTTTTGGAAATGAAAGGTCCTGGACGCTTCAGCCTTTCCTCGTACTTGGTATTGTATCCATTTTCCAAAATTTGGCTATGAGGATTCTTGACATGGTAAGTATATACAAAATAATGCATGAGCCATGCAATGTCTTTTTTTTTGAGATACAGTGATCAGAAACAGATTCCAAATGAGGCCTCATTGTAGATCTTTACATGGGGCGTTATAACGTCGGCTATTTCCCCCCCCCAATCCCTTTCCTAATAATCCCTAACACAGAATTTGCCCTTTTCACCGCTGCAGCACACCAGTGTTCCCTCTAAGCTGAGTTAGTGTGAGCCAGCTCACCGTTTTTTAGCCTCCGGCTCACACGTTTCTCTCTCAGCCAGTGTTCCCTCTAAGCTGAGTTAGTGTGAGCCAGCTCACCGTTTTTTAGCCTCCGGCTCACACGTTTCTCTCTCAGCCAGTGTTCCCTCTAAGCTGAGTTAGTGTGAGCCAGCTCACCGTTTTTTAGCCTCCAGCTCACACATTTCTCTCTCAGCCAGCGTTCCCTCTAAGCTGAGTTAGTGTGAGCTAGCTCACCGTTTTTTAGCCTCCGGCTCACACGTTTCTGTCTGAGCCAAATCGCTTGCTCGCAGCTTTAAATGCCAGTAGCTCACAAAGTAGCATTTTGGCTCACAAGACTTCACGGCTTAAAGGGAGCGTTGCGGCACAGTGGGTTGACCGTTTGACTGAGCTAGCCATTATGACCCCAAGATCTTTCCCCCTCTCAGTTTCAGCAAGTTCAGACCTCATTAGCCTATACTTGAAGTTGGGAATTTGTTTGGGGGGCGTCCCAGTGTGCATCACTTTAAACTTTACCAACACTGACCGTCATTTGCCACGTTGCCACCCACTCACCCGGTTTGTGGAGGTCCTCTTGGAACTGTTCAGAGTCGCATACTTCCCAATACAACATACTTCTCAACACAGATAGAATGAAATAGCAACCTCCAAATGTGGGGGCCGTGGCTCAGTGGCAGAGCATCTGCTGGGCAGGCAGGAGGTCCCAGGTTCGATCCCTGACATCTCCAGTTAAAAAGGACCAGGCAGGAGGTGATGGGAAAGACCTCCGCCTGAGGCCCTGGAGAGCTGTAAAGAGGGGCTGTGGCTCAGTGGCAGAGCCTCTGCTTGGCAGGCAGGAGGTCCCTGGTTCAGTCCCCGGCATCTCCAGTTAAAAGGACCAGGCAGGAGGTGATGGGAAAGACCTCCGCCTGAGACCCTGCAGAGCTGTAAAGAGGGGCTGTGGCTCAGTGGCAGAGCATCTGCTTGGCAGGCAGGAGGTCCCAGGTTCAATCCCCGGCATCTCCAGTAAAAAGGACCAGGCAGGAGGTGATGGGAAAGACCTCCGCCTGAGGCCCTGGAGAGCTGTAAAGAGGGGCTGTGGCTCAGTGGCAGAGCATCTGCTTGGCAGGCAGGAGGTCCCAGGTTCAATCCCCGGCATCTCCAGTTAAAAGGACCAGGCGGGAGGTGATGGGAAAGACCTCCACCTGAGACCCTGGAGAGCTGTAAAGAGGGGCTGTGACTCAGTGGCAGAGCATCTGCTTGGCAGGCAGGAGGTCCCAGGTTCAATCCCCGGCATCTCCAGTTAAAAGGACCAGGCAGGAGGTGATGGGAAAGACCTCCGCCTGAGGCCCTGGAGAGCTGTAAAGAGGGGCTGTGGCTCAGTGGCAGAGCCTCTGCTTGGCAGGCAGGAGGTCCCAGGTTCAGTCCCCGGCATCTCCAGTTAAAAGGACCAGGCAGGAGGTGATGGGAAAGACCTCCGCCTGAGACCCTGGAGAGCTGTAAAGAGGGGCTGTGGCTCAGTGGCAGAGCATCTGCTTGGCAGGCAGGAGGTCCCAGGTTCAATCCCCGGCATCTCCAGTAAAAAGGACCAGGCAGGAGGTGATGGGAAAGACCTCCGCCTGAGGCCCTGGAGAGCTGTAAAGAGGGGCTGTGGCTCAGTGGCAGAGCATCTGCTTGGCAGGCAGGAGGTCCCAGGTTCAATCCCCGGCATCTCCAGTAAAAAGGACCAGGCAGGAGGTGATGGGAAAGACCTCCGCCTGAGACCCTGGAGAGCTGTAAAGAGGGGCTGTGACTCAGTGGCAGAGCATCTGCTTGGCAGGCAGGAGGTCCCAGGTTCAATCCCCGGCATCTCCAGTTAAAAGGACCAGGCAGGAGGTGATGGGAAAGACCTCCGCCTGAGGCCCTGGAGAGCTGTAAAGAGGGGCTGTGGCTCAGTGGCAGAGCCTCTGCTTGGCAGGCAGGAGGTCCCAGGTTCAGTCCCCGGCATCTCCAGTTAAAAGGACCAGGCAGGAGGTGATGGGAGAGACCTCCGCCTGAGACCCTGGAGAGCTGTAAAGAGGGGCTGTGGCTCAGTGGCAGAGCATCTGCTTGGCAGGCAGGAGGTCCCAGGTTCAATCCCCGGCATCTCCAGTAAAAAGGACCAGGCAGAAGGTGATGGGAGAGACCTCGGCCTGAGACCCTGGAGAGCTGTAAAGAGGGGCTGTGGCTCAGTGGCAGAGCATCTGCTTGGCAGGCAGGAGGTCCCAGGTTCAATCCCCGGCATCTCCAGTTAAAAGGACCAGGTGGGAGGTGATGGGAAAGACCTCCACCTGAGGCCCTGGAGAGCTGTAAAGAGGGGCTGTGGCTCAGTGGCAGAGCGTCTGCTTGGCAGGCAGGAGGTCCCTGGTTCAATCCCTGGCATCTCCAGTTAAAAGGACCAGGCAGGAGGTGACGGGAAAGACCTCCGCCTGAGGCCCTGGAGAGCTGTAAAGAGGGGCTGTGGCTCAGTGGCAGAGCATCTGCTTGGCAGGCAGGAGGTCCCAGGTTCAATCCCCGGCATCTCCAGTTAAAAGGACCAGGTGGGAGGTGATGGGAGAAGACCTCCACCTGAGGCCCTGGAGAGCTGTAAAGAGGGGCTGTGGCTCAGTGGCAGAGCGTCTGCTTGGCAGGCAGGAGGTCCCTGGTTCAATCCCTGGCATCTCCAGTTAAAAGGACCAGGCAGGAGGTGACGGGAAAGACCTCCGCCTGAGGCCCTGGAGAGCTGTAAAGAGGGGCTGTGGCTCAGTGGCAGAGCCTCTGCTTGGCAGGCAGGAGGTCCCAGGTTCAATCCCCAGCATCTCCAGTTAAAAGGACCAGGCAGGAGGTGACGGGAAAGACCTCCGCCTGAGGCCCTGGAGAGCTGTAAAGAGGGGCTGTGGCTCAGTGGCAGAGCGTCTGCTTGGCAGGCAGGAGGTCCCAGGTTCAATCCCCGGCATCTCCAGTTAAAAGGACCAGGCAGGAGGTGACGGGAAAGACCTCCGCCTGAGACCCTGCAGAGCTGTAAAGAGGGGCTGTGGCTCAGTGGCTGAGCGTCTGCTTGGCAGGCAGGAGGTCCCAGGTTCAATCCCCGGCATCTCCAGTTAAAAAGGACCAGGTGGGAGGTGATGGGAGAGGCCTGAGACCCTGAAGAGCTGCTGCTGTCTGAGTGGACAATTCTGACCTTGATGGACTGATTATCCAATTCAGTAGAAGGCAGCTTCTTGTGTTCCTGTGCACTGCTGCTTTGTGTGAGGGCCGGGGTTGTCATGTGTGTGGGGGGGCTCACACATTAAAGCACAGGGCTTCCAGATCCCTTGGGGAGTGGGGATTTGCCTGCTCTAGGGGCCCCTGACCCACTGGCCCACATCTGGCCGGTGGGGGGGAACCCTGCCCTCAAAGTGCCTGGATCAGGCTGATGTGCCTGGCACAATGACGTCACCCAGAGGTGATTTCATCGCACTGGGCACATGGCTAGAGGGGTGCTCTAGCATTCAGCCTGAAAACTCTATGGAGGTTCTCCCCCACTGTAAAGAGGTAAGAGACCTGGCAACCCTATCAGAGCCAGTTTGGTTTAGTGGCTAAGTGTGTGGACTCTAATCTGGAAGAACTGGGTTTGATTCCCCCACTACTCCACTTGCAGCTGCTGGATGACCTTGGGCAAGCCATAGTTCTGGCACAGCTGTTCTTGAAAAAGAGCAGAGCTCTCTCAGCCCCACCTACCTCACAGGGTGTCTGTTTTGGGGAGGGGAGGGGAAAGGCGTTTGGAAGCTGCTCTGAGACTCCCTTGGGTAGTGAAGGGTAGGGTATAAATCCTGTAAAGTACTGGGTTCACCACATGGAGGACTCGGACTACGACATGCATTCAGACGTGTTTATTGTACTTCACACAAGAACTAACTAAATGGCCCTGCAAGGCCAAGTATATATACACCACCCGGCACACCCACGTTCCCATTGGAGGGTTTGAATTTCCTGCCAAGATACCATTGGTGGACACTAGGTGGACTGGATCCGGAGTTCCCTTCGTCTAGGGGAACCAAGCTCCCTACAGTAACCATGGACCACTGGTGGCGGTCCGAGTACATAACAAATCCAATCTCTTCTTCTTCATCTGTTAAGATCTTAACTGGTAGGTGGGTCCATGTAGGAGTCGAGGGTCCTTCAGCTACCTTGGCCTCAGACCTATTTGGAGGGGATAGAATGGGAATGCCAGCCTCCAGGTGGGACCTGGGGACCCCCTGGGATTATAGCTCATATCTAGACTACAGAGATCAGATCCCCTGGAGAAAATGGATGGCTTGGAAGGTGGAGTCTGTGGCACTGAACCCCATTGAGGTCCCTGTCCTCTCCAGGCTCCACCCCGAAATCTCCAGGAGTTTCCCAACCTGGAGCTGGCAACCCGACCCTCCATCCCCTGCCAGTGGCCAGAGGGGGACCCAGCAACCCTAGGGCACGGGACTGATATTTAGGTTCCTGCTCCTCCTCCTCCTCCTCCTCCTCCTCACTTCTTCTTCTTCTTCTTCTTCTTCTTCCTTCTCCTTCTCCTTCTCCTTCTCCTTCTCCTTCTCCTTCTCCTTCTCCTTCTCCTTCTCCTTCTCCTTCTCCTTCTCCTCCTCCTCCTCCTCCTCCTCCTCCTCCTCCTCCTCCTCCTTCTCCTTCTCCTTCTCCTCCTTCTCCTCCTTCTCTCTCCTTCTCCTTCTCCTTCTCCTTCTCCTTCTCCTCTCTTCTCTCTCCTCCTTCTCCTTCTCCTCCTCCTCCTGCCACCAGAGAATGAAGACTTTTGTGTTTTGTTTGGCATTCCCCCAGTGATCCCTCCTTCCCGCCCAATGTTTTAATTATTGTTTTTTATGGCTTTGTGTGTATTTTAGCAATCGTTTTATTTGTTTGGATGATATTTCTGGTTGTTTCTGATGGTTTTATAATACGATTCTCATTATGTATGCTTCAGTTGTAAAATAATAAATAAATACAAGAAAGCAGAATGGCGGGACCTAAATATTCTACTGTTATCAGCCCCCTGCCCGAGAGATGAGCTATAATCCCAGGGGATCCCCAGGTCCCACCTGGAGGCTTGGCATCCCTATCCTGTCCCCTCCAAATACGTCTCAGGCCAAGGTAGGTGAAGGACCCTCGACTCTTATATAGACCCACCCAGGGCTTTTTTTGTAGAAAAAGCCCAGCAGGAACTCATTAGCATAATAGGCCACACCCAACAGCAGAAACTCATTAGCATAGTAGGCCAGCACAGCTTATTAGCATATTAGGCCGCACCCCCATGTCACCAGAAGTGTGGTCATCCAGCCACACCCACCTTTTGCTTCTTATTCTGTTTACCTTGTTAGTTGTCAAAAACCCAGGGCTTTTTTTTAGAGCAGGAACTCCTTTGCATGTTAGGCCACACACCCCGAATGTAGCCAATCCTAATAAGTTTCTGCTGTTGGGAGCCAACTCCGGAGCCAGCCAGAACTCCGTTCCTGTGCATTCTTGCCCAAAAACAGCCCTGGACCCACCCACCAGTTAAGGTCCTAACAGATGCTCTGATAGGGTTGCCAGGTCTCGTACCTCTTTACAGTGGGGGAGAAGCTCCATAGAGTTTTCAGGCTGAATGCTAGAGTGCCCCTCTGGCCATGTGCTCAGCACGATGATGTCACCTCTAGGTGACATCATCGTGGTAGGCACGTCAGCCTGATCCAGGCACTTTGGGGGCGGAGTTCCCCCCACCGGCTGGATGTGAGCTGGTGGGTCAGGGGCCCCTAGATCAGGCAACCCCCCACCCCCCTGAAGTATCTGCCAGCCGTATGCTCTAATGTGTGAGCTCCCCCACACACACATGGCAACCCCTGGCCCTCACACACAGGAACACAAGAAGCTGCCTTCTACTGAATCAGATAATTGGTCCATCAAGGTCAGAAATGTCCACTCAGACTGGCAGCAGCTCCCCAGGGTCTCAGGCGGAGGTCTCTCCCATCACCTTCTGCCTGGTCCTTTTTAACTGGAGATGTCGGGGACTGAACCTGGGACTTTCTGCATGCCGAGCAGAGGCTCTTCCACTGAGCCACGGTCCCTATTTACAGCTCTCCAGGGTCTCAGGCGGAGGTCTCTCCCATCACCTCCTGCCTGGTCCTTTTTAACTGGAGATGCTGGGGACTGAACCTGGGACCTTCTGCATGCCGAGCAGATGCTCTTCCACTGAGCCATGGCCCCTCTTTACAGCTCCCCAGGGTCTCAGGCAGAGGTCTCTCCCATCACCTTCTGCCTGGTCCTTTTTAACTGGAGATGCCGGGGATTGGACCATCGGAGTCATCCAGCAGGGCTCTTCTGATGTTCTTACGTTTACTTGCTGCAACTAACTGGTTGCTCATTTGCTTATTTTTTAAAAAATCAGCTAGTGCATGTTTCAATGACTGTTGGGTGCCACCTCAGACAACTGGCAGGGATCTTAAATGACATAAAATAGATAAATACTATATATTTTTTTAAAAAAAGCTTATGCAGCCAGCTCATTAGAGAACATATCTGTGGAACTAGTGCGAAGAGAAAATGAGAAAACAGAAAGCTATTTCAATCAGTTTCATACAGATTTATTGATCTCTTTCATTGTTCAGTCATAGATGATTCTTCGTTCCATATTAGAGATGGGAAGCAAAGAGAAAGGGAAATAGGAAAAGGCTATGGCACAGATTGCCACTGAGAAATAGCAATTAAAAACCCACCAGGTGAGCCCTTTGGGAGACCCTTTGGGTAGTGGCCTACTTTATTTAATTTTAAATATTTAGTTTTGCAACCCCGTCCTGAAAGTATTAAAATAACATACTGCAGAGTCTGAACAAGAGGCTAACGCATAGGAGAGCACTTCAAGAGAACATGAAGTTGGGAAGTTGACCTCTTGAGCCTTCATTGGTATGCTCCCATCTCTTGGTGGCCAGCTCTTCCAAGGAGTCTAGCACGGCTTGTGTTGTTGGGTGCCATGATAGTAGTGGTGCTGATGATGTCCGCTGCCTTGGCCGGATGAGCATTGGGATGGATTTCCCCATGATCCTTGGCATGGTGTAACAGGTGATCCTTGATGTGATGGAGGTGGGCATGGGTTATAGCATCCTGGCGCCGGGCCTGGCTTGGAGCAACCCGAAGACGGGCATGGATTGGACCATCCTGGCGCTGGGCCTGGCTTGGAGCATCCCGAAGACGGGCATGGGTTAGACCATCCTGGCGCTGGGGCTGGCTTGGAGCATCCTGAAGATGGACATGGATTGGACCATCCTGGTGCTGGGCCTGGCTTGGAGCATCCTGAAGGCTGGCACGGATTGGCACAGGAGGAGGAGGAGGAGAGGCAGGCTGAAGACTGCTTGAATTGCTGAGACTGCTGGTAAGACATTTTCTTTGGCTTTGGGGGAATCCTGGGGGGGGGGAACAAGACAAACAAAATAGATGGATGGATGGATATAGATGGGCAGGTGAATAGCCAGATGGTCAGACATATAGACAGACAGATAGATAATAGACAGTCAGACAGACAGAGGATATAGAAGATGGAGGAGGAGGAGGAGGAGGAGGAGAGATTGGATTTATACCCCACCCTTCACTCGGAGTCTCAGAACACCTTAGAAACTCCTTTCCCTTCCCCACCCTACAACATACACTCTGTGAGGTAGGTAGGGCTGAGAGAGCAGGCAGATAGCCATATGTTCATACAGACACATAGACAGACAGATAGATGATAGATAGAAGATAGACAGAAAGACAGACAAACAAATATACAGAGGATATGGTGGACAGAAACAATACTACTTTACACAGAGGGTGATTAAAATGTGAAATTCTCTGCCAGGAGATGCGGTGATGGCCTCAACCATAGATGACTTCGATAGATTCATGAAGGATAGGTCTATCAGGGGCTACTAAGCCATGATGACTGAGGGGAACCTCCATATTCAGAGGCACTAAAACTCTGAATCCCAGAGCGAGGAGGCAACACCAGGGGAAAGTCTTGGCCTCTACGCCCAGTGGTTGGGCCTCCAGAGGAACTGATTGGCCACCGTGTGAGACAGGATGCTGGACTAGATGGAGCCTCACTGGTCTGATCCAGCAGGATTCTTCTTATGTTATTACGTTATTATAGATAGATCGACTCCTATGCCCAAGTGGCCTTGAAACTCATAGAAAATGTCTCCACAAGTTTTTAAATACCATCTTCATATTAGCCATATCACATAGGTTTCCCCCGACAGGCCAAATAATGCCCCCCAAGGCTGTTTTGGGTTGGGAGTGGTGCAGGGGGAAGGTTTGAAACACCTTCTCCACATGCACCATGGTCTTGATCTGAACTGAGCACCACACGCACAAGAATTCAGTAGAAGAGAAGAGATTGGATTTATACCCCACCCTTCGCTTCCCAAAGGAGTCTCAGAGCGGCTTACAAACTCCTTTCCCCTCCCATCCCCACAAGAGACACCCTGTGAGGTAGGTGGGGCTTGGAGAGCTCTGACAGAAATGGCTCTTTTTTCAAGAACAGCTCTGACAGAACTATGGCTTGCCCAAGATCATCCAGCAGGTGCAAGTGGAAGAGTGGGGAATCAAACCCGGTTCTCCCAGATTAGAGTCTGCACACTTAACCACTGCACCAAACTGGCTCTCAGGTTGGCCCCCCGCCTCAGTTTTCGTCCACCGATCAGGCGAACATCGGCAGCCAAGGGCCACCATTACCTGGAGGTCTCCTGCCAGAAGTGAGTCAATAGGAGCCCTACCTAAGGTATTCATATGCACATATTCAGCATGAGGAAACAGAGAACAGCACAAAATGAAAGACTGTTTCCACAAGGGAGAGCTCATGAACATATGAAGCTGCCTTATACTGCATCAGACCATTGGTTCATCAAGGTCAGTATCGTCTCCTTAACGGGACTCCGGGACCTGAGGCTGAGGTCTTCCGCATCGCCTACTGCCTGCCCTTTTTAACTGGAGATGCCAGGGTGCTGGCGGGGGCAGCAGTGGGAGGGCTTCTCGTGTCCTGGCCCCACTGCTGGACCTCCTGATGGCACCTGGCATTTTTGGCCGCTGTGTGACAGACTGTTGGACTAGATGGGCCATTGGCCTGATCCAACATTGGCTTCTCTTATGTTCTTATGTTCAAGGATTGAACCTGGGATGTTCTGCACGCCAGGCAGATGCTCTGCCCCTGAGCCACAGCCCCTCCCAGAAGGGAAATCAGAATGGAGATTTTTTCAGGATGAAACATCAGGGATGAGAAATTCAATAGCATTCCTCACTGAACTATGACGTCAGGTCCAAACCAAACTTCATAACTTAAACCCAGGGCTATTTTCGGGCAGGAACACACAGAAACGGAGTTCTGGCTGGCTTTAGAGTTGGCCATGCCCACTACAGCCAAAATCTCTGTGTACGTGGCTACAGAGGGAAGGCCTGGAGAGTGACCCCCGTGCCTTCCCTTCCCTCCACCCGGGCAAACCAAGAGAAGGGAGTTTAAACTGCCTCCTCTTCCCTCCAAGGGCCAGCTTGTCCGGGCGCCCCGCAGCTATGGAGTGCCCAGGAAGCCAAGGGAAGGCATGGGGTGTGGCCTAATATGCTAATGAGTTTGTGCTGTTAGGTGTGGCCTCTTATGCTAATGAGTTCTTGCTGGGCTTTTTTTTTTTTTACAAAAAAAAGCCCTGATTAAAGCTATTATCTTTCGAGCGCAAAATTTAGCAAACATTTTCTTTTTTTGCTGTCAAGTCACAGCTAACTTACGGCGCCCCCTGGTGAGGTTTCCAAAGCAAGAGACATTTGGACGTGGTGTGCCATTGCCTGCCTCTGGGTCATGACCCTGGCACTCATTGGTGGTGTCCAGTGCTCCCTCTAAGCTGAGTTAGTGTGAGCTAGCTCGCAATTATTTAGCCTCCATCGCACAGATCTTTGTCTTAGCTCAGGAAGGAGGGCTCCAGAGCAAACGAATTTATGCAATAGCCCGATTGCTTGCTCACCACTTTCATGCCAGTAGCTCACAAAGGAGAATTCTTGCACAGTTAGAGGGAACACTGGTGGTGTCCCATACAAATAAGACCATAAGGGAAGCCAATGTTGGATCAGGCCAATGGCCCATCCAGTCCAACACTCTGTCACACAGTGGCCAAAAATATCAGGTGCCATCAGGAGGTCCAGCAGTGGAGCTGGGACATGAAGACCAGGGTTGACCCTCCTTGGCTTCCAAGATCCAATGAGATCTATCTAGCCTGGGCTATCTAGATCAGGGCTCCATCACTGGAACTTAAGTTAGCAACAACGAAGTCCTGACCTGGATCTTGTGAGGTGGCAATACCCACCACCGGCTAAGTCCTATTGCCTTCATATAAATAGTAGCCATTTGTTGATGGTCTTCACCGAGATGCTCATAATTAAAAGGAAGTATAACAAAGCGTGCACTCACCCAGAACAAGACACCAGCACAGATGGATGGAGAAGAACGGATTGGTGGACAAGGAGAGGAAAGGCCTTTTATAGGTCCTCTGACACCTGACTTTCAATCCATCCAGGAAGCAGAGGTGAGTCTGCAGTGAGTTAAGAATGACACGTGAATTCCACCCTGCCATCACTGATATCCCTATCTGAAGGGCACAGGCCATTTATCTTTGGAGGAAACCACCCTTTTCTGGAACGATATGTCCCATTTAGTCAGAGAGCAAATCCTACCTGACAGAAGTCATAGGAAATGGAGGGGGGGGTCCAGTGATGGATGGAAGTTAATGATAGAGTGGTAATGCCACGGGACTGCCAAACTGAGAGCTGAACGTGGGAATCTTTTGTCTCATCGGTCACGTTACAGTGGGCGGGGATCTTGCCTGTCCTGGTCCAACAAATTTGAAAACTATGAAGGAAATGGCGACACAATTAACATGCATCTGGATCAGTAAGGTCTGTCCTTGGTTGCTAGTCTCCAGGTGAGAAAAAATGAAAAGCTGTAATAAAGCGCTACACAGTACAGCCAGAATGAGGACTACAAATCTTCTTTCAGCAAGATAATAAGAACATGTGCAAAGCGCAAAAGAGGTCCATATATAATTGTGGTCGTTGACAAAGTTTTCTGGAATATCTGTTCGTTTCGTAAGGACTTCCTCCAAGCGAGGACCACGATAACAATGCTGTGTCTTCTATTTCTTATTCATCGTTGAATGGATTGAAAAATGACCACGTTTTCCTAAAGAAATTTTCCTCATTAGTCATACATGATGTACTCAGACGGGCAACATGGATAGAAACGCTCAAGCGTTATTCTCATGGTACGCTGAGTTAGTGTGAGCTAGCTGACAGTTTCTTAGCCTCTGGCTCACAAGTTTCTGTCTCAGCCAAATCTCTTGCTCACAACTTTAAATGCCAGTAGCTCACAAAGTAGAATTTTTGCTCACAAGACTCCACAGCTCAGAGGGAGCATTGCAGCACACTGGCTTGATGCTTCGATTGAGCTATCCAGTATGACCCCAAGTCTCAGCAAGCTCAGTCCACATTAGCCAATATTTGAAGGTGGGATTTTTTTTTGTCCCAATGCGCATCGCTTTACACTTTACCACCATTGGCCATCATTTGCCACATTGCCACCCACTCACCCAGTTTGCGGAGGTCCTCTTGGAGCTTTTCAGAGTCGCATACTTCCCAATATAGCATACTTCTCAACACAGATAGAATGAAACAGCAACCTCCAAACGTGGGGGCTGTGGCTCAGTGGCAGAGCTTCTGCTTGGCAGGCAGGAGGTCCCAGGTTCAATCCCCGGCAACTCCAGTTAAAAAGCACCAGGCAGGAGGTGATGGGAAAGACCTCCGCCTGAGACTCTGGAGAGCCGTAAAGAGGGGCTGTGGCTCAGTGGGAGAGCCTCTGCTTGGCATGCAGAAGGTCCCAGGTTCAATCCCCGGCATCTCCAGTTAAAAGGACCAGGCAGGAGGTGATGGGAAAGACCTCTGCCTGAGACCCTGGAGAGCTGTAAAGAGGGGCTGTGGCTCAGTGGTAGAGCGTCTGCTTGGCCTGCAGAAGGTCCCAGGTTCAATCCCCGGCATCTCCAGTTAAAAACGACTGGGCAGTAGGTGATGGGAGAGACCTCCGCCTGAGACCCTGGAGAGCTGCTGCCAGTCTGAGTGGACAATTCTGACCTTGATGGACCGGTGGTCTGATTCAGTAGAAGGCAGTTTCTTGTGTCCCTGTGGATTGCTGCTTCGTGTGAGGGCCAGGGGTTGTCATGTGTGTGGGGGGCTTCACACATTAGAGCACACATTAGAGCATACAGATCCCTCAAGATGGTGGGGGTTGCCCGGTCTAGGGCCCCTCCAACCAGTGTTCCCTCTAAGCTGAGTCAGTGTGAGCTAACTCACAGTTTTTTTAGCCTCTGGCTCACACGTTTTTGTCTTAGCTCAGGAAGGGAGGGCTCCAGAACAAACTCATTTATGCCGTAGCCAAATTGCTTGCTCACAGCTTTAATCCCAGTTGCTCACAAAGCAGAATCTTTGCTTACAAAGACCCCAGAGCTTAGAGGGAACATTGCCCCCGACCCGCCAGCCCGAAACCCCAGTCCTAAAGTGCCTGGATCAGGCTGACGTGCCTGGCGCGATGACGTCACTCGGAGGGGAAGTCATTTTTCTGGGCAAATGGCTGGGGGGGGGACGCTCTAGCATTCAGCCTGAAAACTCTATGGAGTTTTCCCCCCATTGCAAAGAGGTAAGAGACCTGGCAAAACTATTAGAGCATCTGCTTAAAACTCTATGGCATTGTGCCCCACTGGTGGTTGGGTCCATAGAAGAGTAGAGGGTCCTTCAACTACCTTGGCCTCAGACATATGTGGAGGGGACAGGATGGGAATGCCAAGCCTCCGGGTGGGACCTGAGATCCCCTGGGATTACAGCTCATCTCTAGACTACAGAGATTGGTTTCCCTGGAGAAAACGGATGCTTTGGAGTGTGGACTCTATGGCATTGTGCCCCACTGAGGTCCCAGTCTTCTTCAGGTTCCATCCACAAATCTCCAGGAGTTTCCAGACCTGGAGCTGGCAACCCTGCCCCTCCATCCTCATGGGCATTCAATGAAATTGCTGAGCATTCGGGTTAGAATGGATAAAAGGAAGTCCATCTTCACCCAGCGAGCGATTAACAGATGGAATTCATGGCCACAGGAGGTGGTGGCAGCTACAAGCATGGACGGCTTCAAGAGGGAATTAAATAAGCATATGGAGCAGAGGTCCCTCAGTGACTGTTAACCACAAGGTGTATAGATAGGAACTCTTGGTCTGGGGCAAGTGATGCACTTAATTCTTGGTGCTTGAGGGGGTCAACAGTGGAAGGGCTTCTAGTGTCCTGGCCCTACTTCTGGACCTCCTGATGGCCCCTGGTATTTTTGGTCACTGTGTGACAGAGTGTTGGACTGGATGGGTCATTGGCCTGATCCAACATTGGCTTCTCCTTATGTTCTTATCCTACACCACCGGCCAGGGAGTACCCAGCAACCCTAGGGCAGGTGATCGTTAACAGTAGAATATTTATTTTCCACAGTACTGCTTTAGAAAAATGTATTCATTTTTAGTTTACAAAATGTATATCCCCGCCCTCACAATTGAAACCTACATAACAAAATTGCATCGAAAAACCATTAGAATCAACCAAAAAATCTCATTTAAACAAATGAAATGCTAAAATGCATGTGGCTAAAATCCACACAAAGCCATAAAAAATGACAATTAACACATCAGGAAGGAAGGTGGGAATGCCAAACAAAACACAGTCTTTATTCTCTGGTGGCAGATAGCAACAGAACGGGACAGAAAGATCTCTCTCTAGAAGTTCTCAGTCCAGTCATGAGCCCCTCTGAAAACATTCTACCACATGTGCCATTGTTTGCAGAAACCAGAATAAACTGCAATGGAGTGTCAGTTTAGGTTATCTTTGTTGCTGTTGTAGCCAGTTTGGTGTAGTGATTAAGTGCACGGACTCTTATTTGGGAGAACCGGGTTTGATTCCCCACTCCTTCACTTGCACCTGCTGATGTGACCTTGGGTCAGTCACAAGCTCTGGCACAGCTGTTCTCTCAAGGACAGTTTCTGTTAGAAGTTCTCTCAGCCCCACCTACCTCACAGGGTGTCTGTTGTGGGGAGGGGAAGGGAAAGGAGTTTGTAAGCTGCTCTGAGACGCCTTTGGGCAGTGAAGGGCGGGGTATAAATCCAAACTCTTCTTCTCTTCTTCTTCTTCTCTTGTTGTTCAGTCGCACAGTCAAGTCCGACTCTTCGTGACCCTACGGACCACATCACGCCAGGCCCTCCTGTCTTCCACCGTCCTCCAGAGTTTGCTCAATTTCATGTTCGTTGCATCGATGGCACTGTCTAACCACCTCATCCTTTGCCGTCCCCTTCTTCTTTGACCATCTGTCTTTCCCAGCATCAGGGTCTTCTCCAATGAAAGCTCCCTTCTCATTGGGTGGCCAAAGTACTTGACCTTCAGCCTCAGTCTCTGGCCTTCCAGGAAACAGTCAGGTTTGATTTCCTTTAGGATGGACTGATCTGATCTCCTTGCAGTCCAAGGGACTCTCAAGAGTCTTCTCCAGGAGGTTATCACCGAGCACTTTAAACCGATGCATGTAACACTTCCTGATCCTAACCCTCCCTCAGCTACAGGATTGACTTTTCAGCATGCCACTACAAACTAGGGTTCTCAGGCAAAGAATATAATCTCGTATGTGGCATGTGTTGTCCCTGTTCCTCTGTCCATGGCAATGGATACAAGATGTGCAGAAATTCTAAGCAGTCGTCATGAGCCAAAGGGTCAGATGAACTGGTTCGGGAGGGACATATCTGTCAGAGGAAGGTAGTCTGAGAATGCATTGTTCGACAGCTGTGAGATTCAGAGTGAGACATTTCCATAACACCAATCTGCCGCTGAACTCTGAGAAGCATTTGCAGTGGCTTAAAGATCTGGGCAAGTCGCTGTCACATGGTCAGAGCCCTCCCTCAGTCCCTCTGCCCACATTTCAACCCACTTTCAAGGCAATCAGGATTCTCCCCGCAATCGCTCTTTCACCCAAGAAGGAACACATGACAGATGACTTCAGGTTAGCAAGGCCTCACAACTTTATCGACAGAACCGCAGCACAGCTCAAACAAAGCGCTGACACATTACAGCAATTGGTCCAGGTGGCCAGCGGTATTGGTCCGAGTTCTAGGATTAGGGTGAGAGAATGAAGAAGACCTCCCCCCCCCCCGGTTGCCAGTAGGGTTGTCAGATCCACTCCCGGAAAATGGTGGAGGATGGGGAGGGAGTTACCGGGAGCAGCAGGGAGGCTCAGCCGATGTACAGCAACATGTCAAGAAGAAGAAGAAGAAGAAGAAGAAGAAGAAGAAGAAGAAGAAGAAGAAGAAGAAGAAGAAGAAGAAGAAGAAGAAGAAGAAGAAGAAGAAGAAGAGGAGGAGGAGGAGGAGGAGGAGGAGGAGGAGGAGGAGGGAGGAGGAGGAGGAGGAGGAGGAGGAGGAGGTGGAGGAGGAGGAGGAGGAGGAGATTGGATTTATATCCCACCCTTCACTCAGAGTCTCAGAGCGGCTTACAAACTCCTTTCCCTTCCCCTCCCCACAACAGACACCCTGTGATGCGGGTGGGGATGAGAGAGCTCTGAGAGAAACTGCTTTTTCAAGAACAGCTCTGACAGAACAATGGCTTGCCCAAGGTCATCCAACAGTTGTGTGTGTAGGAATGGGGAATCAAACCCGACTCTCCCAGATTAGAGTCCGCGCACTTAACCACTACACCAAACCAGGGCTGACAGTCCCCTCACCATGCTGGTGGGGGATTTGGGAGGTTTTCTGCGACATTCCCCAACACAATGACAGCACCCAGAAGTGACATCATTATGCCAGCAACACTGCACGGGACACTCTGGTTTGAGGGTAAAACTCTATGACTTTAGGCCAAATTGACCATTATGAGACATCTCTGATGTGATGGTGTCACTTCTGGGTGATGTCATCATGCTGGGGATCTTGATCTGGGTATCTCAGGTAATCCCACGAGGTCTCCAGGCCTCACCTGGAGACTACACAGTCCGAAAGCCACAGCTTCAAAGTAACAAAATGACAGAACAATGAAGAGCTGTAATAAAGCACTACACAGTACAACCAGAATGATTACTATAAATATTCTTTCAGCAAGATCATAAGAACATGTACATAGTGCAAAAGAGGTCCATATATAATCGTGGTAGTTGACAAAGTTCTACAGAATATCTGTTCGTTTCATAAGGACTTCATCCGAGCGAGGACCATGAGAACAACGCTTGAGCATATCTATCCATATTGCCCATCTGGGTACATCCTGTATGACTAATGAGGAAAATTTCTTTATGAAAACGTGGCCATTTTCAATTCATTCAACGATGAAGAACAAATAGAAGACACAGCATTGTTCTCATGGTCCTCTCTCGGAGGAAGTCCTTACGAAACGAACAGATGTTCCCGAGAACTTTGACAACTACCACGATCATATATGGACCTCTTTTGCACTTTGTACATGTTCTTATTATCTAGTTGAAAGAATATTTGTAGTCATCATTCTGGTTGTGCTGTGTAGCGTTTTATTACAGCTTTTCATTTTTCTCACCTGGAGACTTGCAAACAAGGACAGACCTTGCTGATCCAGGTACATGTTAACTGTGTTGCCATTTTCCTCACAGTTTTCACATTTGTTGGACCAGGACAGGCAAGATCCCTGTCCAGTGTAACGTGACCAGTGAGATGAAAGATTCCCACGTTCAGCTCTAAGTCTGAGAGTCTCATGGTATTACCACTCCATCATTGGACCCCTCCCCTCCATTTCCTATGACTTCTGTCAGGTAGGATTTGCTCTCTGACTAAATGAGACATATCCTTCCAGAAAAGGGTGGTTTCCTCCAAAAATGTGCCCTTCAGCATGTGCCCTTCTGAAAGGGATATCAGTAATAGCAGGGTGGAATCTGCATGTGTCATTCTTAACTCACTGTAGACTCACCTCTGTTTCCTGGATGGATTGAAAGCCAGGTGTCGGAGGACCTATAAAAGGCCTTTCCTCTCCTTGTCCACCAATTCGTTCTTCTCCATCCATCTGTGCTGGTGTCTTGTTCTGGGTAAGTGAACTCTTTGTCGTACTTCCATTCAGTTATGAGCATCTTGGTGAAGACCATCAACAAATGGCTACTATTTATATGAAGGCAATAAGACTTAGCTGATGGTGGGGATTGCCATCTCACAAAATCCAGGTCAGGACTTTGTTGTTGCTAACTTAAGTTCCAGTGATGGAGCCCTGATCTAGATAGCCCAGGCTAACCCAATCTCATTGGATCTTGGAAGGGTCAACCCTGGTCTTCATGTCCTTGCCCTACTGCTGGACCTCCTGATGGCACCTGGTATTTTTGGCCACTGTGTGACACAGAGTGTTGGACTGGATGGGCCATTGGCCTGATCCAACATCGGCTTCTCTTATATTCTTATTTGTATGGGACACCATCAATGTTCCCTCTAAGCTGTGGAGTCTTTGGAGCAAAAATTCTCCTTTGTGAGCTACTGGCATGAAATTGGTGAGTGATCAATTTGGCTATTGCATAAATTCATTTGCTCTGGAACCACCCTTCCTGAGCTAAGACAAAAATCTGTGCGCTGGAGGCTAAATAATTGTGAGTGAACTCACACTAACTCAGCTTAGAGGGAGCACTGGACACCACCAAGGAGTGCCAGGGTCATGACCCAGAGGCAGGCAATGGCACACCACGTCTGAATGTCTCTTGCCTTGGAAACCCCACCAGGGGGCGCCATATGTTAGCTGTGACTTGCCATCAAAAAAAGAAAAAGAAAATGTTTGCTAAATTTTGAGCTTGAAAGATAATAGCTTTAATCAGGGCTTTTTTTTTGTAGAAAAAGCCCAGCAAGAACTCATTAGCATGTTAGGCCACACCCCATGCCTTCCCTTGGCTTCCCGGGCACCCCGCAGCTGTAGACTGAGAGGCCCCAGGGCACTTTGTGACTTACTTGCGGGTTCGTAAAGCAATGTCGATATGGCTAATATGAAGATGGTATTTAAAAACTTGTGGTGACATTTTCCATGAGTTTCAAGGCCACTTGGGCATAGGTGTCTATCTATCTATAGTAACATAATAACATAAGAAGAACCCTGCTAGATCAGACCAGTGGTCTATCTAGTCCAGCATCCTGTCTCACACAGTGGCCTCAACCAGTTCCTCTGGAGGGCCAACCACTAGGCAGAGAGGCCAAGATCGTCCCCTGATGTTCCCTCCTGGCTCTGGGATTCAGAGGTTTAGGGCCTCTGAATATGGAGGTTCCCCTCAGTCACCATGGCTAGTAGCCTCTAATAGACCTATCCTTCATGAATCTATCTAATCCCCCTTTTAAAGGTACCTATGGTTGAGGCAATCACTACACCTTCTGTGTAAAGCAGTAGTGCTTTTGTCTGCTGTATCCTCTGTCTGTCTGTCTGTCTGTCTGTCTGTCTGTCTGTCTGTCTGTCTGTCTGTCTTTCTATTGTCTATCATCTATCTGTCTATCTGTCTGACCATCTGGCTATCTGCCTGCCCATCTATATTCATCCATCTATTTATTTTGTTTGTCTTGTTTCCCCTCCAGGATTCTCCCAAAGCCAAGGGAAATGTCTTACCAGCAGTCTCAGCAATTCAAGCAGTCTTCAGCCTGCCCCTCCTCCTCTTCCTCCTCTTCCTGTGCCAATCCCTGCCAGCCTTCAGGATGCTCCAAGCCAGGCCCAGCACCAGGATGGTCCAATCCATGCCCATCTTCAGGATGCTCCAAGCCAGGCCCAGTGCCAGGATGGTCCAATCCATGCCCATTTTCAGGATCCTCCAAGCGCAGCCCCAGTGCCAGGATGGTCCAATCCATGCCCGTCTTCAGGATGCTCCAACGCCAGGCCCAGTGCCAGGATGGTACAATCCATGCCCGTCTTCGGGATGCTCCAAGCCAGGCCCAGCGCCAGGATGGTCCAACCCATGCCCACCTCCAGCACATCAAGGATCAGCTGGTAGTCCATGCCAAGGATCACAGGGAAATCCATCCCAATGCTCATCTGGCCAAGGCAGCGGACATCATCAGCACCACTACTATCATGGTACCCAACAACACAAGCCATGCTAGATTCCTCGGAAGAGCTGGCCACCAAGAGATGGGAGCATACCAATGAAGGCTCACGAGGTCAACCTCCCAACTTCATGTTCTCTTGATGGGCTCTCCTACGTGTTAGCCTCTTGTTCAGACTTTGCACTGTGTTATTTTAATACTTTCAGGCCGCGGTTGCAAAACTAAATATTTAAAATTAAATAAAGTAGGCCACTACCCAAAGGGTCTCCCAAAGGGCTCACCTGGTGGATTTTTAATTGCTATTTCTCAGTGCCAATCGGTACCATAGCCTTTTCCTCTTTCCCTTTCCCTTCGCTTCCCATCTCTAATATGGAACGAGGAATTATCTAAGACTGAACAATGAAAGAGATCAATAAATCTGTATGAAACTGATTGAAATAGCTTTCTATTTTCTCATTTTCTCTTTGTATTATGTTCTCTAATGGGCTGGCTGCATAAGCCTTTTTTAAAAAATATATAGTATTTATCTATTTTATGTCATTTAAGATCCCTGCCAGTTGGGGTCTCCATCAAATGTCTGAGGTGGCACCCAACAGTCACTGAAACATGCGCTAGCTGATTAAAGAAATAAGCAAATGAGCAACCAGTTAGTTGCAGCAAGTAAACATAAGGACATCAGAAGAGCCCTGCTGGATGAGACCAGTGGCCCATCTAGTCCAGCATCCTGTCTCACACAGTGGCTGACCAGTTCCTCTGGATGGCCAAAAGAAAGGGCATAGAGGCCGAGGCCTTCCCCTGAGAAGAGCATAAGAGGAGCCCTGCTGGATCAGACCAGTGAGGGTTCCATCTAGTCCAGCATTCCATCTCACACAGTGGCCAGCCAACATAAGAACATAAGAACATAAGAGAAGCCAATGTTGAATCAGGCCAATGGCCCATCTAGTCCAACACTCTGTCACACAGCGGCCAAAATATACCAGGTGCCATCAGAAGGTCCAGCAGTGGGGTCAGGGCACCAGAAGCCCTCCACTGCTGTCCCCTCCAGCACCAAGAATAGAGTGCATCACCTGCCCCAGACTGAGAGTTCCCATCTATACCCTGTGGCTAATAGCCACTGATGGACTTCTGCTCCATATGTTTATCTAATTCCCTCTTGAAACTGTCCATGCTTGCAGCTGCCACCACCACCTGTGGCAGTGAATTCCATATGTTAATCACTCTTTGGGTGAAGAAGTATTTCCTTTTATCTGTTCTAACCCGACTGCTCAGCAATTTCATGGAGTGCCCACGAGTTCTTGTATTGTGAGAAAGGGAGAAAAAGTACTTCTTTCTCAACCTGCTCAATCCCATTCATAATCTTATAAACCTCAATCATGTCACCTCTCAGCCGTCGTTTCTCCAAGCTAAAGAGCCCCAAGCATTTTAACCTTTCTTCATAGGGAAGGTGTTCCAACCCTTTTATCATTCTAGTTGCCCTTCTCTGCACTTTTTCCAATGCTATAATTTCCTTTTTGAGATGTGGTGACCAGAACTGTAAACAGTATTCCAAATGAGGTCGCACCAATGATTTATACAGGGGCATGATGATACTGGCTGATTTGTTATCAATTCCCTTCCTAATAATCCCCAGCCAATTCCTCTGGAGGGCCAACAACGGGGCAGAGAGGCCGAGGCCTTCCCCTGATGAGAACCTCAGAAGAGCCCTGCTGGATCAGACCAGTGAGGGTCCATCTAGTCCAGCATCCCGTCTCACACAGAGTGGCCAGCCAGTTCCTCTGGAGGGCCAACAATGGGGCAGAAAGGCTGAGGCCTTCCCCTGAGAAGAACATCAGGAGAGCCCTGCTGGGTCAGACCACTGAGGGTCCATCTAGTCCAGCATCCCATCTCACACAGTGGCCAGCCAGTTCCTCTGGAGGGCCAACAACAGGTGCAGAGAGGCTGAGGCCTTCCCCTGATAAGGACCTCAGAAGAGCCCTGCTGGGTCAGACCAGTGAGGGTCCATCTAGTCCAGCATCCCATCTCACACAGTGGCCAGCCAGTTCCTCTGGAGGGCCAACAACAGGGCAGAGAGGCCGAGGCCTTCCCCTGAGAGGAGCATCAGAGGAGCCCTGCTGGGTCAGACCAGTGAGGGTCCATCTAGTCCAGCATCCCGCCTCACACAGGGGCCAGCCAGTTCCTCTGGAGGGCCAGCAACAGGGCAGAGAGGCCGAGGCCTTCCCCTGATAAGAACCTCAGAAGAGCCCTGCTGGGTCAGACCAGTGAGGGTCCATCTAGTCCAGCCTCTTGCCTCACACAGCGGCCAACCAGTTTCCTGGACAGCCAACAAAAGGGCATAGAGCAGGGGTCCTCAAACTACGGCCCGTGGGCCACATGCGGCCCGCCGAGGACATTTATATGGCCCGCCAGGTGTTTATGCCCGCCCCCCCCATCCGGAGCCTCCTCCTTCTTGGGGAGCACAGCAGCAGCGCCCCCGCCTGCCTGCCGGGCTCCTCCTCCCAAGTAGCCCCATTGGGAGAGGTGCCTTCGAGGGCACGGCGGAGAGCAGCCCAGGCAGAGCTCCTCCCGGCGGGGCGGGCGCCTCCCCCTCCCTCCTCAGCCCGGGCGGGGTTCAGCCGGAGTGTCCGGAGACGGGGGGGGGGCTGCGGAGAAGAAGCCGCGTGGAGCAGCCGGGCAGGGCAGCAGCGGTGAAGGGGAAGGGTCCTGGGAAGGGAGTCGCTTGCAGGGGGGCCCAGCTGCCGGGAGGTCCTGGGAGGGAGAGAGGGAGGGAGGCGGGGGACACGCTCGGCCACGGTTGCCAACTCCGGGGTGGAGAATTCCTGTACATTTGGGGGAAGGTGCATTCTGGGAAAGGTCTGTTTGGGGGGGAGAGAACCCCCCCATGGGAGCAATGCCGGCGAGCCCCCCCCTCCAGTGCAACAAGGGCCCCCTGGGGGACTGATCCCTTTCAGCCGGAGAGGGGATGTCATCCTGGGGGCGGGGGCTAAGGAAATCCCACTGAAATACTGGTAAGTTTGTTGATTTAACTTTACTTCATTTTAAATATTGTATTTGTTCCCGTTTTGTTTCTTCACTTCAAAATAAGATATATGCAGTGTGCATAGGAATTTGTTCATAGTTGTTTTTACTATAGTCCGGCCCTCCAACGGTCTGAAGGACAGTGAACTGGCCCCCTGTTAAAAAAGTTTGAGGACCCCTGGCATAGAGGCTGAAGCCTTCCCTTGATGTTGCCTCCTGGCTCTGGGATTCAGTGTTTGATTGCCTCTGAATAGGGAGGTTCCCCTCAGTCACCATGGCTTCTCCTCCATGAATCTATCTCATCCCCTTTGAAAGCTGTCAATTGCTGGGGCCATCATGACACCCTCTGGCAGCGAATCCCACATTTGAATCACCGTCTTTTTTTGTCCAGTCTGAATCTACTGCCCATTTGCTTCACTGGATGCTCTGGTGTGCTCGTATTTTGGGAGGCAGAGAAAAAGTTCTCTCTGTCAACTCTCTCTGACCATCGAATGCATAATTTTATAGACTTCTGTCATCCCCCCCCCCAACTTAGTCATCTCTTTTTGGAAAGGTCCCAGACTCTTCAGCCTTTCCTCATCTTGGTTGCCCCAAATCATCTTTTTTTTTTTTTTTTCAATAATAAACTCTCCTAAAGAGGAGAGAATTTTATTGCTTTTTATAAAAAGAAAGGGGGAGGGTATAAAGCTGGATTAAGAAAAGAGTGGAGTGAGTTTTTTCTGTTAAAGGATTAGTTTTAGTTAGTATAATTACAGTTTTTGGCAACCACCACGGTTTCTTTGGGTGCCTTCCTTTTATATCTCTCAAGTTGTAAGATGGGCCCTCTTTAGGCTTCTTGTCTCCCGCTCCAGCACCTCCCTCCTCCGGATCGCTGTCTTCTTCGCTGCTTGAATCAGTCCAAATTGTGAGTGCTGCATCTTCCTCTGTGCTGGCGTGTCTCTTCAGAAACTCTTGTGCTTTGAAGACGGAGTCTATCTTCTCTCTTTTATCATTATATTTAAAAATTAGTCCTTCGGGAATGCACCATCTGTAAATTATCTGATGTCTTTGTAAGAATGTGGTCAATCCTTTATATGCTTTTCTTTTCATACGGATTTCATAGGGAACATCTTTCAAAGTTCTGATGGTCTGCTCCCCAATTTTCAAGGGCACCGCTGAAACTGAATGCAGAATTTGATCTCTAGTACGCTGCTTAGTAAACTTGACAACCACTTCTGCTGGCAGATTATTTTTCTTTGTAAAGGTTGAATAGGCTCTGTAGGCCATATCCATCTCTTCTTTCATTTCCAACGCTTCTCTGCCAGTTAGGGGTGCCAAAGCATTCACCAATATAGTTCTGAGATCTTCTTTTTCTTCTTCTTTAATGCCCTGAAAGCGGAGAGTCCGATTTGATTTTTCCATCTGTAACATTAAAATTCTTTTTTCTTGCGTATCCTGATGTTTTTCTAGTTTATTGACCTTTCGCTTTATTTTCTTGGTGTCTTCCGCTGAGACCAGACATTTTTGCGCGATCTCCTCCATCTTCTTTGTTGTTTCTGTTAATTGCTTTTGTTGACTGCCGAGAACACTTTCCATGTTACACAAAGTTTCGCTGATTTTCTGCATTTGATCCAGCAGAGGGCGCAGTGAGTCGCTTTTCTGTTGATTGACAGCTAACTCCGGTGGGGGGGTGCCCGGACCGGAAGTCCCTCCCCCTTTCTTTTCCGGCTTCTGCGGGACCTTTTTAAATGCCGACATCTTTTTAATTGTTTACTTTATCAAAAGTTCGTGCCACGTCACTCAGGAGACCAACCAACTCTTAGTCTTCAATGCAACCCCAAAGATATTTTCACCAACTCTTTTTTCCTCTTTACCCCCCTCCGCTTTTCTTTTATAAGTCCCGTTTCTCAAGGGGGGTAGGAGCTCCTCCCTCCTCCCATCCGTTTATACGCTTGCGGGGGGTTTCCAATTTTCGCTTCAAAATAGATCTCCAACTCATGGTTCGATGCCAAGTCTTTCCGTTTATCTTTAATTCAATCGCATTGTTCATTCCTGGAAGTCGGTGGCGTTGCTAAGTCCCATTACGGGCACAACGCAGCGGGGCCGATTGGGGCGGGGAGAAAGCCTCAATTTCCCGGCTATTTGCCGGCAAAGAGGCTACTCCCCAAGCGCCCCTGGTTCGGAGCCTTTGCCTAAGGCTCACTAGGGTCGTCCGCAAATGCGAAGACCCCCCCAAACTGCGCGTGGGCTAACCATCTCCGGGAGCGTCCCGAGAGGTGGCCGCCATTTGCTCCGCCGAAACCGAAAGTGTCGGTTGCCCCAAATCATCTTGGTCGTCCTCCTCGGTACTTTTTTTCCAGCTCTGCAACGTCTTTTTTTGAGATACGGTGACCAGAAAGGTTTTCCGAATGAGGCCGCACCAGAGATCTATACAGGGGGCACTATAACATCGGCTATTTTCTCCCCCAATCCCTTTCCTAATAATCCCTAACACAGAGTTTGCCCTTTTCACCACTGCAGTGCACCAGTGTTCCCTGGTTAGTGTGAGCCAGCTCGCTGAGTTAGTGTGAGCCAGCTCGCTGTTTTTTAGCCTCCGGCTCACACGTTTCTTTCTCAGCCAGTTTTCCCTCTAAGCTGAGTTAGTGTGAGCTAGCTCACAGTTTTCTTAGCCTCTAGCTCACACATTTTTGTCTTGGCTCAGGAAGGATGGCTTCAGAGCAAACTAATTTATGCAGTAGCGAAGTTGCTTGCTCACAACTGTAATGCCAGTAGCTCACCAAGTGCAATTTTTGCTCACAAGATTCCACAGCTTAGAGGGAACATTGCTCTCAGCCAAATCGCTTGCTCGCAACTTTAAATACCAGTAGCTCACAAAGTAGCGTTTTGGCTCACAAGACTTCATGGCTTAAAAGGGAGCTTTGCGGCACGCCGGGTTGATGCTTCGATGGAGCTAGCCATTATGACCCCAAGATCTTTCCCCCTCTCAGCCTCAGCAAGTTCAGACCTCATTAGCCTATACTTGAAGTTGGGAATTCTTTTTTTTTTTTGTCCCAACGTGCAGCATTTTAAACTTTACCAACACTGACCGTCATTTGCCACGTTGCCACCCACTCACCCAGTTTGTGGCGGACCTCTTGGAGCTGTTCAGAGTTACATACTTCCCAATACAACATACTTCTCAACACAGATAGAATGAAACAGCAACCTCCAAATGTGGGGGCTGTGGCTCAGGGGTAGAGCATCTGCTTGGCAGGCAGGAGGTCCCAGGTTCGATCCCTGACATCTCCAGTTAAAAAGGACCAGGCAGGAGGTGATGGGAGAGACGTCTGCCTGAGACCCTGGAGAGCTATAAAGAGGGGCTGTGGCTCAGTGGCAGAACCTCTGCTTGGCAGGCAGGAGGTCCCAGGTTCAATCCCCGGCATCTCCAGTTAAAAAGGATCAGGCAGGAGGTGATGGGAGAGACCTCCGCCTGAGACCCTGGAGAGCTGTAAAGAGGGGCTGTGGCTCAGTGGCAGAGCATCTGCTTGGCAGGCAGGAGGTCCCAGGTCCTCCAACACCTGGCTTTCAATCCATCCAGGAAACAGAGGTGAGTCTACAGTGAGTTAAGAATGACACATGTGGAATCCGCCCTACTGTCACTGATATCCCTTTCTGAAGGGCACAGGCCATCTATCTTTGGAGGAAACGATATGTCCCTTTTCCGGAAGGATATGTCCCATTTAGTCAGAGAGCAAATCCTACCTGACAGAAGTCATAGGAAATGGAGGGGGGGGCGTCCAGTGATGGATGGAAGTTCATGATAGAGCAGTAATGCCAGGAATTGAACGCTGGACTCTTTCATCTCTCCGGTCACGTTATAGTGGATGGGGATCTTGCCTGTCTTGGTCCAACAAATGGTGACATGATTAGCATGCATCTGGATCAAGGAGGTCTATCCTTGCTGAAGCGTTGTGGTTGCCAAACTGTGGTTGCCTGGAGACCTCGTGGGATTACAAGAAGAAGAAGGAGAAGAAGGGATTACAAGAAGAAGAAGAAGGAGAAGAAGAAGAAGAGGAGGAGGAGGAGATTGGATTTGTACCCTGCCCTTCACTACCCAAAGGTGTCTCAGAGCGGCTTACAAACTCCTTTCCCTTCCCCTCCCCACAACAGACACCCTGTGAGGGAGGTGGGGCTGAGAGAACTCTTAACAGAAACTGCTCTTTTTCAAGGACAGCTCTTATCCAGCAGGTGGAAGTGGAGGAATGGGGAATCAAGCCCGGTTCTCCCAGATTAGAGTCCACACACATACAAAACACTCATTCAAGAGGAGGAGGAGATCGGATTTGTACCCCGGCCTTCACTCGGAGTCTCAGAGCAGCTTGCAAACTCCTTTCCTTTCCCCTCCCCACAACAGACATCCTATGAGGCAGGTGGGGCTGAGAGAGCTCTTGACATAAACTGCTCTTTTTTTCAAGAACAGCTCTTATCAGAACTATGGCTTGCCCGAGGTCATCCAGCCAGGTGCAAGTGGAGGAGTGGGGAATCAAACCCAGTTCTCCCAGATTAGAATCCGCACACTTAACCACTACACCAAACTGGCTCCAAACTCCAGATCTCCAAACTACACAGATCGGTTTCCCTGGAGAAAAAGCCTGCTTTGGAGGGTGGACTGCTATGGTCTCTTCCCTCTCCAAACCCTGCCTTTCCCAGGCTTCACACTGAAAGCTCCAGGAATTCCCCAACCCAAAGTTGAATCACAGAATCAAAGAATCGTAGAGTTGGAAGGGGTCCTGCAGACCATCTAGTCCAGCCCTCTGCCGAATGCCAGACCAGCCTAAAGCATCTCTGACATCTTCATCCAGCATCTTCTTGAAAGCTGCCAGTGAACGGGAGCTCACCACTTCCCCAGGCAGCTGATTATTCCACCTTTGAACCCCTCTGACCGTGAAGAAGTTTTTCCTAACATCCAGCCGATACCTTTCTACATGCAATTTCAACCCGTTGCTTCTGGTCCTATCCTCTGCTGCCAGGGAAAGAGAAGGCTTAGAGGGGACAGGACTGCAGTCTTCAAGTATTTGAAGGGCTGTCATGCAGAAGATGGAGCAGATCTATTCTCTCTTGCTCCGGATTGCAAGACTAGATCTAATGGGTGGAAATTACAAGGGAGTCGTTATTGGCTAGATATCAGGAGAGACTTCCTAACTGTAAGAGTGGTTGAGCAGTGGATATAAATATTTGAATAAATGAGTAGTTTGGGCAGGTAGATAACATTTAAGCAACTTCCTGTTCTTTAGGTTAGGCTGGGTTCTGACAGTGCTTGTTCCACCTCTGTTATACTTGACCTGTAATGCTGGTTGTCATATTTCACTAAAAAAACACCAAAGTAGATTGCAAGAGGGGTTATTTTTTCCCCTAAGTGCTGTTATGTTTTCTAAGGGTCAGCACAGGGTGACTGCCTAAGCCCAGGTCTACCAATATAGTGGAAAGGGGCAGGTAGACCTGTTCTCCAGAGACCAGGTCTACCAATATAGTGAAAAGGGGCAGGTAGACCTGTTCTCCAGAGACCAGGTTACCAATATAGTGGAAAGGGGCGGGTAGACCTGTTCTCCAGAGACCAGGTCTACCAATATAGTGGAAAGGGGCAGCTAGACCTGTTCTCCAGAGACCAGGTCTACCAATATAGTGGAAAGGGGTGGGTAGACCTGTTCTCCAGAGACCAGGTCTACCAATATAGTGGAAAGGGGTGGGTAGACCTGTTCTCCAGAGACCAGGTCTACCAATATAGTGGAAAGGGACAGGTAGACCTGTTCTCCAGAGACCAGGTCTACCAATATAGTGGAAAGGGGCAGGTAGACCTGTTCTCCAGAGACCAGGTCTACCAATATAGTGGACTGGGGTGGGGAGACATGTTCTCCGGAGGCCTGATCTACCCCTGTAGAGGACAACATTTTGTGTAATGAAATTTTACTCGATTCTGTTTTCTCTTATAATTTTTAAACTATTCTTTTAAAAATAGTTTAAATATAGTTTAAAAGAATTCATTCCGAGATTTTTATGAGGTTGTGGAAATGGCATTCTAAAAATAATGTACGCAATAATCAAATGTAGAATTGCTCACAACTTTAACACTACCAGCTTTTTTCGTTCATGAGGTAGAATTTTTGCTCACAACACTGTGGAGCTTTAAGGGAACATTGATTCGGATTGGTGGCAGGTGGAGTTGCCAGACCTCTCAGTAGAGGCGGGGGTCCCTCACTGCCAGGCCCCACCGCTTCGCTGCTGATCAGCTGGCCGGAGGTGGGAACTTACCCTGAAAAAGAGGGAGGCCCTGCCGATGTTTAAGAGACAGACCTACGTGACTTCAACATGACCCCGAAGTGACATAGGCACATCGGAGATGGTGAGGTGATGCTTTGGTTTTTGGAGAAGAACTCTATGGTAGAGGCCAATTCTACCATAGAGATTTTGCCTAAAAAACCCCCAGAGCATCACCCCTATGTCCCCGATGGGCCTACAATTCTTCCAGGTCATGTTGAAAGGCATGTGGGCATGTCGCTGAAATGTCCAATAAAATGTCCTGCTGCCGATAAGTCCACCCCCCATCCCTGGCCAGTGGCAGCCCTAGTGATAGGTCTCTGGGATTTATAATTAAGGATTCCCCCTCCCCAGGCCCATTACTGGAGATTCTGAGATGATCTAGAACCCAGATTAACATATGGAATTCACTGCCACAGGAGGTCGTGGCAGCTGCAAGCATGGACAGTTTCAAGAGGAAATTAGATAAACATATGGAGCAGAAGTCCACCAGTGGCTATTAGCCACAGGGTATAGAATGAGAACTCTCAGTCTGGGGCAGGTGATGCACTCTATTCTTGGTGCTGGAGGGGGCAGCAGTGGGAGGGCTTCTAGTGTCCTGGCCCCACTGCTGGACCTCCTGGTGGCACCTGGTATATTTTGGCCGCTGTGTGACAGAGTGTTGGACTAGATGGGCCATTGGCCTGATTCAACATTGGCTTCTCTTATGTTCTTATGTTCTTAACATTATAACCCGATGTTCAAACTTCAGCACTATGCTACAGAGAAGGCTGCTAAGCCCTTGGTGGGAGATTCCCCGGCCCATCTCCTGTCGTTTGGAGGCCCAGCAGGAATTTTTAAAGATAAAAACAACAAAAACATAGAGTTTCTGGCAACTCCCGGAGCTACCCTATGTCACTTACAGGTGTTTACTGAAGGTGACACAGAACTGCAGATGTGCTACACCTCTCCATGTCACCACCTACAATGCTCTTTCTGGTAGCCAGAAACCACCTGGCAACTCTAGCTACGGACCCTTTTTTAAATTTTTCACCAAAAGTGTGAATTTCCTGTTCCCAAAACAGCAAAGGAATGTTGCTTACAAAGGAAATTCTGAAGTATGAGCATTTTGGTACCTGGGAATTCCTTTGTAGAGGGAACAACTGCCTTGGGGTGCAGCACCATATCTCTCGAAAGAGGACAATCTTTCCACATTTTGGCACCTGAAGCAGGGCTGATTCCCTGTTCTTGCAGAGCCCTGGGTGAGGAAGGAGACGAAGAAGAAGAAGAAGAAGAAGAAGAAGAAGAAGAAGAAGAAGAAGAAGAAGAAGAAGAAGAAGAAGAAGAGGAGGAGGAGGAGGAGAGGAGGAGGAGGAGGAGGAGGAGAAGGAGAAGGAGAAGGAGAAGGAGGAGGAGAAGGAGGAGGAGGAGGAGGGAGGAGGAGGAGGAGGAGGAGGAGAAGAGGAGGAGGAGGAGGAGGAGGAGGAGGAGGAGGAGGAGGGGGAGGAGGAGGGGAGGAGGAGGAGGAGAGGAGGAGGAGGGAGGAGGAGGAGGGAGGGAGGGAAGGAAGGAAAGAAGGAAAGAAGGAAGAAGAGGAGGAGTTGGAGGAGGAGATTGGATTTATACCCTGTGAGGTAAGTGGAGTTGAGAGAGCTCTTTCAAGGACTGCTCATGAGGGAACAGCTCTGAGAGAACTTGTGACTGACCCAGCTGCATGTGGAGGAGTTCTCCCAGATTAGAGTCCGCACACTTAACCACTACACCAAACTGGCTCCCAAGGCTCCCCTCTGCTCCTCTGCCCACCACTGGACCCTCATGTTCTCCTACCTTCCCATCCACCTGCATGCCTTCCACCTGTTTGTGTGGTCTTCCCTCATCTTCTTGCAAGGGCAATGTGTGCAGTAGGGAGCATAGATGATGTGGTAACAGAAAGTGCCAGCAAGTCACAACCGACTTATGGTGACCCCAGAGGGTTTTCAAGCAAGAGACAAATAGAGGTGGTTTGCTTATCACCTGCCTCTGCATAGCAACCCTGGACTTCCTTGTTGATCTCCCACCCAAGTACTAACCAGGATCAAGCCTGCTTAGCTTTCGGGACCCAATAATGCCAGTTTGTCTCCCATCCATATATTAACCATGGCTGACCATGCCCAGCTTCTGAGATCCAATGAAATTGGACTTATACCTCTAAATTGCAAGCTGTCAGCCACTTCAGATGACAGTTCTCAGCTGCTGCAAGTAATCACTGCTGCCAGCCCAAGCACCAGTTCTGAGAACAAGCCAGCAGGTGGTGGTGGGGAATGACTTCAAGAGTCAAGAAAGCTAACCCTTAGGCAGAAAAAACTCTCCTAAAGGAGACCAGTTTCTTGACACTGATTTAGAAGGGATCCTAGAGGTCACCTACTCCATCCTCTTTGCTCAGTGCAGGAATTAGTCAACTACAGCACCCAACTCTGCTTAAAGCGGTGCATGCCTTTAAAAATGTTTTTAAATGATTGAAATGATTATTAGTATTCTTATTGTTGTTGTTGTTGTTTTCAATTTATATCCCACCTTGCCAGGACAAGCTGCCACATACAACAGGTGAAAGTACAATAAAAACAATACAATGCAGTAAAAATTCACATAAACAACATTTTACATAAAGTTCCAGTAAGTGTGGACGGCGAACGCCGCGTACAACAAGTTAAAGTATGATAAAAAACAATAAAATGCAGTAAAAATTCACAGAAACAACATCCTTCCTTATATATAATTGAATTCTGGTCCCAGAACGTTCTATGCGCGCCAACAGTGTTTCGCAGCAAGAACTGTCAGTTATCAAACCTAGAAGAGGCTGCTTGGGTTGGCTGGCTGCTTTGCGTAGTCCCGTCCACATCAGCCGGGCCACAGTCTCCAGCTCACTTATCAGTGAGCCTCAGAAAAGAGAGGATGATGTGCAGCCTGAGCATAGGGACGGGACTTCTCCGGCTGGGCCGCTTCAGCGGCCCAGCCGGAGAAGCCCCGAAGACTCCATGGCTCAGCAAAGGGACCCAGGTAGGGGAACCGATTTCGTCGACGAGGCAGGCCTTGAGGGGGGGGGCCAAGGGAGAGCCGCAGCGGTTGCGGCCGCCCTAGCTAGCTCACCGCGGCCACGATTACGATGCCACCCCAGCCTGAGAACGCAGGCCTCTTGGGGGAGCCCTAGCAGGGCCCCGGCGCGGGCAGGCAACAGCCGCGGCACCTGAAGCGCTGCTCGCCCAGCTTCTGCCCCACTGCCCCCCCACCCACCAACACCACCCCCCACCCAGGACAAGGCCGGCGGCGGCGGCCACTGAGGGCCACTCGCCTGGCTTCTGTCCCCCCCTGGTCGCCCGCCCACCCGCCCACCCAGGACAAGGCGGCGGCCACTGAGCCCCGCTCGCCCGGCTTCTGTCCCCCCCCGCTCGCCCACCCACCCGCCCACCCAGGACAAGGCCGGCGGTGGCGGCCACTGAGGGCCGCTCGCCTGGCTTCTGTCCCCCCCCCGCTCGCCCACCCACTCGCCCACTCAGGACAAGGCCGGCGGCAGCGGCCACTGAGCCCCGCTCGCCCGGCTTCTGTCCCTCCCGCTCGCCCACCGGCCCATCCACCCAGGACAAGGCCGGCGGCGGCGGCCACTGAGGCCCGCTCGCCCGGCTTCTGCCTACCCACCCAGGACAAGGCCGCCAATGGCAGAAGCCCAAACACCCAGGACAAGGCCAGCGGCGGCCACTGAGCCACCGCTCGCCCGGCTTCTGCCCCCCCCACCTGCCCGCCCACCCAGGACAAGGCCGGCGCCGGCCACTGAGGCCCGCTCGCCCGGCTTCTGCCCACCCCCCAAACACCCAGGACAAGGCTGGCGGCGGCCACTGAGCCGCCGCTCACCCAGGTTCTGCTCCCCCACCCACCCACCCACCCAGGACGAGGCCGGCGGCGGTGGCCACTGAGCCCCGCTTGCCTGGCTTCTGCCCCCCCCAAACACTGAGGACAGAGGCCGCTGGCGGCGACCACCCTCCCCCTTCCTTTCTCTCTCACTCCCCTCCCCACTTTCTCTCTCTCCACTCACTCTGTTTCCCCCTCTTTCTTTTCTCCCCTTCTTCCCAACCTTCTTTCCTTCCTTCCTTCCACTCTCTCTCAGCCTCTCTCTTTCTACCCTTCTTTCTTCCTTGCTTTCAATCTTTCTCCCTTCCTTTCTTTCTTTCCAACTTACTATCATAAACCCCCACTCTGTCTCTGTCTCCCCCCTCTTTCCATCTATATGTCCCCCCCTTTTCTCTCCCCCCCCTCTAACTTTCTCTGTCTCTCTCTACCTCCACTTCTCACATCCTCCCTCCCTTCCTTCCACCCACCCTTCCTTCCTATCTAGGGCCCGTTGTCTACCACCACAACGGGCTTTCCTCGCTAGTTTTACATAAAGTACTAGTAAGTGCGGATGGCGAGTGCCATAAAAGGGTCCGGAGTTGGAAGGCCAATAGCCAAAGCTGTAACGCGAGGGCCGTAACACGTTCAGTTTCCGATAGCTCATTCATCAGTGGCGCTCCTAATCGAAGGCCTGATGGAAGAGCTCCATTTTTACAGGCCCTGTGGAACTGTAACAAGTTCCGCAGGGCCCTGATGTCTTCCGGGGGCTCGTTCCACCAGCGTGGAGCCGCCATTGAGAAGGCCCTGGCTCTGTTGATAGCCAATGCTCCCTCTAAGCCGTGGAGTCCTGCGAGCAAAAATTCTACTTCGTGAGCTACTGGCATCGAGGTTGCGAGCAAGCGATTTGGCTGCTGCATCAATTGGTTGGCCCTGGAGACCTCCTTCCTGAGCTAAGACAAAAAGGCATGAGCCGGAGGCTGAAAAACTGTTAAGATAGCTCACACTAACTCAGCTTAGAGGGAACACTGGTGATGGCCAGTCTAGCATCTTTCAGACCACGGAGAGTCAGGAGATCTTGCGAACCTGACCTCAGTGCTCTCTGGGGGACATATGGGGAAAGGCAGCCCCTCAGGTAAGCATGCCCCGACCATATAGGGCTTTAAAGGTCAAGACCAGCACCTTGAAGCGAATCCGGGATGGTATCGGCAGCCAGCGCAGTGCCTGCAGTCCAGCACAGGCTGGAAGCGACCTCGTATCTCTGACGAAGGGAGGATTGACTCTTGAAAGCTTATCCCCTGAAAATCTTGTGCTACCAGATCTAGCTATATGGGATTAATCTAACTGACTCCACCTGGGCTTACAGTCCCAAAACTCTTGAGTTAATTTCCGAAACGTGTGCCAGACGAGATGACTGGCTTGTAAGAATCATAGCGACCCGTTGCATAACAGTCGGTCACGGCACCAATTAAGTTGGATACGTTGTTCCTGGAAAGGGTGTTTTCACACACAAAGAAAAGACGAAAAGCCCAAGAAGGTGCATAAAAGCTATCAGAAACAGAGGGTGTATTTGACATGTGTCAGTCTTAATTCACATTGGATTCATCATCGTCTTTGTTTCCTGGATGAGTTGGTGTCTGGAAGGCCTATAAAAGGGCCTTTCCTCTCCATGCTTGGCAAACCATTCCTTTCCTTCCTCCACACATCTGTGTTGACGTTTTGAGTCGGGTAAGTTGACGCTTGGTTGTATTTTGCCTCTATCGTGCAGTTCGATTTTGGTAGCTTCTTGGGGGTGGAAAGTGCCGTCAAACAGGAACATTGTGTCCGGATCACAGGAGGTGGTAGTTCCACTCTATTCTGCTATGGTCAGGCCTCACCTGGAGTCCTGTGTCCAGTTTTGGGCACCATATTTTAGGAAGGATGTTGACAAGCTCGAGCGTGTCCAGAAGAGGGCGACCAGGATGGTAAGAGAGTTGGAATCCAAGTCTTAAGAGGAAAGGCAGAAAGAGTAGGGTCTGTTTAGCCTGGGAAAGAGAAGGCTTACAGGGGACATGATTGCAGCCTTCAAGTATCTGAAGGGCTGTCCTGTAGAAGATGGAGCAGATCTATTCTGTCTTGCTCTGCATTGCAAGACTAGATCTAATGGGTGGAAATGACAAGGGAGTCGTTACTGGCTAGATATCAGGAGAAACTTCCTAACTGTCAGAATGGTTGAGCAGTGGCACAGACTGCCTCAGGAGGTGGTGGATGCTCCTTCACCGGACATTTTTAAGAGGAGGCTGGACGTCCATCTTTCGGGTACGTTGTAGGGCTATCTTTCGGCTCTGCTCCTGCAGAGTGCAGGGGGTTGGACTAGATGACCTGCAAGGTCCTTTCCAACTCTAAAGTTCTATGATTCTATAAGTCTAAGTCACAGCTGATTTGTGGCAGCCCCTGATGTGTTTCCAAGGCACAAGATGTTCAGAGGTGGCTTCCCATTGCCTCTCTCTGTGTAGCAACCCTAGACTTCCTTGGTGGTCTCCCATTCAAGAACTAACCAGGACCAACCAGGACTTTGCTTCTGAGATGTACCAAGATTGAGCTAGCCTGGCCCATTCAGCTCAGGGGGTGATAATGTCACATTAGTGGTGATGTTCTAGCATTTGGGGGGAAAGTCTGTCCTTGAACCATAGGGTCAGAGTTAGGCTAATGTGATCTTGGGGTGTACCAACAGAAGCATAATATCCAAATCTCCTGGTTGCACCTCCAAAGTCCCCAGATATTTCCTGAGTCAGACCTGGCAACCCTGTTCCAGAAGTATTGTGTGAGACAGGATACTGGACAAGATGGACCACTGGTCTGATCCAGCAGGGCTCTGCTGACGTTCTTCAAGATGGGCAAAAGGAAATGCTTCTCTACCCAGAGAGTAATTAAGTTGTGGGAATCAGTCAGGGAATGCAGTGATGACCAATATGATAGATGCTTTTAGAAGGGGAGTAGATAGTTTACTAGAAGAGGATCGGTTGATCACTGGCGACTAGCCGTGATCAATGTTCCCTCTAAGCTGTGGAGTCTTGTGAGCAAAAATTCTACTTTGTGGGCTACCGGCATTAAAATTGTGAGCGAGCCATTTGGCTGCTGCATGAATTAGTTTGCTCTGGAGCCCTCCCTTCCTGAGCTAAGACAAAAACGTGTGAGCCGGAGGCTAAAAAACTGTGGGTTAGCTCACACTAACTCAGCTTAGAGGGAACACTGGCCATGATGACTAAAAGGTTCCTTCAAATGACTCTCCAGGGCAACATTAAGGGAAGGCCTTGTTCTCTGCACCCTGTTTGTGGGCCCTGCAAGACAACTGGTTGTCCATTGTGTGAAACAGGACACTGGGCCGGACTGACCATCGGGCTGACCCAGCAGGTCTCTCCTTCTGTCGTCCTCACAGGTTTCCCCCAAAGCCAGAGGAAATGTCTTACCAGCAGACTCAGCAATGCAAGCAACCTGCCGTTTGCCCACCGGCACCTTGTGTGACTCCATGCCAGCCTTCAGAATGTCCTAAGCCATGTCCTCCTCCAGCATGCCAAGTTTCCGGTGAGAGCACATGCCAAGGATCTGGCCAATCCGCCAACCCGTGCCAAGGATCCACTGGAAGCCAATCCCAATGTCCATCAGGCCAAGGCGACGGCCATCAGCACCATCACGGCTCCCAACAGCCCAAGCAGTGCTAGCTTCCATGGAAGAGTCGGCCATCTGCTGGTGGGCCTCCTGATGGCACCTGGGTTTTGGCCGCTGTGCGACGCAGAGTGTTGGACTGGATGGGCCACTGGCCTGGATGGGCCAGTGGCCTGATGATCCAACATGGCTTCTCTTACATTCTTACATTAAAGCATCTGAATAAATGCCCCTGGTGCTTTCCTGATTCCGAGCCTCTTTCTCTTGACTTCTTCTTGGCCTTATCCACATATCTGGGGTGGGGAGGATAAAACGGAGGAGCGGAGAATTGAGGGACGGTGCTTTGGGGCCCCCTTGGAGAGAAAGGGGAGGTATAAAGAAAGTAAATGAGTGAACGGTGTGTTATCTCCTACTAATAGTTTCAGAGGGAAACTAGGTTGATCTGCGGCAATACAGCTCGACTCAAGTCTAGAGCCAGTTTGGTGTAGTGGTTAAGTGCATGGACTCTAATCTGGGAGAACCGGGTTCGATTCCCCACTCCTCCACTTGCACCTGCTGGATGACCTTAGGGCAAGCCATAGTTCTGTCAGAGCTGTCCGTGGAAAACAGGAGTTTCTGTCAGGGCTCTCTCAGCCCCACCGACCTCACAGGGTGTCTGTTCTGGGGAGGGGAAGGGAAAGGAGTTTGTAAGCCGCTCCGAGACTCCTTTGAGAAGTGGAGGGCAGGGTATAAATCCAATCTCCTCCTCCTCCTCCTCCTCTTCTTCTTCTTCTTCTTCTTCTTCTTCTTCTTCTTCTTCTTCTTCTTCTTCTTCTTCTTCTTCTTCTTCTTCTTCTTCTTCTTCTTCTTCTTCTTCTTCTTCTTCTTCTTCTTCTTCTCTTCTAGTAGTGCCTTAGAGAACAGCAAGCTTTTCAGAGTGTATGCATTTGATGGTGGGGTTGCCAAGTCTGGGTTGGAAAATACCTGGAGACTTTTGGGATGGATCCGGGAGAGGGTGGGGTTTGGGGAGGGGAGGGGCCTCAGCATGGTACAGTGCCCCAGAGTCCACCCTTCAAAACAGCCATTTTCTCCAGGGGAGCTGATCTCTGTCAGCTTGAGATCAGTTGTAAAAGCAGGAGATCCCCAGGCCTCACCTGGAGCTGGTAACCCTATTCGGGGTAGTGGTGGTCAAACTTCTCTTCATCAGATACAAGTTCTTGAACATTTATATCCCGAAATCTTGTTGGTCTCTAAGGTGCTATCAGAGTCCAATCTAGATATCCCACAATGAGCAAATGGTGTCTGAAAACGCAGAAACAATCCACATTCTTAAAAACAGGGGGGGGGGCTTTTAGAAGCTTTGAAGATAGGGGTTTCCTTAAGGACAAACAGGCCCATAGCTAGGATATTTTTTGGGGGGGTTATTTCCCGAGCTATCCAGGATCAGAATTTGTGGGGCTGTGCCTTTAAGAAAGGGGGCAGAGCCATAGCTATGGGCCCAAGGACACACTGAAACTCCCCCCCATCTATCCATGAGTAAGTTTATTGTTTATTGTAGATGGCCATTGCCTGTCACAAAATTACAGTTTTAAATGAAACCGGATCCCTAATGTCTTAAAATACACATTTAGTTATTCAATTCAGTTGAAACTAAATTCATTCGCACAATGTCTAAACTGTCTAAAATACCTCCAATTAAAATTAGATACAGCATTTACAAATTCCAATTCCAGTCAGTAACAACGTTAATGCCTGGCGTCTCAGCAGGCTGCATTCCTAAGCACCAATCTCTTCGAGCTTCTACTGAAATTCCGCTGGTGTTTTGCAGAAAGCTGAGGAAGGCCTCTGGGCTGGCGTCTATGCTCTGCAGGAGAAAAGCCCATATCCAGTCCCTGGTCTTTTCCGTTAAAATGGTTTCCATGTGTGTCATGTAGCCAGGAGAGCCTACAATTGCCTGGCAGACAGAAGTTCTATCTCTTTGGAGTTATCCAGGGTGCACCGTGAGGAAGCGAGCTAGAATTGCAATCCATCTTTAAAGCATCACAGGAATGTGAACGTTGTGCTTTCCTGGAAGATGCGACGGGGCTCTTTGAGCTTTCTCCAGCTTTGACCAAGTGGCTTGAAAATTTAGGTATGAGTAGAAACAGGTACCGCTTTGCTGGGAAGGTAACAGCATTCCACATGTCTTGGCATCTAGCCATTCCGGCCACATGTCCACGGAAACGTCTTCGGACAGCGCTGGCTCTTCGGCTCGGAAACCGAGACGAGCACCCCTAGAGTCAGATTCGACCGGATTTCGAGAAAGGGAAACCTTTACTTTTGCCTTACTTGGGGGGGGGGCTGCCCAATCGGTCTGCATACCCATACTTTATATTATTATATGCTTCTGGTGTGTAACTCTGCCATACGGTGAATACATCATAAATAATCTGCTAAAATATCCTCAAGTGGAAGAACGGGGGCCCAGTCTCAGCAGATCTCAGCAGGGAAAGCCCTGGTTAGCATTTGGATGGGAGACCACCAAGGAAGCCCAATGGCAAACCAACTCTGAGCTTCTCTTGCATTGAATCAGATGTCCCAGCCTAGCCCAATATTGTCAGATCTCAGAAGCTAAGCCGGGTCGGCCCTGGTTAGCATTTGGATGGGAGACCACCAAGGAAGCCCAATGGCAAACCAACTCTGAGCTCCTCTTGCATTGAATCAGATGTCCCAGCCTAGCCCAATCTTGTCAGATCTCAGAAGCTAAGCAGGGTCGGCTCTGGTTAGCATTTGGATGGGAGACCACCAAGGAAGCCCAATGGCAAACCAACTCTGAGCTTCTCTTGCATTGAATCAGATGTCCCAGCCTATCCCAATCTTGTCAGATCCCAGAAGCTAAGTAGGGTTGGCCCTGGTTAGCATTTGGATGGGAGACCACCAAGGAAGCCCAATGGCAAACCAACTCTGAGCTTCTCTTGCATTGAATCAGATGTCCCAGCCTATCCCAATCTTGACAGATCCCAGAAGCTAAGCAGGGTCGGCTCTGGTTAGCATTTGGATGGGAGACCACCAAGGAAGCCCAATGGCAAACCAACTCTGAGCTTCTCTTGCATTGAATCAGATGTCCCAGCCTATCCCAATCTTGTCAGATCCCAGAAGCTAAGCAGGGTCGGCCCTGGTTAGCATTTGGATGGGAGACCACCAAGGAAGCCCAATGGCAAACCAACTCTGAGCTCCTCTTGCATTGAATCAGATGTCCCAGCCTAGCCCAATCTTGTCAGATCTCAGAAGCTAAGCCGGGTCGGCCCTGGTTAGCATTTGGACGGGAGGCCACCAAGGAAGCCCAATGGCAAACCAACTCTGAGCTCCTCTTGCATTGAATCAGATGTCCCAGCCTAGCCCAATATTGTCAGATCTCAGAAGCTAAGCAGGGTCGGCTCTGGTTACCATTCTGATGGGAGACCACCAAGGAAGCCCAATGGCAAACCAACTCTGAGCTTCTCTTGCATTGAATCAGATGTCCCAGCCTATCCCAATCTTGTCAGATCCCAGAAGCTAAGCAGGGTCGGCCCTGGTTAGCATTTGGATGGGAGACCACCAAGGAAGCCCAATGGCAAACCAGCTCTGAGCTTCTCTTGCATTGAATCAGATGTCCCAGCCTATCCCAATCTTGACAGATCCCAGAAGCTAAGCAGGGTCGGCTCTGGTTAGCATTTGGATGGGAGACCACCAAGGAAGCCCAATGGCAAACCAACTCTGAGCTTCTCTTGCATTGAATCAGATGTCCCAGCCTATCCCAATCTTGTCAGATCCCAGAAGCTAAGCAGGGTCGGCCCTGGTTAGCATTTGGATGGGAGACCACCAAGGAAGCCCAATGGCAAACCAACTCTGAGCTCCTCTTGCATTGAATCAGATGTCCCAGCCTAGCCCAATCTTGTCAGATCTCAGAAGCTAAGCCGGGTCGGCCCTGGTTAGCATTTGGACGGGAGGCCACCAAGGAAGCCCAAGGCTGCTACACAGAGCCAGGCAACGGTAAGCCACCTGTGAACGTCTCTTGCCTTAAAAATCCTATGCCGTTGCCATAATTCTGTTGCAACTCGGTGGCACTTCCCAAGACCAGAAGGGCTGGGAACGCAGACAGGGTGTGGCCAGTGGGTGCCCCGACTCGCCTGAAGCACCTTCACGCTCCGCTAAGTGAATGAGGCATGGGTGCAAGGCTGCGGGTCACAGTTTACCTGCAGAAGCTTCTCGGTTTAATCCTTGTCATTTTCAGTTTGGCGTCCCGGTGAAGTGCGCGGACTCTAATCGGGGAGAAGCGGGTTTTGATTCCCCCACTCCTCCGCTGGCACCTGCTGGATGACCTTGGGCAAGCCATGGTTCTGTCAGAGCTGTTCTTGAAAAAGAGCCATTTCTGTCGGAGCTCTCTCAGCCACTCTGAGACTCACTTGGGTAGTGAAGGGTGGGATATAAATCCAATCTCCTCCTCCTCCTCCTCCTCCTCCTCCTCCTCCTCCTCCTCCTCCTCTTCTTCTTCTTCTTCTTCTTCTTCTTCTTCTTCTTCTTCTTCTTCTTCTTCTTCTTCTTCTTCTTCTTCTTCTTCTTCTTCTTCTCCTCCTCCTCTTCCTCCTCCTCCTCCTCCTCCTTCTTCTTCTTCTCCTCCTCTTCCTCCTCCTCCTCTTCCTCCTCCTCCTCCTCCTCCTCCTCCTCCTCCTCCTTCTTCTTCTTCTCCTTCTTCTTCTTCTTCTCTCAGAGCTCTCTCAGCCCTGCCTACCTCACAGGGTGACTGTTGTGGGGAGGGGAAGGGAAAGGAGACTGTGAGCCGCTCTGAGACTCCTTTGGGTAGTGAAGGGCGGGGTATAAATCCAATCTCCTCCTCCTCTCCTCCTCCTCCTCCTCCTCCTCCTCCTCCTCCTCATAATAATAATAATAATAATAATAATAATAATAATAATAATAATAATAATAATAATAATAATAATAATAATAATAATAATAATAATAATAATAATGGATGTTGCTAAAGGGCATTGTATACCTGCAGTCCAGTCAGAGTAGATAATTCTAAGTGAGGTTGACGGGTGGCCTGGAACAGTATAAGGCAGCGTCATACACACGCTTCATTTTTTTTTTGCTCACACTTAGCAGTCTTCAAATTAGTGACATTTAAAAAAAAAAAAAACCCTTGCCCTGAACTGGATAGCCCAGGACTCTAATCTGGGAGAACCAGGTTTGATTCCCCACTCGTCCACATGCAGCTGCTGGTGTGACCTTGGCTCGGTCACAAGTTTTTTTCCCCTCAGAGCTGTTCTCTCAGGGGCAGTTCTCGAGAGAGCTCTCTCAGCCCCGCCTACCTTACAGACGATGAAGAAGAAGAGATTGGATTTATACCCCGGCCTTCGCTACCCGAAGGAGTCTCAGAGTGGCTTACAATCCCCTTCCCTTCCCCTCCCCACAACAGGCACCCTGTGAGGTAGGCGGGGCTGAGAGAGGCCTCTCGAGGACTGCTCCTGAGAGAACTGCTCTGAGAGAACTTGTGACTAACCCAAGGTCACACCAGCAGCTGCATGTGGTGGAGTGGAGAATGAAAACCCAGTTCTTCCAGATTAGAGTCTGTGCTCCAAACCACCACATCAAACTAGCTCAGGATGACACTCCCAAGCTGTTGCTGTTGGGCTTCTAGAAAAAAAGGAAGGAGAGTTCTAAGAGAAGGCCCCCAGCTGGCTTTGTGTGGAGGAGTGGGGAACAGGGATGCCATCCTCCAGGGGGGCCTGGGGAGCCCCTGGAATTTCAACTCATCTCTAAATGGCAGTTCCCCTGGAGAAAATGGGTATTTTGGAGGGTGGACTCTTTAAGGCATTATACCCCACTGCGGTTCCTGTCCTCCACAGGCTCCATCCCCAAATCTCCAGGAATTTCTCATCCTGGATCTGGCAACCCTACCCCCCGCATCCCTTGCTGGTGGCCTGGAGAGTTGGACTTAGTGGCAAAATCAAATCTGGTCCTGCAGATTCAGGTCCACCACTCTTAACCACTACACTGTGCTGCCTCTCAAGTAAGGCCTTCTGAGAAAAAGATCCACTGAATACAATTTGGCATAAAACTCCCGGCAGTCAGCTCTGCTGTATGGTGGGGATCTCGGCAAACGCTTACGATGGGATGTTTCATTCTTGATTTCTTCACTGGCTACATTTATACCTTGCTTTTCTCCCTGTTGGGAACCCAAAGCAGCATAGAGCGTTCTCCTCCAGTCTGGTGTCATAGTTAAGTGCACAGACTCTAATCTGGGGGAATCGGGTTTGATTCCCCACTCTTCAACTTGCAGCTGCTGGATGACCTTGGGCAAGCCATAGTTCTGTCAGAGCTGTTCTCGAAAGGGCAGTTCTGGAAAGAGCTCCCTCAGCCCCACCTAACACCTTCTTCTTCTTCTTCTTCTTCTTCTTCTTCTTCTTCTTCTTCTTCTTCTTCTTCTTCTTCTTCTTCTTCTTCTTCTTCTTCTTCTTCTTCCTCCTCCTCCTCCTCCTCCTCCTCTTCCTCTTCCTCTTCCTCTTCTCTTCCTCTTCCTCCTCCTCCTCCTCTCTTCTTCCTCTTCTTCCTCTTCCTCTTCTTCTTCTTCCTCTTCCTCTTCTTCCTCTTCCTCTTCCTCCTCTTCCTCTTCTTCCTCTTCCTTCTCCTCTTCCTCTTCCTCTTCCTCCTCTTCCTCTTCCTCCTCCTCTTCTTCCTCTTCCTCCTCCTCTTCCTCCTCCTCTTCCTCTTCCTCCTCTTCCTCTTCCTCCTCTTCTTCCGCTTCCTCTTCCTCTTCCTCCTCTTCCTCCTCCTCCTCCTCCTCCTCCTCTTCCTCCTCTTCCTCCTCTTCCTCCTCTTCCTCCTCCTCCTCCTCTTCCTCTTCCTCTTCTTTTTCTTCTTATTCATCTTCTTCTTCTTCTTTTTATAAATAAATATTTGTATTTTAAATAACAATAACAATAAACATTACAATAAAAGTGACAGTAACCAACAACAATGACAAAACTTTGATAATATAACATAGGTAAATAGGTAGATACAAACCGTGTCTCACAAATACAGTAGAATAAAGATAAACAGCAATATCAATTAATAATTAACAAATATGCTTTTTTTGATTTGTGTAATATCCACCTTTTTGTCACTTTTGTAACCGATGAATAAACTTTTTTTGTAAAGGGTAACCATTTTTGAAGAATTTTTGTGTGTGTTTTGACGTAATAGAAGAGTCAACATCCACTGTAATTTTATCGAAAATAAAATAATCCCATACTTTTCGTTTCCACATCTGGATGGTACGAATTTCTTTTTCTTCCCATTTTGAGGTGAGAACATTTTTTTTCAGCAGCTAACATAGTCGCTGCTAGTTCCTGGATACATCTGGGAACTCTACAGTTATCCCAAAGGTTCAATAAAATTATTTTTGGACATTTTGGAATTCGATGCCCTATAATAGTTCCGTACACCTTGGTGTTTAGTCATGCCGGCCACATGACCACGGAAACGTCTTCGGACAGCGCTGGCTCTTCGGCTTTGAAACGGAGATGAGCACCCCAACCTTAGAGTCGGATTTGACTGGCTTTCGAGCAAGGGAACCTTTACCTTTACCTTTAATAGTATTTCTTTCCAATAAAATTTAAGAACATAAGAACATAAGAGAAGCCAATGTTGAATCAGGCCAACGGCCCATCCAGTCCATCACTCTGCTACACAGCGGCCAAAATACACCAGGTGCCATCAGGAGGTCCAGCAGTGGGGCCAGGACACTAGAAGCCCTCCCACTGCTGCCCCCTCCAGCACCAAGAATAGAGTGCATCACCTGCCCCAGACTGAGAGTTCCCATCTATGCCCTGTGGCTAATAGCCACTGATGGACTTCTGCTCCATATGTTTATCTAATTCCCTCTTGAAGCCATCCATGCATGTAGCCGCCGCCACCTCCTGTGGCAGTGAATTCCATCATTCTTTGGATGAAGAAGTACTTCAGGTGGGTACCCATGTTGGTCTGAAGCAGTGGAACAAAGTTTGAGTCCAGCCGGACCTTTAAAAACAACCAAGTTTTATTCAAAGTATAATCTTTCATGTGCAAGTACGCTTCTTGAGATACATACATGCACAGGACAATCCTATACAGAATACACCTGAATAAGTAAACGTTGGATGCTCTCGATTGATTGATTGATTGATTGATTAAAATACTTATGTGCTATTTTTTTATCTAATTCCCTCTTGAAACTGTCCATGCTTGCAGCTGCCACCACCTCCTGTGGCAGTGAATTCCGTATGTTAATCACTCTTTGGGTGAAGAAGGACTTCCTTTTATCTGTTCTAACCCGGCTGCTCAGCAATTTCATGGAGTGCCCACGAGTTCTTGTATTGTGAGAAAGGGAGAAAAGGACTTCTTTCTCAACCTGCTCAATCCCATGCATAATCTTATAAACCTCGATCATGTCACCCCTCAGCCGTCGTTTCTCCAAGCTAAAGAGCCCCAAGCGTTTTAACCTTTCTTCATAGGGAAGGTGTCCCAACCCTTTTCTCATTCTAGTTGCCCTTCTCTGCACTTTTTCCAATGCTATACTATCCTTTTTGAGATGTGGTGACCAGAACTGTACACAGTATTCCAAATGAGGTCGCTCCAATGATTTATACAGGGGCATGATTTGATCCCAAAAATGCCGGATTCTTCTTCTTCTCCTCCTCCTCCTCATCTTCCTCTCCTCCATTTTATGTTCACAGCAACCCTGCGAGGTTGGTTAGGATGGGAAAGTGTGACTGGCCCAAGGTCACGCAGTGAGCTTCCACAGCCGAGCAGGCGATCAAATCTTAGTCTCCCAGATTGTAGACCGACACTCTAACCACTAACCATACTGTCTCCTCTCTGCCCTGACCGGGATAGCCTCCAGACAAGCCCAATCTCATCAGATCTTGGAAGAAAAGCCGGGCTGACTCCGGCAAGTACTTGGAAGGGAGACCTCCTTGGGATACCAGAGGTAGGAGGCGGGGGCAGTGTGATTCTGAGTGATCTCCAGCCCTCACCTGGAGATTGGCAACAACGGTTCCCCAGGAGGAAACCAAGTCGCCTCTCTGAAAAGTCCAACCCCAGAAGGGGTTGCCAGGAGTCAGCATGACTTCCAGGCATGCAAGAACACGCTCACACTCACACACCATACTAAAGAGACGACAGCCACTCTCGACGGTTGACACAACAGCGTTCGACTTAAATAGGTCTACTTAGTGCAGGGTACGACCTGTCCTGGGTGCTCCAGGCAAGCCCGATCTCGTCAGATCTGGAAGGGAGACTTTCAAGGAAGAAGGATTGTATTTGTACCCCACCCTTCGCTACCCGAAAGAGTCTCAGAGCGGCTTACGGTCTCCTTTCCCCTTCCCTTCCCCACAACAGACACCCTGGGAGGTAGGTGGGGGCTGAGAGAGCTCTCTCGATGTGAGAACAGCTCTGAGAGAACTGTAACTGACCCAAAGTCATGCCAGTGGCTGCGTGTGGAGGAGCGGGGAATCAAACCCAGTTCTCCCAGATTAGAGTCCACGCACTTAACCACTACACCAAACCGGCGCTCAGGTTGGCCGAGTCTACAGTGACTTTCATGTTCTTTTATTCTTGTCCGAATGCTCCACCATTAGCATGTTCACAGCCTGGAGAACGACTACAAGAACATAAGAGAAGCCAATGTTGAATCAGGCCAGTGGCTCATCTAGTCCAACACTCTGTCACACAGTGGCCAAAAATACCAGGTGCCATCAGGCGGTCCAGCAGTGGGGCCAGGACACTAGAAGCCCTCCCACTGCTGCCCCCTCCAGCACCACCTTCAGCCCTACCCCACCTTCCAGGGTAGATATAAATTACCTGCCCCTGGGCCCGGCCCTGGAACCTTTGTCAAGCCAAGGGGTCCACAATGTGGTACCCAGGGGTTGCCATCCCAATTAAAACCATTCCTGGTGCCCATCAAGTGTTTTTAGAAAGGAGCTGTGGGCCAGACTGGGCTTTTAACCAGCAGAGCTTCTGATGGACCATTGGAGATCTAATCGGCTGCACAGATCTTCTAAAAAATCCCTTTGGGCAGCACTTGCCACTGTAGTACAAAGATCTTCTGTGTTGATATGCCCACTATCATGGATCAGGTTTCCAAGGGTGCCCACAGTCTCAAGGAGGGAGGGGTGGAGGCTGGAACATGCACACATGTTCATCAATCCTCCACTCACGAGTGAGTCCCTCTGATCCGGGGCGGATGAAGGCTCGCTGGTGCCCCTAAGCACTGACCAATCTTGGTACCCCCTCCTTTCCACACTGACCCCCAGTCCCATTTTAGTTGTCGACCTGTCTGACCAGATATACAATGCAGGTTGCAGCAATACAAAAAATTATTCATCTGATAACACAATAGACTGTACGAACTAAGCCAAGCTTGGGCTACACAAAGTTCTACAAAATGCAACACGGCATCTACTTTAATATTTCACAAGTTAAATGTATCAAAAGCGCCAATATTCATGATCCGGAAGGATGGTACGGAGCGGTTTTCTGTTGCCCCAGAAGGGTGGAGAAGAACAAATGGATTGTGACATGTGGAGTTCACTGCCACAGCAAGTGGTGGACAGCTTCAAGAGGGAACTGGATAAACGTATGGAGCAGAGGTCCATTGGTGGCTGTCAGCCACAAGGTATAGAGGGGAAATCTCAGTCTGGGGCAAGGGATGCTCTGTATTCTTGGTGCTGGGAGGGGCAGCAGTGGGAGGGCTTCTAGTGTCCTGGCCCCACTGGTGGACCTCCTGATGGCACCTGGTATATTTTGGCCGCTGTGTGACAGAGAGTGTTGGACTAGATGGGCCATTGGCCTGATCCAACACTGGCTTCTCTTATGTTCTTACGTTCTTATGTAAACGTACCAAAGTTCCAATATTCATGACCTGAAAGGCATTTTTCTACATTCTTTTCACCCTTTCCCCAACTTTGTGGTGCCCCCTTTGGCCCTGGTGGCCTAAGCACGGGCTTAGTCCGCTTAATGGTGAATCTGCCTCTGATCCTGTTCTTGAGAAGGTGGACTTATGGAGCATTTCAAGAATCATAGAATAATAGAATGTTAGTGTTGGAAGGGATCTTACAGGTCATCTAGTCCAACCCCCTGCACTCTGCAAGGGCATAGAGGAAAGACAGCCCTACATACCTTCATACCTACAACTTACCCGAAGAGTGAAGACTCTTCAGAGAATAATATTTGTGGTGGAGCAGGTTGGGGTGGATGAAGTCCTGTTGCATCCCTGGAAAAGAGAAGGCTGCAGTTTCTCAGGAAAGGGGAGGTGTTTGTCCAGGATATGTATAAGAAAGTGCCAGGAAGTTCTGGCCGAAACATCCTTCTCCCAAGGGCCGGCAACTCTGGAAGTTCTATTCATTCATTTATTCGCTCCATTCATCCTCTGCCTCGGTGGGGCTGCTCAGAGGCTAAGACGCTGAGCTTACAGACCGGCAGGTCTGTAGTTTGGCAGTTCGAAACCCGAGTGCCGACGTGATGGAGTGAGTCCCCGTCTCTGGCCCCAGCTCCTGCCAACCTGGCACTTAGAAAGCAAGAATTTGCAGGTAGATGAATAGGTGCCTCTTCAGTGGGAAGGTAATGGCATTCCATGCGCCTCGGCATTCCATCTCCCTCCCACTGGGATTGCCAACCTCCAGGCAGTGGCTTGAGATCTCCCAGCACTACAACCAATCTCCAGGCGACAGAGATCAGTTCCCCTGGGGGAAATGGCTGCTTTGGACAGTGGACTCTGTGGCATTGCACCCCATTGAAGTCCCTCCCCTTCTGATACCTCACCCTCATCAGGCTCCACCCCCCAAATCTTCAGGGATTTCCCAACTGGGAGCTAGCAACCCTACCTCCTACCGGGGCCATAGACTGGATTTTTTGTGGGGGCCATACAGGCCATCCAGTCCAACCCCCTGCTCAATGCAGGATCAGCCTAGTTTGCAGAGAAATCTCGGGTTGCCAGATCTGGGTTGGGAAATACCTGGGATTTTTTTGGAGGGGGTGGAGCCCAGGGTGGGTGTGGTTTGGGGAGGGGCGGGACCTCAGCAGGGTACAGTGCCATAGAATTCACCTTCCAAAGCAGCCATTTCCTCCAGGGGAACTGATCTCGGTCATCTGGAGAGCAGTTGTAATTCTGAGTGATCTCCAGCCCTCACCTGGAGATTGGCAACAATGGTTCCCCAGGAGGAAATGGCTGGTTTGGAGGGTGGCGTCTATGGCATTGTACTTGTCTGAAGTCCCATCCCTCCTCAAACTCCACTTTCTCCAGGCTCCACCCCTCAAATCTCCAGGAATTTCCCCACCTAGAGTTGGCAACCCTGTCTCCTTCCCATCCAATCATCAACCTACCTTTATCTGCCCTTCTGATTTCCACTTTCCATCTCCCCCCTCCCCCACTACCTGGAGCCTCTGCCTAGGAAAAGTACAGTCTTTCTCTACAGTGGAGACCCAAGCAGGAGGGAAGTGATCTCAGCAGGGGATCCCCAGGTGCTGCCTGGAGGCTGGCAACCCTAGATCCTCTTTAGTGCGAGTGGGGCCCAATCTGCAGATTAGGATATCCACAGATGGAAGCCACAATGCATTAAAACTGGATGACACCACTAGAGAGAAATGAAAGAAAAAAGAGTATCACGCAGTATGAAGGGGAAGGAGGAAATCTGCCTACAGTTCCGCCACAACAGGATTGCCAGTGAATGTATGGATCCCTGCCAATAATAAGGGATGCTTTAAAATGGTCTGGATTTCTGTCCAGATTGCTTTTGGTGCTCTGAATTATTTATTTATTTACTTCCTCGTGGAGTTTCTCCCTCCTCCATTTTGCCCTCACAGCAACCCTTGTGAGATAGGTTGGGCCGAGAGTGTGTGATTGGGCCAGAAGTGACCAATGAGCTTTTATTTATTTATTTATTTATTTGGATTTGCTAGGCCGCCCTTCCCTACAGGTAGGGCTCAGGTCAGCTTACAACAAGATAAAGGTAAAGGTAAAGGTCCCCCTCCTCGAAAGCCAGTCGAATCCAACTCTAGGGGTGCGGTGCTCACCTCCGTTCCCAAGCCGAAGAGCCAGCGCTGTCCGAAGACATTTCCGTGGTCATGTGGCTGGCATGACTAAATGCCGAGGTGCACGGAACGCTGTTACCTTCCCACCGAAGTGGTACCTATTTATCTACTTGCAATGTCTTGCTTTCAAACTGCTAGGTTGGCAGGAGCTGGGACCGGAGACGGGAGCTCACTCCGTCACATGGCACTCAGGTCTTGAACTGCCAGACTTCTGGTCTGCAGCTCAGTATCTTCACCTATGAGCCACCGCGGCCCCTATTTTACATCTAGATAGTGTACAATAAATGGTTTAAGTTAAAACCAGCATCAAACCTGCCTAAAAACAAGACGTGGTGGAATGCAGGTTTAAACCTGGTTTTCCCATATCCCAGTTTGGCGTTGGGGTTAAGCGCACAGACTCTGGTCTGGGAGAACTTGTCAACACACAGCTGCTGGCGTGACCTCGGATCAGTCACAAGTTCTCTCGGAGCTGTTCTCTCAAGGGCAGTTCTGGAAAGAGCTCTCTCATCCCCGCCTACCTCCCCGGGTGTCTGTTGCAGGGAGGGGAAGGGTAAGGAGATGGTAAGCTGCTCTGAGACTCGGAGGGAGGGACGGGGCACAAACGCAATCTCTTCTTCTTCTCTTCTGCGTCACTCTTGCAAAAAACAACAGTCCTCCATTGTTCCAGCAGATTCGAATGTCGGACTACAACCTGGGAGACTTGGGTTGAAACTTGTCCTCTGCTTCGGTTCCTTCCTGGAGAACTTGGGTCCCGTCACTCCCTCTCGGCCAAAACTGCCTGACAGGGTTGTTCTGGGGAGAAAATGTGGTTGGGAGAACTCTGTACACCCCTGTGACTTAATTTGGGTACCTTCGTGTTTTTGACAGCGAGCAAATCCCACGCACTGTCTGTCAACCCACTGAAGACTTGAAGGAGAACATGCAGGGCTCCCTTTTTTGACAACTTGAGCTTAGCGACTACCAGAAAATCAAAAAAAGGTCAGGCTGTGACTTAGAAGTCACTGTGTTCGTGACAGAAAGAAACATGGGCCGGGTCAAAAGGACAGGTGTCGTATGTGATGCAATGGATGAGATCCCTGAACAGTGCAATCCTACGCAAAGTTGCTCCAGTCTAAGCGAGGGCTTTCAGGTTCTGCCTGGCTACTGGCTGGGGATGGGGGGTAGGGTTGCCAGATCCAGGCTGGGAAAACTCCTGGAGATTTGGGGGTGGAGCCTGGGGAGGACAGGGACCTCAGTGGGGTACAATACCATAGAGACCACCTTCCAAAGCATCCCATTTTCAGTAGGGGAACAGAAGCTCCTGCAGAGTGCAGGGGGTTGGACTAGATGACCTACAAGGTCCCTTCCAACTCTAACATTCTATGATTCTATGATCCAGAGATGAGCTGTAATTCCAAGGGAACCCCAAGTCCAAGGGAACCCCAAGTCCAATGCTCCCTGTAAGCTGTGGAGTCTTGTGAGGAAAAAAAATCTACTTTGTGAGTTCCTGGCATTAAAGTTGTGAACGAGCGATGTGGCTGCTGCATAATTTAGTTTGCTCTGGAGCCACATCCTTCCTGAGCTGAGACAAAAATATGTGAGCCGGAGGCTAAAAAAACTGTAAGCTAGCTCACACTAACTGAGCTTAGAGGGAACGCCGGTCCCACCTGGAGGCTGGCGCAACCGTGCAGAGGGCTGTGCTGAAAACCGCAGGTTCGGTCTAATTTGCCATGCCCACCATATTGGAAGGGAAGTTCTCCAAGTGAATTTGAATGCAGGGATAAGAGGAACTCTGCCCAGAGAGAAACTCAGGAGAATTGAAGAAACATAAAAGAGCAATAAAAAATTGTGAAGGGCTTGGAGAGCCTTGCTTCTGAGAAAAGAATCAGGAGTATGGGTTTTTTTCTATTTGGGGCTGGGTTATGTGCTGGGGGGATTGAAAAAATATGCATGAGGTACAGAAAGGAGAAAGAGAGAGAAGAGAAGAACTAGTGGTTGGGTTTATACCCTGCCCTTCACTACCCGAAGGAGTCTCAGAGTGGCTTTCAATCTCCTTTCCCTTCTCCTCCCCACAACAGACACTCTGTGAAGTAGGAGAGAGCTTGTCATGATCTGTGTAGGACCGGGAGACAAGGCCTAGAGGCCTAGGCCCAGGAGAGACATGTGTGGGAGTGGAAAGCTGACACAGCATACAATCCCCATAATGCTTAGCGACCACTGTAACTAATTGGGGTACAGGGATTGTGTGAGGAGATGTAACTTAAGCTTTGTGGGCCGTGGAACTGTGTTCTTTTCTCTTCTGCAGTCTTCCCTCTCACAGAGTTAAACTGAGGGGACAGTCTGGTTTGAGAGAAAGACCCCTCACTTGGGACAGAGTGAGTACAGGCAGGAGGCCTGGTATAAGAGGGCTGCGGACCTTGAATAGTAATCAGGAGAAATATGTGGTCGTGTAGATTTGTTTATTTTTGCCTCTAGACACTGTTATATATTTTAAGCACCTGATCTTGTTTTCCTTGCCCCGTTACTGTATTAATAAACCATTTGTTTAATGTTCTCTGCCTGGTCATCACGCCTATAGTTCTCAGCTTTAAAATGGGCATTTTGGTTGGGCTTGGGAGGGTACTCTGGGCCTTCTCAAGGGACCCTAAGTCCAGAGTGGTGGCAGCTGAAGGTGGCAACCCGCAGAGGGTCATGACAGAGCTCTTTCAAAAACTGCTCCTGAGAGAACTTGTAACTGACCCAAGGTGACACCAGCAGCTGCATGTAGAGGAGTGGGGGATCAAACCTGGTTCTCCTGGATTAGAGCCCGCACTCCTAACCACTACAACCAAACTGGCTGAGAGAGAGGAGTTCTTCCTTTCCCACAATATTATAGCTTGAGAGCACGGAATTAAACTGATGGAGGACACAAAGTGCTTCTTCGCAGAATGGATAATTAACTTATAATAATTCACTGTCAATTTTCAATTAAGAGGGGAGTGTCCCATGACTCAGTGTTAGAGCATCTGCTTGGCATGCAGAAAGTCCCAGGTTCAATCCCCAGCATCTCCAGTTAAAAAGGACCAGGCAGTGGGTGATGGGAAAGACCTCCGCCTGAGACCCTGGAGAGCTGTAAAGAATGGCTGTGGCTCAGTGGTAGAACATCTGCTTGACATGCAGAAGATCCTAGGTTCAATCCCCAGCATGTCCAGTTAAAAGGACCAGGCAGTAAGTGGTGGGGAAGACCTCTGCCTGAGACCCTGGCCATGGAAAGGGGCCATGGCTCAATAGTAGGGTATCTGCTTGGGATGCAGAAGGCCCCGGTTCAACCCCCGGCATCTCCAGTTAAAAGGACTGGGCAGTGTGATAGATCCAGGAGAGATTCTGGAGAATGGTTGCCAGTCAGAGTAGATAATATAGATTTGGATGGACCCAGGGTCTTATTCAGTAGAAAGCAGCTTCATGTATCTGTTGTGTTCAACTTGTAGCTCTCCCTGCCACAGGATATAGTGATGATGGTGGCTTTCAAAGAGGATTTGACAAACCCACCAAGGGACTTGGGAATGTTTAGTCTGGGGAAGAGGAGGTCGAGGGGGGACATGATTGCTGTCCTGAAGAGAGCAAGTTTGGAGTCATGGTTAGGATTGCGGGCTCTAATCTGGGAGAACTGGGTTGGATTCCCCACTCCTCCACATGCAGCTGCTGGTGGGACCTTGGGTCAGTCACAGCTCTCTCAGAGCTATTCTCTCAAGAGAGCTCTCTCAGCCCTGCCTCCCTCACAGGGTGTCTGTTGTGGGGGAGGGGGAGGGAAAGGAGGCTGCAAGCCGCTCTGAGACTCCTTCAGGTAGTGAAGGGTGGGGTATAAATCTCTCTCCTTCGGGTAGTGAAGGGCAGGGTATAAATCCCACCAGCTGCTGGTGGGACCTTGGGTCAGTCACAGCTCTCTCGGAGCTATTCTCTCAAGAGAGCCGGCTTTCGGTTTCGGTGCTGCGAATGGCGGCCGCTTCTCGGGACGCTCCCAGAGGCGGTTAGCCCACACGCGGAATGGGGGGTCTTCGCGTTTGCGAAAGACCCTAGTGAGCCTTAGTCAAAGGCTCCAAACCGGGGGCGCATAGGGGAGTAGCCTCTTTGCCGGCAAACTGCCGGGAAGTTGAGGCTTTCTCCCCGCCCCAATCGGCCCCGCCGCGTAGTGCATCCTGAATGGGACTTAGCAGCCCTGCCGACTTCCAGGAGTGAGGAAAAGCGGATGAATTACTATGAAAAGAAGAAATGGCATCTAATCGTGAGTTGAAGATCTATTGTGAAGCGAAAATTAAAACCCCCCCGCAAGCGGATAAGCGTATGGGAGGAGGGAGGAGCTTCCACCCTCTTCGAAGAAGCGAATTTTTAAAGGAAACGCGAAGGGGGGTAACAAGAAAAAATGTTGGTGAAAGTACCGTTGGGGTTTTACAGAAGATTGCGGCTTTAGTTGCTTTCTGGGGGATGTGGCACGAACTTTGAAAAAGTAAATAAAAAATAAAATGTCGATGCTGGGGAAAATCCTGCTTAGAACGGAAGAAAAGAGAGGAGGGACTTCCGCTCCAGTCAACCCCCCCAGAACTAGCTGTCAATCAACAAGAGACTGAGATACTGCGCCACCTGCTGGAGTAAATGTAAAATATCAATGAAACGCTTTTAAAATGGAAATTGTTCTCATCAGACTATAAAAACAAATGTTGGAATCAACAAGGTTGATGGCAGAAAATGTATAGAAAATTAATTTGATGCTAAAGTTCCAAGTTATGGATGAAGAAGGGAAAGAAGATCTCAGATTTATTTTGACGAAAGTCTTGACACCTCTATCTGGCAGTGGAGCGAATAAATAAAAAGAAGAGGCGGATAAGGCTCCCAAAGCCTACTCCGCCTTTAAAAAAAAGGATATACTCTGCCAGTAGAAAGGGGTGTTGAGCTTAGCAAGTAATGGAGATCTAATTTCAACTTGAGTGTTAATGGAGCCAACGAGAAATGACTGCCAGAAACAACAAGAAAAAAGAAGCGAAAGAAGATGGATTAAAAAATTTCTGAAGAGACATACCAGCACAGAGGAGGAAGCAGCACTCAAAATTTGGATTTTTGAAGAAGACGGCGGCCCGGGGGAAGGAAGTGACGGAACGGGAGGCACTAAAGTTCAAAGGACTTAATGATAATTGGAGAGACTTAAAAAGGAATTTGTTCGTGTAACATCTGAAAAGATTTGATTTAACCCCAGTGGACTTTACTAACTTTACTAACAGTTGATTTGGACTTTGTAAAGCTGAAAAGAACATCTTTCAACCGTGATGGATGCCGACAATTGGAAGAAATAAAACTAACCTTTACTAACAGAAAAAAAAAACTCACTCCGCTCTTTTTTCTCTTCCCATCTGTCTACCTTACCCTTTTCTTATAAAAAATAAAATTCTCTCCTTTTTAGGAGAGTTATTTCAAAAAAAAAAAAAGAGAGCTCTCTCAGCCCTGCCTCCCTCACAGGGTGTCTGTTGTGGGGGAGGGGGAAGGAAAGGAGGCTGCAAGCCGCTCTGAGACTCCTTCAGGTAGTGAAGGGTGGGGTATAAATCTCTCTCCTTCGGGTAGTGAAGGGCAGGGTATAAATCCCACCAGCTGCTGGTGGGTCCTTGGGTCAGTCACAGCTCTCTCGGAGCTGTTCTCTCAAGAGAGCTCTCTCAGCCCTGCCTCCCTCACAGGGTGGTCTGTTGTGGGGGAGGGGGAGGGAAAGGAGGCTGTAAGCCACTCTGAGACTCCTTTGGGTAGTGAAGGACGGGGTATAAATCCCACCAGCTGCTGGTGGGACCTTAGGTCAGTCACTGTTCTCTCAGAGCTGTTCTCTCAAGAGAGCTCTCTCAGCCCCGCCTCCCTCACAGGGTGTCTGTTGTGGGGGAGGGGGAAGGAAAGGAGGCTGCGAGCCGCTCTGAGACTCCTTCGGGTAGTGAAGGGTGGGGTATAAATCCCTCTACTTCGGGTAGTGAAGGGCAGGGTATAAATCCCACCAGCTGCTGGTGGGACCTTGGGTCAGTCACAGTTCTCTCAGAGCTGTTCTCTCAAAAGAGCTCTCTCAGCCCTGCCTCCCTCACGGGGTGTCTGTTGTGGGGGAGGGGGAGGGAAAGGAGGCTGTAAGCCACTCTGAGACTCCTTCGGGTAGTGAAGGACGGGGTATAAATCCCACCAGCTGCTGGTGGGACCTTAAGTCAGTCACCATTCTCTCAGAGCTGTTCTCTCAAGAGAGCTCTCTCAGCCCCGCCTCCCTCACAGGGTGTCTGTTGTGGGGGAGGGGGAGGGACAGGAGGCTGCGAGCCGCTCTGAGACTCCTTCGGGTAGTGAAGGGTGGGGTATAAATCCCTCTACTTCGGGTAGTGAAGGGCAGGGTATAAATCCCACCAGCTGCTGGTGGGACCTTGGGTCAGTCACAGCTCTCTCGGAGCTGTTCTCTCAAGAGAGCTCTCTCAGCCCTGCCTCCCTCACGGGGTGTCTGTTGTGGGGGAGGGGGAGGGAAAGGAGGCTGTAAGCCACTCTGAGACTCCTTCGGGTAGTGAAGGACGGGGTATAAATCCCACCAGCTGCTGGTGGGACCTTAGGTCAGTCACCGTTCTCTCAGAGCTGTTCTCTCAAGAGAGCTCTCTCAGCGCCGCCTCCCTCACAGGGTGTCTGTTGTGGGGGAGGGGGAGGGAAAGGAGGCTGCGAGCTGCTCTGAGACTCCTTCAGGTAGTGAAGGGTGGGGTATAAATCCCACCAGCTGCTGGTGGGACCTTAGGTCAGTCACCGTTCTCTCAGAGCTGTTCTCTCAAGAGAGCTCTTTCAGCCCCGCCTCCCTCACAGGGTGTCTGTTGTGGGGGAGAGGGGGAGGGAAAGGAGGCCGCGAGCCGCTCTGAGACTCCTTCGGGTAGTGAAGGCTGTGATATAAATCTAATCGCTTCTTCTCTTTCTCTTCTATTGGAAGGTCTGTTACTTAGAGGAGGGCAGGGAGCTGTTTGTGTGGGCAGCAGAGGAGAAGACTTGAAATAATGGGTTTAAATTAAGGGCGGGAAGGTACCCACTGGATATTAGGAAAGAACTTTTTGACAGTCAGTTCTTCAAGAGTGGAATCGGCTGCCTAGGGAGGCGGTGAGCTCCCCTTCCCTGGCAGTGTGGAAGCAGCGGCCGGCCAAACACTTATCAGGGATGCTTTAGGCTGATCCTGCATTGAGCAGGAGGCCGAACTAGAAGGCCTGTATCTCCCCTTCCGGCTCTGTGACTCTATGATTCTATAACAGTAGCTCTTCGCCATGACGAGGAAATGAAACTTCTGTGTTCAGAGACTGTGTGCCTTGGAGTGCCGGTTGCCGCATGGTCATAACAGATGGAGGGTCTCACATCCATGCTCCTATCTGTAGACCTTCCAGGGCCATGTGATTGGCCACTGTGGGAGACAGGACTTGGTCTGATCCTGTAGGGCCCGTCTCACATCTGTTGAATGGCCAGGGTGGAATGGCTTATCTCTGCTTTGAGTTTCACAGGGAGTCAAGCAACACTGAGGGATTTGGTAAAACCCATGAATGTGTTGCAGCGTTTGGCTAACAATTCTGGCTCGACTTTCAGAATCTCGTTAATCCATGCGAACTCCCATATCCCTCTATTTACCATTCAGAAAAGTTGACGTAAAAATGGTACATCGGCATGAGATTGTCCTGTTCACAAATTACAGTGAGCGCATGTACAGTGTACACTTAAGAACATAAGAGAAACCATATTGGATCAGGCCAGTGGCCCGTCCAGTCCAACACTCTGTGGCATACAGTAGCCAAAACCCTGGGGCCATCAGGAGGTCCACCAGAACTCCAGAAGCCCTCCCACTCTTGCCCCTCAAGCACCAAGAAGAAAGAGCATCACTGCCCCAGACATAAGAACATAAGAGAAGCCATGTTGGATCAGGCCAGTGGCCCATCCAGTCCAACACTCTGTGGCATACAGTGGCCAAAACCCAGGGGCCATCAGGAGGTCCACCAAGAACTCCAGAAGCCCTCCCACTTTTGCCCCTCAAGCACCAAGAAAATAGAGCATCACTGTCCCAGACAGAGTGTTCCATCTATATTTTGTAGCCAATAGCCACTGATGGACCTCTGCTCTTAAGAACATAAGAGAAGTTGTGTTGGATCTGTGTTACACGGTGGTCAAAACCCAGGGGCCATCAGGAGGTCCACCAGCAGAGCTAGGACTCCAGAAGCCCTCCTGCTGTTGTCCCCCCAAGTACCAAGAAGACCATTCCTGCCCCAGACATCCATCTATACCTTGTGGCTAATAGCCACTCATGGATCTCTGCTCCAGATGTTTATCTAGAAGTGATATGGTGGTACAGATGATGTACCCCCCACATGTCTCTGTCCCAGAACCTCCCACTGGATACTTCCAGTGGAAGCCTTCCCTCCAATGCACAACCTCTGCCACAAATTTCACACGTCACAGGTCAATTAGTAGCTTTAGCTTTCTTGTTTATTTCCGAAGATCAGAATCAGAGCAAAAGGAGCCAGCAGTCCAACTCCAGAAAACATATACAGACAGATGAAATACATTTATGGCTACATCATCAGCATTTCTGTGGTTCAATGTTACAAGGATTTATTTATATATTCAGTGGGGCCAAGCGAATGTTTCGTCTGCAGTCGTGGGACGGACGTTATCCAGCAAAATCAGCTGCCTTTCTGTAAGTGTCTTAATTGAATTCATCCTGACATCTTGGGAAGCAATCACATTCTGAAGCATTCCCGTGTTTCCCTGGATGAGATGTTCTGATAGAATCTCACTACCTGGCCGACACCGTTCGTGACAAAGGAAGTGGACATTTCTCTCTGTCCTTTCTGTAACAGCCCTTGGAAACGGGAAAGTGTTCGTTTCGTGAGAAAGATGAGGGCTGGGCGGAGATGGCTACGTGTGGGGAAATGCTGGCCACTGTAGAGGAATGGGAGACTTGCTAGAAGGGGCTGTGGAAACCCCATCCCACCCACACCCTCCACAATGGCGCTAGGTGTATCGGACCTCTTCTTGGTCTTCTAGAAATTCTGAAATTTCGTGACAGTCGAAACTCTGCTTATGTCAAAGAACAGTGGCAAATTTGACGCCCTCCGACAGCTGATCTCTGGATAACGTTCAGCCCGTTCTTAAACATCAGTGAAAGGTGGAACACTGAATATGCTACGCATCTCTGGTGAGTTTCAAACAGTGGTTTTATTCTGGAACCGTGGGGTCAGGGAATTCATTGAACCCTGTCGTCCGTTCTCTTTCCCCGTGACACGATTGGGTGTTTGAAGAGCTATGCGGTCGTTAACAATAAATATCTCCCTTTCATGGGTGCAAGGAAGGAAAGTAAAAGGTCCTTGCATCTTCACTTAAGACCACGTCAGGAGTTCCAGCCCAAAACCACCTCTACCAGGAGGGAGAGCGAACCAATGCCAAACTCCTGCATGGAAATTAAGTTATCTAGTTAGTACAATTGGCCTGGAGTACAATCATAGAGTATTAACTGTGTTTTGTTTTTTTAAATAAAGCATTTAAATGAATAAGTGGATGAGGTATGCTCAGAAATACAATGGCAAGCTGAATATGTGGAACGTATGGATCTTCTCCTTCTGAGACCGTTTGGTATCTTCCTCGCTTACTTATTTTGGAGCGGCCATGGAGAGGATTGCTTCTTTTGGTGGTGGTCAAGGGGAGGTTGGCCTTTGGCCTCTGTCGGTTCCTTGCTTGGAGGCTTCTTCTCGGGGACGACCACGACAGGTATCTCCTTGCCCGGGGCCTTCTCCTGAGTGGCGGCTTGGGGCTCCTTGCCCGCTCCCCTCTCGTGAGTGGCAGCTTGTGGCTCCTTGCCTGCTCCTCTCTCTTGAGCGGCGGCTTGTGGCTCCTTGGATGGCTCTGGTATCTCCTTGCATGGAGCTCTCTCCTGGCTAGTTGAAAGTGCATGCTTCTCTGGTGCCTTCCCTTGGTCACAGGGTGCGCATGGTGGTGCTTTGCTCGGGACCTTCTCCTGTGTCTCCTTGGCTGGGCCTCTCTCCTGAGTGGCTTGTGTCTCCTTGCCCGGTGCCCTCTCATGAGCAGCTTGCGGTTCCTTGGCTGGTACTCGCTCCTGAGTGGCTTGTGTCTCCTTGCCTGGTGCCCTCTCATGAGCAGCTTGTGGTTCCTTGGCTGGTACTCGCTCCTGAGTGGCTTGTGTCTCCTTGCCTGGTGCCCTCTCATGAGCAACTTGTGGCTCCTTGGCTGGTACTCGCTCTTGAGTGGCTTGTGTCTCCTTGCCCGGTGCCCTCTCATGAGCAACTTGTGGCTCCTTAGCTGGTACTCGCTCCTGAGTAGCTTGTGTCTCCTTGCCCGGTGCCCTCTCATGAGCAACTTGTGGCTCCTTGGCTGGTACTCGCTCCTGAGTGGCTTGTGTCTCCTTGCCCGGTGCCCTCTCATGAGCAACTTGTGGCTCCTTGGCTGGTCCTCGCTCCTGAGTAGCTTGTGTCTCCTTGCATGGTGCCCTCTCATGAGTAACTTGCGGTTCCTTGGCTGGTGTCCTCTCCTGAGTAGCTTGAGGTTCCTTGCCTGGTGCCCTCTCATGAGCAACTTGTGGCTCCTTGGCTGGTACTCGCTCCTGAGTGGCTTGTGTCTCCTTGCCTGGGGCCCTCTCATGAGCAACTTGTGGCTCCTTGGCTGGTACTCGCTCCTGAGTGGCTTGTGTCTCCTTGCCCGGTGCCCTCTCATGAGCAACTTGTGGCTCCTTGGCTGGTACTCGCTCCTGTGTGGCTTGTGGCTCCTTTCCTGGTGCTCTCTCATGAGCCACTTGTGGTTCCTTGGCTGGTTGTTTCTCCTGAGCAACCTGGGGCTCCCTGGATGGTGCCTTCTCATGAGGTGCTTGCTCCGGCTGCTTTAAGGGTTGCTTCTCTTGGGTTGATGGTGCCGCTTGGTGTCCTGGCAACGGGGTGACCACCACTGGTATCTCCTTGCCTGGGGCCTTCTCCCTGGAAGGCTCTGATGGGTGGCCTGTGATGGGTGGTTCCTTGCATGGCTGTTTCTCCTGAGATGGTGGCTCAGCCACTGCTTGGGGCTCCTTGGTGTGTTTGCTCAGTTCCGGGGGCAGGCTGGCGGCTTGCTTGGACTGGTGCTGGTTGTTGGATGATGCCATTGTTACTGGCCTTTGCTGAAGGCAGCCTGGAAGGATCAGAGAAAAAGTTTTCATGAGCCGGCATCAAACCCACACGTCAAATTTTCATAGATGAAGCATCTGAATGCCAACACCAAGCCCTCAACATGTGTTTATAAGTAAATGTGACAGTAGGCATATTCAAATTGTCCCTTTTCCTCCTCCCATACCCATCTAGCCATCTATTCCATTTTTCTTCATCAAGCCTTTCATCTAGTGACCTTGGGGTAGCGAATGCAGTGCTCCCATTTCGTCTTCACAGCAGCCTTGTGAGGTAAGAACACGAGAGAAAGCCATGTTGGATCAGGCCAGTGGCCCATCCAGCCTGACACTTTGTGTCAGACAGTGGCCAAAACCCAGGGGCCATCAGGAGATCCACTGGCAGGGCCAGAACTCCAGAAGCCCTCCCACTGTGCCCCCCGAGCACCAAGAATACAGAGCATCACTGCCCCAGACATTAAGAACGTTAGAGAAGCCATGTTGGGCCATGCTAATGGCCCCTCCAGTCCAACATGCTGTGTCACACAGTGGCCAAAACCCAGGGGTCATCAGGTTGTCCACCACTGAGGCCAGAATTCCATAAGCCCTCCCACTGTTGCCCCCCTCCTAGCACCAAGAATACAGAGCATCACTGCCCCAGACATAAGAACATAAGAGAAGCCATGTTGGATCAGGCCAATGGCCCATCCAGTCCAACTCTCTGTGTCACACAGTGGCCAAAACCCCTGGGCCATCAGGAGGTCCACCGGCAAGGCCAGAACTCCAGAAGCCCTCCCATTGTTGTCCCCCCCAAGCACCAATAAGACAGAGCATCGCTGCCTCAGAAATATGAACATAAGGGAAGCCATGTTGGATCAGGCCAGCAGCCCGTCCAGTCCGACACTGGCCTGGAATGCTGAGGAGAGTAAAAGAACAAAACCACTGCACTTGGGCAGGTTGTCTCTTGGAGTAAGTAATTACAATGCATCAGAACTTGTTTGACATTCACCCACCTACTCGAGGAAGTTTTGTAACGTTGGTTTTTTGGCCCACGGTAATAGGCTCACGTCTCCTTCCACCCCTTCATACCACATCCAATAGAACAGAGCAAACTGCTTTGAAATCGGGTGAAATCTCAAGAGCAGTTTGTGATGTAAGTACTAAAGAGCTCTTACGTGCAAAGGCGGCTGTTTGTGTATTTGGGTGGGTGGGCGGGCGGATGGATGGATGGATAGATAGATGGATGTGTTTTGCTCCCTCTGGGACTACTAGAAAGAGCAAAACACATTGGAGGAGGAAAACCCTGAGACCATAGGGATAAACAAGTGTCAAAAATGACAGTGTGGAAGAGATCTGTATGAACTGGCAGAATCTAGTGGGCAAATGTTTTGAAAGTGGATTGAAAGTGGATTATTTAGAAGAAGAAGAAGAAGAAGAAGAAGAAGATTGGATCTATACCCCACCCTTCACTATCCAAAGGAGTCTCAAAGTGGCTGACAAACTCCTTTCCTTCCCCTCCCCACAACAGACACCCTGTGAGGTAGGTGGGGCTGAGAGAGCTCTTGACAGAAACTGCTCTTTTTTTCAAGAACAGCTCTTATCAGAACTATGGCTTGCCCAAGGTCATCCAGCAGGCGGAAGTGGAGGAGTTCTCCCAGATTCGAGTCCGCGCACTTAACCAAACTGACCACAGCCTGAGATTTCTCTCTCTCTCTCTTGAATCAGACAAGGATGCCAGCCTCCAGGTGGGACCAGGTGATCCCCTGGAATTATAGTTGATCACTGGACTACAGAGACCAGTTCCCCTGGAGAAAATGAGTGCTTTAGAGGGTGGAATCTATGACACTGTACCCCACTGAGGTTCCTGTCCTCCCCAGGCTCCATCCCCAAATCTCCAGGAATTTCCTAACCTGGATCTGGTCACCTCCTCTGCCGGTGGGTGGAAGGACCCGGCAGCCCTGAAATTTGAAGCCCCGAAGGCCTGATACAGAACTCCCACTCCTGGTCCCAAGTCAGAGGAGGAAGTCTGCAAGCATTTACACTAGAGGATGACAGATGACACCTAAAGGTAAAGGTAAAGGTCTCCCTTGCTCGAAAGCCAGTCAAATCCGACTCTAGGGTTGTGGTGCTCATCTCCATTTCCAAGCCGAAGAGCCAGCACTGTCCAAAGACATTTCCATGGTCACGTGGCCGGCATGACTAAACGCCAAGGCGCACGGAACGCTGTCACCTTCCCACCGAAGTGGTACCTATTTATCTACTTGCAATTTCTCGCTTTCAAACTGCCAGGTTGGCAGGAGCTGGGACCAGAGACGGGAGCTCACTCCGTCACGCGGCACTCTCGGGTCTCGAACTGCTGAACGACCGACCTCCCACCGCCTGCAGTTCAGTGTCTTAACCACTTGAGCCACCGCAGCTCCTAGATGACACCTAAAGGCCCATAAAATTAAGAAATAAAGACAGGATGAAAGAGTGTGAGGTTTTTTTTGGCAGGATGTGTGTGTGGGGAGATAATGAACGGGTGTGTGCTTCTTCGAGTCACAGCTGACTTTTGGTGATCCCATCGAGTTTTCAATGCAAGAGGCTAAAAGAGGTGGTTTTGCCTGCCCCTGAGTAGTGAGCCTGGTCTTTCCGGATGGTCTCTCGTCCCAGTACTAACCAGGGTCCACCCTTCTTAAGCTTCTGAGATCCGATGAGAACAGGCTAGCCTGTGCCACCCAGGTCAGGGCAGAGGGACATTGAATCATGGAACCATAGGGTTGGGAGGGACCTCCAGGGTCATCCAGTCCAACCCCCTGCACAATGCAGGAAATTCAGAAACACCTCCCCTCCCACTCACACCCAGTGATCCCGTGCTCCGTGCCCAGAAGATGACAAAAAGACCCCTCCAGGATCTCCAGCCAAATTGGCCTGGAGAAAAATTGCTTCCTGATCCCAAAGTGGCGATCAGCATTTCCCTGGGCGTGGGAGAAAGGACCGTGAGAACTAAGCTCTGATGCAACCCTTCCTGCCCTCCCTCTCGTGAGCTACCGACGTTCACAGAATCAGCAGTTGCCAGGCTTTATAAAGTTACGTGTGGTGCAAGAAGAGCGGGTAAAGAAAACTGCTTCACCCTCTGTCCCAAGTGTACCTCCTATCCTGAACGGACCCAAATTCAGGGAAAATTGGGTACATTGGGGCAGACGTAAAAAAAACCCACTTCGCAGAATGCATCATGAACTTGTGGATCTCACTTTTACAGGTGGGGTGAGTTCCACTCATGTTGTTGTTGTTGTTGTTCAGTTGCACGGTCGAGTCCGACTCTTTGCAACCCCATGGAACACATCTATTCTTGGTGCTGGAGGGGGCAGCAGTGGGAGGGCTTCTAGTGTCCTGGCCCCACTGCTGGACCTCCTGATGGCACGTGGAATTTTTGGCGGCTGTGTGACAGAGTGTTGGACTAGATGGGCCATTGGCCTGATTCAACATTGGCTTCTCTTATGTTCTTACATCAGGCAATCACATCATGTGATCCCATGGACCACTCATGTAGCCAGCTTTAAAAGATGACCAGATGGGGTACGCACCAGGCTGTTAGGTACATAGGTGCTTGAGGTTCCTGTTTGAAGACCACCAACTTGAGCGCAGAGGCGTTCTGCAGAAGAGGAACCTGCTGTATTCCCCCGCCCCCATACCACTCTGGAACTCTCCTCTCTTGGTAGTCCTTGCTGCACATGGGACCATGTTCTCCTGAGATGCTTCACTGTGATCATGACTGCATTGAGTCTATGGCTCCTTGTGGTGTCTTCCATGAAGACAGTTTCAGGAAGGGGAGCCATGTGGGTAGGATTGCCGGGTGAGGCTGACAAGCCAGCGGAGGACTTTCCAGGAGCCTCTCTGGGAGGAGGGGAGGGAAGAAGCATGATTGGACTCCAAAGGGAGTTCTGGCCATCACATTTAAAGGGACCACATTCCTTTTAAACGCCTTCCCTCCGTTGGAAATAAAGGAGGATGGGGGCACCATCTTTTGGGGCTCACAGAATTGGACTCCCTGATCCAATCTTTTTGAAACTTGGGGAGGGAGGGGTGAGGAGAGGCACCAGATGCTATGCTGAAAATTTGTTGCCTCTACCTCAAAAAACAGGGCCCCTCCAGAACCCCAGATATCTATGGATAAATTCTCCATTATATCCTATGGGGACCGGTCTTAATAGGGTATAATGGAGTGCCCAGTGGATATTCTCCCACCCCACTTTCTGATTACCCTGAAGCAGGGGGAGGACCTCCAAACCAGGGGATCCCCTGCCCCAAAGTGGGAATTGGCCACCCAACATGTGGGTCTGCAGTGGAAGAGCTAGATTCTGAGTCCAGTAGAACCTTAGAGACCAACGCAATTTTGGGAGTGTGAGCTCCCAAGAGTCAAAGCTACTACCTGGCAAAAGGAACGTTGATTCTCTTGACAGTTCATACCCCCTGTTGTCCCTAAGGTGGCTACTAGACTCAGATCTTGCCATTGTTAGTTTGCTGTCTGACAATTCTCATTGCTGTGTAGATTTGAGTCCAGTAGAACCTCTGAGACCAATGATCATCTGATGAAGGCAGTTTTGAGGCTTGGAATCTGATGGCCCCACCCCCAAATCTCATTGGTCTCTAAGGTGCTACTGAACGTGGCTACTTGGAATCCTTGACTGCGGTCAGACAAGGGGTTTGCCATGAGACGGTAGTGCTACCTTTGCTGACTTAAAGAGCATGATCAGACAGCAATATCTGCCTTCCATGCTCCAGTTGTGGGCACCCCGTGTTGCCCCACTTTGGAAATGGAGTAATCAGGCACCGGGGAATGTCCGGTATTAATGGATGCTAGTGCTTCCACTCTGCTTTCCCGGATGTCTGAACTGTCCTGCTACGAAAGGAACCTGGAAGGGAAGTCTAAACCTCCAGATCTGTGTCTGCCACTTTTTTGGGAGTTGCTGCCTATACGTGCATGAGTGCATGAGTGCATATGCGCATGGACCCACCTGCATTAAAACAAAAATGACTGGGCAGCACCCTCCGTTGTTGAGGTGCTGCAGTAATATGAATGCCTGACCACCAGGGTATGCTATCTGGTTGCAGTAAAAGGCACGCCCAGACCATGGCAAGCCTCCAGTGTCACCACAGCCCTATCATTTGATAGGGTTAAATGATATGAAATCCCAATAGAAACAAGATGAATCCACACACACTCCTCAGCGATTTGACACAGGGGTGACATTCCCCAGGTTGTGTTCTACTAACAGTGACACTTTCCTTCACCTCGAGGTGGTTTGCCCTGGCAGAAGGAACTCTTCCTTCTTCTGCTGGTGCCTTATGCCAAGAAGAAGGTGCTACCATTAGTGGAACAGATCTGTGGGACCCGACCCATTCAGAGGGGTGGAACACCATACAGGGGCACCAAGACCCAAAGCCTGTAGACTCTAGCAATCCATCCTAAGATGAACATTTTTCAATGGAGCCTCCAAAATATCTCCCGGGCAAAACAGGGACAGGGGTTTGCTGAGGTCTACGCTAGCACAATGACACAGTCCTCTTGAAAAACAAGGGCTGAGCGTAAGCAGTTATCAAGAGGAGGAGATACAGCACTGAAGTCAAGACCGGAAAAGACAAGAACGTAGCTGGAAGATCCTTCAACCCTTAGCTTACACAGACCATGGATGCGAAACAGTTTCCTTCTGTAGACTCCCAGGGAGTGTTGGGGGCCACCCACCTAGTCACTGAAGTTAAAATTAGCATCGGGTGTGGTCTACTGGCCTCTTTCAGAAAACCTAGTCCTATCACAAATAGAGCTGATGCCACTACTAGGCCAATGCCACCATCAACAGCTACTTCTCTCTAACCGACCATCATTGCTATCGGCTACAGCTACTACTGCAAAAAAAAAAAAAACAACCCCAAACATCTTTACTACTACTTCTCTTTTACTACCCCATCACTGCTGTTACTCAGAGGAGCAGCACTATGGTGCTGGGAGTGGCAACACCTGCTGTGGTAGCATTGTAGAGGGCCCTTGTATTGGCCACACTTGGACTTCTTACAGGCATGCTCGTCTTATTATCATCGTTAACCATAATAACTACAAACGGCAGTAGTACTATTTCAGTCATTAGGATACTGCTCTCTGCTACTCTCATGGACCTTACAACAGGGACAGTTACTACTGCAATTACTCTTCTGCCCAAGTCCAGGTTTACTGTTCTATTACCTCTGAGGAAGTGGGCAGGCACATGAAAGCTTATCCCCATAATTGAACTTTGTTGGTCTTAAAGGTGCCATCAAGACTCAAACTTTGCCCTGTTGCTTCAGACCAACATGGAGACCCACCTGAATCTATTCTTTAAAGCTACAGAGTTAGAGCCACACCGAGAAGTAGTATGAACAGTGCTAGGATGAACAAATGAACTCCGCCAGGCTTGTGACCTACAGAATTTCTTATTTATTTAAGAAATCTTTTAACAGAAATGGACTTAATCTAGCAAGAAGTCTAGTTTTCTGCTATTCCAGTATCTGCTTCTACTAGTACTACAGGGTTATTGCTGTTGGTATTTCTATTGGTAGTACCATTGGTATTTCTACTGGGGGTACCGCTGCTACACCTTAGAACCAGCAGAAGCATACCTACTCAAATAACACATCCCATTACTATAACACCCACCTCACTACTACTACTACTACTACTACTACTACTACTACTACACAGTTTGATTATCCCTTAGAGTGAAGAGAATAGACTTAATCTAGCAAGAAATCTAGTTGTCTGCTATTCCAGTATCTGCTTCTACTAGTACTACAGGGTTATTGCTATTGCTATTGGTAGTACCATTGGTATTTCTACTGGGGGTACCACTGCTACACCTTAGAACCAGCAGAAGCATATCTATTCAAATAACACATCCCATTACAATAATACCCACCTCACTACTACTACACAGTTTGATTATCCCTTAGAGTGAAAAGAATAGACTTAATCTAGCAACAAATCTAGTTGTCTGTTCTCCCAGCATCTGCTTCTACTGGAACTACAAGTATTATTACTATTGGTATTACTACTGGTAGTACCACTGGTATTTCAACTGCTAGTACCACCACTACATATTAGGAACAGCAGAAGCATATTTACTCAAAACAACCCACCCCATTACTACAACACCTACCTCACTACTACTACTACTACCACATCATCTGATCACCCCTTAGAGTGAAGAGGGGACTTACCCAATGAATCGCTCTACTGGATTGGCTTCGATTGTAGCTCCAGGTAGGACAAGTCCCTTTTATACCATGCCAAAGCCCAACCCTCCAAACCATCTGTGTAAGCGGGATGACTCTTACCTTTGGCAACCACGTAGTCATCATCCCTTTGCATTTGGAAGGGAACTCCCTTCTCTTGGACTCAGCCCCCACGATAGCTGCGGGCGATTTATGCCAATCGTCTCCTCAACTAATCTGCATGCTAATGCTCCACAAATAGAAACAAAATATATTCTCCACTGGTCAACTGGCACAGCTGCACGGGCACCCAAAGCCGGATTGACTATTCAGCTGAGTCCCCTACGGATCGGGAACCCAGCCAAAGTGAGGCCTTGTTGTTATTGTAATGGGCTTCCCGGTGTGGATGGAGTACAATTACTTCTCCCTTTGTTCCATCATTCCTTTAATATATTTATATGATGTCACTCAACACAAGGTTCCCGAGATAGTTTAGGGAAAAGGAAAAAAAAACAGATTAGGAAATCAATGAAACAATCGCAATAAAATCCAGAGGACCGGTTACAACCCTGGATAAAAATTGTAAATAAAAAACATGAGGAGTCAGAAAGCTGCACTGTATACTAAAACAAGAGGGGGAGGTGGGCTTCCAGGAGGCCTCCCGTACTGGCAATGTCCAGATAGGAACTCTCAGGCTAGGGCAAGTGATGCTTTGTATTCTAGGTGCTTGTGGGAGGCAACAGCGGGAGGGCTTCTAGTGTCCTGGCCCCACTGCTGGACCTTCTGGTGGCACCTGGTATTTTTGGTCACTACGTGACAGAGTGTTGGTCTGGATGGGCCATTGGCCTGATCCAACAATGGCTTCTCTTATGTTCTTAACAGTGGGAGGGGCTTCTAGTGTTCTGGCCCCACTGCTGGACCTCCTGATGGCATCTGGTATTTTTGGCCACCGTGTGACCAAGTGTTGACCTGGATGGGCCATTGGCCTGATCCAACATTGGCTTCTCTTCTGTTCTTATGACCTCAGGGTTACCATTTGCCCAATGGTTCTTGCTGAGGGTGTAAGAGGAGAGTGCAAAAGTTGGCTTGAAACTTGACATCAGAAAAAAACTAAGATCATGGCATCTGGACCCATCACTCCTTGGCAAATAGAAGGGGAAGTCATGGGAACAGTGACAGACTTCATGTTCCTGGGATCCAAGATCACTGCAGATGGTGACTGCAGCCATGAAATTAAAAGACGCCTGCTCCTGAGGAGGAAAGCGATGGCAAACCTAGACCGTATAATAAAAAGTAAGAGACATCACCCTGCCAACAAAAGTCCGTACGGTCAAAGTGATAGTATTCCCAGTAGTACTGTATGGCTGCGAGAGTTGGACCATAAGGAAGGCCGAGCGCCGAAGAATAGATCCTTTCGAATTATGGTGCTGGAGAAGACTCTTGAGAGTCCCTTGGACTGCAAGGAGATCAAATCAGCCAATCCTAAAAGAAATCAACCCTGACTGTTCCCCGGAAGGCCAGAGACTGAAGCTGAAGCTCAAATACTTTGACCACCAAATGAGAAGGGACCCCGCACTGGAGAAGACCCTGATGCTGAAAAAGACAGAAGGTCAAAGAAGAAGGGGGACGTCAAAGGATGAGATGGTTAGACAGTGTTATCGAGGCAACAGACATGAAATTAAGCAAACTCCAGATCACAACAGAAGACAGGAGGGCCTGGCGTGATGTGGTCCATGGAGTTGTGGAGAGTCAGACTCCACTGTGTGACTGAACAACAACAAAAAGTAGCCAATCCCCTGTCCTCACTCTCAGTCCTCAACGTTGATCATTCAAAGAGGGTGGTGGTGGAATGGGGGTTGGGAATTGCAGTACCTGAAAAGCATGCCATGTAGAAAACCCTAATCTGAAATTTGAAAGGAACTACAGTCTTAAAATGGGAAAGGCAAGGGAGGCATGGCTCTGAGGCTGCAACTCAACTCTTGGTCCTTCCTTCGGTGGGAGGTAGAGCCCACCCAGGCCCCAACAGATGGAGATGACTGACTAGAGTTGCCATCCCCCCAATGGGGGTGGGTTTTCCCCCAAATTTGGGGGCCCCACTCCACAGCCAGCCAGTTGACCAGTGGAGGGAGCCCTGCCCCCAAAGAGCCCCACCACTCCTGATGTGCCCAGCGTGATGACATCACTTGGAGGTGACATCATTGCACCAGGCACATTGAGCGGGGGATGGTCTAGAATTTGACTAAAAACTCTATGGTGATTGGAAGACTTAGGGGAGCAGGCTGGAGCCCCCCGCCGGCAGAAGGTAAGTACCTGGCAACCCTAGGACTGCCAGCCTGCTGGCTTGTTACACATGCCATTGGTCTATCAAAGTCACTATTGTCTATTGAGACTGGTAGTGGCTCTTCATGGTCTCAGGCTGAGGTCTTCCACATCACCGGCTGTCCTATCATTTTAAGTGAAGATGCCAGGGATTGAATGTGGGACCTTCTGGATGCCGGGCAGTTGCTGTACCACTGAGCCACAGCTCTGGATGCAAACCATGGCCAGCCAGAGCTTCACAGGCTTTGCAAGTCTCCTGAAGCCATTGTGAGTCTTCAGAAATGTTCCTGAGTCTTTGAAACATCGTGAAGTCTTCTGGTTAGCCATGACTGGGTAAATATATGGAGCAGAGGTCCATCAGTGGTTGTTAGCCACAAGGTATAGATAGGAACTCTCGGTCTGGGCCAAGTGATGCTCTGTATTCTTGGTGCTTGGGGGGGGGGTAACAGTGGGAGGGCTACTAGTGTCCTGGCCCCACTGGTGGACCTCCTGATGGCACCTGGCATTTTTGGCCACTGTGTGACAGAGTGAATGAATGAATGAATGAATTTTATTGTCACGGCATACAGCCAGCGGTATACAACCCTGTGTGACAGAGTGCTGGACTGGATGGGCCATTGGCCTGATCCAACACTGGCTTCTCTTACATTCTTATGTCTTGCTATCAGTAGGCCATGATCCAGCCCAGCAGTTGTTCTCTGGCTGTCTACATCCCACAGAAAGAAGGGTCAGTGGCTGTGATGTGGTCCCAGAGAGCCGATAAGTCACCCTTTCGTTCCTTCATGGGTGGGGGTCAAAACCTGAAAAGACTCCTGAAATTTCAAGAGATATCTTTTCATTACTCTCAGAATTCCAGGAGTGTTTATTTTTATCCAGATACACCTGATCTGAGCTGAAATGGCTCCCTTTGTGTATATTTTCAGTGCAAATATATCTGAATGTACACCCCTAGCATTGATGGTGACACTGTTTGAATTCCCCCCAATCTTTATGGTCAAGACCATAGAAATTGTTCCCCAGAAGTGACATCATGTCCTTGGACCATCTACTCAGAAACAACATTACATCTTTCATGCTTCTCTAGAGATTTCCCCAGTCTCTATGGTAAAGGCCATAGAGATTGGAGAAATTCTTGTAGAGTCACCTGGAAATGATGTCACGTTCTCCTGAAACTACACCACCACCCCCAGGCCTCATCTCCTAAATCTCCTGGCATTTGTTGGTGCAAGACTGGCTATATCTCCCACAAGGCTGTACGCACAACATTCACATGGACTTGGGTGGACACCAAATGCTAAGACTTTATTTTAGAAGTTTATTTATAACGTTTCTCTGTTTAATTTGTTGTCCCAATTGCCGTGCAACAGAAACAGGTCTGTGAGGGAGGGAAAACGTAGGACTACTCTCGGGCTCTTGGAGAATTTACATGCGTGAAGCACTACTCATTGTTCTCCAATGTCCGGTTCAAATACCCTGACAGTTTTGGGCACCACAATTTAAGAAGGATATAGACAAGCTGGAACATGTCCAGAGGAGGACAATGGAGATGGTGGGGAGTCTGGAGGTGAAGTCCTACGGGGAAAACTTGAAGGAGCTGGGTATGTTTAGCCTGGAGAGGAGATGCCCAAGAGGTACCTGAAGGTCTTCCTTGGTGGTACGGAGTTGTTTTCTGTTGCCCCAGAAGGTCATATTAGAACCAAGGGGTTGAAATTAAATCAAAAGATCTTTCGGCTAAACATTAGGAAGAACTTCCTGACAGAGTGGTTTCTCAGTGGAACAGGCTTCCTTGGGAGGAAGTGGGCTCTCCTTCTTTGGAGGTTGTCAAATAGAGGCTAGATGGCCACCTGACAGCAATGCTGATTCTGTGAATTTAGGCAGATCATGAGAGGTAGGGCAGGAAGGGTTGCGTCAGTGCTTAGTTCTCGTGGCCCTTTCTTACACACCCAGGGAAATGCTGATCGCTACTTTGGGGTCAGGAAGCAATTTTTCTCCAGGCCATCTTGGCTGGAAATCCTGGAGGTTTTTTGTCATCTTCTGGGCATGGAACAGTGGTCACGAGGGGTGTTTGAGGAGGAAGGTATTTGTGAATTTCCTGTATTGTGCAGGGGTTTGGACTAGATGACCCTCGGAGTCCCTTCCAGCAATATGACTAAACAGGCTTCAACTGCTCACAAACAGCGAACTGATCATAAGACAATTGCTTACTTGTTTGCCATCAGTGAACAGATGATGCCCCATACTTGTGATTGCTTGAATGTCCCTGACACCAGCCATATGTTCCCAGAGGAGATAGGGTATGGTAGCCAAGTCTGGCTTAGAAAATTTCTGGACATTTCGATGGGGGAGTCCTGGGGGAGGGCAGAGTTGGTGGAGGGAGCTCAGCATGGATGTGATTCCATAGCGGTCAACCTCCAACGTTGCCATATTCTCCAGTGGAACTGGTTTGTGCAGCTGGAATTCTGGGAGATCTCTAGGACCCACTTGGAACTTGAATGGTAGCCAGTCCTGAGCCCAAACTCAAAACAGGTGTGCAAGTGGCAGCATTCTGTGTAGGGTTGTGTTTTTTGGAGGATGGGATTTGTAACATTCAATTTCTTTCCATCTCCTTATGCCTCGTCCCATTAAGGTTACCAGTAGTACTCCCTCTAAGCTATGGAGTCTTGTGAGCAAAGATTCTGCTTTGCGAGCTACTGGCATTAGCTGTTTGGATACTACGGAAATTAGTTTGCTCTGGAGCCATCTGTCCTGAGCTAAAACAAAAATTTGTGAGCCGAAGGCTAAAAAAACTGTGAGCTAGCTCACACTGACTCAGCTTGGAGGGAGCACTGGTTGCCAGGTCTGGGTTGGAAGCCGGTTTGGTGTAGTGGTTAAGTGCGCGAACTCTAATCTGGGAGAACCGGGTTTGATTCCTCACTCCTCCACTTGCACCTGCTGGATGACCTTGGGCAAGCCATAGTTCTGGCACACCTGTCCTTGAAAAAGAGCAGTTCCTGTCAGAGCTCTCTCAGCCCCACCTACCTCACAGGGTATCCATTGTGGGGAGGGGAAGGGAAAGGGGTTTGTAAGCCGCTCTGAGACTCCTTTGGGTAGTGAAGGGCAGGTTATAAATCCAATCTCCTTCTCCTCCTCCTCCTCCTCCTCCTCTTCTTCTTCTTCTATACCTGGAGACTTTGGGGGTCAATCTGGGAAAGGGTGGGGTTTGGGGAGGGGAGGGGCCTCGGCATGGTACAATGCCACAGAGTCTCCCCTTCGAAGCAGCCATGTTCTCCAGGGGAGCTGATCTCTGTCAGCTGGAGATCGGTTGTAAAAGTGGGAGGTCTCCAGGCCCCACCTGGAGGCTGGCAACCAGTGTTCCCTCTAAGCTGAGTTGGTGTGAGCTAGCTCACAGTTTTTTGCCTCCGGCTCACACATTTTTGTCTCCACTCAGGAAGGATGGCTCCAGAGCAAACTAATTTATGCAGGAGCCGAAATCGCTTGCTCTCAAATTTAATACCAGGAGCTCACAAAGTAGAATTTTTGCTCACGAAGATCCACAACTTAGAGGGAGCACTGCTGGCAACTCTACCTCCCAGATGCAAGTCCATTAGCTGTTTCCACAACCCAGTTGTATCGCTTCCCCATCCAGACACCCTGTCCAGGCCTTGCGGAGGTAAACCTCGAGGCCTTTCTGTGTAAACATCCAGTCATGGTGCGCTTGTCAGAAGCTGCCTCTAGCCCCAGGCGGGGCAAGTTGTTCTGCCGCACCACTTGTGTTAATTGGACCGTTCAAGCTGGTTCAAAGCCAGGCAATCAACGAAAAGCTTTTAATTGGTTGCTACTCTGGAGAGCCTTTGTGACAGTTTTGATTCACAAAGGAACCCACTTTCTATGGCAGTCTAAAGTATTTCCAGAGGAACAGTAAATTTAGGTGCTGATGAAGCACAATTGGAAAACTGCCTTAAACCCCCTTTGGCCAGGAAATCCTGACTATCCACTTCTGTACATGTGACTGACTTAGGGCTGCCAAGTCCTCTGGGGAGGGGGGGTTGCCCTCCCAAAGGGCCCCCAACCTGCTGGTCCAAATCAGGCTGGCTGGGAGAACCCCACCCCCAAAGTTCCCAGATCGGGCCGACATGCCCAGGGCAATGATGTCGCCCGGAAGTGATGTCATCACACTGGGCTTGTTGCCAGGTGACACTCTAGCAATCAGCCTGAAAACTCTATGGTACCATAATGTTTTCAGGCTGATTGCTAGAGTGTTGCCCAGCGACGTGCGCAGCATGATGACATCACTTCCGAGAGATGTCATCATGGCACGTGTGCATATAGTGCACACGCGAATGTCCCAGGCTGGGACCGACTCTCCCCCGCTGCGCCAGGTAAGACACTTGGCAACCCTAGACTGACCTTAGAGAATATGATGGATTCTCAGAAAATGCTTTGTGGAGGGGAGGGAAGAGAGACTATTTCTTCTTTCACATGGACACATAATATCGGAATTCAGGGTCATCTCATATGCTTGACTGACAGGAGTTTAAGATTAGGGAGCAGCTGGGAGGCCCATCTGATGTACAGCGATGTGTCTATGTTACTGTCTATGTGACACGGAAGTGACATCATCACATCCGGGATGTTGGGGTGATGCTCTGGTATTTGGGCAAAAACTCTACGGTAAATTTGGCTTCTACTATAGAGTTTTTGCTCAAATACTAGAGATTACCCCAACATCACGGATGTGATGATGTCACTTCCTGGTCACATGGCCAGTGATGTAGACAAGTTGCTGCACATCGGAAGGATCTTCCTCTTTTTCAGGGAAAGTTCCCCTCTGTTGGCCAGCTGATCGGTGGTGGGGAGGTGGGGCCTGTCAGCGGTGGACTCCTGCCTCCACTGTGGGGTCTGCCAATCCTATTTAAGAAGAACAAAAGGAAGCAGTTCTTGGGTCATCACTCATCACTGGCATGTGAAATTCAAACTCTTAATTGAAAGAATATCTGGAGATGGACATAAGTTTAGGCCTCTATTAATCGATAGAGCTTAGGTCTTTCACTGATGGTTTGGGACCCTCAAGTAGGTCCTGAAGTCCCACCTTATGGGTCATAAGCCCCTGTAGTAGGGATGCCAGTCTCCAGGGGGGACCTGGGGACCTCTTAAAATTACAGCTCCTCTTCAGAATACAGAGATCAGTTGTCCTGGAGAAAATGAATGTTTTGGAGGGTGGAGTCTATGGAATTGTACCCCACAAAAGTCCCTGTCCTCAAGCTCTATCTCCAAACCTCCAGGAGTTTGCCAGCCTGGATCTGACAACTGTACCTCCCATCTCCCACTGGTAGCCAATAGGGACCTGTCGACCCTACCCTGTATAACTGCCATTTCTTTTGCATACCCTGCTTCTAGTGTCCATGTGCAGAGAGCAAGGCTCAAAGTCCTCCTTTCTCCTGGCCTTCTCTCTCTTCTCCCACGTCCTTGCCACTTGGGGTGATTCCGCACTAAACCTTAAATCTGGGTTCAACCCTGTCCCCAAACTTACATTCTACACTACGCTCGAGTTCACCCCTGTAATTATCTCGGGCTATTTTTACATTCTACACAGTCAAGTTCAGCCCTGTAAGCATAGACCTGGGTCCTTTCCACACTAGACCTTAAATCCTGGTTCAATCCTGTCCTTGAACTTACATTCTACACTACACTTGAGTCTACCCCTGTAATTATCTCAGGATATTTTTACATTCTACACTACACTTGCGTTCACCCCTGTAAGCACAGACCTGGGTCCTTTCCACACTAGGCCTTAAATCCTGGTTCGACCCTGTCCTTGAACTTACATTCTACACTACACTCAAGTTCACCCCTGTAATTATCTCGGGGTATTTTTACATTCTACACAACACTTGAGTTCACCCCTGTAACTATCTCGGGGTATTTTCTATTTCCACATTACACTGAGGTCACCTCGGTTTCACCCCACACTTGTCCTGGGATAAATGGATGCTCTTATAACCAGGGATGCAAGTTATTGCGTCGCGAGTTGAACTCTGATAAAACCAGGGATGAGATCCAAGTGTGGAAAGGACCTTGGTCTACTCTGTGTATGCTTCCAGCACAATTCCCCCCCTGCCTCATAGAGCTCTGGCTCCTTTTCTTCATGCCACATGATATGCCACTTCCTGCCATGAACTATTGCATTCTGCATTCTGGTCCCAGCATTCTGTATCATGTACAGCTTCTGGACAGTCTTCAACGGCAGCCCCATGTAGAACGTATTGTAGTAATCTTATCTAAATGTTACCAAGGAAGGGGTCAAAGCTAGTAAAGGGCACTCCTGGCCACAGCAGCTCCCTGCTTAGGCCCAGGTACAGGAGCACCCCTAAGCTATGGACCTCTTCCTTCAAGAAGAAGAAGAAGAGATTGGATTTATACCCCGCCCTTCACTACTCAAAGGTGTCTCAGAGTGGCTTACAAACTCCCTTGCCTTCTCCTCCCCACAACAGACACCCTGTAAGGTAGGTGGGGCTGAGAGAGCTCTTGACAGAAACTGCTCTCTTTCAAGAACAGCTCTTCTCAGAACTATGGCTTGCCCAAGGTCATCCAGCCAGGTGCAAGTGGAGGAATGGGGGAATCAAACCCGGTTTGGTGTAGTGGTTAAGTGCGTGGACTCTTATCTGGGAGAACTGGGTTTGATTCCCCACTCCTCCACTTGCACCTGCTGATGTGACCTTGGGTCAGTCACAAGCTCTGGCACAGCTGTTCTCTCAAGGACAGTTTGTGTTAGAGTTCTCTCAGCCTCACCTACCTCACAGGGTGTCTGTTGTGGGGAGGGAAGGGAAAGGAGTTTGTAAGCCGCTCTGAGACGCCTTTGGGCAGTGAAGGGCGGGGTATAAATCCAATCTCTTCTTCTTCTCTTCTTCTCCCAGATTAGAGTCCATGCGCTTAACCACTACACCAACCCCATCCAAAATAGGTGTCATCTTAAATCCCAAGTCTTGCTCATGGGTACAACTTATGAAATCTAGACACATAGCTACATGTAGGTATGTAAGATGCCATGAAGTCACAGCTGATTTTGAGGCAAGAGACTGCAGGAGCAGTTGGCCATTCCCTTCCTCTGCATAGCGACCCCAGAATTCTTTGGTGCTCCCCCATCCAAATACGAACCAGGGCTGACCCTGCTTAGCTTCTGAGACTTGATGAAATCGGGCTAACCTGGGCCAGCCAGGTCAAGGCAAGAGATGGTCAGAGGCTGTTCGCCATTGCCTGCCTCTGCATAGCAAGCCCAGAATTCTTTGGTGATCTCCCATCGAAATACTAACCAGGGCTGACCCTGCTTCCCTTCCAAGATCTGACAAGATTGGGCTAACCAGGCCATCCATGTCAGGGCCCATAAAGCACATAATGGCTAATTAATGATGTTCACAGTAGATGAGGGTTTCGCGCAGGAGAGTACGGATTCCGGCAGTCGTAGATCCAGTCGTCGTAGACATGCCGTCCTCCTCCAGCTTCACTTCTTCCACACAAAGGCTTCCAAATGTATTCATTGTTCAGTCAACGATACATTCCGCCCGTGGCAAAGTTGCATACAAAGGACTGAAACGATGCCAGAGCCGTCGCTAATTCATTCATTCAATTTGGGAAGCAATTCGAATCCGATGACGACATCCGCTGCAGTATCTCTTAGCAAGGATGTTTACCGTGCCCAGACACACTATTTCCAGACAGGATATGCCAATCAGTGGGTTTAAGCCAAAACAAGGATGAAGGGCAGAGGGGAGAGACAGGAAACAGCCAATCGATCCTTGCCGATGCATTTCTCCCTGTTGAGAATGTTTGTTGTAGGTGGCCCCGGCTGATTTAATTTCCAAATCTTGGACCAGTTGCTGTGCTGCAAAACAGCACGAAAAGCAATATTATAATGTCGTTTTCGGGTTGCATCAGGAATCTTCGGTTTCGTCTGCATCCTGCAAACCGCAGTCTTTCAAATATTCGGTACAGAGTAAGTGCAACCGGAATGGGGTCGTGGTGGCTCAGAGGTTAAGATGCTGAGCTGCAGACTGGAATGTCGGCAGTTCGGCAGTTTGAGACCCTGGTGCCGCATGATGGAGCGAGCTCCCGTCTCTAGCAGTTTGCAATCAAGAAACTGCAAGTTGATAAATAGGTGCCGTTGCAGTGGGAAGGTAACAGCATTCCGTGAGCCTCAACCTTTAGTCATGCTGGCCACATGACCACGGAAACATCTCCGGACAGCGCTGGCTCTTCAGCTTGGGAATGGAGATGAGCACTGCAACCCTAGAGTCGGACTCGACTAGCTTTCGAACGAGGGAAACCTTTACCTAAGCACAACCGGCAATGTGATTGCTTGGCCAGGTCTGTGCAGACACGTATTTCTACAACAGTTTTGTCATCACACCCTCCATGTCATTCTGGAGAACATTCTTTGAATCTCCTCTCTGTGTGTGTGCGACGTGGAATGTCACTACAATCCCCTGTTGGGTGTCTTCCCTGAAGGGCAAATGCCATCAGGATTAGTAATAAAATTGTAACAAATGTCATGCCTTGTCTGACCAATTTTTTTTTTCTTAGACTAAAGGCTGGGACATGGATGGTCCAGGCTAGCATGAGCTTATCAGTTCTTGGAAGCTATCACAGGGTCAGCCTTGGTCGGTATTTGGATGGGAGGCCACCAAGGAATACCAGGGCCACCACCCAGAGACAGACAATGGCAAACTGCCTCTGGACGTCACTTGCCATGGAAACCCTATGGGGTCACCATAAGTTGGCCGTGACTTTAGGGTAATGGCTGGGATCCCCCCCTCCCCCCACCGCCAAGGGCACTAATTGTCCAAAGTTGGTTCTCTTATGTATACCATGAGAGGCTGGAAAAGTTGCCACCTCTCAGATGAAAGAGAGGTCCATGTCCTATGAGAAAAGGTCAAAGGGTATGTTTAACCTGGAGAGCAGATGACTGAGAGGTGATAGGATAACCGTCTTCAAGTACTAGAGGGACTGTCATCTGGAGGATGGTGCAGACTTGTTTTCTGTTGCCCCAGAAGGTCGGACGAGAACCAATGGGTTGAAATTAAATCAGAAGAGTTTTCGGCTAAACATGAGAAAGAACTTCCTTATGGTTAGAGTGTTTCCTCAGTGGAACAGGCTTCCTCAGGAGATCATAGAATCATAGAATGTTAGAGTGGGAAGGGACCTTGCAGGTCATCTAGTCCAACCCCCTGCACTGTGCAGGAACAGAGCCAAAAGATAGCCCTACATACCTACAACATACCCGAAAGATGGTCGTCCAGCCTCCGCTTGAAAATGTCCAGGGAGGGAGTATCCACCACCTTCTGAGGCAGACTGTTCCACTGCTCAACCACTCTTACGGTTAGGAAGTTTCTCCTGATATCTAGCCGGTATCGACTCCCTCGTAATTTCCACCCGTTAGATCTAGTCTTCCAATCCAGAGCAAGAGAGAATAGATCTGCTCCATCTTTTACATGACAGCCCTTCAAATACTTGAAGACTGCAATCATGTCCCCTCTAAGTCTTCTCTTTCCCAGGCTAAATGTATCCAACTCTTTCAGCCTTTCCTCGTAAGACTTGGATTCCAACCCTCTCACCATCCTGGTTGCCATCTTCTGGACACGCTCGAGCTTGTCAACATCCTTCCTAAAGTGTGGTGCCCAAAACTGGACACCGTACTCCAGGTGAGGCCTGACCATAGCAGAATAGAGGGAACTACCACCTCCCATGATCTGGACACAATGCTTCTGTTAATGCATCCTAAGATTGCATTAGCTTTCTTGATGGTGGGCTCTTTTTCTTTGGAGGTTTTCAAACAGAGGCTAGATGGCCCTCTGAGAGCAATGCTGATTCTATGAACTTAGGCAGATCATGATAGGGAGGGCAGGAAGGGTTGCCTCAGTGCTTAGTTCTCGTGGCCCTTTCTTGCATGTCCAGGGAAATGCTGATCACCACTTTAAGGTCAGGAAGCAATTTTTCTCCTGGCCAGTTTGGCTAGAGATCTTGGAGGTTTTTTGTCATCTTCTGGGCATGGGACAGCGGCCACTGGGTGTGTGTGTGTGGGGGAGGTATTTGTGAATCTCCTGCACTGTGCAGAGGGTTGGACTAGATGATCCTAGAGGTCCCTTCCAACTCTATGATTCTATGCCTGTATGTGCAAAAAAGCAGTTTTGAATTTCCTCTAAACTATTCTTACCTCATACTGTGTCATGTGTACTGTTTTACAATACAGACAAACCTAAGAAGTTTTGCAAGTCAAAGGCAATTTACAACAGCTGTGACTGCTGATGAAACTAAAGTTAAACAGGTCTTGTTGATCATTAAAAAAACCTTTGGAGCCTTATTTTTATTTTATTTTTTTTGTTAAGGAAAGGGTGGGTGAGGAGATTCAGTTTGCAATGTTTTCCATTGGCATTTAGACTACAGCAAAAGAAAGATGCCCTTTTGATTTCCGAAGAGCTATACCTCTTCTTCTAATTTGCCTTAAGAAACCAAAGAAAGAAACCAAAATGATACAGGATAAAGTCTGACAGCTCACAACTTTAGGAAGCAGGAAGGATTGTTTCCGATGCTTCATGGAAAGGCATGTGTTTGAATTGATTAAAGAAGCAGGCAACTTAAACCAGACAGCTGAAACAGGTTTGAAATTGTTTTAAAAAACCAATAAAATTAATATCAGGTTAACCTAGAAGAATCACCCAAATCTGGATTTTTGTAAAAAGAACCCAAAATAGGGACAAAGCAGTGCTCTTCGAACAATATACAACCCAACGCTGTCAAGCCCACAGTAAGGGCAGGGGAATCCCAACCCTGGGTCCTGTTGCCCTCTGGAGAATTTTTTTTAAAAAAAGAACAATAAGGCCTCATCTATTGCAGGAAGTTCTTACTATAGAGTTCCTGGTGATTCCTAGACAGACCCAGAAGTGACATGGGGTAGCTCAAGGAATGTCTGGAAACTTTATGGTAAGAACTTTTGGTCTGGACAATAGCAAGGGCCTTCTAGCTCATGGCACAAAAACTCTGGAACTCTCCCCCCCCCCCGCCCACGTTGGTCGCCATCTTCTGCCAGCAAGTGAAGACTTTTCTGTTTTGTTTGGCATTCCCTCATTGATTGCATCTTCCTGACCAGTGTTTTAATTGCTGTTTTTATGTCTTTGTTTGTATTTTAACTCTGTTGTAATTATTTTTGGTGTCAAACTCGGAACCTAGTTTGCCATGAGTTTTGTATGTTCCATTCCATAATCTGTATCTGGACATTTTTGGGGGGGTGGCAGATGGAGTGAGTGAGTGTGTGAGAAACGGCTTGGTAACTGTTCCTTAAAAGTCCTCCTATTTGGGAAGCATGCAAAATGACCTCGAATGCTTGTCTCCGCTAGCCAGGCTGTCGTAGATAATATAACTGTAGGTTTGCAGGTGGGGGAGGAGGTAAAGGTGCGCACTGGGTTTAGGCGGGTGAATGGATGGACTGATTGGATGGGTCACTGGTGGGGGCTAGTTTGAATTGTGTATAATTCCAGAACTGGCACCAACCGGGTCAGTTCTGACACAAATGGTCTTAGCTTGATACACGCACATCTCTCAATAAACAAATCACTATCAAGAGTGTTGTTGAAAGTTTGTTCAAGAGTCTGAAATTTGGGTGGGGTGTTGATTTTAATATTTTAAAATTGTGGTTTTCATCATATGTGTTTTGAATCTGAATTTTCACCTTCTCAAAACATGAAGCCCAAGTGTTTTAAGACTTACAGTCATCTTGCCATCTATTTGGCAAACTTCAAATATAGAATTCATAACAGTCAAACACAACTACCTGTCAAAGTAGCGTTTATGCTGTCACATTCTTGATGTTTTACCTCTATGAGGATACCTGCTGGTGAAACTATTATCATCTAATTGTGATGTTGATACTCTTTTTATCTGTGGTTGTATCTGCTGTGTTTTATAATCCTACTGGATTAACTCTACTTCATTTGAACTCTTTCTCTTTGGTTCAATTAGTGTAATTCTTAATTTTTTGAAGAGGATTTATACTCTAGTTCTTGTTTCCTGTCTCAATTGTGACATGATTTGATGTACAAAGGAGAGAACTATTTTAGCTAAATCCATCCTCTATACAATAACATGCCAACCACAGAATAAAGGTAAAAGTAAAGGTTTCCCTTGCTCGAAAGCCAGTTGAATCCAACTCTAGGGGGTGGTGCTCATCTCCGTTTCCAAGTCAAAGAGCCAGCACTGTCTGAAGACTTCTCCGTGGTCATGTGACTGGCATGATTAGATGCCGAGGCACACGGAACGCTGTTCCTTCCCACCAAAGTGGTACCTATTTATCTACTTGCAATTTCTTGCTTTCAAACTGCTAGGTTGGCAGGAGCTGGGGCCAGAGACGGGAACTCACTCTGTCACAAGGCACTTGGGTCTCGAACTGCTGAGCTACTGACCTTCCAGTCTGCAGCTCAGCATCTTAACCTCTGAGCCGCCATATATTATCAAATCCTAAATACCATTGTATGTCATTCATCCAATACTGTCAACAACTACTACTGTTATATGTCAGCTCTAAATATATATTTGTCAGATATGGGGCACCACAGCATGTAAAACATTGTCAGATACTATTTTTTTGTTTTAAAAAAAGCCAAAAAACAAAACAAAACATGTGGTGTCAATTCAGGTACCAATTATTTAGATATTGGAGAAAATTCAGCATACAAACTGGAAGAGTATCTTAGAATCATAGAGTTGGAAGAAGAGAAGAAGAAGAGATTGCATTTATACCCCGCCCTTCACTCGGAGTCTCAGAGCGGCTTACAAACTCCTTTCCCTTCCCCTCCCCACAACAGACACCCTGTGAGGTAGGTGGGGCTGAGAGAGCTCTGACAGAAACTGTTCTTTTTCAAGGACAGCTGTGCCAAAGCTTGTGACTGACCCAAGGTCACATCAGCAGGTGCATGTGGAGGAGTAGGGGAATCAAACCCGGTTCTCCCAGATTAGAGTCCGCGCACTTAACCACTACACCAAACTGGAAGGGGACAAAGAGGTCATTTAGTCCAACCCCCTGCTCAATGCAGGATCAGCCTAAAGCATCCCTGACAAGTGTCCGTCCAGCCACTGACTGAACATTGCCTCGGGAGGTGGAGGCCTCTCCTCCCTTGGAGGTTTTCAAACAGAGGCTAGATGGCCATCTGATAGCCACGCTGATCCTTTGAACTTAGGCAGATCACAAGAAGGGAAGGCAGGAAGGGTTGCGTCAGTGCTTAGTTCCTGTGGCCTTTTTCTTACACACCCAAGGAAATGCTGATCGCCACTTTGGGGGTCAGGAAGTGATTTTTTTTCCCCTCTGGGCCAGTTTGGCCTGGAAGGGCTTTTGGGGTTTTTTTTAACCGCTTCTGGACATAGAGCAGGAGTCACTGGGGATGTGGGAGGGAGGTATTTATGCATTTCCTGTACTGTGCTGGGGGTGGACTAGAACCCTGGAGGTCCCTTCCAACTGTATGGTTCTATGATTCTAGCAAGGGGGAGCTCATCACCTCCCTAGGCAACCAGTTCCATTGCTGAATGACTCAAATTGTAATTTCCCCCCCTTGACGTCCAACCAGTACCTTCCCGCCCATAATTTCAACCCATTCTTGTCCTCTCCTCTGCTGCCAACGGGAACAGCTCCCTGCCCTCTTCTAAGGGGCAGCCTTTCACATACTTCAAGAGAGCAATCGTATCCCCCCATCACGACCTGGAGTGTGTCCAGAAGAGGGCAACCAGGATGGTGAGAGGGTTGGAATCCAAGTCTTATGAGGAAAGGCTGAAAGAGCTGGGTATGTTTAGTTTGGGAAAGAGAAGGCTTAGAGGGGACATGATTGCAGTCTTCAAGTATTTGAAGGGCTGTCCTGTAGAAGATGGAGCAGATCTATTCTCTCTTGCTCCGGATTGCAAGACTAGATCTAATGGGTGGGAATTACAAGGGAGTCGTTACCGGCTAGATATCAGGAGAAACTTCCTAACTGTAAGAGTGGTTGAGCAGTGGAACAGTCTGCCTCGGAAGGTGGTGGATGCTCCTTCCTTGGACGTTTTCAAGCAGAGGCTGGGCGACCATCTTTTGGGTATGTTGTAGGTATGTAGGGCTATCTTTTGGCTAGAAGAAGAAGAAAAAGAGTTTGGATTTATACCCCGCCCTTCATTACTCAAAGGTGTCTCAGAGTGGCTTACAAACTCCTTTCCCTTCCCCTCCCCACAACAGACAACCTGTGAGGTAGGTGGGGCTGAGAGAACTTCTGACAGAAACTGTCCTTGAGAGAACAGCTGTGCCAGAGTTTGTGACTGACCCAAGGTCACACCAGCAGGTGCAAGTGGAAGAGTGGGGAATCAAACCTGGTTCTCCCAGATAAGAGTCCGCACACTTAATCACTACACCAAACTGGCTACGCTCTGCAGAGTGCAGGGGGTTGGACTAGATGACCTGCAAGGTCCCTTCCAACTCTAGCATTGTATGATTCTATGATTATGACCTCCTCTTCTCCAGGCTGAACATTCCCAGGTCCCTCAGCCTTTCCTCGAAGGGCTTGCTCTCCACGCCCCTGAGCTCTATGAACTGTGAGAAGTTACGACAGCAGATTTCCCCTCCACCACCACCACCACCTCAGTTGCATGAAAAGAGGTTGCAGGCCTACACTCGAAAGTGGTATTTTTTAAGCCAAGCAATCACTCAAGAAATAATATGCAAATTGTTACAACAATTCAACACAGTGATACTGATTGAGAAGCAACATTGTCATTCTGTCTGTTCTATTGTAAATATGTATTTATTAATTTATGTTATCATATCATGTAGAATAAAATACTGCTTCCTGGCACTTTTATTTATATGTGGGCCACTCTTTTGGTTCGTTGCTGCTTTGGTTCGGTAGCTTAACTTAGGTACCGTCTTTAGTTCATTCGGGGCTGCAGTCCTAAGAACTACAGGCAGGCCCCAACAGAGTTAGGAGCAAGCCCCAAGAACTAGGAGCAAGCCCCATTGAACACAACAGGGCATTCTGAGCAGAGCTGTCTAGAATTCTTCCCACAGGGTACCACTGATGGGATGTTAAGAATGTATCTCTGCTTGGGACGGCACTGTCAGTTGTTTCTTGCATATGCTTTTCCATCGATTGCGGGCGCTTGTTTTGAAATTAACCTTAATTGATTATTTATAGCTGTATTACAATAGCAGCATGGTGTAGATAACCTTTTAGGATGAAAAGAGAATATGTTTATCTATAATGCAGGGTTGTGGGGGAAGGATCAGCTTCCACCGTGTGACAGTGTCAGTTGTGGCATGACCAGGGAGTGATGTCATAAGAACATAAGAACATAAGAGAAGCCAATGTTGAATCAGGCCAATGGCCCATCTAGTCCAACACTCTGTCACACCGTGGCCAAAAAATACCAGGGGCCATCAGGAGGTCCAGCAGTGGGGCCAGGGCACCAGAAGCCCTCCCACTGCTGCCCCCTCCAGCACCAAGAATAGAGTGCATCACCTGCCCCAGACTGAGAGTTCCCATCTAAACCCTGTGGCTAATAGCCACTGATGGACTTCTGCTCCATATGTTTATCTAATTCCCTCTTGAAACTGTCCATGCTTGCAGCTGCCACCACCTCCTGTGGCAGTGAATTCCATATGTTAATCACTCTTTGGGTGAAGAAGTATTTCCTTTTAAATGTCATCAGGTCATGTGGCCCTCTAGCATTCAGCCCAAACTCTCCGGCTAAACCACTGGCATTGGGTCCTCTGTCGTATAAATACGTATTTATTAATTTATTAATTTGTATATATTAATTTATTAATTTATATATCATATTATATATAACAAACTATTGTTTATCGGGACTTTTATTTATATAAGGGGCAGTTTGGTATAGTGGTTAAGTTCTCGGACTCTAATCTGGGAGAACCGGGTTTGATTCCCCACTCCTCCACTTGCACCTGCTGGATGACCTTGGGCAAGTTCTATCAGAGTTGTCCTTGAAAAACAGCAGTTTTTGTCAGAGCTCTCTCAGCCCCACTTACCTCACAGGGTGTGTGTTGTGGGAAGGGGAAGGAAAAGGAGTTTGTAAGCTGCTCTGAGACTCCTTTGGGTAGTGAAAGGCGGGGTATAGATCCAATCTCCTCCTCCTCCTCCTCCTCCTCCTCCTCCTCCTCCTCCTCCTCTTCTTCTTCTTCTTCTTCTTCTTCTTCTTCTTCTTCTTCTTCTTCTTCTTCTTCTTCTTCTTCTTCTTCTTCTTCTTCTTCTTCTTCTTCTTCTTCTTCTTCTTCTTCTGTGTTGCTGCTTCAATTCTATGACTATGGTTAAACCATAGAGTATGGGTGAATGCTACCACATCACCCAGTCATCATGATGTCATGACATGATGACGATGTCACAACATGATGATGCCACCTCTGGGACACGTCGGAAGTGACACCATGACCTGAGGGACACCGATCACCCCCAAGTGATCACCCCACCTCCTCCATCTCCTACCAGTTGCCTGCCCCTGTCTGTCAACCCTACCATGAAGTTGATAATGGGCCAGAAAGCAAAAGGGGGATAGAATAGGGTTGTTTAGATGGACTAGGGCTAGACCCACTGGGAGAAAGCCAACCCCTTGTGGCACTGCTAGCATCCAAGGGAGTCACCTTGGATGGTACTGATGTCTGTGCAGATCTGAGAGTCCATGACAGGCATAAGCCCTGCTGGTAGCCATCTCCAGTTCTACTGATCCCAGCAGTTGTGCCACCATCGCAGCTACTTGGGTGCAGGGCTATTTTTGGGCAGGAACGCACAGGAATGGAGTTCCGGCTGGCTCCCGAGTTGGCCACGCCCAGCAGGAACTCATTAGCATAACAGGCCACACCCAACAGCAGAAGCTCATTAGGACTGGCTACATCAGGGTTGTGTGGCCTAACATGCAAAAGAGTTCCTGCTACAAAAGAAGTCCTGGGTTTTGACAACAAACAAGGGAAACAGAATAAGAAGCAAGAGGTGGGTGTGGCTGGATGACCATACTCCTGGTAACATGTGGGTGTGGCCTAATATGCTAATGAGCTGTGCTGTCAGAGGTATGGCCTAATATGCTAATGAGTTCCTGCTGGGCTTTTTCTACAAAAAAAGCCCTGCTTGGGTGGAAATCTGGACCTCAGTGCCCAGCATAATGGTCAGCATGTATGTCGGGGCATGCTCATCCTTGGACAGAAACCCTTGCCACCAGTCCTGCTCCCAAGAAGATGGTGGTCCAGGGTAGACGGGAAAGATTGCAAGGCCCCTTCAAAGCCAGTGCGGGGCAGTGGTTAGAGTGTCAGACTAAAATCAGGGACCCCCCCCCTCCCTTTTATCACTGATTCCTACCAGCAGGTGAAGACTTCTCTGTCTGGCTTGACATTTTACAGTAATAGAAGCTGTAAGAAGGATTCCTTTAAGTGGTGGAAAGCTAGTCTCAGTGAGGCTGATAAAAGGGAACACAGGCTGTGGCAAATAAAATGCAAGTCTGTGATCGGGCAAGCAAAAAGGGAATATGAGGAGCATATCGCAAAAAACATAAAAGCCAACAATAAAACTTTCTTCAAATACATTAGAAGTAGGAAGTCAGCCAGGGAGGCAGTGGGGCCCTTGGATGACCAAGGGGTAAAAGGAGTAGTGAAGGATGATAGGGAAATGGCTGAGAAGCTGAATGCATTTTTTGCCTCTGTCTTCACTGTGGAAGAGGAGAAGTGCTTGCCCACTCCAGAACTGCTGATTTCTGGAGGGGTGTTGAAAGACCTGAGTCAGATTGAGGTGAGGAGAAAGGAGGTCCTACGACTGATAGATAACTTAAAAACTGATAAATCACCAGGCCTGGATGGCATTCATCCGAGAGTTCTGAAAGAACTCAAATGTGAACTTGTGGATCTCCTGACAAAAATATGTAATCTTTCCTTAAAATCTGCCTCCATTCCTGAGGACGGGAAGGTAGCTAATGTCACTCCCATCTTTTAAAAGCATTCCAGAGGAGATCCAGGAAGTTACAGGCCAGTCAGTCTGACGTCAATACTGGGTAAGTTAGTGGAAACTGTTATTAAGGAAAGAATTAGGAGGCACATTGATGAACAAAAACTATTGAGGAAGACTAAGCATGGGTTCTGTAAGGGAACACCTTGTCTCACTAACCTGCTTGTGTTCTTTGAGGGGGTGAACAAACATATGGACAAGGGGGATCCAATAGATATTGTTTACCTTGACTTCCAGAAAGCTTTTGATAAAGTTCCTCATCAAAGGCTCCTAAGCAAGCTCAAAAATCATGAGATAAAAGGACAAGTTCTTTTGTGGATCAAAAACTTGCTAATTAATAGGAAACAGAGAGTGAGTATAAATGGGCAAGTTTCTCAGTGGAAGGTGGTAAGCAGTGGGATACTTCAGGGATCAGTACTCAGTCCAATGCTTTTTAACTTGTTCATTAATGATTTGGAGTTGGGAGTAAGCAGTGAAGTGGCTAAATTTGCGGATGACATAAAGTTGTTCAGGGTGGTGAAAACCAGGGAGGATTGTGAGGCACTCCAAAGGGATCTGTCAAGGATGGGCGAGTGGGTGTCAAGGTGGCAAATGGGGTTCAGTGTGGCCAAGTGCAAGGTGATGCACATTGGAGCCAAAAATCCTAACTATAAATACATGTTGATGGGGTCTGAACTGGCAGAGACTGACCAAGAGGGAGATCTTGGAGTCGTAGTAGATAACTCACTGAAAATGTCGAGACAGTGTGCGACTGCAATAAAAAAGACCAATGCTATGCTGGGGATTATTAGGAAGGGTATTGAAAACAGATCAGCCAATATCATAATGCCCCTATATAAATTGATGGTGTGACCTCATTTGGAATACTGTGTACAGTTCTGGTCAACACACCTTAAAAAGGATATTATAGCTTTGGGAAAAGTGCAGAAAAGGGCAACTAGAATGTTAAAAGGGTTAGAGAACTTTCCCTATGAGAAAAGGTTAAAGAGCTTGGGGCTCTTTAGTTTGGAGAAATGACAGCTGAGGGGTGACATGATCGAGGTTTATAAGATTATGCATGGGATAGAGCAGGTCGAGAAACAAGTACTTTTCTCACTTTCTCACCAGACAAGAACTCGTGGGCGCTCGATGAAATTGCTGAGTGGTCAGGTTAGAATGGATAAAAGGAAGTACTACTTCTCCCAAAGAGTGATTAACACTTGGAATTCACTGCCACAGGAGGTGATGGCAGCTACAAGCATGGACAGTTTCAAGAGGTAATTAGATAAACATCTGGAGCAGAGGCCCATCAGTGGTTATTAGCCACAAGGCATAGATAGGGACTCTAGGTCAAGTGATGTTCTGTATTTTTGATGCTTGGGGTCGGGGGGGAACAGTGGGAGGGCTTCTGGTGTCCTGGCCCCACTGCTGGACCTCCTGATGGCACCTGGTATTTTTGTCCACTGTGAGACAGAGTGTTAGACTGGATGGGCTGTTGGCCTGATCCAACATTCGCTTCTCTTATGTTCTTATGAGAGAACTGCTCTTGAGAGAGCAGCTCTGAGAGAACTGTGACTGACTCAAGGTTACCCAGCTGGCTGCATGTGAAGGAGTGGGAAATAAATCTAATTCTCCATATTAGAGTCCACTGCTTCTCTTATTGGCTTCTCTTATGTTCTTATGTTCTTATTCCCTTACTGACTCCCCTTCCTGTTCATAAGTTCGAACTTTTGTGAGTCAAAGTTCCCTTCATTACCAGCCAGCATCTGACAAAGCCAGTTTGGCGTAGCAGTAATCTGTGGTGGCTCAGTGGTTAAGATGCTGAACTGCAGACCAGAAGGCTGATAGTTTGGTAGTTTGAGACCCGAGTGCCACATGACGGAGCGAGCTCCCATCTCTAGTCCTAGCTCCTGCCAACCAAGCAGCTCCAAAGCAAGAAATTGCAAGTTGATAAATAGGTACTGCTTCGGTGGGAAGGGAACAGCGTTCCGTGCACGTTGATGTCCAGTCATGCCAGCCACATGCCCACAGAAATGTCTTTGGACAGCGCTGGCTCTTCGGCTTGGAAATGGAGATGAGCACTGCCCCCTAGAGTCGGATTCGACTGGCTTTCGAACAAGGGAAACCTTAATCTGGGGGAACTGGGTTTGATCCCCCACTCCTCCACATGCAGCTGCTGGTGTGACCTTGGGCCAGTCACAAATTCTTTCAGAGCTGTTCTCTCAGGAGCAGTCCTCGAGAGAGCTCTCTCAGCCCCACCCACCTTGCAGGGTGTCTGTTGTGGGGAGGGGAAGGGAAAGGAGATGGTGAGTCAGTTTGATGTGGTGGAGAGCCAGTTTGGTGTAGTGGTTAAGTGTGCAGACTCTTACCTGGGAGAACCGGGTTTGATTCCCCACTCCTCCACTTGCACCTGCTGATGTGACCTTGGGTCAGTCACAAACTCTGTCAGAGCTGTTCTCTCAAGGACAGTTTCTGTCAGAAGTTCTCTCAGCCCCATCTACCTCACATGGTGTCTGTTGTGGGGAGGGGAAGGGAAGGGAGTTTGTAAGCCGCTCTGAGACGCCTTTGGGCAGTGAAGGGCGGGGTATAAATCCAATCTCCTCTTCTTCTTCTAAGCCTCTCTGAGACTCCTTCAGGTAGCGAAGGGCAGGGTATAAATCCAATCACTTCTTCTTTTCACTCTCAAAAGCTCAGGCCCCCAAGTTCTTGTTGGTCTCTAAAACACTACTGGACTCGTATCTCGATGCATTATTAAGTATGCTTAATGTATCTATTGTTCACTGCTTTGGGAACCCTAAGTTTGGTGGAAAATACAGTAAAAAGAAGTAAAGAAGCAAACGCCCAGTCTGCCACGGAAACTCACTCGGGTGATCTTGAGCCATTAACGTTCTTCCAGCCTAACCCCCCCTCACAGGGATGTTGTTCCAAGGAGGAAAAATGAGGCGTGTGTGTGATGCCGTAAGCTGCTTTGGGTCTCGTAGTCATAGTGGAGAAAAAACAGGGTGTAGATATCTATAATTTGATTTGGGCGTGGATGAGGCCTTAATGTAATATTTTATAATACTGGAGTTCTGAGGCTGAGGGAGGTGAGATGGAATTATGGGCAAGGAGAGAAATAAATAAACGTTACCAGGAAAATATTGGTGTTGCAGAACCAAAAAGGAACTACGTCTCTTGGTTGGTCTTCAAGGTGCCACTGGACTCCAGCTAGGTTCCGTCTGGGGCAGGCTGCATGCACACGACAGCGTATACCCAGAATTAAACTGTGTTGGTCTTAAAGGTGGAACGGTCTGCCTCAGAAGGTGGTGGAGGCTCTTTCCCTGGATGTTTTCTTTTTCTTTTTTTAAAGAGCCCTAAGGGCAAACTTTTATTTATTTATAAAACACCAGTACCAAAAAAGGTACAGTACACACACAAACACAGACACTACATACACCCTACCCATCTAACATACATAAGAACATAAGAACATAAGAACATAAGAGAAGCCAATGTTGAATCAGGCCAATGGCCCATCTAGTCCAGCACTCTGTCACACAGCGGCCAAAATATACCAGGTGCCATCAGGAGGTCCAGCAGTGGGGCCAGGACACTAGCAGCCCTCCCACTGCTGCCCCCCCCAGCACCAAGAATAGAATGCATCACCTGCCCCAGACTGAGAGTTCCCATCTATCCCCTGTGGCTAATAGCCACTGATGGACCTCTGCTCCATATGTTTATCTAATTCCCTCTTGAAACTGTCCATACTTGTAGCTGCCACCACCTCCTGTGGCAGTGAGTTCCATATGTTAATCACTCTTTGGGTGAAGAAGGACTTCCTTTTATCTGTTCTAACCCGACTGCTCAGCAATTTCATGGCGTGCCCACGAGTTCTTGTATGGTGAGAAAGGGAGAAAAGGACTTCTTTCTCAACCTGCTCAATCCCATTCATAATCTTATATATACAAATATATATAATCCCATTCATAATCTTATATATACAAAGAACATATATGCGGGGGGGGGTATATACCCATAAGTATTTATATCTTCTTCTATAAGCCAGAAGCTATTATCTACTCTTCTCTTTAATGTGAGTTTCCTTTCAGTTTCGCTTGCCACAATAATATTATTTCATTTCTTTTGACAGTTTTTAATGACCTCTTACCCGTTTATCTTATACCATTCATAAAAAACATAACCATGTATTCTGAAAGGTGTCATCTGTTTGTTCTCTTAAAGTTAATGTCAGTTTATACATCTCGGCCGCCTCCAAAATCGTAGCAATATGTTCTTTCTTTGGTGTTTGAGGAGTCCTCCCTGGATGTTTTCAAGCAGAGGCTGGATGACCATCTTTCGGGTATGTTGTAGGTATGTAGGGCTATCTTTCGTCTATGCTCCTGCAGAGTGCAGGGGGCTGGACTAGATGACCTGCAAGGTCCCTTTCAACTCTTAACATTCTATGATTCTATAAAGGTGTACCTGGACTCCAACCTTGCCCCATAGCTTCAGACCAACATGGCTACCCATCTGAATCTGCCTCACATCTGTTACTGCCGCCCTGAAAATGTACAGATTTCCCAGGAATGCCTCAAAAGCTCTTCCCAAACCATTAGCAATTATCCGTTGGTCTCATCCGCCCCCCCCCCCCACCTTCTGGTTTCCAAATGGATAAACAGAGGACTGGATACGTGTGCACTCAGTAGCCTCAAGACTAGACTACTATAATATGCTCTATATGGGGCTGCCCTTTAAGGTAACATGGAACTAGGTAAGAATGTGGTAGTCAGATTTTTGGCACAGGGTTAAGAACATAAGAACCATAAGAAGGGCCAATGTTGGATCAGGCCAGTGGCCCATCCAGTCCAACACTCTGTGTCACACAGTGGCCCAAAATACCTGGGGCCATCAGGAGGTCCACCAGTGGTACCAGGACACCAGAAGCCCTCCCACTGTTGACCCCACCCAAGCACCAAGAATACAGAGCATCATTTGTCCCAGACTGAGATTTCCTATCTATACCGTGTGGCTAATAGCCACTGATGGATCTCTGCTCCATATAAGAACATAAGAGAAGCCAATGTTGGATCAGGCCAATGACCCATCCAGTCCAACACGCTGTCACACAGTGTCCAAAAATACCAGGTGCCATCAGGTTAAGCATTTTGGATGTGTTATCTCAACTATAACATCATTACCTGGGCTGCAAATTTGCTTTCATACTCAGTTCGAGGTGTTAATCGTTGATGTCCTTCGTGATCCCCTTATATTATTCATTTCTTCACAACATGTGGCTGCCACCTTTCTGCTCACACAGGGCCACCCAGGCAGCCAGCAGTTAAAACAAAACATGATTAAAAACATGCTGTAGAAACAATTTAAACCCAAGACGTATTACAGCATAGGGCAAGAATGCGGTAGCATTGAGAGAACACCAGATGAAGAGAAGAAGAAGAAGAAGAGATTGGATTTATACCCTGCCCTTCACTCGGAGTCTCAGAGCGGCTTACAAACTCCTTTCCCTTCCCCTCCCCACAACAGACACGCTGTGAGGTAGGTGGGGCTGAGAGAACTCTAACACAAACTGTCCTTGAGAGAATAGCTGTGCCAGAGCTTGTGACTGACCCAAAGTCACATCAGCAGGTACAAGTGGAGGAGTGGGGAATCAAACCCGGTTCTCCCAGATAAGAGTCCGCACACTTAATCACTACACCAGACTGGCTCTTCATGAAACAGAAGGGTCTTCACCCGCTGGTGGAATACAATGACAGAAAGGGACAGGCAGGTATTCCTGGGGAGAGAGTTCCAGAGCTTTAGTGCCATGGTTGAGAAGGTCGTTTGCCATAGGCTTGCCAGGCAGTACCTGGCAGTGACTGGTAACTGGTGGGAAGGCTGTGGGAGGTAATATGGTGTGTGTGGGGGGTGTAGGTGTGAGTGTGATGCTGGCTGTGAAGTCATGTCATTCCAGTAAAAAAAAAAAATATGGAAGTGACTTAGCTAGCTCTAGGAACCACAAGAAAATCTATGGTAGGGCCATAGAGTTTCCGGTAATTCCTAGAACTACCCTGGAACGGAAAAAAGGATAGCTCTAGGTATCATGAGAAACAATGATGAAATCACAGGGTTTTCAGGGATTCCTAGCTCTCCCATTTGTCACTTCCATTGTTTTTAGTTTGGGGTTTTTTTGCCCCTCCCCCGAAGGGGATTTTTTCATTGCTTTTTGTAATAGACAACTAAAACTACAATGAAAAAAAATTGAGGGGACTACATCTAAGGAGAAAGATAAGAATACCCAAACTGAACTAAAAACCCAAGAGAGGGAGATCATTACCCCAGTTAAAATCTATGTTAATACTATGTAGTTAGTAAACAATGCATGCTGTGAGTTACTGTCTATCTCTGCTATATAATTAGTTGGTTACTTGTTATGGGAGAATTCCAGAGCATTCCCCAAACTTGCTTCATAAAGGCAATTTTCCGAGTCCTTCTGCCTTTACTTAGGCTTTCTATCGCTAAAAGCATAAGTTGGTCTGCGGGCTGCAGCGCCTTCTTCCATGGCCAGGTCTTCGTCCGTCTCCGAGGGTGTGGAGCCACTCAAACCAGTTTCACCGTCTTCTTTGGTTCCCAGATGGCATTTCAGGAATTCTTTAGCCTTGTGCACGGAGTCAGTCTTCTCTCCCTTATCGTGTAGCTTAAAGATGACACCTTCTGGAAGTGCCCATTGTTTTTAGTTGATGTAACTGCAAGGACATCAAATCAGTCCATCCTAAAAAGAAACCAACCCTGGCCGTTCCCTAGAAGGCCAGTTACTGAAGATGAAGCTCAAATACTTCGGCCCCCAAATGAGAAGGGAGCATTCACTGGAGAAGACCCTGATGCTGGGAAAGATTGAAGGCCAAAGAAGAAGGGGGCGGCGAAGGATGAGATGGTTAGACAACGATATGGGTGCAATGAACATGAAACTGAGCAGACTCTGGGCGATGACGGAAGACAGGAGGGCCTGGTGTGATGTGGTCCATGGGGTCGCGAAGCGATGGACTCGACTGTGCGACTGAACAATACAGCAGCAAAAACAACACAACCAGTGTTGCATTTTTTTGATTTTTCCCCCCTACTGCCTCTCAGAGTGGCAGAGAGCAATGGGAGTGAAGCCCAGACAGCCCTGTTTGCCATCTACATAATCTCAGAAAACAGGGGCAGGGCCTTGGGAAATGGCCTTAATGGTCAGATAGCAGTTGGATATGTGCCTACGAGGCAGCTCTGATCATCAGACTGGGAAATAACACCCGTTCCATTTAGGTGAGTGAGAAAAGTTTCTGTTTGGGCTCTCTATCTCTTGGTCATTTCTCCTATTATACAGAAAAGGCTTCCTGGGGATACAAGGAAGGTCCCAGCCTGGCTGAATTCAGGGATTTCCCCCCTAAAAGTTCTTATGGTCCCTTGTGAGTGGAGGTCAGTTCTTATGATACAGTAAACAAGTTGCTTGGTATCTTTGCAAAAGGAGGTTCTAACTAGCTTGAATAAGATCAGCCCCTTTAAGTCCCACTGATTGGCAGGGGGGAGCAACTTTTTAAATAGTTTAAAGGAAAAAGTCCCTTGAACAAATGGAGCTGCCTTGTACTGAAGTCACTGACAGCATTTTTCTACTTAGACTGGCAGCAGCTCTCCAGGGTCTCAGGCAGAAGTCTTCCACATTAACTCCTGCCTCATTCCTTTAACTGGAGATGCCAGCCATTGAACCTGGGAAACAGATGCCAAACAGATTCTCTACCACTGAGCCATGGACCTTCTTGATGCAATCATATGAACAGTCAAACCAAGCTTGCCTTAGTCAGAGTTTTATTCATGCCCATGTGTGCACTGGACATGCAGAAGGGGGAAAATGCAGATGAATTGGGCAGTGGGAGTGTACACACTCAAGCTGGGAAACAAATGTTTAGGGATGGGCACAAACCAGAAAAAATCGGTTGTGTGGGTTTGTGGCCAAACCATGAATTGAACCACAAACCGAATTGAACTGGGAAGTCATTCATGAACCAAACTGGTTGATGGTTTGTAGCCCCACAAACCCCCTTTGAAAGAGAACACAATCTCTTTAAATGTGGTTTGCTGCCTGCTGCCCACCACTCAGCTGTTTCCCCAGTTTTTGTGGGGAATAGAACGCAGGTGTTTAAAGGGACTTGGAGTCCCCTTAAACCCCTGCTTTTTGCTCTATCCACCAACAGTCCGGAACCACCATGAACTCCTTTAAAAATCCATGGAAAATCATGACGAACCCATCACAAACTTTGGTTCACGAACCACAACAAGGGCAACATTCATGATGAATTTTGCTTTGTGATTCGGTTCGTGCCCATCCCTACTAATGTTGGACGTTCTTCCAAATGAAGCAGAATTAAGGAGAAGCGAAAGCCAGTGCAGAGAGAAAATCTGGCACAATAAAAGATGGGAGACATCTGCTTATCATTTGCATAGAATCAGGCAGGGAATGAAAATAGGTAGGTCTTTTTGAATGCCATCCCAGCCTCATCGTGAGCTCTGCTGTGCTACTCAGCACTTCGCCAAGGGGGAAAAAAAATTCACCCAAGAAAGCTGTTCAGCACTTTGACGGGAATGAGAAGCAAAAGGAAACTGATCAGACCTATAAGGAAAACTGATAAGGACCAAAGCTGGAGCCCTGAGCTGCAGACATCCAGTCAGCACTCGGGAACAATTGCTTGCAATGCAAATGAACGTTTTAATGAATGTTCCTCCACCACTCTGTCACCTAATCAGTTTCATTGCCAACTCAATCTACCTCCTCAGAGAACTGCAGGGCAGCCTGGCTCTTACAAGTTGGAAAGGGTATCTAGGAGGAATACCAGGCCTGGATTCCAGATGTATCGATAGAACCACCAGGCATATCAGTAGGAAATCTCACTGGAGCTGTCAGAGAGCACACGAGCGCACAAAGCTGCCTTATACTGGATCACACCCTTGGTCCATCAAGGTCAGTGTTGTCTACTCCGACTGGCAGCATCTCTCCAGGATGTGAAGCAGAGGTCGTTCACATCACCCACTACCTGATCCTTTTACTTGTAGGTGCCAGGGACTGAACCTGGGGCCCTTTGCATGCCAAGCAGATGCTCTACCACTGGGCTATGGCCCCTCATTTATCGGCCATCAGTATTCATGTGCCTCCTGTGGCACATAGAGTTGCCAGATGACCCCCCTCCCCCGGTTGGTGGGGGCTTCCCAATTTGGAGGCTCCAAAGCCCCACCACCAAGAGCGACCACCCCAGCCTCCTCCACACCTCTCCCCAGCAGCGTTTAAAGGAAGTCTTTAAATGCTGCTGGGGAGAGGTGGGGGCTCCCACTCTCCAATGTGATGACATTGCTGGGGGCACGCCACCTCCTTTAATAATGCCCTGCAAAGTCACTCGTTGGGGAATTTGAGGGACCTTGCAACCCTAGTGACATACCATTCCAATAGATCTCCCACCCTTGTGCATTTTTAAAAAACACAATTTTATTTAAATATAGAAAAAAAAAACCCAGACATAAAGATCAAGTACACACCCCACTCCCCATATAGAAAAACAACCTACAGTGTACACGTGACAACAAATAAAGGGGGGGGGAAGCAAAAAGCAAGCAAATTGAGGCATTGGTAGAGAGCTCAACATTTGGCATAAATATAAAGAGAAGGAATTATTCCCCCTTCTTTTCTTTCCCTTTTCCTATAAACATGCATAATTAATGTATAGTTACGACATGATTAAAGTATACTCAACTTTATCCCATAATCTGAGGAAGGGCTTAAACATACTTTGAGTATTGTTCTGAGTTGTGTATGAAATAAAATCATGCCACCTTTCAAAAAAGTCTACAGTTTTGGCTTTGAATATGATTATTCTAATTGGACTTGTTAATTTTTCAGCTGTTGCAATCTGCCGTAACTCAGAATACCATGTGTGTAATGTTAATAATTCTGCGGCTTTCCAAGTTTTAGCAACTGTCCTGCGTGCCACCATTAACACAAATGCTATTAGTCCTTTTGAAGTCACCTTTTAATTTTGTTTTTCAAATATGGTTAATAGGGCCAAAGCTGGTGTAACACAGATGGTTTGATGTGTTATTTTTGCCATTTCTGCAAAAATTTTCTCCCAGAACTCTGACACTACTGGGCATAGCCACCACATATGAATATAATTGCCTTGTTGATTAAACTTTCTCCAACATTTTTTATTATTTGTGTTGGTTATTCTTACAAGGTGAACTGGGGTGAAATACCACCTGTGCAGTAATTTCAGGGAGTTCTCTCTAAGAGCTATTGATATAGTTTTCCTTGTTTGGGTAAACCATATCTTATTCCAAATATTTTGCTCGATCTTTATTCCCATATCTTTCTCCCATGTTATTGTCAACCCATTTAGTGAACCTAAATCTGTCTCAATTAAATAAGTGTATATTTTGGAGGTTATTCCTTTTAGACTTGTCATATGTTGCATTAAAATCTGTTCAGATATCAACAGCTCTCTAATCATGGTTCGTCTTACCATAGAGTTTACAATTACGTAATGCAGTTGATACAGCGAAAGCCAATTTAACTCTCCTTGCAATTTTCCTTTTAAGTGCATCACAGTAAAGGGAGTCCTGTCTACATAAAGATCTCTCATTCTATAGATCCTTTTTTCTTTCCATTTAATATAGAAGAAGAAGAAGAGAAGAAGAGATTGGATTTATCCCCTGCCCTTCATTTGGAGTCTCAGAGCGGCTTACGAACTCCTTTTCCCTTCCCCTCCCCACAGCAGACACCCTGTGAGGTAGGTGGGGCTGAGAGACCTCTAACACAAACTGCTCTTTCAGAAACAGCTGTGCCAGAGCTTGTCACTGGCCCAAGGTCACATCAGCAGGTGCAAGTGGAGGAGCGGGGAATCAAACCCGGTTCTCCCAGATTAGAGTCCACGCACTTAATATTTATTTATGTATTATTATTTATTTTTCATATTTATATCCCACCCTCCCCATGGGCTCAGGGCAGCTAACAAGAGGCATATGCCATATTAAAACAATTAAACCAAGATAAAATACTCCATTCTCATTAAAATATCGGTGCTCGATATATGTTGTCGTTAATGCCAAGATGGGGTCCAAAGATCTTCCAATCTCCACCACCAGCACAGTTCCAGATGTTGTTCCAACACTATTCCCCTAATATTGCCGACTCTTCTGATCTTCTTCTTAACCACTACACCAAACTGGCTCTGTGGTTTGGTTTATCCAGACATGAGAAACTGAGATGTAGTATGATAGGAATCAATGGGGATATCTCTGGGATCAGTTTATTTTTTTCCACTTAACCCAAATCTTTAATGTAGTCTACAAGAAAGGGTTCTCTGCCCAATTTGATGCCTCTTACTTTCCCCCTCCAAAAATGATTGTCTCAGTCAAATCCAGTTGTTTTCCATCTGCTTCCATGCTCACCCAGGACTTATCAGTTTTGAACCTGCTGCCAGCTATACCCTATCAGGCAGTGTTATGGGTCCATAGCTGAAGAAGCCTAAATAATCTGCCGAAGCAACTCCTGGCTACTAGAAAGCAACTGGCCCAAGCTAGGCAAATATTGTCAGAAGCTAAGCAGGGTTTGCCCTGGGTAGTACTTGAATGGGTGACCACCAAGGGAATCCAGGGGTGCTATTCAGAGGGAGGAAATGGCAAACCACCTCTGTTTGTAGTTGGTCCAGATACCACCCAAGACGGGTCGATGGTTGACAGGGAGGCCATAAATTCTTAAGACCACACCAGATGAAGGAGACTTGGGGGATATAGAATCATAGGATCATAGAGTTGGAAGGGACCTACAGGGTCATCTAGTTCAACCCCCTGCACTATGCAGGAAATTCACACTTATCTCCCCTCCGCATACCACGTGACCCCTGTTCCATGCCCAGAAGATGGGGGAAAAATAAGTAGTCTGGAGAAAAATTGCTTCCTGACCCTAATGTGTCAAACAGCATTTCCCTGGGAGTGTAAGAAAGGCCCACAAGAACTAAGCACCGAGGCAACCCTTCCTGCCCCTCCCTCTCACGATCTGCCTGAGTTCACAGAATCAGCATGGCTGTCAGATGGCCATCTAGCCTCTGTTTGAAAACCTCCAAAGAAGGAGAGCCCACCACCTCCCGAGAAAGCCTGTTCCCCCGAGGAACCACTCTGTCAGGAAGTTCTTCCTAATGTTTAACCGAAAACTCTTTTGATTTTATTTCAACCCATTGGTTCTGGTCTGAACTTCTGGTGTCAAAGTGATGCTCTGTATTCTTGGTGTTTGGGGGATGGGCCACAGTTGGGAGGTCTTCTAGTGTCCTGGCCCCACTGGTGGACCTCCTGATGGCACCTGGTATTTTTGGCCACTGAGTGACAGAGTGTTGGCCTGGATGGGCCATTGGCCTGATCCAACACTGGCTTCTCTTACGTTCTTATCCAACAGTCTCCAACACCACACCATTAGTTCAGTTGAGGAAACTATTGGGCAGAAGTCTGGGCACTGTGCCAACAGAATCCCAACCCTGTCTACAACTCCATCAGATAGCTTATGTTCTTAGCTTTGAGTCTCAAAGGCTTATAACCTGGAACTCTCATTAGTTTTCAAAGCGCTGCTAGATTCAAATCTGTCTTACCCAGTACAAGTATTCCAGCCTGGACAACTGTAAGACAGGGCACCTGGAACTGGAGATGGCCAATAGATCACAAGTGGATATGTCTGGGACAAAAGAGTCCCTTTCTCCTCAGACACTGACGTCTAAAGGTCTAATCAGACTTTTTACCATATTGGGGCAAGGGGCAATGGCTGTGACAATGTCAGAAGACATCAGAAAAAGGCATAGCATCCAAATTGCAAGATGTCATAGTGCCACTGTACACTGTACACTGCATTGGTCAGGCTGCAGTTGGAGTATTGTGTATAGTTCTGGAGGACTCACTTCAAAAAGGATGTGGACAGAATGGAGCAGGTTAGGGTTAGGGTTAGGGTTAGGGTTAGGGTTCCCTACGAGGAAAGTCTGAAGGACCTGGGAATGTTTAGTCTGGAGAAGAGACGGTTGAGGGGGGACATGATTGCTCCCTTGGAGTATCTGAAGGGCTCTCCCTTAGAGGAGGGCAGGGAGCTGTTCCTTTTGGCAGCGGAGGAGAGGACTCACAATAGTGGGTTTAAATAAGAGTGGGAAGGTACCAACTGGATCTTGTTGTTGTCGTTAATTCAATTTGTTAATCACCCTATCCCAGCTTATGCCGGGCTCTGGGCGATGTGCAAGGGGACATAATGCCATAAAGATATGTAAAACATTAAAATTCAGCATACAATTTGATAAAATGAAGAGAACCAGAATTAAAAAAAAAATCCAAGATGGCGTCGTATAAATTTTCTATCCCAGTTCTGGACTACCTGTCCATTCTTCTGGGCAGGGGGAGAGGGAACTCAAAACAAACAAACAAAATGTGTGTGAGGGGGAAGGGTGCCCGGCAAGGAAAACTGTTGCTTCCCTCTACCAAATCTTGATTTATATTTTCACCTTAACCGATTCAGCATTGAGCAGTTAAAAATCCAATGTGTTGCTTAGATGACAGCCAATGTTTCCCAAGCTGGGAGGAGAGTCAGAAGGGAGAGCTCATGTGAGTTAATGGATGCAGTATTAGATTGGGACGAGGGAGACCTAGATTCACATCACCATTCAGCCGTGAAGCTTATTGGATATTAGTTGCTGTAGATTTTCCGGGTTGTGTGGCCGTGGTCTTGGCATTGTAGGACCTGACGTTTCGCCAGTAGCTGTGACTGGCATCCTCAGAGGTATAACACAGACAGATGGAGTACTCTCTGTGTCAAGGTAGTAGTAATCTCTGTGCTCACCTTGACACAGAGAGTACTCCATCTGTCTGTGTTATACCTCTGAGGATGCCAGTCACAGCTACTGGCGAAACGTCAGGTCCTACAATGCCAAGCAATGCTGAAAAGATGGTCACAGTTATACAAACATACTGAACAGAACAGGTAAGTAGACAACTGTGAATTAAAGCTGAAATAACTTTATAACAATACTGTAAACAATTAATGAAACAATATTGAACTGATAATAAAGTTATTCTGAAAAAGACACAGTAGTGTTGTTTCGCTGTATCGTCGTATCGCTATTCCATACAATGATTAATTTGTCATATAATGATTAATTCGTCGTGACGGCGGTCCTCGAAATGATCTACCGTTTGGATGATACTTCTTTTTCCAAAACGAGAAACATGTAGCGTGACGACTAGCCAAAAGATCTTACAAGATAACAATACAAAAATTCAATATACCATCAAAATTTAAATCACACAGTGCACCCCATAAAAGGCATGCAGAGAAAATGTATGTTACCTTATACAAGCATATCTGGTCAATGTCTTAATAATGATGCATCATGGGTTAACCCTAATCATTGAGATGTATTTAAAAAAGCAAATGCCAAGACCACGGCCACACAACCCAGAAAATCTACAGCAACTAATGAACTCCAGCCGTGGAAACCTTCGACAACTTATTGGATATTCTTGAGCCTGTTACTCCCCAGAGGCCAATTTACCTCATAGAATTGTTGTGAAGACAAAATGGAGGAGAGGAAAACCATAGCATTGACGGAGAATTATGATTCGGCCTTAAGGTTTACTGGTATATGTCAAAAATTTCTAATGTTTCCCACTTGGGCTGCAATCTCACACAGTGAATAATTCACTTTCGATCCACACCCATTCCACTTTCCAACTGGATTTTACTGTGTGAACTGGCAAAATCCATTTGGAAAGTGGATTGAAAGTGGTTCATGTAGCAGTATTTGCCTGAGCTATTGATAGCTATGGCACTGTATCTGACACAGGGGTTACACATTCCGAATAATATTGAACGTCAGCCTTCAATAATTTCTGTGCAGTAATCTATTCCACAGGTTGTTCATTCCTTTGCTGAGATAATATCTCCTTTCTACACCTTCAGCCTGAGGCAACTTCAGTACAGAAAAGGCTCAGCCAGAGTCTTGAGACTATCCGGCATGACGGGAACTTTGAGCCGTAGCGTATCTACCTGGTTCAACAAGAACGACGACTTCACACAGGGTGTGCGTCTTTCTCGGTCATCTTGTGGATGGTAGCTTGCCAAAGTTCTTCACAAGTGATGTCGGCTTATGGATGGGAAATGGGGTGCTGGGATAGGGAACTATCCACACCCAGCGAAGATTGGAAGGCGCTTGGTTTCTCACTCCAGTGCTGCTGCGGTATATGCTGAATTGATGCTTTCTATCAACAGGGCCGGCTTGCCCATTAGGTGATCTAGGCACTCGCCTAGGGCACTGGCCCTGCAGGGGCACCAAAATGCCCCCCGCCCCCCCCGTGAAAAGCCCCCCTTCCTGCCCAGCACCATCAGCCCCGGCTTTTCTGGGCGCCTCACGGCTGTGAGGTGCCCAGAAAAGCCGGTGCCGCCACTGGGAGGGAAGGGGTGGGCGTTCTAACTCTGCCCCTTCCCCGGCTTTCCTGGGCACCTCGCAGCTGCAAGGTGCCCAGGAAAATGGCGCTGGGCCATCTCCAAGCCCCACCGGGAGGTTGACATCCCCGGTGGGGTGGGCGCCCCAGGCCTTCCTGCCTAGGGCACCCAGACACCTGGGGCCGGCCCTGTCTATCAAGCTGCTTCTGAGACACAGCCACATTGCTTTTGCGCTTCCTCCAAGTTGCTCAAATGTTGGAGAATCCTCCTTCTGAATATATCAGCCAGTGTGTGTCTTCCCCCTGTGTTGTGCTAGAATTTGGTACCTGCACCCTCTCCACTGACTCTAGAGTTCGTAGATTGATAATCGATTCATGTTTGCAAAGACATCAACAATGAAAGCAGAAATTATGTCATATGAAACAGTCAGCCACCTCAGACTGCTGGAAGAAATGTGGCGAAGTGGCATCTTTTGCCCACTGTTGGCGGTGTTGTAGATTCAGCCAAGAGTTTTGGGCTTTGGTGCTGGGCAAAATATGTGAGATAACAGGTTCCAATGTTTCCTTTTGGGCCTGAAATTATATTCTCGAAATTTTGGCCTGTTCCCTCTATTCCCAAAATTAGGAAAGACCTGATTTCAGTGCTGTTGGTGGCAGCAAAAACGGCCATTGCTTCGAAGTGGAAAGCTGACTCAATGCCAAAGCTAGCGCCGTGGTTTGAAAAAATCTGGGGTGTCTATGTGATGGGAAAGCTAATTGATTGCTTATTACAATATGAATTATTTCCTCGATCTTCATACTTCAGAAATGGTAATCCATTCTGGAGTACATGTCAGTGCATGGATTACTTCCTGCGAGATCTGCTTATCTGAAAGCTACTGATCGCTCTTAGTACTATTGATTGGCTGTGAATGTAGTTTACCGATGTTTCCACATCAATTCTGAAATAACCCCATAGGAATGAATTTCAGTACTATATACTTTCCCCACTGCTCTGTTACTGAAATGCCCTGTCCTTTCTCTATGCTAACTACTGTTAGGAATTGATTACTATAGTTTGTATTTTTAATTTATTATTATATGTTTATATTGCCATTGTCATGTCACTGTAACATTCCTGCCACATTGTTGCTGTAGTATATTACACATCTTGTAAACTAACTACTATTAGGGGTTAATTATTATTGTTTATGCTTATATTTTATTATATTGTATTCTGTTAATATTGCTGTTGTCATGTTACAGTTATTTAATAAAATGTTGAACTGGGAAAAAAATCCAATGAAAGCAGCAGATAGGGGTCTTCCAAGGGCCCTTCAGCAGCCAAGGTGGAGAGAAGGACCCAGACTAGAAATGCTCCTGTGACCAGCGCAGCAGAAGGGCACACAGGAGGCATGAACAGGGGTGTACATAAAGAATTCCTGAGCTGAAGATAAACACGGAAATTGCTGATTCATGTTCTTGCAGTGATTTCCTGGAAAGGGAATACAAATCTAGGATCCATGGGTATTATGGACCTCCTCTCCCAAACAATCTCTCCCCTCCCGAGTTTGGGTGCTTACCGCCAATGAAACTTGCAATTGTCTTTTTCTTTGATTCTACTGATTTCCTGGGGCAATGTTATTTCTTCTTTCTGATCATATCCCTGCAAGGGAGGAGCACAGAACGCTCCCAGCCAATCACCTTTCGGGATGAGTTGCAGAAAGCTATTGTTCTCCTACCTGCCCTATTTCCCCTCTACAAATAAACTTGCTGGGGCCCTGGAGGGCACCCCGTTTAGGGGCTCATAGAATTGGACCCCTTGTTCCAATTCTCTTGAAACTTTGGAGTTTCTTTAGTGGACAGGCAACAGTAGCTGTGCTGCCATTTTAGTGACATTTGGTAGAAAAAACACCCATTCCAGCCCCCCCGCCTCCTGAAGTCCCTCCTTCCAACTTTGTGAAAGGAAACAAAGAGCAGACCACATCAGGGAAGGAAGGCAAACACAGAGTTTTCAGCAGAGAGGTACAGACTTTTTATTGTCAGTCAGTTACTGTAAGAGTAGGAAAATTCAATGAATGCAGGGGGGAGTTGTTTTTGTTTTTAATGCCGGTGGCTGACACCATTTTGACCTGATAGGATTCAGTGGCAAGAACTGAGGCTGTGGCCACAGATATTTGGGGGGGGTAAAATCAAACCCTTTGGTCCAGCTGGCTTGAAACTGGGGGGTGGGGGGACACATGCTATGTTCAGTGCAAATTCGGTGCCATTGTGTTTATGAAACAGCTACCCAGACCTGCCAATACATCCCTCATTGAAAGTCATGGTGTCCAAGCCCCATAACCCGAATTTGAATCCTGAATGGCAAAGTCCTATGGTAACATAACCAATTGTGGGGGAAAGGTATAATGATTCCCACCCCACTGGTGCACACCCCTGTGAATGAACACAAAAACTTCATAGCCTAACACCAACATGCATGGCCTATGTAGGAGAAAGGAAATCCATCCCCCGGATCTTTCTTTAGCAACAGCAATCAACCAATTAAGTAACAAAGGAATGTTTCTCAACCCGCTTTCAGTTTGGGTAAATTCCATCTTGGATGAGGAAGTAGAGCGTGGGAAGAAGTGGACACTTCCTACTGGAAGAAAGTGAGCACTAACATCCACTGGGGACTGGAGCTATTTAATGTGGTCATAAATGGAAGCGGCCTGCGGCAGCCAGCCAGGGCACAGCTTGCCCACCCTCCTGGGGGGGGAGAGGAGTGGGGGCGGCATGACTGGGTCTCCAGGCCCAACCGGGAGGTTGGGATCTGCGCCCACCTAGGGCGCAGAAATACCTGGAGCCGGCCTTGGCTGCTCCCTGCACCCTTATTGCTTGCCCTTGCCTGCCATTGCATTCCTGGAGGGGGGGACTGAGCGTCTGTAGTAATTTAGGGAGCCTAGCTTCGGTAACTCTTCCACGGGGTCTCAAAGACATCTTTCACACAGGAAGTTTCCTTGAAGTAGAGTCTGTGCCTGGCTAGTTGTTGACTGTATATCTTTCATGGTCTTTGTAGCAATGCTGACATGTATGAATGGAGTTTTAGGGTTGTGCCTATACGTGGCTTTCCTGCCTTTGCACCCCAGGCCTGACAAAGCATTTGAACCCATAACATCTCATATCTCTAAATAAAACATTCACTGAAGAAAGTCCATGTGGAGAGTGATTTGACTGGGAACCTGACAGTATAATACTGTGTTCCATGTCCTCACATTTCCCTTTCTATAGATGCTTCGGGTCCTGAGAGAAGTTTCTCTACTTTGGGTTTTGCCTCAGATCTCACAGCTATTTTGCCAAGATAGGGATCTCCACATTTCTACCTTATGAGATCCCTACCGTATGAGATCAGGACCCTGTGGGACCTGTTACAGTTCCGCAGGGCCTGTAAGATGGAACTCTTCTGTTGGGCTTTCAGCTGACGTAAGGGGCAGCCATTTTGATCTGGTCCCCCCTCCAGCGACCACAGGTCCTAGAAGCCAGCTGAAACTGTAACATCACTGGAATTAATACCATCTGTTGAGGCACACCCCGGGCCAATGCCGCACTGACTGCAGAGTCAAGTAGTTTATTGTATTTAGCCATTGGCCATTACAAAATGCAAAATATTGTGGCAGCGTCACCCCCTGAATGGTCATAAAACGGCCATAAATCTATGCAGACAGCACCATAAAACTGAGAGATCAAAGGAAGCAAAACCGGCATGGAGCGTGGAGGCTACCTTAAAATCCGACAATCAAAGAAAGTGAAAGTGGCATGCAATGTAGAGGGGAATTTCTGCTCCAGCGTGGGTTTGGTAAAACAGCAGAATGAATGCTAGATGCAGGATGGGCCATTGTGGCCTCACCTCATGGATGAACTCTTTGACCCTTCCCACGGACAAATGTAACACATCGTCAGTCATGCACGCTGTGTAGCTCTTGCATTTGGTTTCATCATGTGGGCTTAGTCATTTAGGAGAGCCGCAGTACCATCCTAAGTAGACTCAGAGCTTTCTAAGCCTATCAGCTTATATGGACTTAGAAGGGTATGGCACTGGTAAGTTTCCAAGAACATTTAGAAATCTCTGCTGGATCACACTAAGGTACATGAGCATTGGTCCATCAATGTCAGTTCTGTCTTCTCAGACTGGCAGCAGCTCTCCAGGATCTCAGGCACAGGTCTTTCATGTCACTGACTACCCAATCTCTTTAACTGGCTGACGCTGCCACCACTCTGGTTTTAGGTTCCCTTGAGAAGCCCCAGAGCACCCTCCCATGACCTTCAGACTTCCCTTATTTGGGCGAATAATAGGCATGAGGACCAGGCAGAGTAAACAACAAATAAAAGGTTTATTTTACAGGAGGTCAGTCAAATATAGGAAACAAACAAGGTGTAAGAACAATATCAGTAAGGGGGTGAAAAGAAACGAAACCAAATGTCCTAATGCGTCTAACCTTACTGTCCCTAGCTCACTGTCTCAAGTGGGCCTCAGTATGCTCACCCTTCCTCTTAGGATGAGGGTCTCTTCCCTGCAGCAGCCTTCCTTCTGGCTCTGCTCTCTCGGAAGAAAGAACAGCTCTTCTTCTGTACCAGCTCTTTTGTTATAAGTCCCCTTTCTCTGTGATTGGCTAAAATTGGCACCAAAACCTCTCAGGGGCTTCTGGGAGTTGTAGGCCTAGTCTTCTCCCACTGCTACACAGGCTCCCTGGGCCTGGTAGGCCTTGCTTGCACAGCCCAGATCATGGCAACTGGAGACACCAGGGGATTGAACTTGGGACCTTCCTCATGCCAAGCACACAATCGACACCTAAGCTCCTCCTCTATCTAGTTCAGCTTCTGGTTTCCTACAGACCTCAACCAGATGCTCTAGAAAGCTGATAAGAAGGGACACCATTCAAGTCGAGTAGCACCGTAAAGGCCAACAAAATTTTCCAGAACAAAGATTTGAGTCTGGTGGTACCTTTAAGACCACCAAAGTTTTATTCAAGGTATAAGCTTTTGCAGGGCTTTTTTTGGTAGAAAAAGCCCAGCATGAACTCGTTAGCATATTAGGCCACACCCCTGACAGCACAGTTCATTAGCATTATTAGGCCACACCCCCGTGTTACCAGAAGTGTGGTCATCCGGCCACACCCACCTTTTACTTCTTATTCTGTTTACCTTGTTTGTTGTCAAAACCCAGGGCTTGTTTTTTGGAGCAGGAACTCCTTTGCATGTTAGGCCACACACCCCTCATGTAGCCAATCCGAATGAGTTTCTGCTGTTGGGCGTGGCCTATTATGCTAATGAGTTCCTGCTGGGCGTGGCCAACTTGGGAGCCAGCCGGAACTCCGTTCCTTGTGTTCCTGCCAAAAATAGCCCTGAGCTTTTGTGTCCAAGCATGCTTCTTCAGAAGTGGCATGCAGAAAGTCCCAGGTTCAATCCCTGGCATCTCTAGTTAAAAGGACTAGGCAGTAGGTGATGAGAAAGGCCTCTGCCTGAGACTCTGGGGAGCTGCTGCCTGTCTGAGTAGACAATACCGACCTTAATGGACCAAGGGTCTGATTCAGTAGAAGGCAGCTTCGGGTGCTCATGTGACCTTGATTTTCAATTGCAGTCCTTTAACTATCCTAAGTAAGCCCTTTTGAGCCCCAAGGAAAGTTATGTGTGTAAACCACCATCAAGCTGCAAACCATTTGTGGTGACCCAGCAAGGGTTTTCAAGGAAAGTGAGAAGTAGAGATGGGTTGCCATATCCTTCCTCTGCAGAGTCTTCCTTGGTGGTCTCCCGTCCATATCTTAACCCTGCTTAGCTTCTGAGATCTGATGAGATTGGGCTACATCAGCGGTGGCCAAACTTGCTTAACAGAAGAGCCACACAGAAAGAAGAAGGAGAAGGAGAAGGAGAAGGAGAAGGAGAGGAGATTGGATTTATACCCCGCCCTTCATTACCTGAAGGAATCTCAGAGCAGCTTACAAACTCCTTTCCCTTCCCCTTGCCACAACAGACACCCTGTGAGGTAGGTGGGGCTGAGAGAGCTCTGAGAGAAACTGATGTTTTTCAAGAACAGCTGTGCCAGAACTATGGCTTGCCCAAGGTCATCCAGCAGCTGCAAGTGGAGGAGTGGGGAATCAAACCTGGTTCTCTCAGATTAGAGTCCGTGCACTTAACCACTACACCACACTGGCTCTCAGATGTTTGAGAGCCGCATGGCATGAGCAAATATTACACACATGTTTTTAATTGGACAATATGCAAATTTGCTTTTTATTAACATTAAATGAGACTGCCAAAAATAGAAGAAGAGATTGGATTTATACCCCGCCCTTCACTACCCGAAGGTGTCTCCGAGCGGCTTACAAACTCCTTTCCCTTCCCCTCCCCTCCCCACAACAGACACCCTGTGAGGTAGGTGGGGCTGAGAGAGCTCTTGACAGAAACTGCTCTTTTTTCAAGAACAGCTCTTATCAGAACTATGGCTCGCCCAAGGTCATCCAGCCAGGTGCAAGTGGAGGAGTGGGGGAATCAAACCCGGTTCTCCCAGATTAGAGTCCGCGCCCTTAACCACTACACCAAACTGGCTCTCGAAAGAAAAGGGGTAAAAATATATATTGATAATTATATTTGTCCAATGATATTTGTAGGCTGGGGGGGGAAGCTTTGAGAACACATTTAAAGTTGCTTTCTTTCTCTGCTTCCCCTCCACACCTCAAGCCTACCCAGGGGAGGGGAACACTAGCTGGGGAAGGGAAGACCGATTGAGGAGGCATGCCTCCCCTTCACTCCCCCAGCCGCCCTGCTGGGAGTCACACAGTATGTGTGAAAGAGCCGCATGAGCAGGCCCGTAGCTACAATGGGGCATCTCGGGGCCCAGCCCCCTGACTTACCACCAAGGCTCCCCGACTTCCCATCCAGCCTATGTGCTCCCTTGGGGGAGTTTGCAGGGATGTGTGCAGGGTGCCCCTAACTTATTTAAAGCCCCCCCGAATTAAAACATTCTGGCTACAGGCCTGCGCATGAGGTTCCCGAGCTACAGTTTGGCCAACCCTGGGCTATATTATACCATTCCATATCCCCCCCTCCCCCAGGAAAAATAGCACATAAGTATTTTAATCAATCAATCAATCAATCAATCAATCGAGAGCATCCAACGTTTACTTATTCAGGTGTATTCTGTATAGGATTGTCCTGTGCATGTATGTATCTGAAGAAGCGTACTTGCACATGAAAGATTATACTTTGAATAAAACTTGGTTGTTTTTAAAGGTCCCGCTGGACTCAAACTTTGTTCCGCTGCTTGAGACCAAGACGGCTACCCACCTGAAGTACTTCTTCATCCAAAGAGTGATGGAATTCACTGCCACAGGAGGTGGTGGCGGCTACAAGCATGGACGGCTTCAAGAGGGAATTGGATAAACATATGGAGCAGAGGTCCTTCAGTGAATATACCATCACAAGGTATAGATAGGAACTCTCAGTCTGGGGCAAGTGAGGCTCTGTATTCTTGGTGCTTGGGGGGAGGACAACAGTGGGAGGGATTCTAGTGTCCTGGCCCCACCGCTGGACCTCCTGATGGCACCTGGTATTTTTGGCCACTGTGTGACACAAGAGTGTTGGACTAGATGGGCTATTGGCCTGATCCAACATTGGCTTCTCTTCTGTTCTTATGTTCAAGGTATAAGCTTTCATGAGTCAAAGCGGACTCACAGAATTTTATAACCTGAAAAAAACGTGTTGGTCTTTATGGAGCCATTGGGCTCAAATTTTGTTCTATGGTCGCCCACCTGAAAGGAGGGATGTGGAGACCAAAGTCTTCTCCTGTAGAAGCCCCCCAAGTAAGTGGTATTCAGAGGTCCACCATCACTGTATATAGCCAGGGCTGGAAAAGCAGGAAGGCCATTTTGGTGTAGTGGTTAAGTGTGCGGACTCTGATCTGGGAGAACCGGGTTTGATTCCCCACTCCTCCACTTGCGCCTGCTGGTGTGACCTTGGGCAAGCCATAGTTCCGGCACAGCTGTTCTTGAAAAAGAGCAGTTTCTGTCAGAGCTCTCTCAGCCCCACCTACCTCCCAGGATGTCTGCTGTGAGGAGGGGAAGGGAAAGGTGTTTGTAAGCTGCTCTGAGACTCCTTTGGGTAATGAAGGGCAGGGTATAAATCCAATCTTCTCTTCTCCTTCTCCTTCTCCTTCTCCTTCTCCTTCTTCTTCCATCACAGGTATCTGCCCAGAAACCCATTCAACGTTCTTAAAAAGGAACACCAACTATCTTTCTATTTCAGGAGGTACGCCTCCTGTTGACACACAGATGCTATTTATTTGGCACATTATTACCCAGCCCAGCCTTCGAGCAGCTGAGGGCAGCATAGATAGGTGTTCCATCCTCAGGAGCATGCTGCTCATGTGCAAATGTATCGCACAACGAAGATACATGGGAGTGATGCATCAATGTCATGAAAAGAGCAACAGATACAATCCGTCCTGTGGAGCTTGCAGTCTGAATGGAGAGGGAGGGTGAAGAGGCTGGGGGGGGGGGAGAGACATACAACATGAAATGGATGTGGCTCTCCAGCTGTGGTCAGACGTGCCTTCAGATGTGACTTAGCTACAAATGCCTGACGGATCTAAACTGCATGGTCAGACTGCAACATCTGAGAAAGGTCCCGCAGTCGTTGGCAACCTCTGCTGCCCTGCCACAGAAATGGAGTTAAAAGACACTGGGGAAAGTCCAGTCCTAGCACTTGCCAATGGGCCATGGACGGATTTTCCCTAGTGTGATCATGCAAGCACACACTCAGGCTGTCAGGATGGACTGCTCAGTCCTTCCTGAACCAGCACCATTCCCCCTCCCACTTAGCGATATGTGCATAACTGCATATTCGCTCCACGGAGAACTCCATGGAGAACTCTTTGTGCAAGGGTTTGATTCCTCATTTATGCACATGCACCCAAAAAGGCCACAAACAAAAACAAAATGCCACTCGCCCGAACATTCCGTCTGATCATTCAGTGACAGGCTGGAATGTGTGATCGAGAAACTCTGTGCCAAATACCAACGGATGGAATAGGGGCGCTTCCTGACCATGCCGAATGGCACGTCTGACCGCAGCCTTGCATGCACTTTGGCTTTGATTCTGTTGGGAATGCAGAATAATGGCCCAGAGACATCATACACTGGTTTAAGATTCCTTTCCTCAGGGCGACCTTGAGAGAATCCTGTTGTTGTGGGAGGATGGGGAGAGCTATCTGCAGCAGAAAATTCTGAATGCTCTCATCAAACTTCAGGAAAAGCTAGGCGGAGACATATTCTCTCATATCAAATGAATACTCATTTCATCCTTTCCTATTCCACCCTTCCTCCAGAGGGTTGAGTGCTATATACATGAAAATACATGAAGCTGCCTTATATTGAATCAGACCAATGGTTTTTCAAAGTCAGTATTGTCTCCTCAGACTGGCAGAGGCTTTCCAGGGTCTCAGGCAGAGGTCCTTCACATCACCGACTGCCAGGTCCTTTAACTGGAGATACCGGGGATTGAACCTGGGACCCTCTGCATGCCAAGCAGATGCTTTACCTCTGAGCCAGGGCTTTCCACCTTCCACCAAAGTGTGCATATCAGAGGGAAAGAGAATGTCATAATGGATGCACTCTCCAGAATCACCCAAGGGTCGAGAAAGCAGGTTGAGAAAGAAGTCCTTTTCTCCCTTTCTCACAATATAAGAACTCGTGGGCACTCAATGAAATTGCTGAGCAGTCGGATTAGAACAGATAAAAGGAAGTCCTTCTCCACCCAAAGAGTGATTAACACATGGAATTCACTGCCACAGGAGGTGGTGGCAGCTACAAGCATGGACGGCTTCAAGAGGGAATTAGATAAACATATGGAGCAGAGGTCCATCAGTGGCTATTAGCCACAAGGTATAGATAGGAACTCTCAGTCTGGAGCAAGTGATGCTCTGTCTTTTTGGTGCTTGGGGGGGGGGGTGTCAAACAGTGGGAGGGCTTCTAGTGTCCTGGCCCCACTGGTGGAGCTCCTGATGGCACCTGGTATTTTTGGCCTCTGTGTGACACAAAGTGTTGGACTGGATGGGCCATTAGCCTGATCCAACATTGGCTTCTCTTATGTTCTTAAGGGTGGAAGTTGCCAAAAACTAACAAAGAAGTTTTTAATGCTTTTTACACTGTTGAATATATGTTGAAATAAGATGTTTAAGTTTTTGGTGTTCAACTAAAGGTAAAATGCACTAATATGCTTCACCCATTGCTTAGGAAAGGCTTGTAAGAACCTTCCCTTAAGCAATGAATTCAATGGGTGGGACATGTGACAGACTGCACTTTTAAGAGGCTTAAAAGTGCTGTACATAAAACCACAGGACTGTGAAGGGTTTATACTTCACAGAGCCGGAGAGCCTTGAGTGACAGGCTGTTCCAGGCAATCTGATTGGTTGGCATCATCTGAGCAAAGAAAGTCTTATGAGAGCTGGATGCTGAGGCGATTCAGTCAGAATCCTGCCTTCACTGTCATGAGATGTGTGCTGAGACCATCTTAGACTAACCTAGACAGAAAAGGGTTTAGTGCTGACAAAGTCAGATCTCTACTGTGACTGAAGACAGTCTGAATTCAGCATTAGCTGAGGATAGTTTGAACACAGACAGAAGAACTGGGTGAAAGTTTGGCAAGAGTTTGTAAGCCGCTCTGAGACTCCTTTGGGTAGTGAAGGGCGGGGTATAAATCCAATCTCTTCTTCTTCTTCTTCTATTGGTAGCCAGTGTAACACCTTTAGCACTGGCTGGATGTGCTCCCGCATAGGAAGGCCCATCAACAGCCTAGCCGCTGCGTTTTCCACCAGCTGCAGCTTCCGGAGTTGCCCCAAGGGAAGCCCCATGTAGAGAATATTACAGTAGTCCAACCTCGAGGTGACCATAGCATGGATCACTAAAGCCAGATCATTGCATTCAAGGAAGGGGACCAACTGCCTAATCAGCTAAAGATGGGAAAAGGCTGCCTTGGCAGCGGCTGCTTGCTGGGCCTCCATCGTCAGGGAAGCATCCAGGAGCACTCCCAAACTCCTAACCCTCAGTGCTGGCACCAATGGCACCCCACCGAAGGCCGGTAGAGGGACCCCTAACCCCAAGCCGCTCTGATTCAGGCATTGGACCTCCGTCTCCATCAGATTCAATTTCAATCGGCTCAGCCTAAGCCATCCTGCCACATCCTGCAATGCACCGGCCCAGATCTTCACAGTCAGCCTTGGTTTTCACCATCCTGAATAATTTTGTGTTATCTGCCAACTTGGCCACTACACTACTCACCCCGAGTTCCAGATAATTTGTGGATAAATTTAAATAGTGCTGGCTCCAAGACTATTATCTACTGAAGTGTGAATCCATCCTATGTATTCTGATGTTAAGCTTCAGTCTGAATGTGGCTCTTCATCTGTCGCATTACCATTGGCTGGCTTCTGCGAAACCATTGTAAATATCCAATCACTGTGTGAGAATGCATCAAAGAGGGAACGGTCCTGATTGCCTTTATCCCTGTGTTATGATTGGTCTTTAACTTGTTGTGGGTGTGGCTTTGACAGCCCGGGAGAGTTGAAAAAGGGAGCTGTGCTCCGCTCTTGTTGTGGTGTGTTCCTGAGTTGGAGTCTGCTGTTAAATAAAGTCAAAATCACTTCTTTGCTGAAATCCTGTTGTCGAGTGGCATACTTAACAAAGACCACTCCTTGTGGGTCACCACCGCTTACGTCCCTCCATTGTGAAAAACGGTCCATTCCTTCCCACTCTTTGCTCCCGGTCATTTAACCAGTTTTTAATCCATAAATTGATTCGCGATTATCTGGCAGGCGACTGGGAGCACAGACTGCAATTCTTAGGTGTTCACAATCATCCTTTGTGCATTGAGGTGGTTCGCGCTGTTAGGAGATGTACTTTTAAACTGTTTATATTTTGCTGTGTGCTGACCTACACACACACCTGAATGGTCCTTACAAGTGTCTTTGTTTTGGGAGAATTGTGTGCTTTGTTTGATGTGACTCCCTGCACTAGGAAGCTGCCTTCTGTCTGCACTTTCATGCTAATGAAGTCACACATACACCTACCCATCATGCACTTGAAAAGGAGAAGCATCTCCATTATGGTCTGCCAGAAGGATGATAAAACAACAACATGCCTACCATCAAGGAATTTGGAGTCAACACGTAACCCACAGGATGCTTGGTTTTTGCAAGTGTTAAGACTGTTTCCTGTTGATGACTTGAGACAAGTTGGAGTCATTTGCAGTTCTAAGGTTTCCATGGCAACTCATCTTTACACCTTGGACCAGATGCCCCCTTTAGTAAAAGGTGTAGATTTCCAATATTGCCCCCCTTTTTTCGTAGGAGGGTACCCCCACATCCTAAAAGCCAATGATATAGGAATGGGACGGACTGGAAGATGACCCTAATGCCAGCCCCCCAAAATAGCTGATAAAAGCAAGGTTCAACCTTTGTTCTTCGCTAGCTAGTCATCTAACCCCCACACGTGTTGGCTGGTTCCAACTGTGTGTAGTAAGAGTTTCCTTTAGTCAGAATCTCTACTCCTGTATTCTTCACTGTGAAGGTCAAGCTTCAGGAATCAAATAAGTATCACGTGTTTTCCCCCTCCTAAACATCTCTAGATTTAAAACCCCATATCGTTTTCCATTTCTATTGTATCCAAAGGAACTTGTGTGTATGTGTGAATGAATCTGTTTTGTATGTCTGTGAAACCAAAGATATTATTCAGTAAAGAGAATAACTGATTTTACTAAAGAAACCTTGTCACGTGTTCTCTTTGAAACGGATTTTCTGGGCGAAACGACTTTCTCTGTGTACATAGGCCAGAACTCATTTAAGTTTAGACCGATCAATGCGGAGATAAGCATTTCGGCTAACAGCGCCGTGATGTATTCTTAGACGAGTGCTCCCTCTGGTTTTGAGATCCCAGTACTGTCTTGAATGAGGAAAAGTCACTGAAGATTTTTTGAGCCAAAGAGGAATCCTGGCCTTAATAGGAATCTTTAAAGGCACCGGGATTCGTTTGAGGGAAGAGGAAAGGGTACGGACCGGGGGCCTTTTTAGTGCAGACGAGAGACTGGGAATGATAGAAGTATATGAAGAGAAACTGAATTAGCAGATAAAAATCTGTCACATCTTTTAGCCTGTACTTCCTCCAAAAAACTCAAGGTAGCATTGCCCACACAATAGCTATCGCGTACAGATGGCCACAGGCTGGGTTGCCAGGTCCCCCCGGACGGGCGGGGGGTTGCTCACCTGGCGGGCCCCGATAAGTATGACACTTGAAAGCAGTGTTCCAACAAGTGATTCAGCTTTAATGGTAGTGATTCAACAGCTCAGAACAGACAACACAGCATAGAGCAATGGGCTCTTATTTAAACAGTGCGGGCTTGCGTAGCCACGCCCACGTCAGAGATAACAGCCAATAGCATTGCTTAGATAACATCCAATCAGTTTGCTTCCCTCCAGCGCAATCTTTGTCTCCTGATTGGCCTGCTACGCAGAGTAGCCAATCAGGTATTGCCATTCTGGATACCAGCCTGTCAATGGGGATGAAATCAAGCTCTGGACATAACAGGCCCCTCACCCGCTGGCCCGGATCTGGCCACCAGGGGGAACTCCACCCCCAGATTGCCGGCATTGCGGTGACATGCTCAGTGTGATGATGTCACCTGGAGGTGACGTCATCATGCCGGGGCATGTTGCCGGGGGGACACTCTAGCACTCGAGGGAAAGTTCTATGATTTTCCTTCAAATGACAGTGCTCTCGCCCCTAACGTGTCCAACGTGATGACGTCACTTCTGGGTGACTTCATTGCAGCACGTCCTGAATAACTCCCAGAGAGGGACTGGGAGCTGGGACCCCCCCCTCCCACCATAAGCCAGGGAAGACCCAGCAACCTTACCACAGGCATAGACAGGTTCATGGAGGACAGGTCTACTAGTAGCTACTAGCCCTGGAGACAAAAGGGAACCTCCACATTTAGAGGCAGTAAATGTTTGGATCCCAGTGCCAGGAGGCAACATCAAGGGAAGGCCTTGGCCTCTAGGTCCTATTGCTGGACCTCCAGAGGAACTGGTTGGTCACTGTGTGAGACAGGATGCTGTGCAAGGTGGACCACTGGTCTGATCCAGCAGGGCTCTTCTGCTGTTCTTATCAGGAGACGGTCTTGGCCTCTGTGCCCTGTTGTTGGCTACTGAATGAGACAGGAGGCTGGACTAGATGGACCACTGGTCTGATCCAGCAGGGCTCTTCTGATGTTCTTCTCAGGGGAAGGCCTTGGCCTCTCTGCCCTGTTGTTGACCATCCAGAGGAACTGGTTGGCCACTGTGTGAGACAGGATGCTGGACTAGATGAACCTTCACTGGTCTGATCCAGCAGGGCTCTTGTGATGTTCTTCTCAGGGGAAAGCCTCAGCCTCTGTGCCCTGTTACTGGCCCTCCAGAGGAACTGGTTGTCCACTGTGTCAGACAGGATGCTGGACTGGATAGACCACTGGTCAGATCCAGCAGGGCTCTTGTGATGTTCTTCTCAGGGGAAGGCCTCAGCCTCTGTCCCTTGTTGTTGACCCTCCAGGGGAAATGGTTGGCCACTGTGTGAGACAGGAAACTGAACTAAATGGACCCTCACTGGTCTGACCCAGCATGGCTCTTCTTATGTTCTTATGAAGGCCTCCGCCTCTCTGCCCTGTTTGTTGGCCCTCCAGAGGAACTGGTTGGCAACTGTGTGAGACAGGAGGCTGGACTGGATAGACCACTAGTCACGTCCAGCAGGGCTCTTGTGATGTTCTTCTCAGGGGAAGGCCTGAGCCGCTCTGCCCTGTTGTTGGCCCTACAGAGGAACTGGTTGGTCCCTGTGTGAGACAGTAGGCTGAACTAGATGGACCCTCACTGGTCTGATCCAGCAGGGCTCTTTGGATGTTATGCTGTTATCTGTTGTTGGTTCCAGTCCACATAAGACTACCCTGGGGGGGGGGGGCAACATCAGTGATACAGCAGGCTTTTCTACCAAGAAGTCCTGCAGCAACTTGGCTTCTTAAATTAGGGTTCCCGACCTCCAGGTGGGGCCTGGAGATCTCCCGGAATTACAACTGACCTCCAGACTGTATCAATAAGTTCTCCCAGAGAAAATGCCTGTTTTGTAAGGTGAAGCCTATGACTAGGATGGCAACTCTGGATGGGGAAAATTCATGATGAGTTGGAGGGTGGAGCCTAAGGGGGATGGGGTTTGGGGAGGGGAGGGGCCTCAACGGGGGACATGATGCCATAGAGCCCACCCTCCGATGCAGCCATTTTCTCCAGAGGAACCGATCTCTGTTATCTGGAAGTCAGCTCCATGCACCACCTGGAGGTTGGCAACCCTGTCTATGGCATTAAGAAAAAGAAGAGATTGGATCCATACCCCACCCTTCATTACCCAAAGGAGTCTCAGAGCGGCTTACAAACTTCTTTCCCTTCCCCCTCCCCACAACAGACACACTGTGAAGTAGGTGGGGCTAAGAGAGCTCTGAGAGGAACTGTTCTTTTTTCAAGAACAGCTCTGACAGAACCATGGATTGCCCAAGGTCATCCAGCAGGTGCAAGTGGAGGAGTGGGGGAATCAAACCAGGTTCTCCCAGATTAGAGTCCGTGCACTTAACCACTACACCGAACTGGCTCTCTGAAGTTCTGGCCCTGGTGGTGGACCTCCTGATGGCCCCTGGGTTTTGTCCACTGTGTGACACAGTGTGTTGGACTGGATGGGCCATTGGCTGGATCCAACGTGGCTTCTCTGATGCTCTTAGGTGGTGCTGTTCCCAAGGCCCTGCCATTCATGAGAGACAAGACCTGTCTCAATAAACCAATGGCTTAAGTATCAGGCAGCTTTGTGGGTTTACTTGCGAGAAGGTTTGTTTCTGGTATAACCACTTGGTTACGAAAGTAGTTGTCAATAGTTTTCCATGGGATTTGAAATCTGGCAACTTGCCCAGAGCTTCGAAGATTCTCTCACGCCTTGGAATGAACAGGTTAGGTTTTATTAACAACTGGGTCAGCCATCGAGATGATAGCATCCATTTGATATTGTTGGATTCAAATGAATTATTTAAATACATTAGGAGACCTCCCTGCATCTTGACTTGTTTAGGCTATGTAGGCCATGATCTTACAGAAAATAGTTTCATGTGGGGTAACTGTATTGGCCTTTAGTAGAAGAGAAGGAGAAGGAGAAGGGGAAGAGGAGGAGGAGGAGAAAGAGGAAGAGGAAGAAGAAGAAGAGGAAGAGGAAGAAGAGGAGATTGGATTTATACCCCACCCTTCATTTGGAGTCTCAGAGCAGCTTACAAACTCCTTTCCCTTCCCCTCCCCACAACAGACACTCTGTGAGAGAGCTCTTTCAAGAACTGCCCTTTCAAGGACAGCTCTTGTCAGAACTATGGCTTGCCCAAGGTCATCCAGCAGCTGCAAGTGGAGGAGTGGGGAATCAAACCTGGTTCTCCCAGATTAGAGTCCGCACACTTAACCACTACACCGAACTGGTGTAGAGGAAGATTTGAGTGAACTAACATCTAAGACATCAACAAGATTTCCAGGGTATTAGCTTTTGGGAGTCCACCCTTACACCCTGGAAATCTTCTTGGTCTTCAAGGTGCTGCTGGACTCCAAACTTGACTTTACTGAATTTACTCCCTCTACGTATGAGGACTGCTACTTAGAAAAACGAGTGGGCAGATTCACAGGGTGTCTATTGTGGTAAATTAGAACACCCAAGTCTACTTTTAGATACTGGCTGATTCTGCGTTGGCTTTTCCCTCTGTGGTTTCACAAAGCCCACAGTGGAACAGAAATTCCCCTCTGCGTTGCATGCCCGCTTTCACTTTCTCTGATCATCAGGTTTTATGGTAGCCTCCACACTCCGTGCGGCTTTCGCTTCCTTTGATCATCGGATTTTACGGTACCTTCTGCATAGATTTACGGCTGCTCAGGGGTGACTTTGCAGTCAGTATGGCATTGCCTCGGGGGATTTAAGTGTGGTTTTGAGCTGCACTTTTTCCTCCTGACTGAGAAACTGTGGAGTGAACGCTAGATGCAGAATCGCCCAGAATCTATTGCCCCCCCCCCCGTCCACATGTTTGTTCAGTCCCTCAAAAAACACTAACAGGTTAGTGAGACAAGATCTTCCCTTACAGAACCCATGCTGAGTCTGCCACATTAGTTTTTCTTTATCAATGTGCCTACTGATTCTTTCCTTAATAACAGTTTCCACCAACTTATCCGGTATCGATGTCAGACTGACTGGCCTGTAATTTCCTGGATCTCCTCTGGAACCCTTTTTAAAGATGGGAGTGACATTAGCTACCTTCCAATCCTCAGGAATGGTGGCAGATTTTACCCTGGCAGAAACAAGAGAAGCTAGATCTTTTAGTTCTGCTGGAACATTTCCTAGAAGCATCTAGCTTGCCTCTTTCAGAAACAATGGGCTGGAAGAAGAAGAAGAAGAAGAAGAAGAAGAAGAAGAAGAAGAAGAAGAAGAAGAAGAAGAAGAAGAAGAAGAAGAAGAAGAAGAAGAAGAAGAAGAAGAAGAGGAGGAGGAGGAGGAGGAGGAGGAGATTGGATTTATACCCCACCCTTCATTACCCAAAGGAGTCTCAGAACAGCTCACAATCTCCACTTCCTTCCCCTCCCCACAACAGACACCCTATGAGGTAGGTGGGGCTGAGAGAGTTCTTTCAAGAATTGCTCTTTCAAGGACACTCTTATCAGAGCTATGGCTTGCCCAAGGTCATCCAGCAGCTGCAAGTGGAGGAGTGGGGATTCGAACCCGGTTCTCCCAGATTAGAGTCCACACACTTAACCACTACACCAAGCTGGCTCAGGCACATGATCCAGCAAAGCAAATATATTCTCCTCGAAACCAGATATCTGAGAAGTCTCCCACGATTCCTTGGGGCCCTCCGGATCAGCAAGATTAGCGCCGTTGCTCAATCACTCAGCGCAGGCTTCACAAAACTGCGCCACGCCTTTTACTCTGAGGATGACACAATGCCTATTTCCAACAACATTCCTCCTGACAAGGTTCTTCTGGCTCCTTTCCCCCAATTGGCAGAATTCCATTCATTTTCCCTGAGGAGGCAACAGATGGGCAAAAGAAGCACTCCAAGTTTTGAACAAGTTGGTTGGTTTTTCCCCCCCTATGTCTTTAAGCAGAAGTCACGGAACCGGATCTTCGAGGACACGGTTCACTGTGGATCACTTGATTACAGGTTGTTCTCTTCCTCCTCCCCCCATCCTTGTCCTCATTTGTTCGTAATTAGTTCAAAGGGCACGCCTACATTCCACCCGCCATGCCTCATGCCTTGATCTGATGCCATTGGCCTGACGTTTAAGCCGCCCAGTAAAACTGGTCCGGTCCAGCCACAGTGAAATCATATGCACTTAAGTCATGCTTGCCTGTTTTGTTAGAAGGAACGGGGTCTGACCACCATTATTCCCTATGGCCAGCAGGGTTGCTGGTTCGATGTTGGGAAATGCCTGGAGGTTTGGGGGTGGAGCTTGGGGAGGGCGGGGTTTGGGGAGGAGACTCAGAGGTGTACAAAGCCATATGGTCCACCTCCATAGCAGCCATTTTCTCCAGGGGACCTGATCTTGGGCATCCGGAGATCCATTCAGGTGGGCCGCCATATTGGTCTGAAGCAACAGAACTAGGTCTGAGTCCAGCGGCACCTGTGAGACCAACAAAGTTTCATTCTGGGCATCCTTGCTCAGGTCTTGCAGACCAAGGGCCGTGGCTTCCTTGAAGGAGTCAATCCGTCTCCTCTTGGTGCGTCCTCTCTTCCTGCTTCCTTCAGCTTTTCCCAGCATAATCGTCTTTCCCAGTGACTCTTGTAATGTGACCAAAGTACAATAGCTTCATTAGTTTGTTTATTTATTTGTATTTATAGCCTGCCCATCCCACAAGGAGGCTCGGGGCAGGTAACATCATATCAGTAATACAATCGATACAGAGGAGGAGGTGGAGGAGGAGGAGGAAGAGGAGGAGGAGGAGGAGGAGGAGGAGGAGAAGAAGAAGAAGAAGAAGAAGAAGAAGAAGAAGAAGAAGAAGAAGAAGAAGAAGAAGAAGAAGAAGAAGAAGAAGAGAGAGGAGGAGGAGGAGGAGGAGGAGGAGGAGGAGGAGGAGGAGGAGGAGGAGGAGGAGGAGGAGGAGGAGGAGGAGGAGGAGGAGAAGGAGATTGGATTTATACCCCGCCCTTCATTCGGAGTCTCAGAGCGGCTTACAAACTCCTTTCCCTTCCCCTCCCCACAACAGATACCCTGTGAGGTAGGTGGGGCTGAGAGCTCTGACAATAACTGCTCATTTTCTAGAACAGCTCTGACAGAACTATGGCTTGCCCAAGGTCATCTAGCAGCTGCATGTGGAGGTGTGGGGGATCAGACCCGGTTCTCCCAGATTAGAATCCACGCACTTAACCACTAAAACACAATAATAAACAATAAAACACAATAATAATAAACATTAAAACACAATAATAATAAACATTAAAACACAGTAATAATAAACATTAAAACACAGTAATAATAAACATTAAAAGCAATGATCACAGTTCAACAAAGTCAACTGGCTGTGAGAAGTTCCCTGGCATATTGTTTGGCTTGGTAGGTGGATGACAACAACCTCAGGGAGGTCATACATGGACACCTGCTGCCTCAGCCAAAAGCCCGGCAGAACAGCAGTGGGGAGGGCAGCAGTGGGCAGCAGCGGGAGGGCTTCTAGTGTCCTGGCCCCCCTGCTGGACCTCCTGATAGCACATGGTATTTTTGGCCGCTGTGTGACAGAGTGTTGGACTAGATGGGCCATTGGCCTGATTCAACATTGGCTTCTCTTATGTTCTTATGTTCTTATGTAACAGCTCCGTCCTTGCAGGTCCTGTGGACAGAGAGCATGTCCTACCAGGCAGGGACCAGGGCAGAAAAAGCCCTGGCCCTGGTTGAGGCAAGACGGACATCCTTTGGGCTGGGGACAACCAGGCGATGTTGGTCCATAGAGTGTAATGCTCTTTGGGCATATACAGGAAGAGGCGGTCCCTCATATCATTAATACAATAGATATAGTCCCAGGCAGGGGTCTTTTTGGGGGAGCTCACCGGAGCCCAGCTCCGGGAGCTCAGGAGCCAAGCCCCGCCCCCAGCCGGCGTCCCCGGGAGTCTTTCAGGCAGCCGAATGTCAATTTCAGCTCCATTATATCCTATGGGCCATTGAAGTCAATGGTGAAAACATAGGGTATATTCTGGGGGCTGGAGGGGAGGGTTTGATGGAGAGGCTCCAAACTCACAGGGTAGCTTATGGAGCCTCTCCCCAAGATACCCACCAAGTTTCAAGAACATAGGATCAGGGGTCCAATTCTATGGGCCTCTAAACAGGTTGCCCCTATTCCCTCCATTGTTCTCTATGATGGGAAAAAATTAACTTTTTTCCCCACCATAGAGAACAATGGAAGGAATAGGGGCAACCTGTTTGGGGGCCCATAGAATTGGACCCCCTGGTTCACTGTTCTTGAAACTTGGTGGGTATCTTGGGGAGAGGCTTCATCAGCTACCCTGTGAGTTTGGAGCCTCTCCTCAAACCCCCTCCCTCCAGCCCCCAGAATATACCCTATGTTTTCACCATTGACTTCAATGGCCCATAGGGTATAATGGGACTGAATTGCCACTGAATTTCTTTCATTCCCTCCTTTCCTTCTCTCTTTTTCCTCTTTCCCTCCTTCTTCTCTTCTCTCTTTCTTTTCCACCTTCTTCTCTTCTCTTTTTCCTCCTTTCCCTGTTTCCCTCCTTCCCTCTCTTTCTTTCCCTCCCTTTCCTTCTCTTTCTTTCCCTCTTTCCTTCCTTCTTTCCTTCTCTCTACTCTCTCTCTTTCCTTCCCTCTTTCCTCCTTCTGTGGCCCAACTCTCATGAGAAGGAGTTTAAACTTTAAACCCCTTCTCTCTTAGCTCCCCCACCCAGACCAGCTGGGGAAGGGAAGGGGAGGCTTTTGAAGATGCCTCCCCCCCTTTTGCTTCCCCTTCTGACATCACTTCCGGTGATGTCAGGGGGTGTGGCATATGCTAATAGCCTAATAGCTCATTAGCATACTATATGCTAATGAGCTCCTGCAGCTGTTTTTCTACGAAAAGACCCCTGGTCCCAGGCCATGTAAGGCTTTAAAGGTTATTACCAACACTTTGAAGCGTTGTTACCAACACCTAGTTATTGTAGCTACTAGCTGGGAATGGAATGAGCCAGGAAGTGCTGGAGCCTCTAGTTGCAGAAGGGTGCAGACCATGTGGAAAGCTGAAGAGGGAAGCCGGACTGTCCTGCCGGAGAGCTCAGATCTTAATCACAGGCTCTTAACACCTTGTTTAAGGTAACTGTGTTTAAGGATGCTGGTAAGGGAAGGAAACTCTTCTTCTAAATGGTCAATTTTAGAATTATCGCTTCAGGGCTGTGTCATCCAGTGGGGAGTTCAAGCAGGGTCTTTCCTGGTCACCGGTGGAGGGGTCCCTCCGTTGGCCTGGGATGTCTGTTTTCTCGAACGATAGTGCGTCTCCCCACAATGTGCTCGGTGCGATGATGTCACCACCAGGTGATGCCATTGCAACAGGCACGTTGGCGCAAATTAGGCACTTGGGGAGCGGGGTTTCCCCGCTGGCCGGATCGGGGCCGGCGGATTGAGGGCACCAAAAGCGGGCAACCCCCTGCCCCCATTGGGGGAATGGGAACCCTAAGTTCAACTGGGACCCTCATTTTGGAAGCCGGTGCCCCGAGTCTTCAGCTGGGACTTCTTGACCCACCAACATGAGGGAAAGGGTGGACTTCGGGGGACACACGCTGTGAAGGAGGGAGAAGTTAACGGTTTGTAGTGCTCAAGTGCGCAGACTCTGATCTGGGAGAACCGGGTTTGATTCCCCACTCCTCCACTTGCAGCAGATGGATGACCTTGGGCAAGCCATAGTTCTGTCAGAGCTGTTCTGGAAAGAGCAGTTCTGGAAAGAGCTCTCTCAGCTCCACCTACCTCACAGGGTGTCCATTGTGGGGAGGGGAAGAGAAAGGATACATACCATATACATACCCCAGACAGCACTACGGTCTGGAGCACAACATCGGCTAGTGATTCCAGACCCTAAAGAGGCCAGGCTCACTGCTACCAGGGCTAGGGCCTTTTCAGTGGTGGCTCCAACCTGGTGGGACGAGCTCCCGGAAGAGATCAGGGCTCTGCGGGACCTTGTACAGTTCCGCAGAGCCTGCAAGACGAAGCTTTTCCACCAGGCTTTTAATTAGGAGCCGCTCACCACTACCACCACTACCACCAACGATTATTCTTAGTAACATTGGGGTGGTTGGTTGGCTCTCTACGGAGATCGAACTACAGTAACGTACGAGACAGATGCGGCCAAATTGGGACTCATGTCCATCTACAGGATGCCATCTTTAACGTGATTGGAAGATCAATTCTGTGCCAAGCACTTTAATTGTAATGATATGATTGTTTTATCTTGTTTTTATCTGGTTTTATATGCTTAATATTTTCGCACATAGTGCCTTTAAATGTAAGCCACCCTGAGCCCATTTGTGGCGAGGGCAGGATAGAAACTCAATAAAATAAATAAATAAATAAATAAATGGAGTTTGTAAGCCATTCTGAGACTCCAAGCAAAGGGTGGGATATAAATCCAATCTCTTCTTCTTCCTCGTCTTCCTCGTTCTCCTCCTCCTCCTCATCGTCGTCGTCCTCCTCCTTTTCTTCTTCTTCTTCTTCTGCTCCTCCTCCTCCTCTTCCTCTTCCTCCTCCTCCTCCTCCTCTTCTTCTTCTTCTTCCTCTTCTTCTTCTCTTCCTCCTCCTCCTCCTCCTCCTCCTTTGGCCCCTGTTCAGTTGGGTTCCTAAGTTCTATGTTTTTGTCACATGATGTTAATTGAAAAGCTTTGTTTTCTCTGAACGATTGCAAGATTCGTTCCAAGTTCTGCCCCACAGAACCCACAAGCTGAGGTTATACAAGCACTGCTCATTTTTGAAAGTTCCGCTCTTCCCCAAGGATTTCTAATCATTAAACCTTGCAGGGAGGGATGACATCACTAGTGCACACGTAGGTAATTGTGTGTGCCTGAACACCATGCGCTCCTGCCGGGCACAGTCTCCCATTCCACGCGCTGCAGCTGCCAAGGTGTTTCTTGGAATGTAAATAGTGGGTTGGTAGGAAGAGATTTCACAGATATGAAGCTGCCTTCTGCTGAATCAGACCTTTGATCCATCTAGGTCAGTATTGCCTACCCAGGCTGGCAGCAGCTCTCCAGGGTCTCAGGAGGAGGTCTTTCACATCACCTACTTTTTAATCTTTTTAATGGGAGATGCCAGGGATTGAACCTGAGACTTTCTACATGCCAAGTGTATAAGAACATAAGATAAGCCAATGTTCGATCAGGCCAATAGCCCATCCAGTCCAACACTCTGTCACACAGTAACCAGAAATACCAGGTGCCATCAGGAGGTCCAGCAGTGGGGCCAGGACACTAGAGCCAATTTGGTGTAGTGGTTAAGTGTGTGGACTCTAATCTGGGAGAACCAGGTTTGCTTCCCCACTCCTCCAGTTGCACCTGCTGATGTGACCTGGGGTCAGTCACAAGCTCTGGCACAGCTGTTCCTGAAAGAGCAGTTTGTGTTAGAGTTCTCTCAGCCCCACCTACCTCACAGGGTGTCTGTTGTGGGGAGGGGAAGGGAAAGGAGTTTGTAAGCCACTCTGAGACTCCAAGTGAAGGGTGGGGTATAAATCCAATTTCTTCTTCTTCTTCTTCTTCTAGAAGCCCTCCCATTGAGTCGATATAAATTACCTGCCTACCATTGTTGTTCTCATATTGACACAGAAAGTACTCCATCCCTCTGTGTTATACCTCTGAGGATGCCCATCACAGCTGCTGGCAAGACGTCAGGTCCTACAGTGCCAAGACCACAACCATACAGCCTGGAAAATCTACAACAACTAAAAGCAAGTGACACTCTGTCTTCTTGGTGCTTGGGGGGGGGGGTCAACTGTGGGAGGGCTTCTACTGTTCTGGCCCCACTGCTGGACCTCTTGATGGCCCCTGGTAGTATTGGCCACTGTGTGACAGAGTGATGGACTGGATGGGCCATTGGCCTGATCCAACATTGGCTTCTCTTATGTTCTTATGTTCAAGGTATAATTTTATACCCTGAAAAAATGTGTTGGTCTTTATAGAGCCATTGGGCTCAAATTTTGTTCTATGGCCACCCACCTGGAAGGTGGGGATGTGGAGACCAAAGTCTTCTCCTGTGGAAGCCCCGAAGAAAGTAGTCCTCCAGCCATCTATAACACTGGTTAACGGCAACCAAGAAGCGCTTCGGGCCATTCAAGGTGCCAATTATTTCTAACTTTTAAACATCAACGGTTTATTATGTGGTTTTAAATGGGAGAAACACCAAATCGGGCAGTTTCCCCTCCACATAAAGTCCGGGATCTCGTGACCACACACCCCCTTTTGTGTTCTAATTGCTCTTTTATTTTTCTCCTTTTCAGAGAACAGCTGAGAATGTGAACAATTTGTGGGTCTTTTGCAAGAACCTGGGCAGTTCAGGGCGGGCGGGGCACGGCAGGGTTGAGAAAGGGGCGAGTCAGACACCGGAGATGTATAATTTAACAGATTTTTTAAAAATAGTTGTAAATGCCACAGGTGGGAGGCTTCAGAATGGACCAACGTGCTAATTTGGATGAGTTGACCGCATTGCAATCCAGGCGAGTAAGAGGGGCTCGTTGCTAACATTGGCAAGGCCCCAAGCTTTGGGTCTATAAAGGAGGACTTCCATACGCCCCTCCACAGAACCACACAGACCGCTCTGTGGAAAAGACGTCCCCCTGCAACTTGACGGTTTGGGTAAGTGACGATTATCCCGAAATTTGGTGGGGGTTCAATGGGAAGTTCGTGTAGAGTTGCTGACCCCCAGGTGGGGCCCAAAGATGTCCTGGCCCCGCTGCTGGACCTCCTGATGGCACGTGGTATTTTTGGCCGCTGTGTGACACAGAGTGTTGGACTAGATGGACCATTGGCCTGATTCAACAATGGCTTTTCTTATGGTCTTATGTTCTTAATTGATCTCCAGATGATAAGAGTCCAGCTACCACACATCCCAGATAGAGTTGAAAAGGGGATGTGGGGTAGGGTTGCCAGACCCAGGCTGGGAAACTCCTGGATATTTGGGGGTGGAGCCTGGGGAGGACAGGGACCTCACTGGGGTACGATGCCACAGAGTCCGCACTCAATGCTCCCTCCAAGCTGTGGAGTCTTGTGAGCAAAAATCCTACTTAAAGTTGTGGGAGAGCCATTTGGCTAGGGCATAAATTAGTTTGCACTGGAGCCCTCCTTCCTGAGCGAAGACAAAAATGTGTGAGCTGGAGGCTAAGAAACTGTGAGCTGGCTCACACTAGGTCAGCTTAGAGGGAACACTGTCCCCCCTCCAAAGCATCCATTTTCTCTAAGGGAGCTGATCTTAGAGAGCCAGTTTGGTGTAGTGGTTAAGTGCACGGATTCTAATCTGGGAGAACCGGGTTTGATTCCCCACTCCTCCACATGCAGCTGCTGGATGACCTTGGGCAAGCCATAGTTCTGACACAGCTGTTCTCTCAAGGACAGTTCTGGAAAGTGCTCTCCCAGCCCCGCCTACCTCACAGGGTGCCTGTTGTGGGGAGGGGAAGGGAAAGGAGTTTGGAAGCCACTCTGAGACTCCCTTGGGTAGTGAAGGGCGGGGTATAAATCCAATCTCTTCTTCTTCTGCTTCTTCGACTGGCAATGAGTCGTAATTCCTGGGGATCCCCAGGTCCCACCTGGAGGCTGGCGTCCCTAATACCAGATGATGTTGGGGCTTTACCTGTCCTGACTCTAAATCTTAGGGATAACCACCCCAGGCTCTGTGTACAGGCCAGAAATGTAATCAACCAATAAGATTCTGTTGCTACAGGCAGGTGGTTCAAACTAAGTCACCTGAAACTTTTCCTTCCGGCGGACGAGCTGATCTTGCAGTTAATGTTGACACTGTGGTTCTAGTTTGTGCTTATCAATTGCGACAACCGCCCGGTGTAATTCATGTAGAATAAAGCGACTCCCTGCTAATTCCCGTAAAGCATTCAAGGGGCTGGCTCATATTCGAATCATCTTTGACTTTGTTTTGACTATCGATCTGTGTGTCTACAACTGCCATAAATGGCTTGAGTCTTAATATGCAAAGATATCATCGGATTGCCCCGGACGAAGGTATGAACTTCCGTGAACAGCCTGGCATGTGCCCGTCAATCATCTTTTCGTTCACCCCCTCCTCTAAGGAGGTCAGGGTGACGTTCTTGGTTCGCCCATCCCCCGTTTTATCCTCACAGCAACCCTTCGAGGTAGCCCTGTCTTAAATTTTAATTAAGACCAATCAAAACAGCACAATGGACTGTGCACATTTTTCTATTCCTCACACTTCTTCAACCAGCTAGGGGTTAAAAGGGGGTGGGGGAGAGAGAGAGTAGAGTTGACAATTCTGGGGTGGAAAATCCCTGGGGATTTGAGGGGTAGAGCCTGAGGAGCAGGGTTGTACATTGTACCTCACGGAGGTCCTTCCCTTCCCTAAACCCCGACTCCTCCAGGCTCCAGTCCCAAATCTCCAGGAATTTACCCACCTGGACTTGGCAACACTAACTGGCACTGCTAGGTAGATTCAGGCAGGTAGCCATGTTGGTCTGAAGAAACAGAGTTCGACCTGGAAAGTTTTCTTCAACATATAAGCTAGAACACCCACCCAGAATGATCTCCGGACTACAGAGTCTAGGAAAGCAAGCTATGACGCAACGGCAGCAGCAGAACTGGAGGAGGAAGCAGGAGACAGCCAGCCCCTTGTGGACCTGAGAGAAGCCCTCTGGGGGCCTGATCTGGCCCCCGGGCCACATTTTTGACACCCCTGAGTTAAAGCACCCACCCAGAATGCTGTCCGGTCCCTGGAGAAAATGGCTGCTTTGGAGGGTGGCCTCTACGGCATTATAACTACGGTTGTCACCTCTGGGTTGATAAATTCCTGGAGATTTGGGGCGTGGGGGAGGGCGTTGTTTGGAGAACTGATTGCTATATCCTGGAGATCAGTTGTAATTCAGGGAGATTTCCAGCTTCCCCCCTGGAGACTGGCAACCCTACATTCTACCCCACTGAGAGTCCGCGCACTTAACCACTACACCAAACTGAGGTGCCTCCTCTCCAGACAACAGAGATCAGTACACCTGGGGGGGGAATGGCTGCTTTGGAAGGTGGACTCCATGGCCTTATACCCAGCCAAGCTCCCCTCTTCCACCAACCTCACCTTTCTAGGGTTGCCAGCCTCCAGGTGGGGTCTGGAGATCTCCCACTTTTACCACTGAGCTCCAGCTGACGGAGATTAGCTCCCTTGGAGAAAATGGCTGCTTTGAAGGGCAGACTCTGTGGCATTGTACCTGGCTGAGGCCCCTCCCCTTCCCAAGCCCCGCCCTCTCCTGGATCTACCCCCCGTCCAAGTCTCCAGGTATTTTCCAACCCAGACCTGGCAACCCTACTGAGGAAGAAGGAGTTTGGGGAGTGGAGGGACCTCAGCAAGATACAATGCCACAGAGTCCACCATCCTAAGGAACCATTTTCTCCAGGGGAATTGATCTCTTTTGTCTGGAAATCACTTGCAATTCCTCAAGAGCTCCAGGCCACACCTGGGGGTTGGTAATCCTAGGATAGAGGGCTCTCAGTCCTGGAAGATCTCTTTTCTCTCCTCCCCCCTCTCTTTTTTTAGAAGTATCCAGGGCTCTTTTTGTAACAGGAACTCCTTTGCATATTAGGTGACACCCCCCCTAATGTAGCCAATCCTCCAGGAGCTTACAGAGCTCTTCTTACGGGGGCTGACACAGATTATCTATCTATCTATCTATCTATCTATCTATCTATCTATCTATCTATCTATCATCTATCTATCTATCACCTACCTATCTACCCATCCACCCATCCACCCATCCACCCATCCACCCATCCACCCATCCACCCATCCACCCATCCACCCATCCACCCATCCACCCATCCACCCACCCATCTATCTATCTATCTATCTATCTATCTATCTATCTATCTATCTATCTATCTATCTATCTATCTATCTATCTACTCCTACCTACCTACCTACCTACCCACCCATCCACCCACCCACCCATCTATCTATCTATCTATCTATCTATCTATCTATCTATCTATCTATCTATCTATCTATCTATCTATCTACCTACCTACCTATCTACCCATCCACCCATCCACCCATCCACCCACCCACCCACCCATCATCTATCTATCTATCTATCTATCTATCTATCTATCTATCTATCATCTATCTATCTATCTATCTATCTATCTATCTATCTATCTATCTATCTATCATCTATCTATCATCTATCTATCATCTATCTATCTATCTATCTATCTATCTATCTATCTATCTATCTATCTATCATCTATCTATCTATCTATCATCTATCTATCTATCTATCTATCTATCTATCTATCTATCTATCTATCTATCTATCATCTGTCTGTCTGTCGTCTATCTATCTATCACCTACCTACCTACCTACCTACTCATTACAAAAGCCCTATTCACATAAGAGCATAAGAACATAAGAGAAGCCAATGTTGGATCAGGCCAATGGCCTATCCAGTCTAATACTCTGTGTCTCACAGTGGCCAAAAATATCAGGTGCCATCAGGGGGTCCAGCAGTGAGGCCAGGACACTAGAAGCACTCCCACTCTTGACCCGCCCCAAAGCACCAAGAATACAGAGCATCACTTGCCCCAGACACAGTTCCTATCTAGACCTTGTAGCTAATAGCCACTGATGGACCTCTGCTCCATATATTTATCTAATTCCCTCCTGAAGCTGTCCATGCTTGTAGCTACTGCCACCTCCTGTGGCAGTGAATTCCATGTGTTAACCACTCTTTGGGTGAAGAAGGACTTCCTTTTATCTGTTCTAACCCAACCGCTCAGCAATTTCATTGAATGCCCAAGAGTTCTTGTGGGGTGAGAAAGGGAGAAAAGTACTTCTTTCTCTACCTGCTCTATCCCATGCATAATCTTCTAAACCTCGATCATGTCACCCCTCAGCCGTTATTTCTCCAAGCTAAAGAGCCCCAAGTACTTTAACCTTTCTTCATAGGGAAAGTGTTCCAACCCTTTTAATCATTCTAGTTGCCCTTTTCTGCACTTTCCCCAAGGCTATAATATCCTTTTTGAGGTGTGGTGACCAGAAATGTACACGGTACTTCACATGTTACATTGAACACATGTACATCTTTCATGTATGCATGCTCATCTGCCTGCACAATTCTTGGTGCAATCCTTCCCCATCTTCTTCTCTTCACAGACATTGTCCCCAAATATCTAGAAACTCCCACAGCTGGAGGTGACAATCCTAGCTCCACTAAGGAAAAATGAATGAATGAATGAATGAATGAATGAATGAATGAATGAATGATTGAATGAATGAATGAATGAATGAATGAATGAATGAATATTAAAACTCTTCATGGTCTCTTCCAGGTTGAGAAAGGAGGAAGAAGATGTCCAGAGAGCTAGCCTATCAGCAGCGAAAGCAGAACACAGTTCTCCCCCGTGCACTGACCAAGTCAACTTCGGAGTCGGTCCCGGAAACAGAACCACCCGAGCCGGATCACGAACCGAAACGTCATCCACCGGCAAGGAAAGAACCAGAGAAGCAACCCCAAGAAGAGAATGGGTCTAATGCTAAGGAGGGACCACCCAACCAGGCCCCTACAACTGGCACTGAAGCAAAGGAGATGCTGGCCCCCGAACCTGAAGCCCCGGTGGAGAAGGAGAAGGAACATCCACACCAGGTTGAGCATCTAGAGCGACATCCTCCCCAGACTGAGCAGCAAGAGAAAGAATCTGCCCCTCTGCCCCCGGCGCTGAGCAAAGAAACCATCAAGCCATATCATCCCCCGGCCAAGGAAGCTGGAGGTCAACTTCCCTTGCGGCCACCTCCATCCGTGGAAGAGATTCAGCAACAGAAGAAGCAGGCAGCCCAGTGGCCACCTAAGTAGGCCCCCAGGTTGGAGGCAAAGGGAAAGTCAATATGGAAGTTACAGCTTCAGCCGTTGGGTGACGGTCCTCCATTAGAACTTCCTTTGATTTGATTTCGATTTTAAGGCGGTGGCGGGGAGCAAAGTCATTTAACGATGGTGACGGTCAAAGAAATGAAATAAACAAATTGCGTGGCTGAGCCGTTCAGGGTCTGTCGAAGAAAACATTACCCAGACAGTTAGATCTCAGTCCGATGGCTTTGTAGAGATCAACAAGGTTTTGAGGGTGTAAGCTTTTGGTGTGGTGGTTAGGAGTGCGGACTCTGATCTGGGAGAACTGGGTTGGATTCCCCACTCCTCCGTGTGCCGCTGCTGGTGTGACTTTGGGTCACTCACAAGTCCTCTCAGAGCTGTTCTCGAACGAGCAGTTCTCGAACGAGCTCTCTCACCTACCTCACAGGGTGTCTGCTGTGGGGAGGGGAAGAGAAAGGAGATTGTAAGATGCTCTGAGATTCCTTCGGGTAGTGAAGGGTGGGGTACAAATCCAATCTCCTCCCCTCCCCCTCTTCCTCTTCTTCCTCCTCCTCAGGCCTCTTTTTGTAGCAGGAACTCCTTTGCATATTAGATGACACACCCCGAATGCAGCCAATCCTCCAAGAGCTTACAGTAGCCCCTGTAAGAAGAGCTCTGTAAGCTCTTGGAGGATTGGCTACATTAGAGGTGTGTCACCTAATATGCAAAGGAGTTCCTGCTACAAAAAGAGCCAAGCTCCTTCTCTTTCTCCTCCTCCTCCTCTTCCTCCTTCTCCTCCTCTTCCTCCTCCTCCTCCTCTTCTTCTTCTTCATCGACTCAGTGCTCATGGGAGGTATCCAATGAAAGGAGCATTGACTCTCAAAAGTTTATACCTGCAAAATCTCATTCGAAAATAATCATCATCATCGTATGGCATTGCACATAGAATAGCCAGGAGATCCTAAGACTGTCTGGCAGCCAGCAGTTCTAGCTCCTTTAAAGTTATGCACCACTAGGTGGTGAGCTAGACTTGTTTTTAAGGCAGGAGACATTTCAGAACTTGGTTTGCCGTTGCCCGCCTCTGCATCATGGACCTAGTATTCCTTGGCCCATATTCCATATACCCTTCCAAATACTAGCCAAAGCCGACCCTGCTTAGCTTCCAAGATCTGATGGGAATGGGCTAGCCTGACCTGTTCAGGTCAGGGCATCTTATTAGGTTCTAAGGGGCTACAGAATTCGAACTTAGCTGTCCTACCTGTGGACCTGCATGGCCACCCTCTGAAACGATGATCCAAACAAAGATACATCTCCAAACTATAGAATCATAAAATGTTAGAGTTGGAAGGGACCTTGCAGGTCGTCTAGTCCAACCCCCTGCAATCTGCAGGAGCACAGCCGAAAGAGAGCCCGACATACCTACAACATGCCCAAAAGGTGGTCGTCCAGCCTCCGCTTGAAAACATCCAGGGAAGGAGCATCCACTACCTCCCGAGGCAGACCGTTCCACTGCTCAGCCACTCTTACAGTCGCAAAAATACTGATTGAATTATATATCACATTACAGCTAGAAGAAGAGATTGGATTTATACCCCGCCCTTCACTTGGAAACTCAGAGCGGCTTACAAACTCCTTTCCCTTCCCCTCCCCACAACAGACACCCTGTGAGGTGGGTGGGGCTGAGAGAGCTCTGACAGAAACTGCTCTTTTTCAAGGACAGCTATGCCAGAGCTTGTGACTGACCCAAGGTCACATCAGCAGGTGCAGGTGGAGGAGCGGGGAATCAAACACGGTCCTCCCAGTTTAGAGTCTGCACACCTAATCACTACACCAAACTGGGTCTCTTGATAGGCTAGCTAATTAGTTGTGTAATACAAGCATGAACTTAGTCTATGCCCACAATGCCCCGGGAAAGTAGAAACATTCAAAATGTGACAAGTATAAGAAATAAAAGGATCGATCAAACGCTCCTCAGTTAATCTGGTCTTAGAAACAGGGCTAGAAAACAGTGAAATGTCTTCTGCCTCCCTTCTTCAGCAGCAGCTATAATGCAAGGTAACGTGACGCTCACTCCATATCCAGGAGGAGACATCCATCTCTTCTTCGACCTGCAGAAAGTAAAGCTCTTCAAAAGGACCTTTGGTTAAAAAGTATATTTTTCTCTCCCCCCGCCCCAAAACTGGTTTTCCTTGGGCTTAATTGTGTATTTGTGGTTTTGTCATTATTAAATTATTTAGAGCCTCTCAAAGACGATTTGTAGACCTGTCAGTACATGCTAGTAATGGGGAGAGCCGGTTTACACCAGTTCTCTATTTGTTTTGTACATCAATCACTACACGTGGGGCTCGGAGCATCGTGGTAGACCCATGATAAACAACTTATGTTCTAGGAATGTCAAAAGTGGGATCCTATGCACAGTTACTGTCTGAACATTTCCGTAGAGCTCGCCCATGACAAGACCGTTAAGGAGCCACTTTGGTGTAGTGGTATGAGCAATGGACTCTAATATGGAGAACTGGGTTTATTTCCCATTCCTCCACATGCAGTCAGCTGGGTCACCTTGGGTCAGTCACAGTTCTCTCAGAGCTGCTCTCTCAAGAGCAGCTCTTTCATAAGAACATAAGAGAAGCCAATGTTGGATCAGTCCACTAGAAGCCCTCCCACTGTTGCCCCCCCCCAGCACCAAGAATACAGAGCATCCCTTGCCCCAGATTGAGAGTTCCTATCTATACCTTGTGGCTAATAGCCACTGATGGACCTCTGCTCCATACGTTTATCCAAGTCTCTCTTGAAGCTGTACATGCTTGTAGCCACCGCCACCTCCTGTGGCAGTGAATTCCATGTGTGAATCACTCTAAGAGCTCTCTCAGCCCCACCTACCTCACAGGGTGTCTGTTGTGGGGAAAAGAAGGGAAAGGTGATTTATAAGCCACACCGAGACTCCTTTGAGTAGTGAAGGGTGGGGTCCAAATCCTCCTCCTCCTCCTTCTTCCTCTTCCTCTCCTCCTTGTCCTTCTTCTCCCCATATTAAGGCTCAGTGGGAATTAGGGTCACCAAGCACAGCAGGAATCGGGAGGCATGTGGGTGCGCCATCTGCAATGGTGTGATGTCGCTTCTGGGGAGACCCTAGAAGTGACATCATGAAGATCTAGGAATCACTGACATAAGAACATAAGAAGAGCCCTGCTGGATCAGGCCAATAGTCCTCTGAATGTGGAGGTTCCCCTCAGTCACCATGACTAGTAGCCATTGATAGACTGATCCTCCATGAATCTATCTCATCTTCTTTTCAAGCTGTTTATTCCTGTGGCCATCCCTACATCCTCTGGCAGCAAATTCCACATTTTCCTCATTTTCTGCGTAAAGTAGGATTTCCTTTTGCCTGTCCTGGATAAGAACATAAGAATGTAAGAGAAGCCACTGTTGGATCAGGCCAACGGCCCATCCAGTCCAACACTCTGTCACACAGCAGCCAAAAATACCAGGAGCCATCAGGAGGTCCAGCAGTGGGGCCAGGACACCAGAAGCCCTCCCACTGTTGAGCCCCCCAAGCACCAAGAATACAGAGCATCCCTTGCCCTGAGTTCCTATCTATACCTTGTGGCTAATAGCCACCGATGGATCACTGCTCCATATTGTTTATCCAATTCCCTCTTGAAACTGTCCATGCTTGTAGCTGCCACCACCTCCTGTGGCAGTGAATTCCACATGTTAATCACTCCTTGGGTGAAGAAGGACTTCCTTTTATCTGTTCTAACCTGACTGCTCAGCAATTTCATGGAGTGCCCTCTTACCTTGAAAACGCCTTGAGGTGGAATTTCATGGGGTTGCCATGAGCTGGCTGTGACTCGACAGCACACGTTTCTCTTAGAGATCTCCTACAAAATCTGGATTGATTTTACTTTCTGATGTAGTACTTTCCATTCTGATACCTTTACGGGGCTATGACAAGCGCTTCTGTGGTGGGGAAATGTTACTTTCAGGCCAACATTATGTTGATGATTATACGGCAGCACAGAGAACATTCTTGTGTTTTGAGCCAGTTTGGTGTAGTGGTTAGGAGCACGGACTCTAGTCTGGGAGAACCGGGTTCGATTCCCCACTCCTCCACTTGCAGCTGCTGGTGTGACCTTGGGTCAGTCACAAGTTCTTTCAGAGCTGTTCTCTCAGGAGCAGTTCTTGAAAGAGCTCCCTCAGCCCCATCTAGCTCAGGGTGTCTGTTTTGGGAAGGGAAGGAGATTGTAAGATGCTCTGAGACTACTTTGGGTAGTGAAGGGCAGGGTATAAATCCAATCTCTTCTTCTTTTCTTCTTAACTGGGACAGTCTGATTCCCAAACCTTCACGACTTCCTAGCACACTGTTCCCTCTTTCCTATTTCCCCATATCCATTAGTTCAGTAACACAATACATAAGGCTACCATAATCAATTAGAAATTAGAATCATAGAGTTGGAAGGGTCCATAGAGACCATCTAGTCCAATCCTCCTCTGCTCAGTGTGGGGTTAGGCTAGAGCATCCTTGACAAGTGTTTGTCCAGACGCTACTTAAAGACAGCCAGGGAAGGGGAGCTCACCACCTCCCGAGGTAGCCCATTCCACTGCCGAACTACTCCTACTGTAAAAGGAAATAGCCAGGTGGATACCTTTGCGCCTGTAATTTAAACTCTTGAGCCAGTTTGGTGTAGTTGTTAAGTGCGCGGACTCTAATCTGGGAGAACTGGGTTTGATTCCCCATGCCACCACTCACAGCTGCTGGATGACCTTGGGCAAGCCATAGTTCTGATAAGAGCGGTTCTTGAAAAAGAGCAGTTTCTGTCAAGAGCTCTCTCAGCCCCACCTCCCGCACAGGGTGTCTGTTGTGGGGAGGGGGAGGGAAGGGAGTTTGTAAGCCGCTCTGAGACACCTTTGGGTTGTGAAGGGCAGGGTATAAACCCAATCTCTTCTCTTAACTTCTCTTGAATTCGAGTCCTCTCCTCTGCTACCAACAGGAACAGCTCCCTGCTGCCATCTAAGAGACAGCCTTTCAAATACTTCAGGAGAACAATTATGCCCCTCCCCCACCTCTTCTGGATGGGGGGATACATTTCTGGGGAGTGCTGTATGTGAAAGAGACCTCGGGGTAAGAGTGGACTCTAAACTGAACATGAGCAGTCAGTGTGATGTGGTGGCAAAAAATGGCAAATTCAGTCTTGGGTTGTATTAAAAGGGCCATAGCATCGAAATCGCAGGAGGTCCTAGCCCCTCTGTAGACTGCCTGGGTCAGGCCACACCTTGAGTCCTGTGTGCAGTTCTGGAGGCCTCACTTCAAAAAGGATGTGGGCGAAATCAAGAGGGTGCAGAAGAGAGCGACGAGGATGATCAGGGGTCTGGAACCTGAGCCCCAAGAGGAAAGGCCAAGGGCCCTGGTAATGTGTGATTTGGAGAAGAGGAGATTGAGGGGGGACGTGATGGCTCTCTTTAAATATGTGAAAGCCTGTCATTTGGAGGAGGAGGGCAAGGAGCCATTCCAGTCGGCAGCAGAGGAGAGGACCCGAAGCAACGGGTTTAAATTACATGCAGAAAGGTATTGGCCGGATATTAGGAAACACTTTTTCACAGTCAGAGTGGTTCAAAGGTAGAATAATCAGCTGCCTGGGTGGGGGGTGAGCTCCCCTTCACTGCCAGCTTTCAAGAAGAGGCTGGACGAATATCTGTCAGAGATGCTTTAGGCTGGTCCTGGATTGGGCAGGGGGTTGGACTAGATTGTCTCTATGGCCCCTTCCGACTCTATGATTCTACTTCAGATTGAACATTCCCCTTGGCCTTTTCTTGTAGGGTTTGGTCTCCAGGTCCCCAAACATCTCTGTCACCCTGACCTACACCCACTCCATCCTTTTTGAAGTGAGGCCTTTAGAACGGCACACAAGACTCCAGGTGCGACCTGACCAGTGTACAGTGGGACTATCTCATCTTGCAGTTTGGATGTGATGCCTCTGTCAACACATAGATTAGCCTTTTTTGCTGCGGCGTCACACTGAGTGCTCACATTTAGCTTACAGTCTGCCTGTACCCCGAGATCGTGTTCACGCGCACTCCTTCCAGAAGCGTAACCCCCATCCAGGATGGATGCTTCCCATTTTTGTTATCTGGATGTAGAACTTGCCACTCATTCCTTTTGAGCGGCATCTTATTTGCATCTGCCCACTTCTCCGGTGTGTCCATATCTCGATTAATTCTATCTCTGTCTTCCAGTTTGTTTGCTGCTCCTCCCAGTTTGGTGTCACCTGCGAATTTAATGAGTAGTCCCTCCACCCCTTCATCCAGATCATTCATTAAAAAAATATTGAAAAGTACCGGGCCCAGAACTGAGCCCTGTGGCACCCCACTGGACACCTCCTTCCATTCCGATGAAATGCCACTGACAACTATTCTTTGGGTACGGTTCTCCAACCAGTTCCCTATCCATCTAACTATCCTAGATTCCAGTCTGCAGTCTTCCAGTTGTCCCATCAGAACATCATGGGGAACCCTGTCAAAAGCTTTACTGAAATCCAGGTAAACAACATCCACAGCATCCCCTCAATCCAGTAAGCGGGTCACATTGACATGGAGCGACTCCTGGTTCCGTACAGTTTCAGAGGGTAGTCATGTTGGTCTGCAGTAGAACAGCTTGACCTTTGAGACCAACCAGACTTAGAAGAAGAAGAAGAAGAAGAAGAAGAAGAAGAAGAAGAAGAAGAAGAAGGAGAAGAAGAAGGAGAAGAAGAAGAAGAAGAAGAAGAGGAGGAGGAGGAGGAGGAGGAGGAGGAGGAGGAGGAGGAGGAGGAGGAGGAGGAGGAGGAGGAGGAGGAGGAGACTGGATTTATACCTCACCCTTCACTTGGAGTCTCAGAGCGGCTTACAATCTCCTTTCCCTTCCTCTCCCCCCAAAAGACACCCTGTGAGGTCGGTGGGAGCTGAGAGAGCTTTTTTGAGGACTGCCCTTGAGAGAACAGCTCTGAAAGAACTTGTGACTTACCCAAGGTCACCCAGTTGGCTGCATGTGGAAGAGTGGGGAATCAGACCTGGTTGTCCAGATTAGAATCCTCAGCTCTTATGGTGGTGGTGGTGGTGGTGGAGGAGGAGGAGGAGGAGGAGGAGGAGGAGGAGATTGGATTCATACCCCGCCCTTCACTCAGAGTCTCAGAGCGGCTTACAATCTCCTTCCCTCCCCCTCTCCACAACAGACACCCTGTGAGCAGTTGTCCCTCTAAGCTTAGTGTGAGCTAGCTCACAGTTCTTTAGCCTCTGGCTCACACATTTTTGTGATTTAAACCTTTGAGACCAACCAGATTTTGAAGAAGAAGAAGAAGAAGAAGAAGAGGAGGAGGAGGAGGAGGAGGAGGAGGAGGAGGAGATTGGATTCATACCCAGCCCTTCACTCAGAGTGGCTTACAATCTCCTTCCCTCCCCCTCTCCACAACAGACACCCTGTGAGCAGTTGTCCTTCTAAGCTTAGTGTGAGCTAGCTCACAGTTCTGTAGCCTCTGGCTCACACATTTTTGTAATTTAAACCTTCAAGACCAACCAGATTTTGAAGAAGAAGAAGAAGAAGAAGAAGAAGAAGAAGAAGAAGAAGAAGAAGAAGAAGAAGAAGAAGAAGAAGAGGAGGAGGAGGAGGAGGAGGAGGAGGAAGAGGAGGAGGAGGAGGAGGAGGAGGAGATTGGATTTATCCCCTGCCCTTCACTCAGAGTCTCAGAGCGATTTACAATCTCCTTCCCTCCCCCTCTCCACAACAGACACCCTGTGAGCAGTTGTCCCTCTAAGCCAGGAGTCCTCAAACTACGGCCCGCGGGCCACATGCGGCCCGCCGAGGACATTTATACGGCTCGCCGGCTGTTTATGCCCGCCCGCCCCCGCCCAGAGCCTCCTCCTCCTCGGGGAGCGTAGCAGCAGTGCCTCCGCCTGCCCGCCGGGCTCCTCCTCACGAGTAGCCCCATTGGGAGAGGTGCCTTCGAGGGCGTGGCGGAGAGCAGCCTGGGCGGAGCTCCTCCCAGCAGGGCGGGCGCCTCCCCCCCTCCCTCCCCAGCCCGGGTGGGGTTCAGCCAGAGTGTCCGGGGACGGGGGGCTGCGGAGAAGAAGCCGTGTGGAGCAGCCGGGCAGGGCAGCAGCGGCGAAGGGGAAGGGTCCCGGGAAGGGAGTCGCTCACAGGGGGGGGGCAGCTGCCGGGAGGTTCTGGGAGGGAGGGAGGGAGGGAGGCAGGGGACACGCTCGGCCATGGTTGCCGACTCCGGGGTGGAGAATTCCTGCACATTTGGGGGGAAGGTGCATTTCGGGAAAGGTCTGTTTGGGGGGGAAGAGAACCCCCCCATGGGAGCAATGCTGGCGAGCCCCCCCCTCCAGTGCCACAAGGGCCCCCCGGGGGACTGATCCCTTTCAGCCGGAGGGGGTGTCATCCTGGGGGCGGGGGCTAAGGAAGTCCCATTGAAATACTGGTAAGTTTGTTGATTTAACTTTACTTCATTTTAAATATTGTATTTGTTCCCATTTTGTTTCTTCACTTCAAAATAAGATATATGCAGTGTGCATAGGAATTTGTTCATAGTTTTTGTTTTTACTATAGTCCGGCCCTCCAACGGTCTGAGGGACAGTGAACTGGCCCCCTGTTTCAAAAGTTTGAGGACCCCTGCTCTAAGCTGAGTTAGTGTGAGCTAGCTCACAGTTCTTTAGCCTCTGGCTCACACATTTTTGTGATTTAAACCTTCGAGACCAACCAGATTTTGAAGAAGAAGAAGAAGAAGAAGAAGAAGAAGAAGAAGAAGAAGAAGAAGAAGAAGAAGAAGAAGAAGAAGAAGAAGAAGAAGAAGAAGAAGAAGAAGAAGAAGAAGAAGAGGAGGAGGAGGAGGAGGAGGAGGAGGAGGAGGAGGAGGAGGAGGAGGAGGAGGAGATTGGATTTATCCCCTGCCCTTCACTCAGAGTCTCAGAGCGATTTACAATCTCCTTCCCTCCCCCTCCCCACAACAGACACCCTGTGAGCAGTGTTCCCTCTAAGCT